>CM060903.1:170564313-171764313 GCA_030737815.1 Allium fistulosum | reverse complement strand
TACTTTGCATTATAGATTTATGCACATATTTAGACAACATACAATACATACGAAATGAGCTAATTATATGTTGTGAAGTAAATCCCAACATCTATATACGGGCATGTTATACCCTTCACGGATTATTATGTTACACATGCACACATATGTATATGTATATGATACTTGTATATATCTAAATTAACTCATTTAAATTAACTTTACATTACAAAATACATAAATTTAAATAAAATACATAATTTTATTTAAAAAATTAGAACTGTTTTGAATGAATTAGACTTAGTAGGCCCAATAAGATCCAATAGGATAAAAAAAAAAATTGAAATACACCCACCACTACCGCTGCGGACTGGCCCAGTTCCAACAATGGTATCAAAGCCCAATAGCTTATGCGGTCTAAATTAGCCATGTTAGTGTAGAATACAATAGCCTATGATTTTTGTTTGATGATAATAAACATATATATATTTGTTTTAATGTATTTTTCATTGTACTATTTTATTTTTCCACTTAATTAAATAAATATTTATTGAATAAAATAAATAACTCAGAATTCTTATTTAAACAAATATTTTATTCAAACAAATATTTTATTACAATTTCAAATGGTACAAATTTGAGCTCTCACTACATTTACACATTTTCAATTACAACTCAATTTTTCATACATGTTTCACCTCACTATATAATTCACTCAACACTTGTATCTGATCTTCAACTCTGTTCCAGCTTGTATCCAACATCTGAACTATCTGCAAAAGAACATTGACGTAGTAAAATTGAAAAAGAAAATATTTTGTAGTGCACAATAAAGTGTGTGTTTTGAAAATATTTTTTGCCTCGGTTATTTGGGTTGTTCGTCATCATTTTTTTATAAATTCATCTTACACGAATAACTTATGACATGCATAGTGTTTCACAGTACATGCCACAAGGTCATGCACACCAATATACACTTGCTTATTTAAACTTGCAGGGACAGGTGAGCACAAGGTCAAACCCAAGCCTAGACTGGATTCAAAACAGGTGCAATGCAAAAACAAAACAACATACAAAATGGTGCATCAGACATGTATACAATGGACGAGAACATCAGTGCAACAAGATATGTACAAATTTCTCATGCAACAAGACTTCAAAAGGAACCATGACCACAATGCACTGATACATATGCAACCAGATGAAACCAAAACAGTGCAGACCACAAAACAGCCTCAACCAGACCATCCAACTAAGGCTAACAAGACCAGACAACATGTCAAATGCAAATGTACAAAGGCAAGAACAAGATCACAGTAACAATGCAACCAGACTCAAATCAACACACGCCAGACTACAGAACAATGCACATGTACAAAGAATAAAGCAATAGTCGGGAGCAACACAGTAAATTGTGAACACAAGGGATGCAACAAAGACAAGACAGCATCTCAAATGTACATATGAAGACCAGAATGGAACCAGATCACAAAATGTATCAAGGCAGTTCTCTAATCAATGTACACATGAAGTCTCGACCAAAACAAGACCACAATACCAAAGTGCAACCAAACTTTAAACCAGAACACAATTACAAGGCAATAGTCTTTCAACCAGACTGCAAATATACATGCATACAAACCAACATGAAAACATGGAACCAACAATCAGACTTCGATGTTTTCAGAAATGTACACATGAAGACTCCAACCAGAACAAAGTCACAAAGTTTTAGACGCACCAGACAGACTCAAATTGAACTAGACTTCAAGTGGTGAACACAAAGACTCCATCAAGACATATACAAAGTGCAGACTCCAAATGTATAAAGACATAAGGCAACATGATAACATGCTTAGATAAGTTAACATGAATGTAATGCGACCAGACTTCAATTTCAACATGTACAAAGCTCAACTTCAACATGAACCAAGCAAGCAGTTCAAAACAATTCAAGCACAGTTATATATATATATATGTATGTATGTATGTATGTATGTACGTACGTACGTCAGTTCAGGTATGAAGGCAACATAGGGTAACCCAGCAAAACTGTGAAAGGAATATAAGGAAATGGATATAGAATTCGACAACAGCTAGCACAAAAATCACAATGCAACACGTTTAGAAAAAATCACAGACGGTAAGATGATTAACAAGTCAAACTTCCTCAAGTCGAGAATATCTCAAATTCAAATGCCAAAGTCATAGCAGAAAAGAATGGAACAATTCAACTATCTTTAAGCAGATTCAAATTCATCGAAAAAATATGGAGTAACTCGTATACGATGAACAAGTCAGCAAATAACAAGACCATACGATCAAAAATCAATGCAGGTGATGAAATCATGAAAGATTCAAACCAAAAATATATGAACGAAATATAAGGTTTCGTTCCCTATAAATTCCCAAACTCAACACCGGCACAAATCATTGAGTTCAAGCATATCAACGAGAGAAAATAAAGTAAATCGCATACCATTTTTTATCATTCGAGCTCGACACAATTGGAGTGACCATGATCAAATCAAAGCCAGGAGTCGATTGACGAAGCCAATAAAGCGAAATAATCACTACAATTGATCAATTGAATCGGCATCTTCAATTCATCACAAAACCCTAATTTGTGAAGAGCAACAAAAGAAACGGCCAGAGTATACGAACCAAAAAAGGGGGGAGACGGTTGTTTTTCTCTAATTTTAATTGGGCCGATCTTTGTTTATTTGTTTTGGGCTTAAATTTTAAAAAATAGGGTTTTGTTTTTAGTGTTATTTTTATTTTGTAACTCTCTGTTTTAAAATTGTGTAACTTTCTAGTTGTGTAACTAGGTACAAACTATGGGGCGTAGTTTGAGAATTTGCAACTCAGTGGCTGAGTTGTGGCAGAGTTTTGAGCTTAGAGTTAGGTTAATCAAGTTAGCGGGTATCGCAAGGTTACGTGTGTTTGTAAGCGTCTGATTACTTAATTTCTAGTAGAAACCTTGAGAGCAGCACGTAGGCGGGTTTTTGTCAAAACTGAGTAAATTTGTGTGTGATTTTTACTACATTACTTTCTGTTATTATTTTTATTTCCACATTAATATCACCCTATTCACCCTCTATCACCCTATTCACCCCCTTCTAGGGTGAAAACGATCCTACAGTTAGGGCTAACTAATTAAGCTTGTGCACTTAGTACGGTGTCTAGAAAGGTGATGTCTAGGATTGGAATTGGGTAATCAAGTACCCTGTCCTACCTGGTTACCTGCCTGGCATGAAAGGTGATGTGAGCCCAAAGGTTGCCCCTAACAGAAAAGACCCAGTTTGAATTGGGCCTTGGGCTAATTTTCAAAATAGTTTTGAAAATTAAGACATGATTTTAAATTTAAAAGTTAAATTTAAAATAAAAACATGTTTATTATAAAAGGTTATAATATAACATAAATTTTCAAAATGTTTGAAAATGTAATGATAAAGTTAAAAATGTTTGAAACAATGTAAATATTAATTTCGAAATTTAAAATTATTAATAAGATTAATAATTTAAATTAATTAAATGAGTTGATTAATTAATACTTATACGCATGTATTGTATATGTTGATATATGTTATGTTATTTTAAAGTGTTTAAGATAACATAAGCATACATGTATGTATATAATATAAAATTTTGAAATTAATATAATATAATTAAAATTGTTTAATTAGTAAATTAATTAAAGGCTAATTAATTAAATAAAAATACACATATATAAGATATATGTGTTACACTATAAAGGTAATAGTAGATATGTCCAGTATAAAAGTTGTATTGGAATACTAATATAAAATTAATTAAAGAGTTAATTAATTAAATAAGATTTGATTAATGAAATATTATACATAAGACTATCATATAAGTAATATGAAATATAAAAGTTATTTAACAACAAAACTGATATGATATGAATGTATAAACTAAAAGTGGAACATTAAAGAAACCCAAATTGTAACGACCCAGTATTTTGGACCATTCAAATCGACAATAATCCACACATGTCAGACTTGAATAATCCAAAATAATATATTGTTAATATAAATTGGCAAAACTCAGCATATACAGTAAATAAAATAATCACAGATCACAGACACAGAGTAATATAACAATAGTGCAGCGGAAACAAAAGAATAGTAGTTCATGAAGCTACCATATATATATAACAGAGTTAAACAAGATACAACAGAAGTCTCGAATACAATAGATATCTCAATACGATAGTCAAATACAAGATCTGAATACATCACTGGAATCAACTGAATAACTGAAAGCTGGATAGATAGCTGGATCTCCAAGCGAAGCTCCAACTCCAAAGGTGAGTCACGAATACTGTATCACTCAGTCTGACCCGAGCGTAAAGAAAACACAAAACACTCGAGTCAGGATTAACATTCTTATATCAATAAATCCAACTCAAGTGAAATAACAACTCAAATACAAATAACTCAAAGGATGTTTGGGATAACCATCCCTTAAGGATCCGTTAAACTATCTACTATGTAGTAGTGTACGCTAAGTAGATAATGTCTAATCAGTAAAGTACGATATCAAAATAGCGTTAAGTCATGGCCCATTCCACCCTTAACACATTTTTATTCCCAAGAGCATATACAAGACCGTAGTTTCCCCAAAACCGGAAGTCACCAGAGGGCAATCCATATACTAAAGGTACAAACCAAAATCGTAGTGGTCGCGAATAGGATAATCAGTATGACAAGGTACATGAGGCGATACCAACTAGGATACTAGTAGTTGCCTGATCCGGACTGATGTTGGGCATAGCAGCTACTACCCCAACACCGCGAAACAACACTCCCAAATCGAGGGGTGCACCCAAATCGAATCACAAAAGTAATAGATATGGTATCGAAGAAGTGTGTCCGCTAGAGATGGCGATCCTCAATGGCCCGGCGCGGCTCCTGTTTTAGTCATGTCAAGGGTCATCCAAAATCGTTCTCTTTCTTTAGTCAACGCGTTCACCAACCATCCACTTCATTCTGGATCAACACTCCGCGTATATTAGTTATTTAAAGTGGTTTCGGTATCGACAGAGAGTATGTCCATATCCGATCCCAGTCTCTTTAATAACTACGTATTATTACACCGATGGTCATTTAATAAATTTTCAAAATAGTTATATTTCAAAACCGACATATCATTGCCATTTCAAAACCATATAAATACGATATCACTTTTCCTTCAAATAAATCCATTTTCAAAATCATATTACTTTCTAAAGTTATATTACTTTCGAAATCATAAGTCTTTTAAAATCATAACACTTTGGAAATCAAAACTTGAAATTCATAACACTTTGAAATCCTAGCACTTTCCTCTTAAACAGTTTAGATATTCACAAATCAATTTACATAAACTCGAATTCCAAAATTAAAATTTAATTAAATCTCAAATCATCAATTTCAATTTAATTTAGTTTCTAAATAACCATTTCAATCTATCGATTTCAAATTCATATTTAAACCATAAAATAAGCCATTTCAATTTCAATATATTTCAAAGCTTTAAATATTCAACATTTCAATAACATTTGAAATATTCATTAAAGTCACTTTTAATCAAATTCAAGTTAAAACATATCTTTAGAATTTCAAATTTTATAAATTTCAAATCAAACTTTATTTAAGTATAATTCTTAAATAAATATAATTTCAAATCAATTTCAAATCATTATAAACTCTATATTTGAAAATATAGATAAATAAATACTTAAACATATTTCATATTGATTCAAATCAACTTTATTAAATCAACTTTAATAAATCTTTAAAATCATTATTTATTAAAACCATATATTTCTTTCAAAACCGTAGAAATGTTTTCAAAACATTTATATATAGACCAACGATGTCTGTATATAATTTTCTATCCTATGGTCTAGTGATACAGATATTTATCATTTCAATCCGCAATTAAAAATATATTCGGGTATATATCTTTTCAACCCAAAATCCCAAATTCAATTTAATTTAAAAATCGCTTGGGTTTATCATTTCAACCCATAACGATTTTCTCCTATTCTAAAGTCCGTACGGGTATGTATCATTTCAACCCATAGTGATTCTATACTAACAGGGAACTTGCAGAGTGATAACAGATATAATAATAATATAACAACGGTAACAGGCATCTATCATCAGTATAAATAACAGATAAGGGTGTCAAATGTCACAAGTGAACAGATACAAATGATGACATATATATATCAATATAAATAATAGATAATGATGTCAGGTGTCACAGGTGAACAGATACAGATGATGTCATAGATATAGCAATATAAATAACTAACAGCAGCATATTTCAATTGTCGTTCCAATTGAAATCAAATTTAATAAATAAAAGAACGTTAATCGTGAGTGATTGCTCACCTTTCGAGGCTAGAGATGCACGAGAAGATGACACGGATACGCACACTGATACAGACATAGAGATTGAGTTACGAATCTAAGCAAAACAAATCGGCACGAATTCAACGATCAAAGCTGATAACAGAAATCGATGAAATCAAATCAAAACATTCAACATAGCAACAAATAAAACATGTCATGCGTCATAGTTTAACAATATAATTCTATGTGCTACCGAGATCGAAATGGTCTGAAATTTGGTATGAATATAGATCAAAACTTGTATTTCAAACTGCAAAAGATTCACTTGTTTTGGACAAGAGATGAGAAAAGTTATGATGTTACGAACATAGACTCAGGCCATGTTTGCAGTAGTGTAAAATAATTTCTAAGTACAAAAGAACAGCTGTCTGGGTCTAACTTCCAGATCCTCGACCACCAATCAAACGATGTCGGATTTGGATGAAATTTGATAGGCATAAACTAGGTAACTTTGACTTCTTTTTAAAAATAAAATCAACCCATTCCGACGTAAGACAGAAGAGATACGATGAGTCAAACATGAACTCAGGTCGTGTTTGCAGCAGCGTAAAAAATTTTTTAAGTACATATATAGCCTGACAACTCATTAATGCTAAAGGGACGGTTGTTTGTACACTTGTACGTATCTATAACTATTAACATACCCATATTGCATTTGAAAATAATAGCCAGTATAGGAATATAAGTAATATTTAATATCTTGCAAATTTTAAGATGAAGTCTGTCACCTTTTTTATTTTGTTGAGGCTAGCTTTGTACATGGATTCTTGTCACCCTTTTCACTTAAAAAGAATAATAATCTGACACATGTTTACATGCTTTTGTACATATATATAATATAACTTAATACACTAACAAACAGACTTTTAAACAACAAATCTGAAATTTCAGTTTTTCTAGAACCAAAATATAGGTAAGTTAATATCTACCAGCTTTATACAGCACACACCAAACATAATCTTTCTTTCACATGTATATATTTTAAAACCAACTCGTTTATACATACTCATAATCAAATCTATACATTAAATATAATACCAACGCAAGTAAAATAAATATATTGATACAAACTAATCCGCGCAAGTCTTTATATACAAAGTAACATATATATATATATATATATAAACTGTTGTACAGCATCTTTTAAAAATATGAATTGTAAGTAAGCTTTTTAACGTATTATACCTTTCAAACTATATAAGCACAGATGTATGAACTCATATATACTAATATAAGAATATAAACTAATAAAACTTACACTTTAAAAACCGTATATCAGATTATACATACCATATATAACTAATATATAGTACATATATACCTATGAATGGCCGAGAGGAGACAAGCGGCGTCAACAGGTTGGAGCGGCCGAGCTTGCTGTGAGTTGGGGGAACTGACTAAGATGGAAGCCGGATAAACTAAGGTGATTAGCGAAGAGGGTAGGTGGTCGGAGGGCTACGGGTCTGAGAGTTTGGCGAAGAAAGAAACGGTGGAAGAGGTTGGCCGATGGAGGGCGGCGGCTCGCGGTGGCTTCGGTGAGGTGGAGGCTGCATCGCGTGGTGGTGACGTACACGGGATGTAGGGTGGCGAAGGGTGGTGCTTGCGTGGGGTTTCGAGGTGGAGGGAAGGTGCTTGGAATGGCTGCAAGGTCGCTGATTTGGCTTACAAGGTTGAGCTTCAGGCGGAAGGAGTTGGCTTCAGCTGTGAAATGGTGAAATGAACGAACGGGTCTTCATTTGCTAAAACATATAAATATATATGTTATAAATTTGAAGTGACAGGAAGAGACAGAACAAAGAGAAGGCAGAGAATTATTATCTTGAAATGGAACCCAGAGCAATTAGAACGAACTAAATGAAAGAAAAAAAAATTTGAAACGACAGTGAAAGGAAAGGTCACGCGCAAATTAAGGAAATTATTAAAACAAGTGGCCGTTTCAAAATTTGAATAGACACAAAAATCAAAGAGTTAAAACAGGTACCGAGGCATTGGACCGTTACGCTGTTTCCGTTGTGCATCGGACTTCAAAATTTGCAATTTAATATACTGCGGGAATCAGCACGACGAGACGATCAAAACGGTATACAGAAATCAGTGGTATGATTGAATTATAAAAATCCGAATTTTCTAATAGCGGAAAATGCAAGAAAAACACTGAAAAATAAGATCGACGGAGCCAAAGATGTCCGAATTTGGAAAAACGACAAACTGACATCTTGCTCAGAAGATGGTTTAGAATTTTTCTATGTAAAAATATTTAGGTTTCGGAAACATTTTATTTTCATCACTTTTTAACTGATTAAATTGAAGTAAATTTACGCGCGAAATAAACTTTCATATTTTCGGACGAAAATTTACTAGTCGCTACGTTTAACTAGACGTATTCCAAATATTAAATTTTTTATTTCAAAATTTTATCGATTAAAATTTTTCTAATTACGTTATTAAAACAGTTAAAATTTACGGGTCGTTACATTCTCCCCCACTCAAAACTTTTCGTCCCCGAAAAGGGAGAAGGTAGGAGAATTGAAACAACCAGAAAGAAAGTAGATTGGAATACAAGTAAAAAAATTAATTTAAACCATATAAATTTCAATTTAAATTAATTAATATTTAACAATTTGGTTAAATCCTTTTTGAGTTCACTTAAGTTAAATCAATCTATCTATTTCATTATCTCATATCCAGTCATCCTAAATTAACAATTTCTAAATCATCAATTTGTATAATCATTTATTGTACTCATATTTTATTCAACAAATTCAATTCTTTTATTCCAAATTATTATTAAATTTGTTCCACGTGATATATTTTATCACATATATTTAAATCATATAAATTAATTTAAACCACATAAATTTCAATTTAAATTAATATATATTCATTAATTGATTTTAAATTCAAGGTATTTCCAATAGTTGATCTAATTTCAATTTATTAATTCCTTAAAACAAAATTTATTTTTCAATTATCTTATTATTCTATTTATCTCTATTAACATTTTATAATTAAAATTTAAGTGTATAACATTTATTATAACCACTCAAATTTTATTTATGAAATCATTTTATATTGTATATTATCCAATTACATTTTAACTTCTAAATAATTTAGGTAAGTTATATTGAAATGCAATTTAGTACTATACAAATAAAATTTTCAAATTCAGTTATCTCAAGTTTAAATATTTATTCAAATTTGACTTCAGTTTATAATTGAAATCATCTTTAAATCATAAACTTAAGAATTTAAATCTCCGATTTACTTTAACAATTTTGAGATAAATATATATATAGTATATACCAGATCAAAATTTTCCTTTATATATATAATAAATCAAGCCATACCACAGGAATTCAAAACAAAATAAATTTCCAAACCTTTTAGAGATAATTATGTGTATACTATATATATTAATCCAAATTAAATTTAAAATAATATACTCATATATATATAATTCAAATCAAAATATATATTTTTTTTCAAAACAAAACCGTAGCAAAGCTACAGAACGGTCTCTCCACTTCGAAACTCGAAAATGAATGTCGATGATGCTGCAGTCATCAACGAAATTATTTTCCAGCGACAAAAGAGAAGAGTCCTGATTCCAACATTTTTAAAATCTTTGAAAATGGTTTCTATTCGAAAATACCTTTAATAATATACACTTTAAAACCAAAGTTGAAATCACCGGAAATCAAATTCTCAAATTCCTGATTTCTAAAATTTATTTCGATTCCAAATCAATTTATAAACCATGTTTATAAATTCATTTAGAACAACAAATGATAATCAAATATTATCATTCAACCACCAATTTAATTAACCATTTTAATTCCAGAAAATCCTATACTTATATATATATATATAATATAGTCATACGAATCTATTCAATTTACCAAATTTGAAATAATATTGTGTCAGTTTGCTCTATTCAAGTGTTTTGGAAATCCTATCGATAGCGTTGATCAGACGAATCGATCGAAAACCCAAATCAACATCAACAACTCAAACAACACAGTATATATTAAAAGCGTTTATATAGGTTAATTTACACATACGTTTCTTTGCTCGATGATACATGAATGAATTTTCAAAATAAGGATAGGGTTTCAAATTTGATGGACTTAAATCAAAGAAAAATTTGGTTCGAAGATAAGTTCGAAACAAGATATGATGATTAATAGCAAAGTAGGAAGATTGATAAGTTTATATAAATCGCGGTCAACCTTAACCGGGTCAACCGTGACTTCAAGAATAAGATCGTTGTAGAATTCCGAGATAAATCGACATTCGATCTCAATAAATAAAATTCAGGTATAGCAGGAGATAGATAGTTTCGTAAACCGAGGATACAGAAATCTTCGGTAAATCGATGCCTATTATAAAGGAGTTTACTCCTTTACGAATCATTCTAAGATTGGCGAGACCGGCGATCTATTATAGATAACATTCAGAATGGAGTTATGGGGTGCTCCATGATTAAAAGAAGACGAATAGTGAAGGACACGAATGAATTTCGGAACCGAGGGGAACGTTCCAAAATTTAAAGGAATTGAATCAAAGGAAGAGATTGAAACTCGAATGAGAGTGATTCTATAAATACATTTACTCTATATGTTAAGTTTTGCCTAGAGCTACCAAAGCTCTGATACCAACTGTAACGACCCAGTATTTTGGACCATTCAAATCGACAATAATCCACACATGTCAGACTTGAATAATCCAAAATAATAGATTGTTAATATAAATTGGCAAAACTCAGCATATACAGTAAATAAAATAATCACAGATCACAGACACAGAGTAATATAACAATAGTGCAGTGGAAACAAAAGAATAGTAGTTCATGAAGCTACCATATATATATATAACAGAGTTAAACAAGATACAACAGAAGTCTCGAATACAATAGATATCTCAATACGATAGTCAAATACAAGATCTGAATACATCACTGGAATCAACTGAATAACTGAAAGCTGGATAGATAGCTGGATCTCCAAGCGAAGCTCCAACTCCAAAGGTGAGTCACGAATACTGTATCACTCAGTCTGACCCGAGCGTAAAGAAAACACAAAACACTCGAGTCAGGATTAACATTCTTATATCAATAAATCCAACTCAAGTGAAATAACAACTCAAATACAAATAACTCAAAGGATGTTTGGGATAACCATCCCTTAAGGATCCGTTAAACTATCTACTATGTAGTAGTGTACGCTAAGTAGATAATGTCTAATCAGTAAAGTACGATATCAAAATAGCGTTAAGTCATGGCCCATTCCACCCTTAACATATTTTTATTCCCAAGAGCATATACAAGACCGTAGTTTCCCCAAAACCGGAAGTCACCAGAGGGCAATCCATATACTAAAGGTACAAACCAAAATCGTAGTGGTCGCGAATAGGATAATCAGTATGACAAGGTACATGAGGCGATACCAACTAGGATACTAGTAGTTGCCTGATCCGGACTGATGTTGGGCATAGCAGCTACTACCCCAACACCGCGAAACAACACTCCCAAATCGAGGGGTGCACCCAAATCGAATCACAAAAGTAATAGATATGGTATCGAAGAAGTGTGTCCGCTAGAGATGGCGATCCTCAATGGCCCGGCGCGGCTCCTGTTTTAGTCATGTCAAGGGTCATCCAAAATCATTCTCTTTCTTCAGTCAACGCGTTCACCAACCATCCACTTCATTCTGGATCAACACTCCGCGTATATTAGTTATTTAAAGTGGTTTCGGTATCGACAGAGAGTATGTCCATATCCGATCCCGGTCTCTTTAATAACTACGTATTATTACACCGATGGTCATTTAATAAATTTTCAAAATAGTTATATTTCAAAACCGACATATCATTGCCATTTCAAAACCATATAAATACGATATCACTTTTCCTTCAAATAAATCCATTTTCAAAATCATATTACTTTCTAAAGTTATATTACTTTCGAAATCATAAGTCTTTTAAAATCATAACACTTTGGAAATCAAAACTTGAAATTCATAACACTTTGAAATCCTAGCACTTTCCTCTTAAACAGTTTAGATATTCACAAATCAATTTACATAAACTCGAATTCCAAAATTAAAATTTAATTAAATCTCAAATCATCAATTTCAATTTAATTTAGTTTCTAAATAACCATTTCAATCTATCGATTTCAAATTCATATTTAAACCATAAAATAAGCCATTTCAATTTCAATATATTTCAAAGCTTTAAATATTCAACATTTCAATAACATTTGAAATATTCATTAAAGTCACTTTTAATCAAATTCAAGTTAAAACATATCTTTATAATTTCAAATTTTATAAATTTCAAATCAAACTTTATTTAAGTATAATTCTTAAATAAATATAATTTCAAATCAATTTCAAATCATTATAAACTCTATATTTGAAAATATAGATAAATAAATACTTAAACATATTTCATATTGATTCAAATCAACTTTATTAAATCAACTTTAATAAATCTTTAAAATCATTATTTATTAAAACCATATATTTCTTTCAAAACCGTAGAAATGTTTTCAAAACATTTATATATAGACCAACGATGTCTGTATATAATTTTCTATCCTATGGTCTAGTGATACAGATATTTATCATTTCAATCCGCAATTAAAAATATATTCGGGTATATATCTTTTCAACTCAAAATCCCAAATTCAATTTAATTTAAAAATCGCTTGGGTTTATCATTCGGCTCGATGGTATCACGCGCCTCTGTGAAGACGTGGAACGCACACTTCGCCTCGATCCGGTCTTCACTCCGAATCGACCGCTCGAATTCTAAACTGTAATCCGCTGTTCATCGCTGTAAACGCTTGTAATCATTGAAAGAGAATCAATAAAATGATCAAAACTTCATAGTGGACGTAGGCTATACGCCGAACCACTCTAAACTGCTTGTCTGTGCACTTTACATTCCTATTTGTTGGAGTTTTTGTTAGATAATCTCTGTTTTACATTTATAATCTTAACGATTTTCTCCTATTCTAAAGTCCGTTCGGGTATGTATCATTTCAACCCATAGTGATTCTATACTAACAGGGAACTTGCAGAGTGATAACAGATATAATAATAATATAACAACGGTAACAGGCATCTATCATCAGTATAAATAACAGATAAGGGTGTCAAATGTCACAAGTGAACAGATACAGATGATGACATATATATATCAATATAAATAATAGATAATGATGTCAGGTGTCACAGGTGAACAGATACAGATGATGTCATAGATATAGCAATATAAATAACTAACAGCAGCATATTTCAATTGTCGTTCCAATTGAAATCAAATTTAATAAATAAAAGAACGTTAATTGTGAGTGATTGCTCACCTTTCGAGGCTAGAGATGCACGAGAAGATGACACGGATACGCACACTGATACGGACATAGAGATTGAGTTACGAATCCAAGCAAAACAAATCGGCACGAATTCAACGATCAAAGCTGATAACAGAAATCGATGAAATCAAATCAAAACATTCAACATAGCAACAAATAAAACATGTCATGCGTCAAAGTTTAACAATATAATTCTATGTGCTACCGAGATCGAAATGGTCTGAAATTTGGTATGAATAAAGATCAAAACTTGTATTTCAAACTGCAAAAGATTCACTTGTTTTGGACAAGAGACGAGAAAAGTTATGATGTTACGAACATAGACTCAGGCCATGTTTGCAGCAGTGTAAAATAATTTCTAAGTACAAAAGAACAGCTGTCTGGGTCTAACTTCCAGATCATCGACCACCAATCAAACGATGTCGGATTTGGATGAAATTTGACAGGCATAAACTAGGTAACTTTGACTTCTTTTTAAAAATAAAATCAACCCATTCCGACGTAAGACAGAAGAGATACGATGAGTCAAACATGAACTCAGGTCGTGTTTGCAGCAGCGTAAAAAAAAATTTAAGTACATATATAGCCTGACAACTCATTAATGCTAAAGGGACGGTTGTTTGTACACTTGTACGTATCTATAACTATTAACATACCCATATTGCATTTGAAAATAATAGCCAGTATAGGAATATAAGTAATATTTAATATCTTGCAAATTTTAAGATGAAGCCTGTCACCTTTTTTATTTTGTTGAGGCTAGCTTTGTACATGGATTCTTGTCACCCTTTTCACTTAAAAAGAATAATAATCTGACACATGTTTACATGCTTTTGTACATATATATAATATAACTTAATACACTAACAAACAGACTTTTAAACAACAAATCTGAAATTTCAGTTTTTCTAGAACCAAAATATAGGTAAGTTAATATCTACCAGCTTTATACAGCACACACCAAACATAATCTTTCTTTCACATGTATATATTTTAAAACCAACTCGTTTATACATACTCATAATCAAATCTATACATTAAATATAATACCAACGCAAGTAAAATAAATATATTGATACAAACTAATCCGTGCAAGTCTTTATATACAAAGTAACATATATATATATATATATATAAACTGTTGTACAGCATCTTTTAAGAATATGAATTGTAAGTAAGCTTTTTAACGTATTATACCTATCAAAATATATAAGCACAGATGTATGAACTCATATATACTAATATAAGAATATAAACTAATAAAACTTACACTTTAAAAACCGTATATCAGATTATACATACCATATATAACTAATATATAGTACATATATACCTATGAATGGCCGAGAGGAGACAAGCGGCGTCAACAGGTTGGAGCGGCCGAGCTTGCTGTGAGTTGGGGGAACTGACTAAGATGGAAGCCGGATAAACTAAGGTGATTAGCGAAGAGGGTAGGTGGTCGGAGGGCTACGGGTCTGAGAGTTTGGCGAAGAAAGAAACGGTGGAAGAGGTTGGCCGATGGAGGGCGGCGGCTCGCGGTGGCTTCGGTGAGGTGGAGGCTGCATCGCGTGGTGGTGACGTACACGGGATGTAGGGTGGCGAAGGGTGGTGCTTGCGTGGGGTTTCGAGGTGGAGGGAAGGTGCTTGGAATGGCTGCAAGGTCGCTGATTTGGCTTACAAGGTTGAGCTTCAGGCGGAAGGAGTTGGCTTCAGCTGTGAAATGGTGAAATGAACGAACGGGTCTTCATTTGCTAAAACATATAAATATATATGTTATAAATTTGAAGTGACAGGAAGAGACAGAACAAAGAGAAGGCAAAGAATTATTATCTTGAAATGGAACCCAGAGCAATTAGAACGAACTAAATGAAAGAAAAAAAAAATTGAAACGACAGTGAAAGGAAAGGTCACGCGCAAATTAAGGAAATTATTAAAACAAGTGGCCGTTTCAAAATTTGAATAGACACAAAAATCAAAGAGTTAAAACGGGTACCGAGGCATTGGACCGTTACGCTGTTTCCGTTGTGCATCGGACTTCAAAATTTGCAATTTAATATACTGCGGGAATCAGCACGACGAGACGATCAAAACGGTATACAGAAATCAGTGGTATGATTGAATTATAAAAATCCGAATTTTCTAATAGCGGAAAATGCAAGAAAAACACTGAAAAATAAGATCGACGGAGCCAAAGATGTCCGAATTTGGAAAAACGACAAACTGACATCTTGCTCAGAAGATGGTTTAGAATTTTTCTATGTAAAAATATTTAGGTTTCGGAAACATTTTATTTTCATCACTTTTTAACTGATTAAATTGAAGTAAATTTACGCGCGAAATAAACTTTCATATTTTCGGACGAAAATTTACTAGTCGCTATGTTTAACTAGACGTATTCCAAATATTAAATTTTTTATTTCAAAATTTTATCGATTAAAATTTTTCTAATTACGTTATTAAAACAGTTAAAATTTACGGGTCGTTACACAAATAGACTTAAGGAATAAATAAATATGTAAATGTACGTATACTGTGATTTTTGATGTGTCTAACACTTGAATCACGAGGGTATTTCATAAGAAATATATTATTCCATAAGTTGATATCACTCAATATAATATATTGAAGATTATGAATCTTCAATATAATGTTGTCCTCTACCATATGTATATTAATAAATTACTTCCATACTCCTTAGTTATTGAGCAAACTCAAGCTGGGGATGTTATGTGTAGTATTATTAATATATTGAACATATGAGGTAAGCTAACTATATGTATTTATTGAGCAAACTCAAGGTACATATACTATACTTAGGCCATCACGATATGGTAGGTATGAGTGAATAATCTCTTTCGATTTGTTGAGAAAATTCAAGGTCAAAATGAGATTAGGACAAGGAAAAATGGGTTAGGAGTTGTATGTGATACAATCGATAAGGAGTTATCCATCGTTTGTGGGGTTATGATTTGTTGAGCAAACTCAATGTCAGAATACTAAGATAGACGAGTCCTAACACCCACTAGTGAAGTCAAAAGACTTTTGTGTTTCATCTTAGGGTTTGGAGAATCATAAAAGACTAGTGGGAGCCTTATTAGAAAAATGAAATGGTAACATTTAATCTTTCTAATATTGTAAGAACATATGCTAAATAATGTTATAATTATCTATAATGATAAATTTGTGCATTTAATATGATTGATAAAATGTTTATCAAATAACATATACAAACGAACTGAATTGAAAGTTGACAAATGGAAATATAATACCCACTATCAAATTCCTATTGCATGTTAACGTTTCAACACCCATGCAAGTGCCTGATTTTACAACTACTGAATACATTCATGTTTGGTCACTTATGCATTTATTTGGTCAAGACCATGTATTGCATTTTATGCGTTTCGAACTCTAAAACAATACAAGACTATGGATATTTGATCCATATACAATTGCATATAAATGTTATATAGTGAATGGTTAAAGTTTGTAATGTACAATAATTCGATGAAATTAGTCCATTTGAAAAACCGAATAAACCTTAGTGCGAGATCGAGTATTCAATCTGGTTGATTACAAAAGAGATCATATTGTGTTAATGTAACACAAGACCAAAACCTACAAGATAGATATTAGAACTCGATCGCTGAAATGTCATTTTGATCGATTTACGTAAAGTGCAACAATTTGATGTCCTTAAATATTAAGGATGATCGAATGCGCTTTTGTAAAAAGTTTATTATGATATTGTAGTAAGGTTTTCTTTTGAATAGTTTGACGATTTGAAAGGAAAACGAATGTATAAGAATAGATGTAATTTAATGTACAGTTGGAATGAAGAGAATGAATACCCACTTCTGCTTCATAGAGAAACATTAGAAATATGAATTGTAATCAATAATTGATACTTAATATTGGAATAAGAAATATGAATTCTATTCTAAAATGTATTTTCATATAGAAAATTATTTTCTATGAGATTTATTTCTTTGAGCTCAAGATATTTGATCAATGAACTCTCCACTGTAATTAGTTGCAGTGTATGAAATAAACAAATTGTATTAAGTGAATGATGGATCTCCAAATTTAATACGCTATTATAGTAATGGTGGAAATAGTGGGAGCATACAATATAGCACTTATTAATTACATCATAGTACGAAAATTGTTTTTGTATAACTTACTATACATTATTTATGAAATAATGATTATTTTTCGGTATCGACTAAAAAAATAGACATAGCTATATTTCAGTATGAATATTATGAATATTCTTTGTGAAATAAAACTATAATGTGGTAATTTTTTTCTTATAAGAAAAGTGATGCACTGGAAAATACAAAAGTATCTAATATTATTTACGGTTGTTTTGGAATTATAGACTAAGCCGTAGTTTTGAGAAATAATTTTATTGTATGGTTTTAAATCGTATGATACTTGTTAATTATATCTCAAACAATAAAGGGCTATGCACCCATTTAGTAGGAGTATCATAAGAGTTGATGAACTCCTTGGATTGATACATATAGATGTATGCAATCATAATTCTATAAATATAAAAACAATTCCTTGTACTTTTCATATTCACCGATGAGTTATCGTCGACATGGACATGTGTATTTGATACACATGCAGTATGTCTACGGTAAACTCATAGGGTATAAAACAGAAGTAGATAAAATAACATGCAATAGAAATGATTTGATTTGATTGAATGAGTGAGTATTTTGGAAAAAGGTCTGAATGTACCTAAAAATGAATAAAGATTCAATCTCAAAAGTCACTCTACCATATGATGCATAATGATGCATCGATTAGGGGTAATCGAACTTTGTTGAACAATGTACGATTAATTGTGAGTGAAGTTGAGTTAGTTTCTTTCTATAAGGTCATGTACTTAAGAGTAGTACACAAGGTTAATATTATTTCACCTAAATAATGGTTTACAAAATCACACAAGATAAGGGTTTATAAGAAACTCCAACATATCCTAGGCCAAGGAGTTGGCAGGTTGTGTGAGTCGAAAGATTGCACGTAATAATTGTTCATGAAGGATCTTGTATGAATCTTCCTAAAGGATTTTGAAAAGACTGTCATTGGATGACATATTTATGTTTCGAACATAACTTTTGTAAACTAAACCAAATCAGTTTAATGAATAAGGAAATTCATAAAACGTTTATGAATACCTATTCTATTGCGCTGAGAAACATTTCAAGAAACACCAACTTCATTGTGAAGGAATTTCCTTGAGAAATTATTGGTAGTAAAAAGGATTTGGATACGATCCAAAGATAGAACTGATTAGATGAGATGAAATAAAATTGGCTAACTTAAACAAAAACATTGCATTAGAATGTCTAATAAGTATTCTCGCTCATTGAAGAGAAACTATGAGTTTCTTGTCAATGTCGAAAATATATAATCCTCGATTGTTTAATTGAACCACTAAGAGTGTTGACTCTATCATATGGTATGATGTGCAAATCTGAAAGAATTCCAAGTACGCTATCAAAATATGATTTTGGTAGTCGTAACCTAAGGGATGTGGTCCATCGACCGTGATTGTGTCTTTATGAGCAAGACTAATGCAGTTGGAATTATATAAGCAACGTTGATGAGAATAATATCGCAAATTTCAATTGTTGAAATTAGCATAATAGAGTCAATATTCAACTTGCTCAAGTTAATTCGGATTTACTCACAAAATAACCACTTGATATGACTTTATGTTTGGTACATATGTATTGAAACAGAAAATTATAAATAATGATTTAGAGTAAACTGTTTACACAGAATAACCAAAATGTCTCGAAGTCGGTGGGAGAGATATTGAGTTTGTGAGTCTTTGGATATGATCCAAGAAATGATTTGAAAGTATCATTTTATAAGCATCAAGATTGAATAAGTATTTTGATAGAAATATCAAATAGTTTGATTTTCAATCAAAGTGCAGAGGAAGCATGTGTTCATAAGAAAGAATGTTAAAAGGTACACTGATATTTCTAAGCTATAAGTAAACAACACGTTATTGGTTTTAACGATGTACTTGTGTTAAAATCAGCCTTAGTTGTTTTAATACTCAACATTGGATTAATAAATGATGTCTTTTATAGTAAGTATAAAAGATGTCAGGAATGTCCCAAATGATATGCAAAGACACCTTACTAAAATATTTAATATGGAACATGGAAGATTGATTCCTTTGCATTGGCAAAAGGAATTATCATACATGTTGTGTTGTCTACAATATCATGATTTGTTTATGTATTTGATACATGAACAAATATCAAATCCAAAATTGATATCACTAACTGATTATTTGAAGTGTTCTCGTGTATTTATGAAATACTAGAGAATTGTTTACAGAAACATAAATTCCTTATGAAGGAATGTTCAGACTCAAACTTTCACAAGTAATATTGAGTACAATATGTCAATAACAAATCTTTAAGTTGGAAATGTTCCAAATGAAAGACCGTGGCTGATTCAATGAAAAAAAGGCTAGGTACATCGCCTTGAATAGCATCGCAATCAAAACAATGTATATAAAAAAATATAAGTGCACAAATTTATAACTAAGCCGATTCCAAATGTTGAGAATCTCATGGCAATGTTATATGATAACAATGTCGTAATATAGTTCATAATAGAACTTAGAGCTCACTCGAAGTCAAGAGACATACTTCGAATTGTTCCATATGATAAAACAGTTTATCACCATCGGAGAGAGTTGATTGACAGAGTAGATAATTAAAACATAATAGCATACCCGTTCACAAAGTGACTGACCTAATTAGTTTTGAGAAAACTGATTGGAGAAGTTGGAATAAGATTCCATAATTGACCCCAAGTGCAAGTCGGAGATTGATAGAGTTAAGGTATGCCCTAAGGGAAATTATGTAATTTGTTATAAATATCTAACTCTTTGACCAATCTTGTTCGAAATTAAGGTATTTTATTTCTATTATATGCTTGATATAATGTGGTTATATTAATTAATAAATTTAATTAAAAATATATTTAACATGAAATCCATAAATGACGTGTTTGTGATAGTAATGACAATTAGTTGTAATCATGAGTATTGGATCACATTGTTACAAAACACATCATTTTAAATGCTCCTAGTCAAGATGCATCACACTGGATATCGATGTATCCGTTGAGATTAGATTACATAATGCTCTCCAAATGTTGGGCAGTGTATTACTCGTGACTGCTGGGGGGCACCTAGAGGTTATGTACTAATAGTTATTGGATAGCTATAAAACAACTCACTCGGTATTTTTCTGTTGGTTAATATAACTAAGGTCAAACAGAAAATATCGATATGACTAAATTACACAATTCTTTCTCTATCAACCTTCAACATGAAAAACTCTGCTTTGATTATAGTCAAATCATGGAACACCATCTATCTAGTGATTATAGTTGGGTCGAGTGGAAGTATTGGAAGGAAGACACCATTCAAGAGAGGATTCGTCACTTCAGTTATATGAGGTTAGTACCATGGTCAACTCAAGTCAACCTAAAGTCAAAATCTCTGGCCAGAGTAGTACGGTTAATAATAATTGTTATTATTAAACCAAGGATTTTGTGTTTGGACTATAGAGTTGAATATGGACAATATTGGAATTTTAACCATTACCAAATTCTATAAATCCAAAGTGATACAGTTTTGACGAAGAGAATTGGTGTATATGAATGTCACTAACGGGTAACGCTTATTAAATTAAAAATATTTTACTGAAAATGAATAAGCGATAAATTTGGCCATAATGTCACACCGCTTGCTAAGTGACGTGTGAAAGTTAACATTCAAATAGTTCGGTGTTAATTGCTGATCAAATTTACACCCAAGAGTTACACAACTGAAATGATGAATTCTCTTAAGACCGAATGATTTAATTAGTTTATAATTGTTATAAATAAATTAAATAATTAATATTTATGAAATATTAATTATAAAATTTGAATATGGTTTGAGAAATAAAAATTGTTATATATTTATAATAGTTATAAATGTACCAATCGATATACAATATCGATAAGCGATTAAATTAGATTTAATTGCTTAGCATTTTGGCTTGGGCTTAAATGAGTTTAAAGCCATCATTAGGGCTGCAAATTTCGGTTTTGACAAGTTATTGGAGGTGGCTAAATCTTAGGATTAGACCTGGAGATGGATGGCTAAGATTAAGAGAGAATAGGTAATGACATTGTCATAATATCTCTCTTGTACAAGGCTATATATATGGATCTCTAAACCCTTAATCAAAAACAACTTTTGGCTGGCATAATTATCAAGTTTGCTGGCCGAGATTAATCCCCATATCAGTTCTAAGAATCTCAAATCAATTCAAGTTAAGTAAAAGCACTATTTGATAGTAAAGGTCGACGATTCCAGACTGGCAATTTGACGGATCGAGCATAACTAGAGAAGGGAATTCATTGATTCGAGTGGACTCAAAGGCATCATCAATTGGTATTTTATTTATATATTACAATAATCATATCTTATTTTATGATTTAATGTTGATTAATCCTAAATCTGTATATATATTAATGCTGTATATATCTAGTTAGGTGAGATTTTCGTAGGTATATATAGTTGTCACAAATTAGTTTGTTATGTGCATGGTTATATTATTATATGTTATAATTTATGTATAAACAAATCTAATTTGCTGTAAAAATTAAATTTTTTCATTATTAACTATTTTATGTATATTTATATATTAATTTAAATATAGACTAATGTATATTTTAATTATATAATTACATATATGTATATTTATAATGTATAAACAGCTTAGAATTTTCCTTGCACCTATTTATACATAATATGAATTATCAAATTCGAAAATAATTTTTTTTATATAAATAATTTTAAATTATCTTTTATTGATTATTTTAATTGTTTATTATATCTAAAATAATTATTGCACTGAAAATTCAATTTTATATTTTTTAAAATTACTACATCTATGCAGTAACCCATGGAAAAAATTTATAATTTTTTATTAATATTCAATATTTTTAATAATTAAATTACTTCGGTTGAACATTTCTTTTATTTATTAAAAATAATATTTTATTTCAAAAAATCATGAAATAAAATTTGAACCTGTATTTTATGATCCTAAATTTATTACTAATATTTTTAATTATTACGATCAAAACTATTTATTATATATATATAATAATGATAAAATTATTTGTTTATGTTTGTTATGCTAATTTCGATCTGGAAATAATTTTAAAATATATATATTTATGTTTTAAGTATTTGAATGTAATTAATTATTCATACATATACATTTTATTTAACCTTATATATATATATATCTATGTATGTATGTATGTACAACTTTATATGTTTAATTATGTATATATATTTATACAACTGTTTTAAATTATATATACATATTTAATTTTGAGACTTTTAGTTATAAAATATATTTTAAATATATGTATACGTATTTATATAAATATACTTTGCATTATTGATTTATGCACGTATTTAGACAACATACAATGCATACGAAATGAGCTAATGTGTCCATTGCGATGTAAATCCCAACATCTATATACGGGCATGTTATACCCTTCACAGATTATTATGTTACACATGCACATACATATGTATATATATATGATACATGTATATATATATATAAATTAAATCATTCAAATTAACTTTACATTACAAAATACTTAAATTTAAATAAAATACATGATTTTATTTAAAACAAATTTAGAATTATTCTAAATGAATTAGACTTCATAGGCCCAATAAAGATCCAATAGGATTAAAAAAAATTGAAATGCACCCACCACCACCGTTGTGGGCTGGCCCAGTTCCAATAATATGGTCGATAATCAAACTGAGTTCTAATAATATAAAATTTTATATGTAAGCTTTTACTGAAATAATATTGATTTTGAATGATTGGACTTATAAAATTTAGGGTGGAAACTGTTAGATTTTGGTGATACAATATTTCCATATTTAACAAGATTTTGAAGATATTGTTGATTTTTATGATACAATATTTCCAATTACAGAAGATTTGGAAGATATTTGAGATAATGACTCAAATATATTGCTTCTTTACGCAACACCAGAAAGGCAATATGGTCATGGCTATAAGCGTGAGGAAATAATCTTATTACGGTTATACCCATTAAAACAGAAGCCGAGGGAAAATTTCATCACACTTTTTGTCCCAGTTATAAATGCGACAAAAGCATATTTCCTAACACTTATAACCGTGGCAATTCGGAATTTTCTAATGGTTAAAACCATGATAATTTAAAAAATTCGAACAGTAAAAACTGTTATAATCCAATATGTTCTCATGGTATAAGCGCTATAACTGTAATTTTTTCTAATGGTTAAAACTATTACAAAATGCAGTACTCACATGTACAAACTGCCCCAGAACCCATCGCATATACAATCATACAAATTTCATTACAGTAGCAATATTCTATTATAACCATGAACAATCGATACAACATCAAATATATAGTCAATAATATTGAGAACAACAACACAATCAATATTTAGAACAACATCAAACATATATATTTCATACATTGTAAGATTTGGTGATATAATATTTCCAATTGCAGAAGATTTAAAAGATTGTTAATTTCAGTGATACAATATGTCCAATTGCAGAATATTTGAAAGATATTTGAGATAATTACTCAAATATATATTGCCTCTTTATAGCATTAAAGAGAGTAATAAATTACCTACGTGAGAAGAGGAATTATTTTGGAAGATTGAGGTAATCGATTAATTCTCTAATTAGTTAATTAAAGAAGGAATCTTATCAGGCACATGCAAATTGGGGGAAAATGGAAAATCAAATGAATATACGTTTCCTGTATGAATAGGAGAATTAATGAAGCATTGATTTATGATTATAAATCAATTACTCCAGCCCCAAGTAATAATCTCTATATAAAGGCACATATTAGCATGAGTAGAATTATCTCTCTCAGTTGTATTTCTTATTATTCTTCTCCATTATCAATCTTGTAAAAATTTCTCCTCTTAGAAAGTAATAAAATCTCCTCTCCCTAAGTGGATATACACTACCTCGCGGTAGTGAAACCACTATAAATCACGTGTGTTACTTTCTTTTATTGCTTGATCTGTGATTTTTTTTAGCTGGTGACTATCTGTTGTTTGTTTTGCCTCACCATCAATCTGGTCCCATTTTTTTCGCAAGGTTGGTTTTTTGTTTCTAAGGCGATCTTGAGGAATTTTTCCCCAACAGTCTTGTATCAGAGTGAAAAGGTTGATTGAGAAAGGTGTTAAGCATTATGGCAGGAGATGAGGAGACTCCAGCGGTTGTACCAAGACACTATGTTAGAGGGACCTATATTGCGTCAGGATCTAGTTTAGCAATAAAAAGTGGAATGGTGATAAAGACTTCGAGAAGTGGCAATGGAGGATGAAAGCTGTTCTGATGAGAAATGAAGTTCATATTGTGGTGTTTGCTTCTGAGGAGTTGATGGCTGAAATTTCAACCGCGGAAAGGAAGAAGATGGAAAAATGGGCATTTACTACTTTGCAATTAACTATGGAATAAAATGTTGTTTCTGATATTAGCGGTGAAACTACTTAAGCATTTTAATAAAGCTGAAAAATCTCTAACTGAAGAAATCTTTGACTAACCGTCTGATTTTGTTGAAGACATTTTTCACCATAAGGATGAGAGATGGTGCTTTTATCAAGAGCGTCTGGGTTTTTACGATGATCTAGTGATGAAAATGAAGACTGTGGATTTAAAGGTAGATGAAGAGCATATAGTTATTATGTTCTTGTGTTCCCTTCCGGAGCTTTACACAGGTTTCGCTAACAGCCTTATCTTTGCGAGAGATACTTTGACCGTTGAAGATGTGAAGTCGGATCTACTATCTGAGGATTTGAGGGATCAGATAAAGGAGACGGGTGAAGGTAGAGGAGGAAGTAGTAGTCAAGGCCTATTTGCTGAGAGAGGAAGAGAGGAGAAGAAGAAATGAGATTCTAAGAGGCGTTCCACATCTAGAAAGCCTAGTAATAATTATAGAGGAAAGTCTAAGGATGGAAAGTGTCACCATTGTAAGAAACCAGGCCATTAGAAAAGAGACTGTCCGAATTGGAAGAAGAAGAAGAAAGAAAATGGTTCTTCATCATTTGCGGTGGAGAAATCTATATCTGGTGATGTGTTATCTGCAGTGATATCAGATGTATCAAACCATTGGGTGCTTGATTCGGGGGTTTTTTTTTCATATGACACCCAATAGGGATTACTTCAGTTCTTTAGTCGATAGAGAGGGAAGTGCAATCCTTATGATTAATGATGCTAGTGGTAGAGCCATGGGAGAAGGTACAGTATGGATTAGGATGTTTGATGGAGTGATACGCACTTTGACAGGTGTCCGGTATGTTCCGGGTCTTCAGAAGTCCTTGATTTCTTTGGGGCATTAGCATCCATGAGGTGCAAGGTCACTTTAAAGAAGGATGGTTTGAAAGTTTCGAGGGGTGTTTTTGTTCTTATGAAGCTAGATGTGTTCCGGAATCTGTATTTGCTTAAGGGGACCACAGTTCTTGGAGAGTCGAGTGTTGGAGTTGATAGTTCTCGTGCTTTGGATGCCTCCAGACTATGGCATCTTAGGTTGGATCATATTTTTGAAAAGGGCTTAGAGTTGCTTCGTGGATGGAAGATGATCAAAGGTGACTTCGACAAGTTGGATTTCTGTCATGAGTGTGTGTTAGGTAAGTAGACTAAGGTATCCTTTAGAGTTGGACTCCATAGATCAGAGAGAGTACTTGATTATGCGCATACAGATGTTTGGGAACCAGTTGCTACTGCTTCCATTGGGGGAGCGAAGTATTTTACCTCTTTTATTGATGATTTTTCTCGAAAACTTTAGGTGTATGTGATGAAGGCCAAATCAGAGAGCTTTGAGAAATTTAAGGCTTGGAAGTTGCTTGTTGAGAACCAATCTGGTTCTAAGTTGAAGGTACTGAGATCTGATAACGGCGGCGAGTTTGTCTCTGGGGAGTTCCTCGACTTTTGTAGACAACATGGCATTGAGAGACATTTCACTACACCAGGTGATCCACAATCTAATGGGGTTGCTGAGAGGATGAATAGGGTTTTACGTTGCTTGAGATTGACGACGGGCTTATCTAGAGGATTTTGGACTGAAGCAATATTAACTGTGGCGCCTGTCATGTGTATGTTCACCATACAAACGATGATAAGTTGGAGGCTAGAGCATACAAAGGCATCCTCTTGGGATACACAGATGGTATCAAACGGTATCATATTTGGCACCCTGTTAATATGAAGATTGTTCATTCCATACATTTTACTTTTGATGATTCGGCAATGTTCAATCCTAGGAGAGACTTACCTACCACATCAGTTCATATTTTACAGCCTAGTAGTAGAGTTGTTGATGCTGTTGAGAGTGAAATAGATGCAGTTGATGTGACATCACAGAGTGGTCCACAGATGCCCTCTAGTAGTATTGGTGATGTGCATGAGACTAAAGGAAATTTAATTCAAGGTGGAGCTGAAAGGGGTTTAAGCGAAGTTGTACCCACTCGGGCCAATCGTAGGACTATTAGGCTGTTTGAGAGGTATAGTGATTAGCAGTATGCAAACCTTAGCCTTGGTGATCAGTTTGATTATGCCTTACATGTGGTTCATAAGGAGCCGCTTGACCTTGATGAAGCTTTGAAGTCATGTGACAGTTCGAAGTGGATGTGCGCTATGGAAAAGGAGCGAGAGTCGTTGAAGAAGAATAAGACTTGGAATTTGGTACCTCCTCCTCAAGGAAGCTGAGCCATAGGTTGCAAGTGGGTGTTCAAGGTAAAGAATGATGGAAGATACAAGGCTAGAGTTGTTGCTAAAAGGTTTTCATAGAGGAAGGGATTGGAGTATGATGATATTTTTTTCTCTTGTAGTGAGACACACCTCCATCTGTATTTTGCTTGCTATAGTTGCCGCACATGACTTGAAGTTGGAGCAACTTGATGTGAAGACCGCTTTCTTGTATGGAGACTTGGATGAGACCATTTACATGAAGCAGCCAGACAGATATGTCGTAGATAGAAAAGAGAATTGGGTTTGCAAGCTAAAGAAGTCATTGTATGAACTTAAGCAGTCGCCTAGACAGTGGTACACGAATTTTGATTCTTTTATGTTTTCACTTGGTTTTGATTGTAGCATCAAAGACACTTGTGGGTGTATTTACTCTTGTATGTAGATAATATATTGATTGCTTCCAAGGATAAAGCTGAAAATGAGAGTTTGAAGTTGAAGCTTAAGGCGAAATTCAAGATGAAAGACCTTGGAGAAGCAAGGAAGATTTTGGGTATGACAATTCAAAGGGGTAGGAAGCTTGGACTTTTGAGGCTCATTCAAAAGGAATATATTCTGAAAGTGCTTGCTCGGATTAGCATGGAAGGAGCAAAGGCAATTAGCACACCCATGCCTTTTCACATACAGCTTTCAAGTAGAGGCTCTCGGATCTCGGAGAAGGACAAGGCTTATATGGAGAAGGTTCCCTATGTGAGTGCAGTTGGTAGTCTGATGTATGTCATGGTTTGCACTATGTCTGACATTGCACAGGCAGTTGGATTGGTGAGTAGATTCATGTCAAATCCAGGAAAGACGCATTGAGAGGCAGTAAAGTATATTTTCAGATATCTTAGAGGGACTCCAAAACCATGGGCTTGTCTTTGGCGGTAGAGATAGAGATTTTAGCTTGGGTGGATTTTGTGATTCTGACTATGTCGATGATAGAGATCGAAGGAAGTCAACCTCAGGTTATGTGTTCACCATTGGTGGGACAACTATTAGTTGGAGAGCGAGGTTGTAGATGATTGTGGCTTTGTCTACTACAAAGGCAGAGTTTATAGCTGTGGTTGAAGCGGCTAAGGAGGCACTTTACTTGAAGCGTTTGTTGTGTGACTTGGGCTTCATGTATGAAGGTATAGAAGTGAATTGTGATAGCCAAAGTGCAATTCACTTAGTTGAAAATTTGGCTTTCAGCTCAAGGACGAAGCATATTGAGATGAGAGGATCCTTTCTTGTCTCTATAGATGAAGAGAAGCTTGTACGTCTTCAGAAGGTTCACACGGAGGAGAATACAACAAATATGTTTACCAAGTCATTACCCATGAACTTGATTCGCTTGATGAAGTTCTAGGAGCCACTGGGTGGCATGGGAGAGAGCAAATTGGTAGATGGAGACGTTTGTTTTCATTGTGGAGATTGATAGGTCCTACTTGAAGAGGGTAATTTCAACACTTTGTTGGCGGGCGGTGGCCTTGCCAGAGTTCGTTGACAAAGTGCAATAGGTGATGGCTATGCTGAAGCTCATTGAGAAAGTATCTATGGTGTCTTGTCCGAGAGCTACTTGAATTAAGAGGATGTAGGTGGAGTGGATAGACTTGCAGGGAAATATTGTTGATTTCAATGATACAATATTTCCAATTACAGAAGATTTGGAAGATATTTGAGATAATTACTAAAATATATATTGCCTCTTTCATATCATTAAAGAGAGTAATAAATTAACTACATGAGAAGAAGAATTATTTTGAAAGATTGAGGCAATCAATTAATTCCCTAATTAGCTGATTAAAGAAGGATCTTATCATGCGCATGTAAATTAGAGAAAACTGAAAAATCAAATGTATAAACGTTTCCTGTATGAATAGGAAAATTAATGAGGCATTGATTTATGATCATAAATCAATTACTTCAACCCCAAATAATAATCTCTATATAAAGGCAGAGATTAGCATAAGTAGAATTATCTCTCTCAGTTGTATTTCTTATTCTTCTTCTCAATCTTGTAAAATTTTCTCCTCTTAGAAAGTAATAAAATATCCTCTCTCCAAGTGGATGCACACTACCTCACGGTAGTAAAAACACTATAAATCACATGTGTTATTTTTTTTATTGCTTGATCTGTGATTGCTTTTAGTGGGTGACTATTTGTTGTTTGTTTTGCCCCACCATCAATCCGGTCCTATTTGTTTTTCACAAGATTGTGTTTTTGTTCCTAAGGCGATCTTGAGGGATTTTTCCCCGACAACAAACACCACAAAGGATATTTGATACCAAACAACACAAAGTATTTAACATACCAACATAACATACATAACAACTTTTAAAACACAGCCTCAAAATATAACTACATAGTGTTTAGTAACTTACTAATAACGCAAACGATACTCGGGCCAAATTACAAAACCTCCTACAACTATTTTGGATAGCGTGCAATAGCCATTTTGCGGTGCTTCATAAATTGAAGCTTCTGGATCGAGAGCATCCTCCACTCAAAAAAGTTGTGCCTTTCTAGATCTGCATACCCATTCCCATGCCATAAATATGAAAAAAGAATATGGTTCATTAACAGTAAATTTTAAGATGGCTGAAATGATGCCACACTGGTCATTCCTATATTGGAAATCCCCTTCGCTAATGGCAGAGAGATTTTTCACTGTAAACTATTAGTTTAAATATGTACTATATTAACTTTTTAAATTTTTTGAATCAATGTAAATCTATGTGAAAGTATTTATTGAAAATAAGTTTCAAATCCAAAAACAAAGTGAAACAAGAACTGAAAGTTTTAAATCTCGATTGTACAAAAACAAAATCAATACTATCTTTTGAAATTGAGATACTCAAAGTTGTAAACACTTGAAATGAAGTTTACAGAGAAGTTGGTTAAGAAAATAAGTCACAATCTTAAAAGGGTTACTTATGCACTTATGGATTATTAAACATCTTGTCCATTATCATGAAACCTACAATCCTAAAAAGGTTCTGCTGTCCACGGCGTCTATTTGTTTGAAAATGAAGTATCAGCAACTGCATATACAAATTTTTCAATTTCAGATTGTCACTTTACCTAGAACTGCATGTACATACATACCTACCTACTTGTCTACTAAACAAGCAAAAGGAAAAAATACTCTAGTTTTACAGTGCTAGCATAATGACACTAGAGCAAAGAGTTTAATTTAATGCTTAGTATCCACCGGTGCCCGAACCTTTTTTTAGATAAAGGACTATATTTATGTGAACTAGGCATTTTTGTTAGAAACCTGTGGAACACACTGAAAAAAAATCTAATGATATAAATTTATATGCTAATTATTTTGAAGTATATGATGTTTTAGACAATGTAATAATCAGCAGTGCAAATTTTATAATCAGTATCTTAAATCTTGCAATTGAAAAGGTAGTTTTCTATGAACTCATGGTGGTAGCAGATGAGTTTTCTGTTTAGAAGTACATCACTGATATTTATTTTTGTAATATCAGTTCCTTTGTATGTGTATTGTTCAAGGAGAGACCAGGTTGTAGGCTAATTTTTGAACCTGATCTCTTTGTATGTAAATTATATATCAATTGCGTAAGGGTTTATATCAAATTTTATAAATTAATTAAAACAATCTTCAAATTTTTGAACCTGGTATGAATAGTTTTGATCACCAGTAATTGATAATTTTATCAAGTCCAAAATTTCGAACAATAATGTTTATTGCCTTACATACATTAATATTTACTGTAGTAGTAGTATTCTAGTTTTTATAAAACTTTGTTAACCTATTTTATTTTTATGAACTTAGTTAATTTTTATCAAGCTATAGTTGATTTTAATATCGCATGGTTGTTATAAGTCCATAAGATATCTTCTTCTTGACATAAGAAATATCTCACAAAAGCAAATTAAACAATCAGCAGAACACGTTTTATATGACACAAAAATTAACAGTTTGTAAATAAAGTGTTTAGGTTGATTATAGTATATGTTTTGAGAATTCAGAGTTTTTTTATTACTTTATTTGCTAAATAACTATTTTGAAATGTGATTTTTATAAAAAAGAATTATAATTTGAGATATCAAAGTTTAGAAATGTAGTTTGAAACATAGCTTGAAATATGATTTTTGAACTTTGAGATATGATTTTAGAAATATGCGTATGATTTCATAGATACACTTTAAAATATTTTTTTATAAATTTAAGTATTATTAAGACGAAACAACCATGTTATAAATTTAAATGTGCAGGGCATATATGCCATTTATAAATTAAGGTACACTTTCACATTTTTTATTATTTTTATTTTTTAAAGTACAAAATTGATTATCTATTTTAATTTAGTAAAAATATATAGAAAACGGTTCTATTTTGTGAAATTTTGGATTCATTATTATTTATTTTAAATAATGAATTCCATATCAAATTGAAGACAGTAAATATATAAAATCAAATTTTGTTTCGAGATTATATATTTCATTAAAATATATTGACCACTTCTCTATGCATCTTCCATGCACCTCCCCTCCTTCTTCGCTCTATTTAACATATATAACGATAAATCAATTCATTTACTGCTTTCATCGGAGCAACAAAAACATGTTTTTCAATACTGATAGAAAATCTTATTGCCTGGTGTGAAGATTTAGCACGAAAGTTTATAATTATCGTAAACCAAATGAGATAGAGGTTTACCTAAAGATTTAGCACAAGAGCAGGAGCTACTTTCGAAAAAATCAGCCATTCTTTCCACCTGCAAAAATAAAGAGAAACCATATTGAGAAATGTGTTTCTACTAAATAGAATGGATATTGCTATTAGTAAATACACCTATTCAAGTGCTAACCGAGCTTCTTGTCTTTCTTTATCTCGTTGTGGCTGCTTGCCTTTGCCTTCATTTTTGCTGCAGTTTCCGCTGCTTTGATTTTCAGCTTCAAATCAGATAATAATATTTACAGATCGAACAAATTATGGTCATGGTGGTATGTGCAGTCAGAAAGCTACATCTTTAACCATCTAAAAGTTAGTTATGGACAGTCACTTAAATATTCAAATGATATTCAGTTAAACATGCTCCACTCATGATCCTTCTTATCTTTGAAATTGATGTCCATTTTTTCGCACTTTTTCCCTTTAAATTAATATAAGTTTACCATTATATTAATAGTAAGGTACAAATTAAATAAAATCAGTCTTTAGAGTTATTAACAGTAACGAAAATTCATTAACATGTGCATGTATGAGTTTAGTTTCACCAAAACTCGCAATACAATATTTAATTGGGCTATCATGAGCTTCTCAAATGGTTTGTCCACGCATGTTATTTAAATATTTTAGTTATGATAATTGAACGAAAAATCAATCGAAGTAATTTATACTATTTATCTTTTAGCATGACTATGGGATTTGATTACAATTTACTTCCATCGTCTTTTTATTGTCAATACCTACCTACACATACTTCTCTTTTGTACAAAATTAAGCTAAGATGGATAACAAGCTAAACTTGAGATGAATATTAGTAATATCATGATAGTAACCAACAAAGAAAAAGTTATAAAAGAAATAAATTTTGTGGTGACACTGAATTCTAATTTTCATTCAGGTTGAATGTTTAGAATTAGGATAGAAAGTTTGGAAACATTTTTAAGGAGAACAATAAAACTATAATTTGTCAGAAACATGAAAAAAAGAATAGAAAATTTTTATTTTGCTAAAGTTTGCAAAACCTTTTTTATACTGTGATTCTCCAGATAACCCTTATACTTGTGACTTATTCTAACTCATTGTAACTTAGATCTAGGAACTAGCTAGTTGATATCCATAGAGATTCAACTAGTATAATCATAATAAATATTGATTAAAGTGGACGTAGGCATAGCCAAGCCGAACCACTATAAAAATCATGTGTCTATTTTCTTACTTCTGCTGTTTATTTGTTGTTTATCTAAGATTTGTGCTGCCAGTCATCTGCACTGGTGCTTTCACACTTAATCCAGGGGGTTGATCTATTTTTTGGGTTAACAATATGCTTGTGTTGGTTGTGTATATGTTGTTTGAATTGATATTGACATATGTTATGATATTGGTTTGATTCTTGTTTTAAAAGCAAATGACATATGTAATCCATATGTATGGACCTAGAACGGACCTGTATGACTTGTAACATAGCCTTGAAATAAAGCACATAGGTTACAGTTGAACTTTAGTTTAGATTGAACTTGGATTTGAAAGTGCACTTATAGCAATAGTCGTTATGGATGCACTTTGGAATTGTCTTGTGTTTGACAATTTGTATTGAACTTTATAGAGAAATACTTAGGGGTATCTTGCCATATTTATGATGTTCTATATATATACTTGCTTCCATAAAAATTTTGCATGGTAAAAGTTAAGTAACATCTTGAAAAGTGGTCAAAACTTCACTTATGCAAAACTGCCCCGTTTAGCCTTGACTTTTGAACTTCAAATGTTTTAAAATGACTTTTAACATAAGTATCTTATTTCATTCTTTTTAAAAGTATTAGCTAACTCATATTAGAGTATTTTAAAAGTGGTTAGATATTTTTTTTGAATAAGAATTAGTTGTGAATTTTAAAGAAGAAGTTTACTTTAAAATATATGGAAAACTTGTTTTTGTCCAAATTTTAAAGGATTTTATTAACTTGTTATTTTAAAGTAATATTTTGGATAAATAAATTAAAACCTATTATAAGTATTTTTAAGTATTTTAAAAGTATTTTTAAGTATATATACGGGTTTTTGAAAATTTAGTTAATTATTGTTAAAGTATAAGTATCTTATGTAATATAATACCTTTCAAATTATTTTATTAAATATCTAATTTTATAAATAAAATTACCATACATATGTACATCATCTCTAAAAGGCTTTTAAAAGTATAAACAAATGATTTCAAATAGGGATAGGAATTGCTTAATGGTTAAATGGTTAATTGTTTAATTACTTGTTTGAAAAGTAATTAACTATGTTTAACACTAAAAGCCGACGAAATATGCTTACCTATTTGTGAGAGTTAAGATTCATGTTCGAGTAAGGATTGAGTGATAGAGCTCTAACCTACCGATGTCCCTCTTAACCGAGGAATAGTTAAGTTGGGAATGTTGATAACGTGTTAATCTTGTTGATTACTTACTCGTTTAGGAAAGTCATTAATATCATACTTAACACTAAAAGTCGACAAGGTAAACTTATCTATTTGTGAGGTTCAAAAGTGTCCATGCAAGGCTTTGATATGCAACCAGTGTTCTAACTCACATGGCTTCACTCTTGGATGAGGAATAGTTAACTTAGACTGTTGTAAATGAATTAAGTATATGAATAGTGATTTTTATAAACAATCACTTTTAAATGGATAGTCGATTAGTCGACTATCGAATTTGACCAAAATAACTTTGAAAATATCTAGAAAAAATTTAAGGTCTACACGTTACAGTTATCTTCGGAGATGCTATACTGTACGTATAAACTTATCTTGCTCTCCTAAGACAAATGGTAAGGAAATCAGTCTGGATAGAAGATTATCTCCACTCTTATGTATTGTCTATTTATTTCTAAAAGAACCGAGGTTAAGTTAATCGAAAATTCATCGATTGGTTTTAGAGTGTCGGGTAAAAGGGGGAGTGTACTCATATGAGATGACTCGAAACCATAACCACTTCGAAACCATATACGTGATCTATGTTTGAAAGCAGTTTTGAAGTGAAATGTTATAAAGTTGAACTGTCTATCCTAAGATTAAGTTCAAGAGAGAGGTCAGCATTAACATTGCAAATGATTCTATCATATGGGACTGTCTATCTTGAAGAGTATTTTGAGAGAGAGGACAGTGTTAGTATTCGTCGAAGGACTCATGCGGGAATCTATATTAAGATTCGAGATTTGCTCGAGATGCTCGAATCCATGGAGCGATTTGTGATCTATTCGAGATAATGGAATCCATTTGAGGATTCGTGTTCTGTTCGATTGATGAAGACTCCTGTAAGAGATGCCGAACGTAGCCGCGGCATCAGAAATGACTAAAACCAAAGTAGGATACACAATATTGGGTTTAGCTTACCCATGAGGATATATCAACTCCAGATCTAGAGTATGCTTTCGATTAGTGGGCATGGGAGGTGGTTGTACTTGGTACCACGTAGTTCATCGTTAGGCCGTACCTTATAGTATATTCTAGTGATATACGATGCTTGGAAGGAAGTTTCCGATCCTTGTGTTTACCTTATATTTATGTTCTATACCCTAGATGTTATCTATTATACCGATATATTCACTCATAGGATGGTTGGTTTAATTTTAAGGAAAAACCGTTACAGCAATCTGTACGGTCCCAATAGTTACCGTCACATGTCACACCTATTTCTTTAGTTTCTCATGTGAGTTTACTAGACAGATCAGGTGTTATTTTATTATAATGCTCTGGTCGGCTCTGTGTATAGTTCTAGATTTAGCTGTGAATGCTTTGGAGCTTATGGAGATGAGTTGGATGATTACCTACTGTTATATTCTTATTTTCATTGCATTACTGTATTATATATACGAGTATCGAGGCACGTCCGATGGACGTGCGCAAAGAGAAACATGAGTTAATAATTATGTTATAAAGTGATAGTAATATATGTACACATAATCAATATTAAAAGAATAACGAGCAATTATCTCATAGCAGTGAAAAAATCCAAAATATGAAACTGAAAGTTATATATGAATACCTAACTTTTCATTAGAAAAGAAAGTGTCAACAATATAAGGTACACATTTTCTCGTTTCGAATTAACTATTGTAGGATAATAAATTTATTGCCCGTTATCAATGAAAATGTGAATCTTGTCGTGTACAAAGTTAAATGATATTGTTTTTTTACTAATGGAGTTTAAAAGATTTACATCATATTCACATAAGAGAAGTTGGACCTTCGTGAAACCCAGTTATGAGATGGTTTCCCTTTGAAAATTGCTTATTCACTTGGTTATTGCAATGCTTATATGGTACTTTTCCCTTCTTATTTTAACCTTTATAGTATGTATGCATCTTAAATTTTACCGCGGAACTAAAAATAATATCTATTATGTATATAAATTCGGTATGGATTAACATTATTAAAAAGCTAACTATTATAGTAAAATGAAATAAGATCATAATGGAAATCATGAGTAACTAAAATGTGTTACAGAACCAGCCATGCCACCATTGAAGCATTTCTAAGTTGATGCATAAATTAAATGATTGAAAAAAGGACTTATCTACATATTCAATTCAACTGCGAATATATATGTATAATACACCAAAGACGTAGTCATGGAAAAAGCATTATTTTCCTTTTGCCACTGAATTTAAAGAAGAAGATGAGTTATCATCAAGCCGTCTAAAAATATGTCATTTCCCTTATTGGACACCATGCTTTTGGGACATTTCATATCATGGCATCTGCTTTGAGAAGTATGAAACACGCAGCTACAAAGGCCTTCTTCTAATCTCTGTGTCAAGAGAAGCAGTCTCGGCACACTGCCTTAGATATATTTTTAAATATATATATCTTTATAAAAAAACACATATGATATTATCCACTCATAAATATATTTCTCCTTAATAGTCACATTCACATACCTATTTCCCTACACATGTAGCGTCACACGCCAGATTTGAATCCTCAAACTAATATTCTTCATCGTCTACTGGACTTGATCAATCATCTACCCTACCCTCCTCTTCACACAGGGCGCTTTATGGATTTACCACCAGCTTAACAAACTCACTCCACCTAACCCAAAACTTGCATTGGCAAAAACATGACATTTCACAACGAAACTACTTCATCAATTTTCTAGTATTATAGCTCTTCAGGTTACACATTTCAATAAAAACTGCTTTGTAACCACATACAACTCAATTCAAACTATCTAGTTTTCCTCCTATGTCGTTGCATCTCATTATATAGCACATCCAGCTTGTGTTTTTTGTAAACTTTGCATCATAGATGAGGTCAACCACCGGATAAACATAAAAAAAAGTAAAGCAATATACATGAAAATGACAAACTACACTATCATCAAGATGGTTTATTAACCATGCGGATAATTTAATGGTAAAGGAGTACCGCAAACTACAAAGCATCAAATGAATCTGTTAATAAGTTATGCATTTGTAATACATAATCAATGTCACATGTGAAAAGCAAATATAGTAAACTTATGCCACTTGTTCTTCAAGAACAACATCATCCACTATTACATCATTTGTTGGACTTGGTGCATTGCAAAATTAGAGAGTTGCATCCCAAACAACAAATGAACTAAACATAATATGGAGGTCATCAAAATTTTAACATAAAAAACTATGATTAAAGTCAATTATGATGCTATATAATGGTACCCTTTGCTTCTATCAGTTTGGTAGTGCTACCCAAACTTTAGAACTCTTCCTCTTGTATGCCAAAAAAGAAAATGAATGGCTTCTGTATGTTGTAAAACTATGTGTATATACATGTTAAATATATTAAAGTGAGTCTGAATGCAATTAATTAATATATGAAGCAATATTAATGTGACTTAATGATTATTATGTGCATCTGCAAAAAATATGACCATGATATATACAACACTATCAGCGTGAAGTAAACAAATGCAATACTAATAGTAGCAAGTTGCTTTCCAATATAATAATTCATCCAACCAAGTTATCGTCACCAATTCTTGTCAAATCATAAATAGCAACTTCCCCATTCCATCTACTATGAAATTGAAACCAATAAAAGCAATATTTGATCTTTAAAACTGATTTCTTTCTTTATCATATGTTGATACCATCTTATAATTTCTTTTTTATAAACAAAGTTGAAGGGTGGGTTTCTCGTAATATTTGAATGTTATTTTGGAGAACTATATAAATTCAAATTAATTATGTAAGGCTAATGATAACTTTAATTCCATTAATATAGTAAAAAGCATGGAGGTACGAACAACAGAATGGTACTACATGAAAAAGAAAGTTTTATTCTTGCATTAAAAGCATGTAGGGATCAAGTTTGACAGAATTTTTCTTTTAACGTGAACAAAAATCAAGTAAGAGTCCCTTGGAATTTAATATTGACTGTTTCTTTCAACGAAAACTACTCAATTCTAATTAATGCTTTAAGTTTAAGAATAACTTTAATTCCATTAATAGAATCAATGGTGTGCATATGTAAAATGATATTGTTTAAAAAGAAACAATTTACTACCCAAACTTACAATACAAACTAATTCATTTATCAGAAAACCAATTCATATAACTTTATTGTAATAATAACAAATTCATATGATGTTACTATAATTATGCATGTAGTGTCTCTAAGACTTCAAATTATGGCTTAAGTTCAGAAGAATAATCAGTGATTGTAAAATTAGTTATTGTGGGGTAGTGGTAATATCTGAAGTGAAATGAATGACAATCAATAGCAAGGATCATCCAAACTATCTTTAACTTGATCTCAAGCGTATCCTTTAAAATAAATGACAATGACTTAAAATACATTTAGTCCCTATTTAAAAAGGAAGGAATGTAGATAGTTAATCTAAATCAGTTCTACAAATAATTCATAACATGCCATAACCAAACCATTTACATAAATGGGACCAAATCTTTTGAATATTAATTATCCAAATTACTAATAAGAGGATTGTTAGCTTTTCGTTTATAGTCTCACAACATGAAATATCTATAATTTAGTACTACCTCACTATATATGAATTCAAATAAGTTGAGTATGTTGAACTGTACTATAATAAAAATGAAAACAATATTTTCTCTTTGAAACTCATTTATCCTTCAATAAGTCTTGATTCCATCTTGTAGTTTTCTTAAATTTGCATTTAATTAATGAAAATTGTTTATATATCTAATAATGAAATAGAATCATACTTATTTATTAGAAAATAAAATTTTCAATTAATTTGAAATATTTTTCAGTTATAAAATTTCAACATCCTGAGCTTCAGGAATCCACTTCGTAAAACACTATGGAACTAAGGATATTACTTTTATAAAAGCTCATACAAACATAGATGCATTGATAAAACCAACAATTTGGTGAACTTTTATGAAACATTAGATGAAAATCATTTAACATTTTTATTTTCTTGTGTATCTGAAATTGAAAAAAGCGGATATTGCTTGTGTATATGATTTGGTAGTGGGAGTTGTAGTAGAACCCATGAAGGATGAAGAGGTACTGGGGATTTTGAAATGTTGCTTGAATCATATTAACTATAACTAATTTTGAAGTGCTAAGGATAAAAATTTAGAAAGAACTAAATATTAAGATGCATGTTACCTTACAGTTACATATAACTCATTAGGTGGGTGATATAAAAGTAAATAACGTCAATTATGATTTAACATGACTTGGCCAACTATGAATTGTCTATATTTTCTTTTTTAACTAAATATTAATCTTCAGTTTCTTCAAATATGCAAGTATACTATAACATGCTTCTTATCAGTTAATTACTAAAGTAAGTAATCAACTAAGCATCTTTTGGTTCACAAATTTGCATCTAATTAAAGAAAATTATTTTTATCCAACCAATGAAATTAAATCATACATATTTAAAGGCAATCAATATTTTTAGTTAATTTGAAACATTTTTGAGTTATACTACATCTTGAGCTTTATTTCTAGAATTTGCATTCAAGAATCCAGTTTTTAGACACTATAAAACTAAGGATATTATTACTATAAAAGCTAATACAGACATAGGAAAACTTGAGATTTAGTAGGTAAAATCAATATTTTGGTGAGCTTTCATGGAACAGTCAATGAATATCATTTAACATTTTGATTTTCTTATGTATTTAAAATTGAAAAGAGTGGATATTGTTTGATTTGTATGACTTGGTGATAGAGGTTGTAGTAGAACCTATGAAACAAGAAGAGATACCGAGACTTTTTGAAGGGTTGCTTGAAATCATGAAATGTACTCACTATAACTCATTTTTGAAGTACTAAGATAAAAATAAACGGAGAACTAAATATAAAGATGCATGCTATCTGATTCCTTTTTTGAGCTAATTGTCATATTATCAAAACAAAATCCAAACGGAACATTGAATATGTACTAATTCTTGCTAATTACCAAATAATATGGAAATAATAGTAGAATTATGATTTAATTGATATACCATTCCATTTCTGTTGCTCAAAACTTTCATCTCTAGTACCATCTTTCGAATTCTTCACATGTTGCTCTTCGCACGATAAATTTCTTTACTGTTCCATACACTGGTTACAAATTCAGTTTGTTATGTGCATGAAATTTTCCATTTGAAAATATATATATATATATATATATATATATATATATAATTTATGAACCAAGCTATCAAAACTATTGACCAAACAGTAACATGGATAATGAACTATTAAAAAAGTTAACAATAAATATATATACATAGAGAAACCAAAATATGTGTTACAAAATAAAGTTACCAAATTAGGATCAAACATTATAGTTTCAGCCTCAATGAATTTGCATCCAAACTCGTACAAACAATATCTTTGATCTTGATAGTCTTGCCTGATTCAAATTTCTACGAAACAATAAAGTTCATGTTAATAGTATACAATCTTGTAACATGACAGTGAAGCATGTCAAACTTATAGTTCAACGTTACCATATAATATTAACAAAAATCAAGGTAGGAAGAGTAAATGTTTCTAAAAAAGAAATCAAATAAAACTACTAAAAAGCTTTAAACTTGGATCTAACCTTAGTTTGATTATTATTCTGTTTGCAAGTTGATGTCTATAATAGACCAAAAAGATAAGACTCCCAAATTAACCTTCAAAGGGCTTAGATCCTTACCAATAGCAACTATTACCTACAGGAAATAAATTTCTCAATTTAAAATAAATAGAAATTCTGGGTGGTTAAAATCAATAAGTAACCTGAAGATGGAATCCACTATCACTGTACAAGAGAAAGCAGAGTCATCAAAGAAGAAAAATCCGAAGGTCGACGATGGTGAGGTGTGGAAATACGGCATCCAGCGCCATTGGCATATAATAATTTAGTGACAACGAATGGCTAAGAGCAGTTACCAAGTACTCAGGATGCCGATTGTGAAGAGAGATAGGGATAGTGGGGGTAGTGGGATAAATAAATTTAAAATAAGCACTTCATATTTGATTAGAAATAAACGCATGAAGCATTGATTTGAGGTCTAAAGATGTAAAAGAATTACAAAAGTGGAGCATACATATGATACGTGACGTGTTTAAATAAAATGACAATTGTGTCCTCAGTCCGGACATTACCAAACTAGTAAAACAGATTGATACTTTTGGAAATGCCAAAAAGGCTTCACCTTGACTTGGCTGACCAAGTATTTGCTTTATATATAAGAAGATACGAGCGTTAGAGCACGCGCTTCGCGCGTGATGAAGACATCTGAATTGTTTTTCTACAAATTGTATTTGTTTAATATGTTCAGAAAAAATGATTTCCACAAATATTTAGTCATCCTTTTGTGTTGAATCAAGCGTAGTTAATTTGAATTTTTATTTCTAAGTTGCAATATCTAATTTTTTATTAGTTTAAATTTTTATTTATATTATTAATTAATAAAAAACGAATTTGTAAAGTAGTTTATTTGTTAGATGTTATTTTTAAGTGATATGAAGACTTGGTAAATATTTATAGAGGAAATTATGAATTTATAAGGAAAGCTTAATTGTTAGATCATATTTTTAAGTGATGTTAAATTTTAATAATATAGAGACATTTTTGGTATTTCATACTGACACCAAAAGAGTGTGACAGCAGATATATTACAACTATTACCAAAGGAATACATATATAAAGGGTAATTTTGAAACTTCGCGGTCGGACCAAAAAATTGCGCTTCCAAGTCAACTATTAATAAAGATATCAGCATATATAAGGACAGGTTGTTATAACTATCTAGACTGATGATGGTACATAGGTTTTGTAACTTTGAAATTTCTGTATTTGGAGTAACCCTTTGTACTATTCTTTTGATGTTATATGTTATCGCTTCACTATGAGATTCCAATGTCGTGTTCTTTCTTTTTTGTTCTATTTTTTTTATTTTACCCTAACTTTCTGTCTTTTCGGCGCTTGGGTGCTCTGCACACGAATACCGTGGATGTATTTAGTGTCGACATTCGAGGGTCGAAAAGTCGGGTCGTTACACAAATAGACACGACCGATCGACAGCTAGGCTCAAATGATAAACCGCTAGCGCTCGACCGGTAGTGTTGTGGTGGTTGTAGTCTGAACTTAGGCCGAACGGCCCAGATTTAAAGTATAATCTAACGGCTGACATTAATTTGAACCCCTATAAATATGGGCCTATCCCTTACTTTTCTTCTCATATTTTCCAAAGCACGGCTAAGCTCTTACGGTTTCTTTTCTTCACAAATTCTTAATTCTAAATAAAACTATAACCTATATGATAGAGTTAGGGGTATGCCCTAGGGGAAATTATGTAATTTGTTACATATATCTAACTCGTTGACCAATCTTGTTCGAAATAAAAGATATTTTCTTCCTATTATATACTTGATATAATGTAATTATATTAATTAATTAACTTAATTAAAAGTACATTTAATAGAAAAATCCATAAATGGTATATTTTGTGATGGTAGTTACAAAGTGTTGTAACCGTGAGTAATTTATCACAACGAAACAAATATACCATTTTAAATGTTCCTAGTCAAGATGCATCGAGACTGGATATCGATGTATTCGTTGAGACTGGAGTACGTAACGCTCTTCAAATGTTGGATAGTGTATTACTCATGACTGCTGGGGGCACCTTGGGGTTACGTACTAATAGTTATTGGATAACAATGGAATGACTCACTCGATAGTTTTCTGTTGGTTAATATAACTAAGATCAAACAGAAAATATCGATGTGACTGATTTACACAGTTTTCTCGACTTGAGAATACCGTGGATCTTCAATATGAAAGCTTCGCTTTGATTATAGCCAAATCATGGCATGTCGTCCATCGAGTGACTATAGTTGGGTCAAGTGGAAGTATTGGAAGTGAAGCACTATTCAAGAGAGGATTCATCTCCTCGGTTATATGCGGTTAGTATCACACTCAACTCAAAGTCAAAGTCTCTGGCCAGAGCATTTCGGTTAATAATAATTGTTATTATTGAACCAAGGACTTTGTATTTGGACTATAAAGTTGAATATGGATGAGGTTGGAATTTTGACCATTACCAAATTCCATAAGTCCAAAGTGATATAGTTTTGACGAAGAGAATTGGTGTAAACAAATCTCACAATCGGGTAACGCTTATTAAACTAAAAATGGATTTTTACTGAAAATGAGTAAGCGGTAAATTTGGCCATAATGTCACACCACCTGCTAAGTGATGTGTAAACATTAACATTAGAATAGTTCGATGTTAATCGCTGACCAAATTTACACCCAAGAGTTACACAGCCAAAATGATGAATTCCCTTAAGACCAAACGATTTAATTAGTTTATAATTGTTATAAATTAATTAAATTAATTAATATTTATGAAATATTAATTATAAAATTTAAATATATTTTGAGAAATAAATAATGTTATATATATTTATAACAGTTATAAATATATCGATCGATATACAATATCGACAAGCGATTAAACTTGATTTAATTGTATAGTATTTTGGCTTGGGCTTAGTTGGGTTTAAGGCCCATCATTAGGGCTGCAAATTTTTGGTTTTGGGAAGGTCTAGGGATGGTTAAAACATAAGAAATTGGCTTGGAGATAATGGGTTGAGATCAAGTGAGAATGAGTAAAAAGGTTTTCCTCGTTTCTCTCTAATACAACCCTATATATATGTATCTCTAAAAATAAAAAATAAAAACTTTTTTTGGCCACCATTACCTTCTACATTGCTGGTTAAAACATAGCTCTCAATCCACTTCAAAATTCTCAAATATATTTCAAATTAAAATAATACTATTCGATAGTTAGAGGTCGGTGATTCCGAACTTGCAATTTGACGAATCAAGAACAGTAAAAGAAAGGGAAGTCATTGCTTCAACGTGGATTCAAAAGCATCATTGAATTGGTAATTTTAATTCATATTACAGTAATTAAATTATATTCTATGATCCTATAATGAGCAATTTCATATCTGTTTAAATATATTGCTACTATATGTTTGGTTATGTAAGATTTTTGTAAGTATATGTGGTTGTCACACATCAGTTTGGTTATGTGCATAATTTGTTTATTATACTATTTGATTTATGTATAGACAAATGTTTTTTACTGTACAAAATAAATTTTTGTCATTAATAATTGTTTTATATATACTTACTAATAAATTCATACACACACACACACACACACATATATATATATATATATATATTAGTGTATATTTCTCTCTCATAATAGCATATATGCATATAATATATATATATATATATGATTTAAAAAATTTAGTACACTTATTTATATACAATATGAATTTAAAAATTCGAAAATTAATTATCATACATATATTCATATTTTTAAATTAACATTTATTGAATTTTTTATTATATATAAAATAATTCTTGCATTAAAAATTCAATTTTATATTTTTTAAAATTATTATACCATTTCAGAAACATATAGAAAAAATTAGGAATTTTTCAATAAATTTTATTATTTTTAATAATTAATGTTGTTTTGGAAAATTGTTAATGATTTATTAAAAATAATAATTTAATTGAAAAATTCTTCAAAATATTTCATAACCTTTCATTCATGATCCTAGAATTTCTAAAATTTTGAATTTTTAATTTTAAATAATATATTATTTTATATTAAATAATTATTGCCGAAATCAATGTATTTGTTTTTAAAAATAATATTTCAACTTTGAAAAATCTCCAGATTTTTCCTAAACTCTATTTTATGATCCTAGATTTTCAAAAATTGTAAAATTATAATTTTCATCAATATATTATTTTATGTTAATTTTTTATGGATGAAAACATTATTTTATTTATAATATATACAAATTAAAATACTAAAATTATTATGTTTGCAAAACTGAGTTAATTTTGAATTATAAATAATTTTTAATAATTTTCCTCTCTCTTTCTATATATATATATATTTATCTATATATAAATGTTTTATGTTCATATATTATATATAATATATTTATACATACATGTGTGTGTGTATTATAACACATATACATGCACATATTTGGACAACATACATGACATAAAAAATGAGCTAATATGTCTCTTGCGATGTAAATCTCAACATCTACATATGGGCATATTATACCTTTCACGGATTATTATGTTACACATGCACTCACACATATATGTATATGATACATTTATGTATAAACTAAATCAAATAAAATTAATTTCATATCTTAATATATTTGAATTTAAATAAAATAAATGATTATTTAAATGAAATTTATAAATGTTCTAATTCAGTTAGACTTCATAGGTCCAATAAAGAACCCATAGGGTAATTTTTGAAATTCTCCCATGACTTCTGTTGTAGGCTAGTCCAGTTCCAACAATGGTATCAGAGTCCAATAGCCTATGCGGTCTAATTTAGTCATATTAGGGCTAACTAGTTAAGCTTGCCCACTTAGTACGGTGTCTAGAAAGGTAATGTCTAGGATTGGAATTGGATAATCAAGTATCATGTCCTATCTCATTACCGGCCTGGCCCGAAAGATGAAGTGAGCCCAAAGGTTGCTCCTAATAGAAAAAGCCCAATTTAATTTGGGTCTTCGGCTAATTTTCAAAATCGTTTTGAAAATTAATGTTAAAGATTTTAAATTTAATAGTTAAATTTAAAATAAAACATGTTTATTATAAAAATTATAATACTACATAAGTTTTCAAAATGTTTGAAAGGATAATGATATTTTCAAAATGTTTGAAAATATTTATATAATAATTTCAAAATTTAAATTTATTAATAAGATTAATAAAATAAATTAATTAAATTTGTTAATTAATTAATGTATATATGCATGTATTATATATATGTTGATATATGTTATGTTATTTTAAAATGTTTAAGATAACATAAGTATATATGTATGTATACAAGATAAATTTTGAAATTAATAAATTTAAAAAAAAATTGTTTAATTGAATAAATTAATTAAAGGTTAATTAATTAAAGGTTAATTAATTAAATAAAATACACATATATATGATATATGTGTGTTACACTATAAAGGTTGTAGTATACACTATAAATGTTATAGTAGATATGTCTAATATAAAAGTTATATTGGAATAGTAATTTAAAATTAATTAAAGGGTTAATTGATTAAAATTAATTGGATAAGATTTAATTAATGATATATTATACGTAAGACTATCATATAAGTAATATAAAATATAAAAGTTATATAACAATAAAACTTATATGATATGTGTATAAACTAAATGTGGAAAATTAAAGAAACCCAAATAGACTTGAGAAATAAATACATATATAAATATACATATACCGTGATTTCTGATGTGTCTGACACTTGAATCACTGGGGTATTTCATAAGAAATATATAATTTTATAAGTCGATATCACTCAATATATATATTGAAGATTATGAATCTTCAATATAATGTTGTCCTCTACCATATATATATATATATATATATATTAATAAATTACTTACATACTCCTTAGTTGTTGAGCAAACTCAAGCTAGGGATGTTATGCGTAGTATTATTAATATATTGAACAGATGAGGTAAGATAACTATATATATTTGTTGAGCAAACTCAAGGTACATATACTATACTTAGGCCTTCACGATATGGTAGGTATGAGTGAATAATCTCTTTCGATTTGTTGAGCAAACTCAAGGTCGAAATGAGATTAGAACAAGGAAAAATGGGTTAGGGGTTGTATGTGATACAACCGATAAGGAGTTATCATTCGTTTGTGAGGCTATGATTTGTTGAGCAAACTCAATGTCAGAATACCAAAACAAACGAGTCCTAACACCCCACTAGTGAAGTTGTAAGACTTTTATGTTTCATTTTAGGGTTTGGATAAACATAAAAGACTAGTGGGAGTCTTATTAGAAAAATAAAATGGTAACATTTAACCTTTCTAATATTGTAAGAACATATACTATATAATGTTATAATTATCTACAATGATAAATCTGTGCATTTAATATGATTGATAAAACGTTTGTCAATTAACATATATAAACAAACTGAATTGAAAGTTGACAAATAGAAATATAATATATACTTACTAATAATTCTAATTGCATGTTATATAATGTTTCTATACCCATGCAAGTGCCTAATTTCAACTACTTAATACATTCGTAAGTTGGTCACTTATATGTTTATTTGTTTTAGACCGTGTATTGCATTTTATGAGTTTTTGAACTCTAAATGCAGTTCAAGACTATGGATATTTGATCCATGAACTTTCACATATAAATTTTATATGGTGAACAGTCATAGTTTGTGTGGTACAATATTTCAATGAAGTTAGTTCATTCGAAGTAAGCCAAAAAACAGTATTTTAAGATCATGTATTCAACTTGAATGATATCAAAAGGATCATATTGTGTTAATATAACACAAGACCATAAACTATGAGATACATCTAAGAACTCGATCATTGAAATGTCATCTTGACCGGTTTAATTAAGTGGAACATATTTGATGTCTTAAATGTTAAGAATAATCGAATACGCTTTTGTAAAAAGTTTGTTATGATAATGTAGTAAGGTTTTCTTTTGAATAGTTTGACCATTTGAAAGAAAAACGAATGTATAAGAATAGATGTAATTTAAGGTAAAGTTGGAATGAAGAGAATGAATAGTCACTTCTACTTCATAGAGAAACATTGGAAACAAGAACTGTTATAATAATTGATACTTAATATTGGAATATGAAATATGATTTTTATTCCAAAAAGTATTTTCATAGAGAAAATTGTTTTCTATAACATTTATTTCTTTAAGTTCAAGATATTTGATCAAAGAACTCTCCACTGTAAACTAGTTGCAGCATATGAAATAAGTAAACAATATTAACAATATTAAGTGAATGGTGGACCTCTAAATTTAGTACGCTATTATAGTAATGGTGGAAATAGTGGGAGCATGCCATATAACTCCTAATGATTGCATCAAATTACGAAAATTGTTTTCGTAAAATGTACCGAACATTATTTGTGAAATAATGTTTATTTTTGGTATTGACTAAAAAAATAGAAATAACTATATTTCAATATGAGTATTATGAATATTCATTTTGAAATAGAACTATATTCTGGAATTTGTTTTCATAGTAAAAGTGATGCAACAAAAATACATATGTGTCTAATATTATTTACAGTTGTTTTGGAATTATAGACTAAGCCATAGTTTTGAGAAATAATTTTACTATATGATTATCAATCATATGATACAGGTTAATTATATCTCAAACAATTAATGGCTATGCACCCATCCAATGGGAGCATCATAAGAGTTGATGAAATCTTTGAATTAATACATATTGATGTATGCAATCACAAGTCTATTAATACCAAAAGGGTTCCACAAATTTTGTTGTATTCATCGATGATTTATTACCAACATGAACGTGTGTATTAGATACACATGTAATAAGTTTATGATAAAATCATAGAATATAAAAGAAAAGTAAATAAAATAACATGCAAGAGAATAAAATGATTTGATTTGGTTGAATAAGTGAGTATATTGGAAAGAGTTCCAAATGTACCTAAAAATGAATATGGATTCAATCTCATAAGTCACTCCTCCATGTGATACATAATGAGGCATCGATAAGGAGTAATCAGACATTGTTGGACAATTTACGATTAATTATGAGTGAAGTTGAGTTAGTTTCTTTCTACAAGGTCATGTACTTAAGAGTAGTACATAAGTTTGATATTTTCACCTAAACAATAGTTTGCAAAATCATACAAGGTAAGGGTTTGTAAGAAATCCAAACATATCCTAGGCCAAGGAGTTGGCAAGTTTTGCGAGTCGAAAGATTGCACGTAATAATTGTTCATAAGGGATCTTATATGAATCTCCAAAAAAAAAATGGAAAGATCTGTCATCAAATGACATATTTATGTTTTAAACATAACTTTTGTAAACTAAAATTAGTTTTATAAATAAAAAGGTTCATAAAGCGTTTATGAATCTCTATTCTATTTGCACTAAGAAATAATTGTTGTTTCAAGATATATCAACTTCATTGTGAAGGAATTTCTTTGAGAAATTTTTGGTAGTTAAATGGAAATGAATTGGATATGATCCAAAGATAGAACTGATTATATGAGATGAAGTGAAATTTACTAACCTAAATGAACACATATCATTAGAATGTCTAATAAGTATTCTCGTACATCGAAGAGAAACTATGAGGTTCTTATTAATGTTGAAAGTATACATTACCCTCGGTTGTTCAATTAAACCATTATGACTGTTGACTCTATATGGACGATGCGCAAATCTGAAAGAATTTCAAGTACGCTATTAAAATATGATTTTGGTGGTCGTAACCAAAGAGATGTGATCCATCGGCCGGGATTGTGTATTTATTAGAAAGACTAACGTGGTTGGAATTAAATGAGCGATATTGATAAAAATAATATCGCAAATTTCAATTGTTGAAATCAGCATAACAGATTCGGTATTCAACATTTTCAAGTTAATTCAGATTTACTCACAAAATTATTGCTCGATAAGACTTAGTGTTTGGTACTTACGTATTGAAACAGAAAATTCTAAATAATAATTTAGAGTAAGCCGTTTACACATATTAACCAAAAATGCCTCGAAGTCAGTGGGAGTGATATTGGGTTTGTGAGCCTTTGGATATGATACAAGAAATGATACGAATGTATCATTTTATAAGTATCAAGATTGAATAAGTACTTTGATAGAAATATCAAATAATTTGATTTGCAATCAAAGTGCAGAGGAAGCGTGTGTTCATAAGAAAGAACATTAAAAGGTACATTGATATTTCTAAACTATAAGTAAACAATACATTGTTGATTTTAACAATATGCTTGTATTAAAATCTTGATTGTAATAGGTAAGATCTTAGTCTATCATACTAGGCTCTAGGAGCTTGTTTCAGACCATATAAAGCTTTCTTTAATTTGTAAACATGATTTGAAAACTTTTCATGTTCAAAAAGTGGAGGTTGTTCAACATAAACATCTTCTTTAACAAAACCATTTAAAAATGCACTTTTGACATCCATTTGAAATAATTTGAAATTGTTATGGTTTGCGAAAGCAAGTAGAATTCTAATCTTGCTACGGGTGCAAAGGTTTTATCATAGTATATTCCTTCTTCTTGACAATAACCTTGCGCGACTAACCGAGCTTTATTTCTAACGACCCCACCTTGTTCATTCATTTTATTTTTATAAACCCTTTTAGTTTCTATTATAGTTTTGTCCTCGGGTCTAGGAACAAGTTCTCATACATCATTTTTGGTGAATTGATTCAGTTCTTCTTGCATAGAAAGAATCCATGAATCATCAGATGATGCTTCCTTTGGATTTTTGGGTTCAATAGTTGATATAAAAGCTACATTACTCATCTTGTTTGGTTGATTTGTAGTTCTAACAATAGATTCCATATTTCCTAGTATATTTTCTATAGAATGATCTTTTAAAAGCTCGATGCTTTTATTATGATGAATAATTTCACAATTTGTTTCATTTGATTCATTATTTAGAGTAACAAAATCATCTTCATCATTTATTTGAACAATATCTTTGGAATTTTCATCAAAAGATACATGCATTGTTTCTTCAATGGTGTTAGTTTTTAAATTGAAAACTATGAATGCTTTACTTCTATTAGAATATCCAATAAAGATTCCTTTGTTGGATTTAGGATCAAATTTATCCAAATTGTCCTTTGTATTTAGAATAAAGCATTTACTTCCAAAAACTTTAAAATAAGATACCTTTGATTTATTATTGAAAAGAAGTTCATATGGTGTTTTATTGGTTAGAGGTCTAATTAAAATCCTATTCAATAACGTTAGCTACTCGTATTGACCAGAATCCATATACCACTTAACCGATCAATTAACACAATATAAAATCATTTTATATAACTAACAAATACGCGCTCTCGTATATATATACACTCAGATTCAAACAGGTTGCTACAGATCCTATCTCTAATGAACAACCCTTCCGAACCTAGGTATTCATTCAACCTAGTGTTCTGATATTCACTTAACCAAAAGCTTAGGCATTCGCTCAACCTAAGCTCTGATACCACTGTAACGACCCGCCATTCATTCCACAGAATGACGCGTCATTAATAAGAAAGAAAGAGGTAGAAAATAGAAAAGAAGAGAAGAAAGAAAGAAACAACAACAACGATCTCACAGCGGAATGAATAAATTATATTAATAACATAAACTATTACAAAGTATACAACACTTATCAGAGTTTACACAACTATACAACACATACTAGACAGTTATAAACATCTGTCTAGATATTACAACTCAAATACAATACAAGACTCTAACACAGATATCAACACAGCGGAATACTATATCTACGAACGCCGAAGCCTCCTGCTCCATTGCTCCTCCACAATTCGTCAAAGCTAAACCTGAATCCCTTGGCTACTCGTAAAAATTTGAGTACCCAAGAGTTTATAAAACAGAAATAAACAACTTGGGTCAGACATGGGTCTGGTGTGAGTAACAGGTTAAACTTGTTTAACTTCAAAATCTTTTGAAAGAAAAAGTATCACGTAAGACTCCCCACAAATAAACATGGGTAAGTTTTTACCTTACGCTAACCAAAACATTTGATAGGAAATTCGATTGTATTATAATAGGTCTAGGGTTTTCAAATAAATATGAAATAGCCGAAATTGTTACATTATTAAATTCCAGCATACTAGGTATACAATCAAGTCCGTTATCACTTATTGGAATTTGGATTTCCATACAATGGCAGAGCTACCGGGGTACCGCTCATCACAGTACGGGGCCTAGATCACCGTACCGAGGATCACTCCCAATCCCCTGCAACACAAAGCCGGAACCATCCCTTACTGGATAATCCCGAATAAAATCACCCCACAGATGGCCGTCGCCAACTGCACCACTAAGCCGAAATAAAAGAAGGAACTCTCTAGACAGGGATGACCTTACTCTCAGTGGGTGCTACCCACGAAGCCTTGCTGCACCTCCCCTGTTTTAGCCATTCCCGGTTGATGAGGCTTGAGGCTACGATTTACCTTTAAATCAGAACACATCACTTAGAATGCTCATCGCCCTCCTGACGATGTGTTGAAAGCATTCAATCCATATAAGTTCGTTCCGGGTTCGAACGAAACCGAAGGCATTATCTCGTTACACTCGTATTGGAATCACCCTCAGAGTTAACGACAATAACCCTTGCACTCTAAATCTTCATCTTCACTTGAGATTCACGACCTAACGTTAATTTGGATCGATGTGGTATTCGGGTCTCCAGACCTGGAATTCCGGTATACGGAAACCCGATCCCGGTCTCATCGAAATCCAAAACGTATCTTTTAAGGCCAAGTTGTTTTAAGGTTAAAACAATTCATTTCAGTTATCTATACTACACGGATAGATAATTCACAACAGATAATCTACATTATCACAAACAGATAATTCATATTATCATTTCAATTTAACCAAAGCATCCATATCATAGATCAGCATATCTCTTATCAGAGATAACAACAATGCAAAGCATTCTATATTATTCATCCATCCCTAAGAAATGATTTATATCATCTCTAATTAATTTAAAGTGAATTAAATTAATTACCTCATTTTATAAATCCTTCTTACTTAATCATTAATTAAACCAATAATTAATCATACTTTAAGTATCATCTTAATTAATCAATCCTGATTAATTATACTTTAATTACCTTAAGTAATTAACTCTTAATTAATTTCACAAGTTAATTAACTTAAATCATTCAGTAATTTATCTTTAATTACTTCATCTATTAATCAACTGTATTTAATTACATTAATCCTTAATTAATTACAATTAATTAATTACTTTAATCACTAATTTTATATTAATTAATCTTAATTAATCAATTCCTAATTACATCATTAATTATATTAATTAATGATTCTTAATTACTCTTAATTAATTATCTTATTTAAATTAATTAAATCTAATAATTAATTAGTCACATTTATTAATCACCTTTGATTAATCTCATCTAGTAATTAACTACCCTTAATTACTCTTCCATAAATTAATTACTCATTAATTAATTATCTTTTAATTAATCCCTTGATTAATTATTTAAAGTAATTAACTCAAATAACTTTCATTATATCATCCTTAGTTAATTACATCCACTAATTAACTTTAAATTACTTTCCTAAGTAATTTCACTTTCACTAATTACATTTAAGTAATTATATTTATCACATCTCTAAATGATATCTTAAATTAATTTAATTAATTAATTTAACTTAATCAAATTTATTTAATTAATCACCTTAAGTAATTAATTACCTTAATTACTTTCATTAAGTAATTATACTTAACCAATTCATAAAAGATTATCATTAGTTAATTAATCTACTTGATTATCAAAATTAATCCCATTTATTTAATAATTCCTAATTAATGATCCCTCAATAATTAACCATTTTAATTACTTCTTTAAGTAATAAATCTTTAATCAACTATCAATTTATTACAAATAAATAAATTCTTAATCACCATTAGATTAACTTCTAATTACTAAATTAATTTCTTAAATTAATTTCTAATCACTTGATTAATTAATTTCCAATCATCTATTAATAACTCATACTTATTTAACAAATGATTCTAAGTCTCAAATTAATTAACACTTAATTAATTTACTTATAATCCTAATTATTTAATTAATTAACACTAAACCATTAATTAATCAAATTATTAAATTATTCTTTAGTTATCTTATTAATTTAATGACTCCTATATCATTAAACCTTTATTAATCTCTAAATTAAATTATTATCCTTTAACCACTTTAATTATTATTAACAAAAGACTTTTAAAACAGTTTACTTTTAAATCTTTTTTTTTTTTTTTCAAAATTAAAGATTTAAAATAATTACAATTTAACTTTAACTAAGACTTAAATCAAATTTATAAAATCTTCTTAAATTCAAATGTTAAGAACACTTAACATTTATAAGGGTAATTTATAAGATTTTTTTAAATTCAAACCTTTACAAAACTATACTTAACATTTTTCATTTTGTTAAAACATTAAAATTTTATAAACTATTTATTTCAACTAGGATACAAATTGAATTTAAATCCAAACTTTAAAATTTTGTTTTGAAAACTGCTTTTCAATTTAAACTCAATTTAAATTTTAAAAGAAAATGCTGTCAGGTTTTAAAATATGCAACCTCCCAACTGACCCGAGCCAAACAACAAACTACCCGAGAAAAAGTTGCAAACCCCCGAGTATCCCTTCGAGTTTTTCTTCGTTCTTATATTTAAAACTTTGTTAAGTTCAAATTTTAAAACTGTTAATCCACGCGAGTCTCCCCTGTACGAACCCGAGCCCAGTCCCCAATTCCTCGAGTACGACTTCGAGTCAAACCCATCACCTACTCGAGTACGCCTTTCTTCTTTCCCAAAGCTCAGATAAACTACAGATACACATGTGCTCGTGCACGTACACAATCGCTCCGACCACCATAGATCGTCGCCGCGACTCTCGACAAGTCAACGACATCCACGCCGACCCTCACGTCCACTCAGATCAGAAGAAACGCCTTCGAATTGAAAATAAGCTTCTCGATCAAACTGGAGCAAAACCAGACCAGATAAAATCATCTCCAGTCACCAACTCCGACCACCGGGACCGCTGCAACTCTGGCCACACCTCCACTAGCCTTCTACGCTACGATTCCCCAAATCCTAAGTCACTCGAATCACCCACGACGTCACGGCAACCCAGACTACAACCCCAACATTTCTTAGGATAAAACCCTAAATCATCCAATTTATGATGCCACGGTGGTGAATAAAATCATTCACCATTTTTGCCAAGTTTGACAACCCCTACGCCACCTCCAGAAGTAATTTCGATCCTCCTCGTCGCTCCGATCATCCACAATGACTTAAAACCCATTTTCTGGTCAACTGAGGAATGTAAACTAAAAACCCAACTAAAATTCTTAATATTCATCTTAAAAATCATATTTCACAGTATAGACTTATGTTATATTCCTGGAATAGAAATTTTTAAGATTTGATTTTAACAAGATTTAAAGAGATTTCACTGTCTTTCTAATTTTCCAGATAACATCCAATTAACTTACTTTAATTCCTTTCTAAGATAAAATCTATGACTTAAACAAACATTCATTGTTTGTAATCTAAACCTTATCAGAAATCAGAGGAAGAGAAATGAAATTTTATCTAAACTTTAACCATCTATAACCAGAACAGAGAAGAGCAAGAAAGCATCAGACATGCACACTTGATCACATTCATACATTTATAAACATTCAAATAATTGGTATATACATTCATATAATCATATTTATTTCCAGATAAAATCATGCAACTGACTTATATTTAAGAAAATTTTAACAAAAATGTTACTCACCATTTTAAAATGAAGAACAGAGCCCTCTTTGAAACTGCTTTAAACTGAATGTTGGCTTTAGTTAGGAAAGATCTCAGTTGCATGCATGCTCAAATTTTCAGCTTTGAAAAAGATGTTTACAGGCTTCCAGATTTTGAAAAAGAATTTAGACAGAAGATCTTGATTTCTTTTCCAGATTCTTATTTCCAGATTTTGAAAAAGTATTGCATATCTTTGTTTTGATTTGGAAAATGGGTTACAGGTTTGTTGAAGAAGATTTTTAGAGGATTGATTTCAGATTTTAGTTAATTTCTCTGATTTTTTTGAGAGGATGATTTTGGAGAATATTCGGCTGAAAGTTTTCTTCTTAGTTTTAGAATTTGAAGAGTAGAAAAAAAGAATGAAGATAAGGACATAAGTTTATATAAGTTAATTTGTAGTTTATTTAAAATAAAAGAAAACTAAAAATTTTAAAAACTTGACATTTGTCCTTCTCATATCCTAATCTTATAACACCTATTATATTAAGGTCTTAGGAACTAACACATGTCCCTTTAATTTATTACTTTTATTTATTTTAAATATAAAAACCTTTTTCTTAACTTATTAAATACATATCTATATATGTTAATTATAAAGAAATAAAACTAATTATTATAAATAAAAGTTTACATATATTTTGAAATCCAAACTATTTGAATATTACCTCTTTTTGAATTCAAAATTAAATCTAAATTCAAATTCAAATTATATTTAAAATCCAATTTAAAGTCAATTTAAAACAACACATTCAAATTGAAAAAAACAATTCTTATTTACATTAAAATCTATTTATTTAAAAACAATACACTATTAATATTGTTTGAAAATAACACATTTATCAATTTAAAAATAATTTATAAAAAAGATTATAAATTTCTATTATTATTAAATGAATTAACATATCATATGTAAATTGTATTTCAAACCAAAGCTTATCTATTTACAATATACACACATATATATACACATTATAAATAGAAATCATTTTATTAGTTTTTAAAAGATAAAATTCACTAATTAAATATTTATTCAATTAGATTATTAAACCAATTCAAATATTTATTATCAAAGATTAACAAATCGATTTAATTATTTAAACAGATTATTAAATTGATATTGCCCCAATTTCCGGGATATTACATTCCTCCCCCCTTAAAATAATTTCGTCCCCGAAATTTAAAACAAAGGTAATTTAATAATCTTTTTAAATCACAAGGATGTATTATCATCCATATGCTAACAATCATAGCAACCAATCATCCAAACAAACAATTCTAACAATTCTAACTATCCAGCGGAAAAATTCTGAATAGAATTTCCTCGAGTTTCCCCAAGTATATATATATACCGGGATACTCGCTCTACAGAATCCAAACAATCAATACATAGATTCATATTGTATATCAAAATATATATTATATTTAGTACCAGTCAAAATATTTTTACAAGTGCTATCATTCCCATACAAGCATGCCTATATATACAGATACATATATCACTTTACTAACATTTAACACCTAACCTCCATGACGTCCAAGGGTCATAGACACATACAAAAAGACACATACTAAAAAGGAAACACCCTAATCACTATGGACTCTTGCTACTGGAGTCCTCCTCCTCAGGTCCTGACAACACCCTGTCCTCCCAATCACTATCTGGTTCCGAAACATCCTCTGGATCACCTACCCAAGGAATGAAACTCACACCCTTGGCCGGCCTTTCTATTCCATTATCTAAATTCCAAATAATGGCATCATCATTTTCTGATTCGGAGTCTTCCTCTTCTTCGAATTCTTCTTCGTCCTCAAATTCTTCTTCTTCCTCAAATTCTTCTTCTTCCTCAATTTCTTCTTCTTCCTCAATTTCTTCTTTTTCCTCAATTTCTTCTACTTGAGGCTGAGGCTGAGGCTGCTCATCAGGCTCTTCTTCATATAAGGACGGTTGTCTAAGTTCTGCTAAAATTCTTTTAACCCTTTCAATATCACCATCTCTTCTTGCCTTAGCCAAGACTCCACGGCAAACGCTACGGGTTCTCTAAAATAATTACCAAAATCCAAAGGTGAGATCTAAGGTTTAGACTTATATAGACTAAGAGTATATCAAGATTAATACTTCAAAATTTATTCCCTTTTAGATTCTTATTACCCAAGATTTTCTTAAAATCATTATTTCAAAATAATTTAAGATATTTTTGAAAAGTGATTATAGTTAGAGAAAATATACACATATATAGTAAGTTTATAAACCTATTATTCCTTCAATTCATAAATCCATATATATATATATATATATGGATTATAAACAAATTGTTATAAGATTTTTAAATTTTAAACATCTCTTTTTAAAAACCCATTATTCTAAAATTATCTTTAAAGGATGGAAAATTTCTTAAAAATTTACTAGTTTAAAAAGTTTCCAAATTTCTTTAGTAAATAAACTTAGTAAAATTTACTTTCCAAGATTCGAATCCTAAAGGGTTCATATTTCTAAGGAATTTAGGGTATATTTAAGTAAAAAGGCAACCAGTAAAATACACTAGGTTGACAACTAAGACCACTAAATCCTAGATGATAAATTATTATCATCTCAACCAATCATCACAAGTACCATATACATTTAAAATGATACTTTTTTTTTTTATATATAGAAATTATATCTGGGTAAAATTATTTCATCTACCTTTTTAAAACAATATTGTGTCCGTTGGCCTGGTCCAAGTGTTTAGAGATCCCTATCAATAACGTTAGCTACTCGTATTGACCAGAATCCATATACCACTTAACCGATCAATTAACACAATATAAAATCATTTTATATAACTAACAAATACGCGCTCTCGTATATATATACACTCAGATTCAAACAGGTTGCTACAGATCCTATCTCTAATGAACAACCCTTCCGAACCTAGGTATTCACTCAACCTAGTGTTCTGATATTCACTTAACCAAAAGCTTAGGCATTCGCTCAACCTAAGCTCTGATACCACTGTAACGACCCGCCATTCATTCCACAGAATGACGCGTCATTAATAAGAAAGAAAGAGGTAGAAAATAGAAAAGAAGAGAAGAAAGAAAGAAACAACAACAACGATCTCACAGCGGAATGAATAAATTATATTAATAACATAAACTATTACAAAGTATACAACACTTATCAGAGTTTACACAACTATACAACACATACTAGACAGTTATAAACATCTGTCTAGATATTACAACTCAAATACAATACAAGACTCTAACACAGATATCAACACAGCGGAATACTATATCTACGAACGCCGAAGCCTCCTGCTCCATTGCTCCTCCACAATTCGTCAAAGCTAAACCTGAATCCCTTGGCTACTCGTAAAAATTTGAGTACCCAAGAGTTTATAAAACAGAAATAAACAACTTGGGTCAGACATGGGTCTGGTGTGAGTAACAGGTTAAACTTGTTTAACTTCAAAATCTTTTGAAAGAAAAAGTATCACGTAAGACTCCCCACAAATAAACATGGGTAAGTTTTTACCTTACGCTAACCAAAACATTTGATAGGAAATTCGATTGTATTATAATAGGTCTAGGGTTTTCAAATAAATATGAAATAGCCGAAATTGTTACATTATTAAATTCCAGCATACTAGGTATACAATCAAGTCCGTTATCACTTATTGGAATTTGGATTTCCATACAATGGCAGAGCTACCGGGGTACCGCTCATCACAGTACGGGGCCTAGATCACCGTACCGAGGATCACTCCCAATCCCCTGCAACACAAAGCCGGAACCATCCCTTACTGGATAATCCCGAATAAAATCACCCCACAGATGGCCGTCGCCAACTGCACCACTAAGCCGAAATAAAAGAAGGAACTCTCTAGACAGGGATGACCTTACTCTCAGTGGGTGCTACCCACGAAGCCTTGCTGCACCTCCCCTGTTTTAGCCATTCCCGGTTGATGAGGCTTGAGGCTACGATTTACCTTTAAATCAGAACACATCACTTAGAATGCTCATCGCCCTCCTGACGATGTGTTGAAAGCATTCAATCCATATAAGTTCGTTCCGGGTTCGAACGAAACCGAAGGCATTATCTCGTTACACTCGTATTGGAATCACCCTCAGAGTTAACGACAATAACCCTTGCACTCTAAATCTTCATCTTCACTTGAGATTCACGACCTAACGTTAATTTGGATCGATGTGGTATTCGGGTCTCCAGACCTGGAATTCCGGTATACGGAAACCCGATCCCGGTCTCATCGAAATCCAAAACGTATCTTTTAAGGCCAAGTTGTTTTAAGGTTAAAACAATTCATTTCAGTTATCTATACTACACGGATAGATAATTCACAACAGATAATCTACATTATCACAAACAGATAATTCATATTATCATTTCAATTTAACCAAAGCATCCATATCATAGATCAGCATATCTCTTATCAGAGATAACAACAATGCAAAGCATTCTATATTATTCATCCATCCCTAAGAAATGATTTATATCATCTCTAATTAATTTAAAGTGAATTAAATTAATTACCTCATTTTATAAATCCTTCTTACTTAATCATTAATTAAACCAATAATTAATCATACTTTAAGTATCATCTTAATTAATCAATCCTGATTAATTATACTTTAATTACCTTAAGTAATTAACTCTTAATTAATTTCACAAGTTAATTAACTTAAATCATTCAGTAATTTATCTTTAATTACTTCATCTATTAATCAACTGTATTTAATTACATTAATCCTTAATTAATTACAATTAATTAATTACTTTAATCACTAATTTTATATTAATTAATCTTAATTAATCAATTCCTAATTACATCATTAATTATATTAATTAATGATTCTTAATTACTCTTAATTAATTATCTTATTTAAATTAATTAAATCTAATAATTAATTAGTCACATTTATTAATCACCTTTGATTAATCTCATCTAGTAATTAACTACCCTTAATTACTCTTCCATAAATTAATTACTCATTAATTAATTATCTTTTAATTAATCCCTTGATTAATTATTTAAAGTAATTAACTCAAATAACTTTCATTATATCATCCTTAGTTAATTACATCCACTAATTAACTTTAAATTACTTTCCTAAGTAATTTCACTTTCACTAATTACATTTAAGTAATTATATTTATCACATCTCTAAATGATATCTTAAATTAATTTAATTAATTAATTTAACTTAATCAAATTTATTTAATTAATCACCTTAAGTAATTAATTACCTTAATTACTTCCATTAAGTAATTATACTTAACCAATTCATAAAAGATTATCATTAGTTAATTAATCTACTTGATTATCAAAATTAATCCCATTTATTTAATAATTCCTAATTAATGATCCCTCAATAATTAACCATTTTAATTACTTCTTTAAGTAATAAATCTTTAATCAACTATCAATTTATTACAAATAAATAAATTCTTAATCACCATTAGATTAACTTCTAATTACTAAATTAATTTCTTAAATTAATTTCTAATCACTTGATTAATTAATTTCCAATCATCTATTAATAACTCATACTTATTTAACAAATGATTCTAAGTCTCAAATTAATTAACACTTAATTAATTTACTTATAATCCTAATTATTTAATTAATTAACACTAAACCATTAATTAATCAAATTATTAAATTATTCTTTAGTTATCTTATTAATTTAATGACTCCTATATCATTAAACCTTTATTAATCTCTAAATTAAATTATTATCCTTTAACCACTTTAATTATTATTAACAAAAGACTTTTAAAACAGTTTACTTTTAAATCTTCTTTTTTTTTTCAAAATTAAAGATTTAAAATAATTACAATTTAACTTTAACTAAGACTTAAATCAAATTTATAAAATCTTCTTAAATTCAAATGTTAAGAACACTTAACATTTATAAGGGTAATTTATAAGATTTTTTTAAATTCAAACCTTTACAAAACTATACTTAACATTTTTCATTTTGTTAAAACATTAAAATTTTATAAACTATTTATTTCAACTAGGATACAAATTGAATTTAAATCCAAACTTTAAAATTTTGTTTTGAAAACTGCTTTTCAATTTAAACTCAATTTAAATTTTAAAAGAAAATGCTGTCAGGTTTTAAAATATGCAACCTCCCAACTGACCCGAGCCAAACAACAAACTACCCGAGAAAAAGTTGCAAACCCCCGAGTATCCCTTCGAGTTTTTCTTCGTTCTTATATTTAAAACTTTGTTAAGTTCAAATTTTAAAACTGTTAATCCACGCGAGTCTCCCCTGTACGAACCCGAGCCCAGTCCCCAATTCCTCGAGTACGACTTCGAGTCAAACCCATCACCTACTCGAGTATGCCTTTCTTCTTTCCCAAAGCTCAGATAAACTACAGATACACATGTGCTCGTGCACGTACACAATCGCTCCGACCACCATAGATCGTCGCCGCGACTCTCGACAAGTCAACGACATCCACGCCGACCCTCACGTCCACTCAGATCAGAAGAAACGCCTTCGAATTGAAAATAAGCTTCTCGATCAAACTGGAGCAAAACCAGACCAGATAAAATCATCTCCAGTCACCAACTCCGACCACCGGGACCGCTGCAACTCTGGCCACACCTCCACTAGCCTTCTACGCTACGATTCCCCAAATCCTAAGTCACTCGAATCACCCACGACGTCACGGCAACCCAGACTACAACCCCAACATTTCTTAGGATAAAACCCTAAATCATCCAATTTATGATGCCACGGTGGTGAATAAAATCATTCACCATTTTTGCCAAGTTTGACAACCCCTACGCCACCTCCAGAAGTAATTTCGATCCTCCTCGTCGCTCCGATCATCCACAATGACTTAAAACCCATTTTCTGGTCAACTGAGGAATGTAAACTAAAAACCCAACTAAAATTCTTAATATTCATCTTAAAAATCATATTTCACAGTATAGACTTATGTTATATTCCTGGAATAGAAATTTTTAAGATTTGATTTTAACAAGATTTAAAGAGATTTCACTGTCTTTCTAATTTTCCAGATAACATCCAATTAACTTACTTTAATTCCTTTCTAAGATAAAATCTATGACTTAAACAAACATTCATTGTTTGTAATCTAAACCTTATCAGAAATCAGAGGAAGAGAAATGAAATTTTATCTAAACTTTAACCATCTATAACCAGAACAGAGAAGAGCAAGAAAGCATCAGACATGCACACTTGATCACATTCATACATTTATAAACATTCAAATAATTGGTATATACATTCATATAATCATATTTATTTCCAGATAAAATCATGCAACTGACTTATATTTAAGAAAATTTTAACAAAAATGTTACTCACCATTTTAAAATGAAGAACAGAGCCCTCTTTGAAACTGCTTTAAACTGAATGTTGGCTTTAGTTAGGAAAGATCTCAGTTGCATGCATGCTCAAATTTTCAGCTTTGAAAAAGATGTTTACAGGCTTCCAGATTTTGAAAAAGAATTTAGACAGAAGATCTTGATTTCTTTTTCAGATTCTTATTTCCAGATTTTGAAAAAGTATTGCATATCTTTGTTTTGATTTGGAAAATGGGTTACAGGTTTGTTGAAGAAGATTTTTAGAGGATTGATTTCAGATTTTAGTTAATTTCTCTGATTTTTTTGAGAGGATGATTTTGGAGAATATTCGGCTGAAAGTTTTCTTCTTAGTTTTAGAATTTGAAGAGTAGAAAAAAAGAATGAAGATAAGGACATAAGTTTATATAAGTTAATTTGTAGTTTATTTAAAATAAAAGAAAACTAAAAATTTTAAAAACTTGACATTTGTCCTTCTCATATCCTAATCTTATAACACCTATTATATTAAGGTCTTAGGAACTAACACATGTCCCTTTAATTTATTACTTTTATTTATTTTAAATATAAAAACCTTTTTCTTAACTTATTAAATACATATCTATATATGTTAATTATAAAGAAATAAAACTAATTATTATAAATAAAAGTTTACATATATTTTGAAATCCAAACTATTTGAATATTACCTCTTTTTGAATTCAAAATTAAATCTAAATTCAAATTCAAATTATATTTAAAATCCAATTTAAAGTCAATTTAAAACAACACATTCAAATTGAAAAAAACAATTCTTATTTACATTAAAATCTATTTATTTAAAAACAATACACTATTAATATTGTTTGAAAATAACACATTTATCAATTTAAAAATAATTTATAAAAAAGATTATAAATTTCTATTATTATTAAATGAATTAACATATCATATGTAAATTGTATTTCAAACCAAAGCTTATCTATTTACAATATACACACATATATATACACATTATAAATAGAAATCATTTTATTAGTTTTTAAAAGATAAAATTCACTAATTAAATATTTATTCAATTAGATTATTAAACCAATTCAAATATTTATTATCAAAGATTAACAAATCGATTTAATTATTTAAACAGATTATTAAATTGATATTGCCCCAATTTCCGGGATATTACATAATTCTAGAATAATCATCTACAATTACAAAAACATATTTACTGTGATTTATTAACTGAATTTGAGATGGACCAAATAGATCTAAATGAAGTAACTCAAGAGGTTTTTAAGTTGAAATTATATCTTTCAATTTAAATGAACTCTTTCTAAGTTTTCTTAATTGACAAGCATCACATATACTATCTACTTTAAAATCCATTTTAGGGAAACCTCTTACTGGATCAAGTTTTGAAAGTCTAAATAAGAGTTTGAAATTCAAATGCCCAAATCTTTTATGCCAAATCCAAGGGTCACTTGTATTAGCCAAAAGATAGGTTATCATTTGAGATTTTTATATTGAGGATATAAATATTTTTCTTCTTGATTCCTTCAAAGATAATATTTGATTTATAATCTTCGATGTGACACTTATCCTTCTCAAATTTAATTTTGTAGCCCTTGTGTAACGACCCGTAAATTTCAGTGGTCTTATTTATTTAATTTATTGAACTTTTGTGAAATTTTAAACAGTAAAATTTTGAAATATAAATTTGATATTTGGAATGCATCTAATTTAACATAGCAACTGGTAAATTTTCGTCCGAAAATATGAAAATTTATTTCATGCGTAAATTTACTTCAATTTTATCAGTTAAAAATTGGTGATAATAAAATGTTTTCCAAACCTAAATATTTTACATAGAAAATTCGTAAATCATCTTCTGAGTAAGACGTCATCTTTCGTTTCGTCAAATTTGGATATCTATTACTCCGTCAATCTTATTTCTGACAAAATAGCAGCATTTATGGTACCAATTATCGACTTTTGATCGGATGATCCTACCACTGATATCTGTATACCATTTTAATCGTCTCGTCGTGCTGATCTCTACGGTATATTTATTTCTATATTTTGAGGTCCGGTAGGTGACGAAAACGATGGTAACGTTCCATTGTAACGGTACAAAATTTGTGACTTTCCACTTTTTTACCTTTTCAAATTCAAACGTGCTATCTGTATCCTTTTATTTTAGTCTCTGACCTTTTCAAATTCAGACGTGCTATTCGTGTGGAAACTCCTTCCTTTAATTTTAAGATCCGTTCATATTTTGTACTTGGTCCACTTGTCTGTTCGTTTACATATGATATTCAAGGGTGACAGCTCATTTGCCTAAAGCAAATTCATTTTTCTCCTTTCCCACTTGGTACTGTTCTCTCTCCTTCTTAGATCTAGAATTTCTCTTTTTACTCTTTTCCCTTGCAATTGCTTAAAAAAAATTGGAATCATTAAGTCGTTTATATATTTTGAACTTCCCTGCTCGTAACCGATACCCAACCTCGACCGCATCCAGTCCTCCCCAGCCTCTACCGCCATCAACCCCTAAGCTTGCATCACCCTCTCCCCTTAGTCGAGCACCTCCAGCAACCAACGCGGCGAACCTCTGCCACCCTCCATTGTGAAACGCCACACGCAACAACCCCACCTAGAACACCACGTCACTCACCTTCCCGCATCCAAATCTGAACCAAGCAATGCCTGTCAACTCGCCCGTAGCCACCACGCGTGCACAGTTTGAACCCGCCTGCCTCCGCCGAGCAACCCACATCCCTTTCGGCCTCCACCCAACCTGCCACGTCTACAACCACCCTCGAGCCCCACTTCGCCATCCTTCCTCCATGACATCACCATCTTCGACATCCTCTCACCACCGCCAGAAACTCCAAAGCCCACACCTCCAAGTTGACAGCCGTAACCCAGTACCTCACGTGCGGCCTCCCAATGCTCTAGCCACCCTCAGCCTTCCACGTCACCGAAGGAGCATGCTGCACTTCTTGCCTTGGCCGAAACCTCTCTGATATATACAAATAAGGTATATATATATTTGATATCCATAGTTATATATATATAAGGGTCTGTAGCTATATAGAATAATATGTTGTTAATATAGATTTATATATTTTTAGTCTATATGTATATTACCGTAGTATTATATGTTGCTGCATTATTTATATTTGTTTATAAATATATATGTTATTTTACTATCTAGGTGCTTTACATCTCTAGTACACTCACTTTTGTACAGTAAGCTTATGTGGTTGCGTGGCCAGGTATATGTATAGGAGGCATTTTATCTTGCTAGAATCCAATTAAGTATTATCACTTCTTTTAGGTGAGCTGTAACTTTACACTCATATAGGCTTCTATAGTTTAAAATTAAAATATGTGTGTGTGATTAAATTGTTGAACCAAACATATTTTAACTCTAATATATTTACTAGATATTATAAGTTTAAACGGGTCTGTCACGTTAATAACATTTATTCCGTCAAACTGCTTTTGTAGCTCACGGTTTTGTGTCGACTGTAATGTCCATGTGACATGTACTATTTGAGTCAAAATTTATGTTTATAAATATATATGTTATTTTATTGTATATATATATTAGGCTATAAGCAGTCAGTTACATATGTTTAGTTTGGGAAAATGTGTAAGTCTAGTTGCTGTTTTGTTGTTGTTGTTTAAGGTCTATACATATAGGCATATGGGTTTGTATAAGTTTCAATGTCTGCATATTTGTTATGTATAGGGATAAGTATATATGAATTCATACATGCGTTCCTTTATATTTTGAAAGGAAATATATATGGTATTACATGAATATTAATTTTAAATATTATATATATATAATGTTATTTTATAAAGGTTTAAATTTTTAGATTGTGTTTGGATATTGGTTAAAATATAGGTATATATATATTGGGTTTAAGGAAATCTATAATAGTAATATATATATAATTTCTGTTTCTTTCAGACTAATTCTAATTATCGTCATCGATCCAGTTCTGATTTGATTCGTCAATTTCTGTTATCAGCCTTGATCGTCGAATTCGTGCCAATCTAGCTTTGCTATGAAATTCGTGCTTGGATTCGTAATGCAATATCAGTGTGCGCATCCATGTCATCTCCTATTCTCTCTAGCCTCGAAAGGTGAGCAATCACTCATGGTTAGCGTTCTTATATTTATTAAATTTGATTTCAATTGAAATGTCAATTGAAATATGCTGATGTTAGTTATTTACATTGTTATATATGTCATTTTCTGTATCTGTTCACCTGTGACATCTGACACCATTATCTGTTATTTATTATTGTTGATATATGCCTGTTACTGTTGTTATATTATTATCATATCTGTTATCACTCTGCAAGTTCCCTGTTAGTATAGAATCACTATGGGTTGAAATGATACATACCCGAACGATCTGTAGAATAGGAGGAAATCGTTATGGGTTGAAATGATAAACCCAAGCGATTTTCAATTGAATTGAATTTGGGATTTCGGGTTGAAAAGATATATACCCGAATATGTTTAAATTGCGGATTGAAATGATAAATATCCGTATCACTTGACCATAGGATAGAAAAATTATATACAGGCACGTTGGTCTATATATAAATGTTTTGAAAATGATTTTCTTTGGTTTTTGAAAAGAAATATATGGTTTTGATAAATATTGATTTTTAAAAGATGTATTAAAGTTGATTTAATAAAGTTGATAATAATATGTTTAAGTATTTATTTAATATCTATAATTTCAAATATAGAATTTATAATGATTTGAAATTGATTGAAATTATATTTATTTAAGAATTATACTTAAATAAGTTTAATTTGAAATGTATTGGATTTGAAATTTAAAGAAGTGATTTACAACTTGAAAGTTGAAAAGGTGACTTAAATGGATATTTCAAACGTCTAAATATTTAAATAAGATATTTTGTTTATTGAAATTGTAAATTGAAATTTGTATTCAAATGTTATGGAAAGGTTAAGTTAATATTTCAAAACTAAAAAAAAATTGTAAAGTGAATTTGATATGTATATAAATTTATCGAATTTAGTTTTGAAATGTTGAATATTTAAAGCTTTGAAATATATTAAAAATTGAAATGGCTTATTTTATGGTTCAGATATGTATTTGAAATTGATAATTTGAAATGGTTTATTTAGAAGCTGAATTGAGTTGAAACTAATGATTTGAGATTTTGATTAAATTAATTTTTTTTGAATTCGAGTTAATTTGAATCGATTTGTGAAATTTGAGGAAACTAATTTATTTTATAACGAAATTTTATTATCTAAACTGTTTAAAAGGAAAGTGTTATGATTTCCAAAATACTGTGATTTCCAGACTATGATTTCGAAGCATTATAACTTTGGAAAGTAATATGATTTTGAAAATGGATATATTTGAAGTGAAACGATATCGTATTAAATTGGGTTTTGAAATGATAACGATTTTGGTTTGAAGTATAAACTATTTTGAAATGACCACGGTGTTATAATAACGATTGGTTGGCAAAGAGACCGGGATCGGATATGGACATACTCTCTGTCGATACCGAAAACCACTTTGACAACCGTGTACGCGGTGAAGATTCCAGAATGAAGTAGGATGGTGGCGACGTTCTTAAGGTATGTTACGTGGACCCAACTCCCGTGAGTTGGCATAAGGTGGCTAAAACAGGAGCGATCTCGGACCAGTGAGGTAGCACCTCTTCTCGGACGCATTTCTTCGATATTATACTCTTACTTGTGATTTGACTAGATGGCCATCCTCCGATTTGGGAATGTTGTTCGAGGTGGAACGGTAGTGGCTGCTATGCGTATCCATCAGTCCGTGTGCGTAATTGGTATATCTACCTTGGCATTGCCTAGTTGTGCCGTGTCACCTACCATATCGAGCTTTACTACGATTATGATTTTAAGATCCGACCGCGTTAAGGTTCTCCATCCCCTTAACGCTATTTTCCGATATGATTATACTTTACTTATTTAGACACTATTGTATATAGCATATATTACTACATAGTAAATAGTTTAACGGATCCTTAGAGGATGGTTATCCCAAACATCCTTTAAGTTACTTGTATTTCAATTGATATTTCACTTGAGTTGGATTTATTAATATAAGAATGTTAATCCTGACTCGAGTGTTTTGTGTTTTGCTTTATGCTCGGGTCAGACTGAGTGATACAGCATTTGAGACTCACCTTTGGAGTTGGAGCTTCGCTTGGAGATCCAGCTATCTATCGATCCTGCTTTCAGTTATTTCGTTGATCCAGTGATGTATTCAGATCTGGTATTTGATTATTGTATTGAGACATCTGTTGTATTCGAGACCTCTGTTGTATCTTGTTTAACTCTATTATATATATATAGTAGCTTCATGAACTACTATCCTTTGTTTCCGCTGCAGTATTGTTATATTACTCTGTGTCTGTGATCTGTAATTATTTTATTTACTGTATACGCTGAGTTTTGCAAAAATTTTATTTACAACGCAGTATTTTGAGCAATTCAACTCCGGCATGAGTGTCTACCTATACACTTATAATGGATGCGAATGGTTGAAAATATTAGGTCGTTACAGTTGGTATCAGAGCTTTGGCTTTGAGGCAAAACTCAGCATATAGAGTAAATTCAATTACAGAATCACGTTCGTTCGAGCTTGAATTCCTTTTTCTTTGACTCGTTTTCTTTGAATTTTGGAACGTTCCCTTTGGTTCCAAAGTCCATTCGTGTCTCCCCATTCGTGTCTTTTGATTCTGGAGTATCCAATAACTTCACTTCGAATGATCTCTATAATAAATCGGCGGTCTCGCCAATCTTCGAATAATTTGTATTGGGGTTGAACTCCTTTACAATCAGTATTGATTCACCGGAGATTTCTGTATCCTCGGTTTACGATGCTGCTATCTTATGCTATTTCCGAATTCTACCTATGGTAATCGAATGTCGATTTGCTTCAGAATTCTACATCGATCTAATCTATGAAGTCACGGTTGACCCGGTTAAGGTTACCCGTGATTTATACAACTTTATCCATCTTCCTGGTTGCAATCATCTAACCTTCGTTTCGAGCCTACCTATTCTAGTTTGAATTCTTTGTTTAAGATCCCTTTATATTTGAACCTCTATTTTGTTTTGAAATTCATTTTTGGAATCATCGTGTGAGGGAGTGTATTTGTAATTAATATAAAATAGTTGATGTTTATAGTGTGTTGTTTGAGTTGTTGATGTTGGTTTGGATTTTCGATCGATTCGTCTGATCAACGCTATCGATAGAATTTCCAAGACACTTGAACAGAGCAAACTGACACAATATAATTTTCAAATTTGATAAATGAAATAAATTTGTATGATTATATTTTTGAGATATAAGAAAAATTTTCTGGAAATAAAAGTTAAATAATTTGGTTGTTGAAAATGATAATATTTGATTATCATTTTATTGTTTTGTAAATCATTGACTATTGCAAAATGATAACTGTTTTGAATTTATTTGAAATTGAAATGAATTTAAATTGAGAATTTAAGAATTAAATTTCTGGTGATTTCAAACTTTGTTTTAAGTCTTAAAATGTATATTAGTTAAAGTATTTTCGAATAAAATGGTTTTCAAAGAATTTTAAAATGTTGAAATCCGTGCTCTTCTCTTTGTCGCTGGAAAATAATTTCGGTGATGGCGGCCGCATCATCGACATTCATTTTCGAGTTTCGAAGAGGAGAAACCATTCTGTAGCTTTGCTACGGTTTTGTTTTGGAAAAAAAAACATATTCGATTTGAATTTCTTCAATATAATTTGATTTATATATATATATATATAGGTATCTTATTTTAAAATTTAATTTGATTGATATAGATATATTATATATATCTCTAAATTGTTTGAAGTAAATCGGAGATTTAAATTCTTAAATTTTAGATTAAAGATGATTTCAATTATAAACTAAGTCAAAATTCTTGGATAAATAGTTAACTGGGAATAACTGAATTTTAAAATCTTATTTGTATAATACTCAATTACATCTCAACATAACTTACCAAAAATTTTCAGAAGTTAAAATGTAATTGGATAGTATACAATATAAAATGACTTTTATAAATAGAATTTGAGTGGATATAATAAAGGTTATACACTTAAATTTTAGTTATAAATATCAATTGAAATAAATAGAATTATAAGTTAAGTGGATAATAAGATGAGACAAATAAATTTGTTTTGAAGGAATTAATGAATTGAAATTTGATTAAAGTATGGAAATACCTTGAATTTAAAATCAATTACTGAATATAAGTTAATTTAAATTGAAATTTATATGGTTTAAATTAATTTATATGGTTTAAATATATGTGATAGGACATATTAAGTGGAATAAGGTTAATCATAATTTAGAATAAAAGAATTAAATTTGTTGAATAAAACATGAGTATAATAAATGATTATACAAACAGATTGATTTGGAAATTTTAAATTAAGGATGACTAGATAAAAAAGATAATGAATTTAGATATAGTTAAGACTGATTTAACTTAAGTGAAATCAAATGGATTGAAACCAATTATTGGGTATTAATTAATTTAAATTGAAATTTATATGGTTTTAAATTTACTGTTTATTTTGTATTTCAAATCTACTTTTCTTTCTGGTTGTTTCCATTCTCCTACTTCCTTCCTTTTCGGGGACGAAAAGTTTTGAGTGGGGGAGAGTGTAACGACCCGTAAATTTCAGTGGTCTTATTTATTTAATTTATTGAACTTTTGTGAAATTTTAAACAGTAAAATTTTGAAATATAAATTTGATATTTGGAATGCATCTAATTTAACATAGCAACTGGTAAATTTTCGTCCGAAAATATGAAAATTTATTTCGCGCGTAAATTTACTTCAATTTTATCAGTTAAAAATTAGTGATAATAAAATGTTTTCCAAACCTAAATATTTTACATAGAAAATTCGTAAATCATCTTCTGAGTAAGACGTCATCTTTCGTTTTGTCAAATTTGGATATCTATTACTCCGTCAATCTTATTTCTGACAAAATAGCAGCATTTATGGTACCAATTATCGACTTTTGATCGGATGATCCTACCACTGATATCTGTATACCATTTTAATCGTCTCGTCGTGCTGATCTCTACGGTATATTTATTTCTATATTTTGAGGTCCGGTAGGTGACGAAAACGATGGTAACGTTCCATTGTAACGGTACAAAATTTGTGACTTTCCACTTTCTTACCTTTTCAAATTCAAACGTGCTATCTGTATCCTTTTATTTTAGTCTCTGACCTTTTCAAATTCAAACGTGCTATTCGTGTGGAAACTCCTTCCTTTAATTTTAAGATCCGTTCATATTTTGTACTTGGTCCACTTGTCTGTTCGTTTACATATGATATTCAAGGGTGACAGCTCATTTGCCTAAAGCAAATTCATTTTTCTCCTTTCCCACTTGGTACTGTTCTCTCTCCTTCTTAGATCTAGAATTTCTCTTTTTACACTTTTCCCTTGCAATTGCTTAAAAAAAATGGAATCATTAAGTCGTTTATATATTTTGAACTTCCCTGCTCGTAACCGATACCCAACCTCGACCGCATCCAGTCCTCCCCAGCCTCTACCGCCATCAACCCCTAAGCTTGCATCACCCTCTCCCCTTAGTCGAGCACCTCCAGCAACCAACGCGGCGAACCTCTGCCACCCTCCATTGTGAAACGCCACACGCAACAACCCCACCTAGAACACCACGTCACTCACCTTCCCGCATCCAAATCTGAACCAAGCAATGCCTGTCAACTCGCCCGTAACCACCACGCGTGCACAGTTTGAACCCGCCTGCCTCCGCCGAGCAACCCACATCCCTTTCGGCCTCCACCCAACCTGCCACGTCTGCAACCACCCTCGAGCCCCACTTCGCCATCCTTCCTCCATGACATCACCATCTTCGACATCCTCTCACCACCGCCAGAAACTCCAAAGCCCACACCTCCAAGTTGACAGCCGTAACCCAGTACCTCACGTGCGGCCTCCCAATGCTCTAGCCACCCTCAGCCTTCCACGTCACCGAAGGAGCATGCTGCACTTCTTGCCTTGGCCGAAACCTCTCTGATATATACATATAAGGTATATATAGTTGATATCCATAGTTATATATATATAAGGGTCTGTAGCTATATAGAATAATATGTTGTTAATATAGATTTATATATTTTTAGTCTATATGTATATTACCGTAGTATTATATGTTGCTGCATTATTTATATTTGTTTATAAATATATATGTTATTTTACTATCTAGGTGCTTTACTTCTCTAGTACACTCACTTTTGTACAGTAAGCTTATGTGGTTGCGTGGCCAGGTATATGTATAGGAGGCATTTTATCTTGCTAGAATCCAATTAAGTATTATCACTTCTTTTAGGTGAGCTGTAACTTTACACTCATATAGGCTTCTATAGTTTAAAATTAAAATATGTGTGTGTGATTAAATTGTTGAACCAAACATATTTTAACTCTAATATATTTACTAGATATTATAAGTTTAAACGGGTCTGTCACGTTAATAACATTTATTCCGTCAAACTGCTTTTGTAGCTCACGGTTTTGTGTCGACTGTAATGTCCATGTGACATGTACTATTTGAGTCAAAATTTATGTTTATAAATATATATGTTATTTTATTGTATATATATATTAGGCTATAAGCAGTCAGTTACATATGTTTAGTTTGGGAAAATGTGTAAGTCTAGTTGCTGTTTTGTTGTTGTTGTTTAAGGTCTATACATATAGGCATATGGGTTTGTATAAGTTTCAATGTCTGCATATTTGTTATGTATAGGGATAAGTATATATGAATTCATACATGCGTTCCTTTATATTTTGAAAGGAAATATATATGGTATTACATGAATATTAATTTTAAATATTATATATATATAATGTTATTTTATAAAGGTTTAAATTTTTAGATTGTGTTTGGATATTGGTTAAAATATAGGTATATATATATTGGGTTTAAGGAAATCTATAATAGTAATATATATATAATTTCTGTTTCTTTCAGACTAATTCTAATTATCGTCATCGATCCAGTTCTGATTTGATTCGTCAATTTCTGTTATCAGCTTTGATCGTCGAATTCGTGCTAATCTAGCTTTGCTATGAAATTCGTGCTTGGATTCGTAATGCAATATCAGTGTGCGCATCCATGTCATCTCCTATTCTCTCTAGCCTCGAAAGGTGAGCAATCACTCACGGTTAGCGTTCTTATATTTATTAAATTTGATTTCAATTGAAATGTCAATTGAAATATGCTGATGTTAGTTATTTACATTGTTATATATGTCATTTTCTGTATCTGTTCACCTGTGACATCTGACACCATTATCTGTTATTTATTATTGTTGATATATGCCTGTTACTGTTGTTATATTATTATCATATCTGTTATCACTCTGCAAGTTCCCTGTTAGTATAGAATCACTATGGGTTGAAATGATACATATACGAACGATCTGTAGAATAGGAGGAAATCGTTATGGGTTGAAATGATAAACCCAAGCGATTTTCAATTGAATTGAATTTGGGATTTCGGGTTGAAAAGATATATACCCGAATATGTTTAAATTGCGGATTGAAATGATAAATATCCGTATCACTTGACCATAGGATAGAAAAATTATATACAGGCACCGTTGGTCTATATATAAATGTTTTGAAAATGATTTTCTTTGGTTTTTGAAAAGAAATATATGGTTTTGATAAATATTGATTTTTAAAAGATGTATTAAAGTTGATTTAATAAAGTTGATAATAATATGTTTAAGTATTTATTTAATATCTATAATTTCAAATATAGAATTTATAATGATTTGAAATTGATTGAAATTATATTTATTTAAGAATTATACTTAAATAAGTTTAATTTGAAATGTATTGGATTTGAAATTTAAAGAAGTGATTTACAACTTGAAAGTTGAAAAGGTGACTTAAATGGATATTTCAAACGTCTAAATATTTAAATAAGATATTTTGTTGATTGAAATTGTAAATTGAAATTTGTATTCAAATGTTATGGAAAGGTTAAGTTAATATTTCAAAACTAAAAAAAAAAATTGTAAAGTGAATTTGATATGTATATAAATTTATCGAATTTAGTTTTGAAATGTTGAATATTTAAAGCTTTGAAATATATTAAAAATTGAAATGGCTTATTTTATGGTTCAGATATGTATTTGAAATCGATAATTTGAAATGGTTTATTTAGAAGCTGAATTGAGTTGAAACTAATGATTTGAGATTTTGATTAAATTAATTTTTTTTGAATTCGAGTTAATTTGAATCGATTTGTGAAATTTGAGGAAACTAATTTATTTTATAACGAAATTTTATTATCTAAACTGTTTAAAAGGAAAGTGTTATGATTTCCAAAATACTGTGATTTCCAGACTATGATTTCGAAGCATTATAACTTTGGAAAGTAATATGATTTTGAAAATGGATATATTTGAAGTGAAACGATATCGTATTAAATTGGGTTTTGAAATGATAACGATTTTGGTTTGAAGTATAAACTATTTTGAAATGACCACGGTGTTATAATAACGATTGGTTGGCAAAGAGACCGGGATCGGATATGGACATACTCTCTGTCGATACCGAAAACCACTTTGACAACCGTGTACGCGGTGGAGATTCCAGAATGAAGTAGGATGGTGGCGACGTTCTTAAGGTATGTTACGTGGACCCAACTCCCGTGAGTTGGCATAAGGTGGCTAAAACAGGAGCGATCTCGGACCAGTGAGGTAGCACCTCTTCTCGGACGCATTTCTTCGATATTATACTCTTACTTGTGATTTGACTAGATGGCCATCCTCCGATTTGGGAATGTTGTTCGAGGTGAAACGGTAGTGGCTGCTATGCGTATCCATCAGTCCGTGTGCGTAATTGGTATATCTACCCTGGCATTGCCTAGTTGTGCCGTGTCACCTACCATATCGAGCTTTACTACGATTATGATTTTAAGATCCGACCGCGTTAAGGTTCTCCATCCCCTTAACGCTATTTTCCGATATGATTATACTTTACTTATTTAGACACTATTGTATATAGCGTATATTACTACATAGTAAATAGTTTAACGGATCCTTAGAGGATGGTTATCCCAAACATCCTTTAAGTTACTTGTATTTCAATTGATATTTCACTTGAGTTGGATTTATTAATATAAGAATGTTAATCCTGACTCGAGTGTTTTGTGTTTTGCTTTATGCTCGGGTCAGACTGAGTGATACAGCATTTGAGACTCACCTTTGGAGTTGGAGCTTCGCTTGGAGATCCAGCTATCTATCGATCCTGCTTTTAGTTATTCCGTCGATCCAGTGATGTATTCAGATCTGGTATTTGATTATTGTATTGAGACATCTATTGTATTCGAGACCTCTGTTGTATCTTGTTTAACTCTATTATATATATATATAGTAGCTTCATGAACTACTATCCTTTGTTTCCGCTGCAATATTGTTATATTACTCTGTGTCTGTGATCTATAATTATTTTATTTACTGTATACGCTGAGTTTTGCAAAAATTTTATTTACAACGCAGTATTTTGAGCAATTCAACTCCGGCATGAGTGTCTACCTATACACTTATAATGGATGCGAATGGTTGAAAATATTGGGTCGTTACACCTTGTCACATAGTTGACTTATGCTAAGTAAGTTGTGTTTTAGATTCCTAACTAACAGAACATCAGAAATAGTAGAAGTTTTAGAGTTACCGACATTGCTGATGCCAATCACATATCCTTTTGAATTATCTCCATAGTTGACCATTCCTCCATCTTCATAAAATATGTCATTCAGTACCTTTCAGATTATCAGTCATGTGTCTTGAACATCCGCTATAAAGTGTCCATTTGTTTTTCTTGATTTGCACAATTATCCATTGAGCGTTGATTCTTCAAAAGCCATGTAACGCATCTGTTCCTACACAACACACCAATTCAGTAGATAACTTGATTTTCTATAATAATAATATGTAGACTTATGAGACAATGATGATTTGGACAGTTTTGAACTAATGTTAACAGAATTTCCAAAAATTGCCATTTTAAACCTTTTCGAAATTCATATTATGATAACTTTGAAAACCAATGCTCTGATACCAAATGTAGGAAAATGCGGATTACGGATCTTAAGGCAAAATTAACACTAGGGGGATGAATAGTGTTTAATTAATTTTATGAATCTTTTTGAAATCTTTTCAAATTAAATCCAAACAGATGCAATTCACAAACACAGAAACAATCATAGAGTCGGACACAGATTCAAGTAGTAAATAAAAGCAGTAAAGGAAAGAACACATCGAAATTTTATACTGGTTCGGAGTTACCCTACATTCAGTCCAACGCAATTTATTATGCAGATTTCTTTTCAAATATAATGTCGATATTACAACCTCGATTTCAAGGCCATGAGATACACCCTCCTTTCTCCGAGTCCAGGGCAAACTCTCTCGATTTAACTGGGCTACAAGATCATCTAATTGATTTACGGGCTACAATCACACCCAATTGATTTACGGGCTACAATCACACTGTTTCCAATTACACTTTGATAGAGAGAGACTCGATACACTTCGATCTTTCGATCTTTGATTACAAATGATCCTTTAACTCTGAATAGCACTGAGATCTTTGAGAGAGAGTGGTAGAGAATCAAGCTAGAGACAATCGAGTTTGATTCACTTAGAATTTCGGCAGAGTTTTGTTAAAGCATTTGAAATATAAGAGAATATTTGAGTAGAGAAGAAGGAGTGAAGAAATAAAGAAAAACTAACTTAAAATTCATTGAAAACAACTGGTATTTATAGAAAAACAACAGTCATGTCCATTCCTGAAAGGTTATGACGAATAGACACTTCTTTTGAAAATTTGAAATTTGAATTCTACAGTCACCATGTCGACATAGGGGGATGAGGGATGTCGACATGCCTATGTAAATTTGAAAATTAATTTTGCTTTAAAATGATTTCTATTCTAAAACTTGTCAAAACAAATTCTAATCTTTGTAAACCATTTTGAATATAGTTTAAACTTATAAAAGGGATTTAAAAGTAGTCTTAAAATTATATAATCCAGAATATAAAAGTAATGAAAGCTCAATATAAATATTTTGAGATTAAAGCTAAAACCATTAAAAACAGGAGACAGTTTAAAAACAAGAAATGATTTTGAAGTTAAAAAATAGTTAAGGCTAAAATATTTAAACCTAGAGGGATAACTTTTAAAAAGATAGTTTTGAAAAAAATATTAAAAATAAATCATTTTGAAATTTTCGTGGATTCCATTCCACTAAAGAAGGTCGTGGGTTCCATCCCACTAAAAAGGTCGTGAGTTCCATCCCACTATTAAAACGAGAAGGTGGATTCCATTTCACAATTAAAATCAGAATAAAGATTTTATTGCTATTATGAAGTTTTAACATAAATCTAGACTATGTTACTTATCTTGAAGTCTTGATACTCTTGATATCTTGAACTATTGATACTCATGAGTCTTCAGTCTTGATTTCTTCAATCTTGAATTTGTCGGTCTGGAATCTCTATACTCAATCTTCAATCTTTATATTGTACAGTCTTCATTCTCAATACCTGCATATATATATCCGGCATATACATATATATCTAGACAAAGATATTAGTATTTATATTTTATAACAAGTCCTAAGGTTGTTGTCATCAAAACCATCATCTTAGGAACTAACATAGGGGTGGTTAACACATAGGAAATTGGCTTGGAGATAATAGATTGAGATCAAGTAAGAATGAGTAAAAAGGTTTTCCTCGTTTCTCTCTAATACAACTATATATATATATATATCTAAAAATAAATAATAAATAAAAAAAATTGGTCGCCAATACCTTCTGCATTGCTGATTAAAACATAGCTCTCAATCCACTTCAAAATTCTCAAATATATTTCAAATTAAAATAATATTATTCGATAGTTAGAGGTCGGTGATTTCGGACTTGTAATTTGACGAATCAAGAACAGTATAAGGAAGTGAAGTCATTGCTTCAACGTGGATTCAAAGGCATCATTAAATTAGTAATTTTAATTTATATTACAGTAATTAAATTATATTCTATGATCCTATAATGAGCAATTTCATATCTGTTTAAATATATTGCTGCTATGTTTAGTTAGGTGAGATTTTTGTAAGTAGATGTGGTTGTCACAAATCAGTTTGGCTATGTGCATAATTTGTTTATTATACCATTTGATTTATGTATAGAAAAATGTTGTTTACTGTACAAAATCAATTTTTTTCATTAATAATTGTTTTATATATGTTTATTAATAAATTCATATATATATATATATTAGTGTATATTTCTCTCTCATAATAGCATATATGCATATATAAGATATATATATGATTTAAAAATTTTAGTACACTTATTTATATATAATATGAATTTACAAATTCGAAAATTAATTATCATACATATATTCGATTTTAAATTAACATTTATTGAATTTTCGAATTGTTTATTATATATAAAATAATTATTACATTAAAAATTCAATTTTATATTTTTTTAAAATATTATATATTTCCGAAACATATAGAAAAAATTTAGGAATTTATCAATAAATTTTATTATTTTTAATAATTAATATTATTTCAAAAAAACTGTTTATGATTTATTAAAAATAATAATTTAATTGAAAAATTCTTCAAAATTTTTTGTAACCTTTCATTCATGATCCTAGAGTTTCTAAAATTTTAAATTTTAAATTTTGAATTTTTAATAATATATTATTTTATATTAAATAATTATTGCTGAAATCAATGTATTTTTTTTAAAACTAATATTTCAACTTTGAAAAATCTCCAGATTTTTCCTAAGCTCTACTTTATGATCCTAGATTTTTAAAAATTCTAAAATTTGAATTTTCATCAATAAATTATTTTATGTTAATTATTTATGGATGAAAATATTATTTTATTCATAATATATACAAATTAAAATACTAAAATTATTATGTTTGCAAAACTGAGTTAATTTTGAATTATAAATAATTTTTAATAATTATTCTCTCTCTTTCTATATATATATTTACCTATATATAATGTTTTATGTTCATATATTATATATAATATATTTACACATACAGGTGTGTGTATTGTAACACATATACATGCACATATTTGGATAATATACATGACATACAAAATGAGCTAATATGTCTGTTGCGATGTAAATTCCAGCATCTACATATAGGTATATTATACCTTTCACGAATTATTATGTTACACATGCACTGACATATATGTATATGATACATTTATGTATAAACTAAATCAAATAAAATCAATTTCATATCTTAATAAATTTGAATTTAAATAAAATAAATAATTTTATTTAAATGAAATTTAGAAATGTTCTAATTCAGTTAGACTTCATAGGCCCAATAAAAGATCCAATAGGGTAAATTTTTTGAAATTCACCCATAACTTCCGTTGTGGGCTAGTCTAGTTCCAACACTATATACGCATATACAAGGGGAGAATAGTTGAGGATAATAGAGAAGAAGAATAGGATCGAATGGAATTGCCAAAGCCAAGGTAAACTATAAATCCGAATCTAAATTTCTAATACGTATGTATATGCTTGCGGTACATATTCCATTAGGGAGAAAAAGTGAGTCAAACAGAAATAACAGGGTTTAGATCTGAAGATTTGGAAAGCTTAAATGTGAGTGAGAATTAAATATTTTTATATAATATTGGATTTATTTCGTTAAAAATCCGTTTCTTGTATGCATGAATATAATTATTTTGGAGTTGTAGGCTTAATTATATGCGTAATAAAATTGAGAACCATGCCTACATATTCTATGAACTATTAACTTGAATTAAATATCGCATATACCTGGATCTGGAAAGTTAGGGTGTAAGTAGTTGTCCTAAAATTAACAAGATTGTATAGAAATTTCAAATTTGTGGATCAAATGGCATTTGTTGGTAAATATGAATTTCAAGTTATTATAAAATTTATTGGGATTTAAGTAGTATTTTAATTCATTTAAATGAAATGTGTTGCAATGTAAATTTCTATAAATTATCTAGTTTTATAAATAATTAAATGTGTATTGTTTGAAATAACAAGGAATATGCCTAAAAGAAAGAGATGTACAAAATAGAGATGTTTATCGTATTTTGTATTGTCTATTTCAATAAAAACAAAAGGATAATTCCTTGTAATTTCAAACGTAACACAAATTTCCTTTTAGATAAGTTATGGAAATTTATAGTGTTAATATTTGTTTCTGGAGATGTAATTCCAACGCATTAAAATGCATATATCCCTAAGTATAAACTAAAGGATTGTAAGAAGTCATAATAACAACAGTTTAATTATAAAACAAATATATGAAATAAAGATAAGGTAGAAATTAAATGATAAGCGACGAAATGTAAGTAAAGTAATGGGATGAGTAAGAAAGAAATTTAGTAATCAAAGGAAGATAGTTAGAATCAAAAAGGAATAGCAGAAGAAATCTAACGAATTAAAGGGGAAGGAAGCAGTAAAAGATATTTAATTCTTTTAAATTAAAAGTAAGGGGTGAATTACATTAAATTGACATTAAAAGAAATAAGGAATCGATTATGTAAAAATAACTTAATATTAACAGTGAACATTGGAGGCATAGTAAATAAGTAAATATGAACATATAAATAGCCTCAAGTATGCGTTTATGATGGATGTGAACTATTGAATTTAGCTAATAGCTTAGAATAAACAAGAATGACATAGTCATTAAAACATATTGGAATGCGAGGTCGTAGTGTTACACAATGGAAGTATGCCCACTACAATGGGCTACCAGCAGTTGTGTATACATTATACTGATGTAGGACATATCTAGTTGTAGGACCCATGGGGTAGTATGTTAGCGTATAGGTGAAGGGAATATACTAGTACGAAGGTTCATCCCGGTCGAAATGTCAAAGGAAAAGTAAAATCTGCAAAAATCATTTAGGGGGTACGTTTAAGTAACCAAATAGGCATTTCCTTGATTGCGTTAGACAATCTAAATAGGATGGTGAACAAGGCTCGGTGCTATGTCAATGAGATTGGTACCATATATGAGTGGTAGAAGCTATTTACGTAGGTTGAAAACGTCGACGGTCCCGAGTAGTTAGTAGAAAGATGAAGCTTACACCTAAACGGACTATACCTCCTACTAGTGTAGATCACGTTTAGGACATGCACCATCTTACAATTGTTTGCTAGTTTGTTTGTTATTAGGAGACAAGGCTAGATAACCCTTTCATGGAGGTCTTTCAAACGAATAGAATTGTCCGAGGAGCTGAGTGTTAATAGTCAGTGAAGATGAGTCCATAATTAGTTCAAGGAATGGAATCCTCGATATGAAACGAATAGAATACTGCTAACTATTATGACATCGTTATTAGGCACTATGGGGGTTCCTTGGTATGCACGAGGACGTGATACTGCATTGACGATTGGTCCCGATAAGGTGCTGAGTTACAGATACTAGCGGGGAAAGTATCCTGGTCCAAAGGGGGACTGTGATTCTTATATATATATATATAGACACACACACACGTATATAGTTATTGTCTACTTCGAGTAGATGAGGCATATCGTACGTGTGCATGGAGTCAAGAAGACTAAGTAAAAGAATAGACATAACATGTAATGGAAGATAATCGGTATAAACTAGTGTTATGTATAAACTGTGTAATTTACTAGTTTTTGGAATGTTGTTTTGACCCCTTTCTTATTACAGCCAACACGATAGTTTTAGAGGGACATGTACTGGTATAGGACGGGAACGGTGGAAGGACATATTTCCTTATGCATGCTCGACACTAACAATGACACTAAAGATTTATAGTGTCAGCCTTGGTGAAGTGACCCACTTCTTTTAGCATTTGTCTTAGTGATTTTAACTGAGTTTTTTTTTGTGGTCACTACTTTAATTCATTTCCCCAAGATCCATATTTTACCAATATAAAAATATCAGTATTTCAATCCAATCATGTCATTTATATATATGAAGATATATAAATGTTTCTTTGCATATCAGAGTAATTAAATTAGCAAAGAAAGTCAATCACACAATGTTTCTCATATTCAAAGATTTTGTGTCACATAGCCATCTCTTTGATTATTATTTAATTCTGATATAACCATTTTTTTTTGTTTTATTTCTCAAATCAGCTATTTAATTGATTTACTTCACAACTTGTTTCATTGCCCAATAATTTAATTTCTAGATTAACTACTCATGCTTTTAATGTCTGGGAATTTAGGAGTTTGTTGCTTAGTGTTTTCCTTTGAATTTATGCAAGGTACTAAAACAACTCAAGTTTGAGAATTAATCCCGGGGTGCTTATTGCTTACTCAAACAATGTTTGTGTCAGGTAAATATACTCATGTCTTAAAATATTGGTAATGATCTTATAAACATTTGGTGTTAAGTGTGTTATAGACCAGTCAGAAGAAAAACTACAGGCAAGCAAAATGCTAACTTAATCTAGCATACCAAATATGGACTTATATAAAAACAAGATGTTTGGAGCAATATCAAAATCAGCCTAACACAAACTTTCAGATGAACATTTTGAGAAGAGTACTATTAGGTTCTCAGATTTAAAACTAATGATAGTGATCAATCAAACAGTAGGATTATTAGCATGTTTAATATCTAGGTAGACTACATGGCAATGCATTTTTCTCAACAGATTTGTTAAAGACAAAACTCACTTAACTTAAACCAAATAGGTGGTTAGCTAAGCTCAGTTCAATATAGTTGCATTCCAGATTATAAGTATAAAGCATTTGTTTCACTTCTACCATACAATACAATGCAAATTCTTTACTGGAAAATCAGAGGTTCAAAGAGAATTAACAGGTTAAGATTGCAAGCTTCTCATGGCCTTATATCAGTTATAAGTCATGGTCAAGCTCTTCTGGATAGCCAATGCCAGATTCAATTATCTCTTAACAATTTTTAGCTACATGATTATCCATGAACTACTGCAACTTTTCCATTTAAAATTTAACAAACATGATACAGAAAGCATGTCCACATATTAAATTACATGGAATAATTTTCTCCATCACAGTCCACCAGAAAACATCAAGATCAGTTACTTAGATCTATAGTTCAAAACACATATAATATTTAAGTTTTACAAAGTCTTTTCAAATGAACAAAGCCACTACAATACTGAAAGGTCTGCATAGACTTAAGAAAGTTTGCCTAGCTATCTTTATTACAATGTACTACTGCATTTTTTAAACTCAAGTAAGTCTTCTAATTTTCCAAGCAAGCAAGCTACTCATGCATCTCTACCTGCAACAATATTTTGAGCTGCCTTAATAAAAATGAGACACCCCAAATATTGCAAAGGCAATAAATAGGGTCAGAATAAAATTCTGGTATGAGTGAAATCATTATTAAAACAAATTATAAATTCTTAAAACTGTGCAAAGAACATATATATTTGACACTATTCAATTTCATGTTAAACCTGAGCATATGTACATCTAAATTTATCTAAAAACATACACCCAAACATTCATCCATTCAATCCATTTAGTTGTACATGTACAAGCTCCTATGGATTTTAGCTTCCTAAAATCCATAGCATAATCTTTCAATCTCATTTTATATTTTATATGGTCTAAACTTTTTCCTTTGAACACAAAGTGTGCATTGCAAAGGACTCAATTCTGTTAACCTTTGCACAGAGGCCTTCAGGACTTGAACAAGTCATGCACATACCCATCATCCACCTGATGATGAGTAGATCAAGGCACCTCTCCTAAATTACTTTGTAATTTAGAGACTATGCTCATTTAATTGCTGAGAAATTTTCTTCTTAATTCCAGAGGTGCTCATGTTCTTCCTTTCATTACATAAACCCCAAAATTTATTAAACTCACTCAAGGGTTTACATCCAATCATACAGAGCAATCATGTAAAACTGCACATCCAAAGACATTCTGGCTTAATCTTATTTTATAAAACTGCCTGTATATTTATTTCTAGAGATTTTCCCATTGCTTACATAAATCTGATGAAACCATAAGAAATACTATATTTATTTTACTGTGAACATAGGATAGGATTTTTAAGAAAAACCCATAAAAACATATTGGCTCATGATCTGAACAAATCAGCACATGTTTATAGTATTGCATTGTTCCTATCATTTTTAATATGAACTAGGCATGAGCATGAATCTCATTATTCACACTGCCTACTTCATTTCACTTTGATATCCTATTCTCAGTAAAACATTAGTTCATTCTTCATATAAAACTGGATTATAAAATCCATTTCTATAATATGAATATATGTATGATTATTTATATTTCAAAGTAAAAATTGAAACAATTATAACAACTCAAAACAGATCACATCATTAACCAGAAATTCAACCAAAATACCATCCATGATCAACATGTATTTATTTAGAGAGTAAAACCAAACAGAAAAACATAATATGATTTTATATAAAATAATTTGGCTGCCCTTACTTGGGTCTTAATGCCTTAAGTCTTTTAAATGATTATCACTCACCTTCCTCTCCTCTTCCCCGAGAATGCTTAGCTTGAAGACTGTGTGAGTTTCTCCTTTCTATTTTTTTTGAATTAAACTTCTGTTTTTCCTCTCCAGAGAAAACCTCTGCCTTACCCCTTGATTTAAATCATTTAACTAGGGTTTTAATAAAGGAAACACCCATTTTATCCTCACAAAAATAAAAGAAGCCTGTATGCATGTTTATGGCTAATTTGGCCATTTTCTTTTTATTTCCATTTCAGGTGAAAACAGTTGTTTTTCTCTTTTCTGAATGCATGCTATTTGCATGATTCTTACCTGCACATTGTTTTCCTATGACTCCACTTGACAATGTATTTTTTTTTATTATACCCGAGTTATTTTTCATGTTTCTTTTTATAAGTTTTGTTTTTAACTAACATAATTTACCATTTGCTTCTTTCTTGATTTATTCCAAAAATGCATCCATACTCATAAATATAGCTTGACTGATCTCTATGCATTTTAATTATCAAGAGGATTTTTATTTTATCATCCCATACTTCTCTAACCATATGTATATATATTTTCTATACAATATTCACATATATATAAGTCATGTGAATATTAGAATTCATTTTATACTTAATCATTCTCCTATCATCACTGTATAAAAATAATTATTCCTTGCATAATTACCTCACTCACTTTTGATATTCATTTTCAAACTATTTTTTATTCTTTGGTTATTTATATAATACATACATATATATATATATATATATTTACACATAAAATATGTGAATATAATTCTCCTCTTTACTCAGATATTTTTCTCCCCATTTTTATTTTCTCTAACTATCATTCTCTCACTTATTCACTCTTGGTATTTATTTTCCCTTTAAAGTAATTTTTATTCTCAAAAATTTTGGGTCTTCACATACTCTCCTCCTAAAAGGAATTGTGTCCCACAATTATATATTGGTTTATTAGTATATTTCAAACATATCAGAAATTCATTCATCTAAGATCAGTCAAATACACTTAAGTAATATTTAAAGTTATTACAGTTCTAGACATACCTTCAAGCAGAAAATAGGTTAGGATACTTATCCTTTATCCTATCTTCAGCCTCCCATGTGCAGTCATTCCCATCTAAACTCCATTGGATTTTTACTAGTTTAATTATTTTATTTCTCAATTTCTTTTCTTCTCTAGCTACAATGCCCACTGGTTCCTTTTTATAAACCAGATTTTCTTGAATTTCAACATGTGTAGGAGATTCAAGAATGGTCTCCTTATCATGCACCCATTTTCTCAATTGGGATACATGAAATACATCATGTATTTTGCTCAATTCCTCTGGTAACTTCAACCTATAAGCTAAAGTCCTTATTCTTTGAACAATTTCATATGGTCCTATATACCTTGGTGATAGTTTCCCTGCTTTGCCAAATCTCAGTATTTTCCTCATTGGTGAAACTTTGAGAAACACATAGTCTCCCACCTCACATTCTACTGGCCTTCTCCTTTTATCTACATATGCATTCTGTCTCTCTTGAGCTACTCTCATTCTTTGCCTCACTAATTCTATTCTTGCAGAAGTTTCTTTTACGTTGTCCGGTCCAAGCAACACTCCTTCACCAGCCTCCATCCAACATGCAGGAGATAAACAAGGCTTTCCATACAAAGCCTCAAATGGAGCCATTCCTATGGTGGACTGGTAGCTATTATTATAAGCAAATTCAGCTAAATAAATATGATCATCCCAGTTGCCTCCAAAATCAAGTATGCATGCTCTAAGCAAATCTTCTAAAATCTTATTAACAATTTCAGTTTGCCCATCTGTTTGTGGGTGGTAGGCTGTGCTTAGGCTGAGTTCTGTCCCCATAGCTTCTTGAAAGCTACTCCAAAACCTTGAAGTAAACAAAGTATCTCTATCACTAATGATAGTCTTGGGGATGCCATGCAATCTCACTATCTCTTTCACAAATAACTGAGCTAGTTTATGGGCATTTCTGTTTGAATTTATAGGAATGAAGTGTGCTGTTTTTGTAAGCCTATCAACCACTACCCAAATACTATCATTGCCTCTTCTTGTTCTTGGCAAACCATCCACAAAATCCATTGATATGCTTTCCCATTTCCAAGTAGGCACTTCCAAAGGTTGCAATAGGCCTGAGGGTCTTTGATAATCTGCCTTTACTTGTTGGCATGTCAAGCAATTTGCCACATATTTGGCCACTGCTCCTTTCATCCCTGGCCACCAGTAATTCCTCCTAAGATCATGGTACATTTTTGTACCACCTGAATGTATAATATATTTTGTTTTGTGATGCTCATCCATAACTTCTTGCTTCAGTTCCTCTACATTTGGTATGCGGAGTTTCCCCTTTTTCCTTAAGTATCCTTTATCATCTACCTCATAGTTTTCCACTGTCATGCCTTGTGATATCATGTTCTTTTTCTCCTTCAAACTTGTATCTTGATTCTGCATTTGTCCTATTTTATCAACCATCGTTGACTTTAAAGAAATGAGGCTTAATTTACCATATTCAATCATCTCACTGTGTGTCTTATCTGATACACTAGTTTCCTCTTTCACTTCCACCTCACTAAGGATTGTCAAATCCCTGAACTCAGCCATCATTAAGCTTGCCAATTTTGCTTGATGTCTACTTAATGCATCTGCCACTTTATTAGATTTTCTTGGGGTGTATAATATATCAAGATCATAGGCAGCTAGAAATTCTACCCACCTATGTTGCCTCATGTTTAAGTCTTTTTGGGAAAACAAGTATTTAAGTGACTTATGGTCTGTAAACAATTCAAACTTAGCACCTAATAAATAGTGTCTCCATAGTTTCAATGCATATACTTCAGCAGCTAGCTCTAAATCATGTGTAGCATACCTAGTTTCATTTGGATTGAGTTGCCTTGATGCATATTCTATGACTCTACCATGTTGCATGAGCACTGCCCCTAGTCCAGATCCACTAGCATCTGTATAAACTACTAATCCTTCATTTCCCTCTGGTACTTGTAAAACTGGAGCTTCCATCAATGCTTTCTTCAGTGATGAAAAAGCTTGTTCACACTTCTCTTTCCACACATATGGTTGCTCCTTTTTAGTTAACTTGGTCAATGTGATAGCTAATCTTGCAAAGTCTTTTATAAACCTCCTATAATAGCCCGCCATTCCCAAAAATGATCTCACCTCAATCACTAATTTGGGTCTACTCCATGACTGCACTGCTATCACCTTAGTTGGATCTACACTAACCCCTTGTTGTGATACAATATGCCCCAAAAATTTTACTTCATTCTGCCAGAATGTACATTTAGAGAATTTGGCCTTTAAATCATGTGCTCTCAGTCTAGACAAAACCAGATGCAAGTGTTTTGCATGATCCTCTTCTGATTTTGAATACACTAATATGTCATCAATAAAGACAACCACAAATTTGTCTAGAAAATCTCTAAATGTTCTATTCATTAAATCTACAAAATATGATGGTGCATTTGTCAATCCAAAAGGCATCACCAAAAATTCATATAACCCATACCTTGTGTTGAAGGCAGTATACTTAATGCTTTCTTCCTCTACCTTCATCTAAAGAAACCCAAAGGCTAAATCTAGCCTTGAAAAGATCTTTGCTCCATTTAATTGATCAAACAGATCATCAATTCTGGGGAGTGGGTATTTGTTCTTGATGGTGACTTTATTTAGTTCTCTATAATCAATACACATTCTTAGTGTACCATCATGCTTTTTCACAAACACCACTGGAGAACCCCAGTTTGAACTACTAGGCCTTATGAAGCCTTTTTGCTCCAATTCTTCCAGCTGTTGCTTTAATTCTATTAATTCTTTTGGACCCATTCTAGTAGGTTTCTTGATGATAGGACTTGATCCATGAATCAACCTTATTTGAAATTCAACTGGTCTATTGTCTGGTACCCCTACTACCTCTCCAAAAACATCTGGATACTCTCTTATTACTTCTATGTTTTCTAAAATTAATTCCTTCTCAGTCATATTCCATATTTGATTAAGACAATTTGTTTTAGCTATTTCACTCATGACTAAAATATTTTTACCATTTTCTGTTTTCAAAGATATAGTGAAATTTTCTAAATTCAAAATTGCTTTGAATTTACTCAACCAATCTACCCCTAAAATAATTCCTATTCTAGGGTATTTCAATACAAACAGATCAGATTTAAACACATTTCCTCCTATGTTTAATTCTACTCCCAAACATTTTAATCCTAGCAAACAAGAGCTACCCAGGGGACTTTGAAAAAACAAGGGTTTTTCAACTTTGTTGCATGTAAGAGCTAATTTATCCACTATGTCTTGTGATATTAGAGAATGTGTGGCTCCAGTGTCATATATAACTGTGATTGGGTAACTTTTAATTAGAAGTATACCTTCCAATTGTCCAGAGCTTACTGTTGAATTTGTCTTTGCCTTTGTTTCCAATGCTCCTACCTTTGCTCCTTTCTTAAACTCTGGGCAGTTTCTTTTAATATGACCATCTTTCCCACAGTTATAGCAGCTAAATGGTGCCTTCTTGGCTGCTTGACACCTATTACTCATGTGTCCTTCTTTGCCACAATTATAACAAGTAACTTTCTTTTTAGCTTCCCAAGTGGCTGCTCCCTCCACTTTCTTATCCATATTCTTTTTGTCATAGGGATGTGCTCTATTTTTCCCCTTCTTTTGATTGTTAGCCCTCATGCTCCTAAATTTTTCCCTTGCATTGTCATGTTGTTCAAAAGAAAGAGTAAGGTCTATGACTTGATCAAATGTCCTGCCTTTGTATGGTAACATTGCCCTACTCAAACCAGCATTGAGTCCTTGAATAAATCTTGAATTCTTTGATTCTTCATTTCCTATGAGCATAGTTCCATACTTAGACAAACTCTCAAATTTTTGAGTGTATTCAGTCACACTCATTGGTCCTTGTCTCAGTCTTATGAATTCCTCAAGCAATGTTGCCTTAGCTGTTGCTGAAACAAACCGTGCCTTAAGCATCTCCTTGAATTGATCCCATGTTATCTCATTTTCTGGCCTTCCTGTGATGATCACCTCCCACCAATCTAATGCTGCTCCTTTGAGTCTCCTAGAAGCTATCTGCCTTTTCCTTTGGTCATTGATTTGCATATCTGCAAATATTCTTTCTAGAGTTCTCAACCATGTCTGCACACCCATAACTCCTTCAGTGCCTTCAAAATCTTTGCCTCCTAAATTTGAAAATGTCTTTAATAGCTTAGCTAATTCCTCATGAGGATTCTCTTCCCTGTGCACTGCTCCTTCTCTAAATGCCCTTACCAAATCTTGAAAATTGACCATTGGTGTTGTATTGGAGGGTCCTGCTCTATGACTTGGTGGTCTTCCTACCATGATTCACTATTCAATTGCATAGCTAGTTAGTCATATTTCTAATTTAATTATTTTCTGCAATTTATTTCTACCGTGAATATTTATTTCTATCATTATTATTATTTTTTTAGAATTTTATCCATACAAGAAGATTGGACAGTATATTTATGCTATGTTTTAAAAACATAGCTCTGATACCAACTGAAGTGACCCACTTCTTTTAGCATTTGTCTTAGTGATTTTAACTGAGTTTTTTTTTGTGGTCACTACTTTAATTCATTTCCCCAAGATCCATATTTTACCAATATAAAAATATCAGTATTTCAATCCAATCATGTCATTTATATATATGAAGATATATAAATGTTTCTTTGCATATCAGAGTAATTAAATTAGCAAAGAAATTCAATCACATAATGTTTCTCATATTCAGAGATTTTGTGTCACATAGCCATCTCTTTGATTATTATTTAATTCTGATATTACCATTTTTTTTATTTCTCAAATCAGCTATTTAATTTATTTACTTCACAACTTGTTTCATTGCCCAATAATTTAATTTCTAGATTAACTACTCATGCTTTTAATGTCTGGGAATTTAGGAGTTTGTTGCTTAGTGTTTTCCTTTGAATTTATGCAAGGTACTAAAACAACTCAAGTTTGAGAATTAATCCCGGGGTGCTTATTGCTTACTCAAACAATGTTTGTGTCAGGTAAATATACTCATGTCTTAAAATATTGGTAATGATCTTATAAACATTTGGTGTTAAGTGTGTTATAGACCAGTCAGAAGAAAAACTACAGGCAAGCAAAATGCTAACTTAATCTAGCATACCAAATATGGACTTATATAAAAACAAGATGTTTGGAGCAATATCAAAATCAGCCTAACACAAACTTTCAGATGAACATTTTGAGAAGAGTACTATTAGGTTCTCAGATTTAAAACTAATGATAGTGATCAATCAAACAGTAGGATTATTAGCATGTTTAATATCTAGGTAGACTACATGGCAATGCATTTTTCTCAACAGATTTGTTAAAGACAAAACTCACTTAACTTAAACCAAATAGGTGGTTAGCTAAGCTCAGTTCAATATAGTTGCATTCCAAATTATAAGTATAAAGCATGTGTTTCACTTCTACTATACAATACAATGCAAATTCTTTACTGGAAAATCAGAGGTTCAAAGAGAATTAACAGGTTAAGATTGCAAGCTTCTCATGGCCTTATATCAGTTATAAGTCATGGTCAAGCTCTTCTGGTTAGCCAATGCCAGATTCAATTATCTCTCAACAATTTTTAGCTACATGCTTATCCATGAACTACTGCAACTTTTCCATTTAAAATTTAACAAACTTGATACAGAAAGCATGTCCACATATTAAATTACATGGCATAATTTTCTCCATCACAGTCCACCATAAAACATCAAGATCAGTTACTTAGATCTGTAGTTCAAAACACATATAATATTTAAGTTTTACAAAGTCTTTTCAAATGAACAAAGCCACTACAATACTGAAAGGTCTGCATAGACTTAAGAAAGTTTGCCTAGCTATCTTTATTACAATGTACTACTACATTTTTTAAACTCAAGTAAGTCTTCTAATTTTCCAAGCAAGCAAGCTACTCATGCATCTCTACCTGCAACAATATTTTGAGCTGCCTTAATAAAAATGAGACACCCCAAATATTGCAAAGGCAATAAATAGGGTCGGAATAAAATTCTGGTATGAGTGAAATCATTATTAAAACAACATATAAATTCTTAAAACTGTGCAAAGAACATATATATTTGACACTATTCAATTTCATGTTAAACCTGAGCATATGTACATCTAAATTTATCTAAAAACATACACCCAAACATTCATCCATTCAATCCATTCAGTTGTACGTGTACAAGCTCCTATGGATTTTAGCTTCCTAAAATCCATAGCATAATCTTTCAATCCCATTTTATATTTTATATGGTCTAAACTCTTGCCTTTGAACAAAAAGTGTGCATTGCAAAGGACTCAATTTTGTTAACCTTTGCACAGAGGCCTTCAGGACTTGAACAAGTCATGCACATACCCATCATCCACCTGATGATGAGTAGATCAAGGCACCTCTCCTAAATTACTTTGTAATTTAGAGACCATGCTCATTTAATTGCTGAGAAATTTTCTTCTTAATTCCAGAGGTGCTCATGTTCTTCCTTTCATTACATAAACCCCAAAATTTATTAAACTCACTCAAGGGTTTACATCCAATCATACAGATCATTCATGTAAAACTGCACATCCAAAGACATTCTGGCTTAATCTTATTTTATAAAACTGCCTCTATATTTATTTCTAGAGATTTTCCCATTGCTTACATAAATCTGATGAAACCATAAGAAATACTATATTTATTTTACTGTGAACATAGGATAGGATTTTTAAGAAAAACCCATAAAAACATATTGGCTCATGATCTGAACAAATCAGCACATGTTTATAGTATTGCATTGTTCCTATCATTTTTAATATGAACTAGGCATGGGCATGAATCTCATTATTCACACTGCCTACTTCATTTCCCTTTGATATCCTATTTCTCAGTAAAACATTTAGTTCATTCTTCATATAAAACTGGATTATAAAATCCATTTCTATAATATGAATATATGTATGATTATTTATATTTCAAAGTAAAAATTGAAACAATTATAATAACTCAAAACAGATCAAATCATTAACCAGAAATTCAACCAAAATACCATCCATGATCAACATGTATTTATTCAGAGAGTAAAACCAAACAGAAAAACATAATATGATTTTATATAAAATAATTTGGCTGCCCTTACTTGGGTCTTAATGCCTTAAGTCTTTTAAATGATTATCACTCACCTTCCTCTCCTCTTCCCCGAGAATGCTTAGCTTGAAGACTGTGTGAGTTTCTCCTTTCTATTTTTTTTTGAATTAAACTTCTGTTTTTCCTCTCTAGAGAAAACCTCTGCCTTACCCCTTGATTTAAATCATTTAACTAGGGTTTTAATAAAGGAAACACCCATTTTATCCTCACAAAAATAAAAGAAGCCTGTATGCATGTTTATGGCTAATTTGGCCATTTTCTTTTTATTTCCATTTCAGGTGAAAACAGTTGTTTTTCTCTTTTCTGAATGCATGCTATTTGCATGATTCTTACCTGCACATTGTTTTCCTATGACTCCACTTGACAATGTATTTTTTTTTATTATACCCGAGTTATTTTTCATGTTTCTTTTTATAAGTTTTGTTTTTAACTAACATAATTTACCATTTGCTTCTTTCTTGATTTATTCCAAAAATGCATCCATACTCATAAATATAGCTTGACTGATCTCTATGCATTTTAATTATCAAGAGGATTTTTATTTTATCATCCCATATTTCTCTAACCATATGTATATATATTTTCTATACAATATTCACATATATACAAGTCATGTGAATATTAGAATTCATTTTATACTTAATCATTCTCCTATCATCACTGTATAAAAATAATTATTCCTTGCATAATTACCTCACTCACTTCTGATATTCATTTTCAAACTATTTTTTATTCTTTGGTTATTTATATAATACACACATATATATATATATATATATATATTTACACATAAAATATGTGAATATAATGCTCCTCTTTACTCAGCTATTTTTCTCCCCATTTTTATTTTCTCTAACTATCATTCTCTCACTTATTCACTCTTGGTATTTATTTTCCCTTTAAAGTAATTTTTATTCTAAAAAGTTTTGGGTCTTCACACTTGGTCAGTAATCATATGTTTTACTATACTGTACTATTCAACTGTGAGTTTATATCGATAGTGTTTTGATATGTTTTTGTTATTTGTAGGATATTAAACACCCATGATTCGTACTTTGGTGGACTTGAGTTTTCGATTTAGCAAAAATTCAGGCCCACTGAGGTGCGGGTTGTCACAATTTCAGAGTGCAATCCAAGTTGAGGAAGCCTAAAAGTAGTTGGAGAGGCAAGTCAAGAGACAATAGGTGTCATCATCATAAGAAGCATGGCCCAAATTTGAGGAAGAGAAATGAAGCAGATGGTTCTTCATCTATTGTTGTGGAGAATGTGATTTCTGACGATGTGTTGACTACATTTATTTCTGATATATTAGACCATTGGACGTTGGATTCAGGGGCGTCTTTCTACATGACGCCTAGGAAGGAATTTTTCTATTCTTATGAAGGTAATGAGGGAGGTGCCATATTGATGGGGAACGATGCTAGTTGCAAGTCATTAGGAGAAGGATTGATGCGTATTCACATGCACGATGGTGTGGTTTGCACTATCACTGGTATCTATATGTTTTAGGTTTAAGAAAATCTCTTCTGTTTTGGGTCAGCTAGCATTTTTGGGTTGCAGAATTACGATAGAGTCGGATAGTTCGAAGGTGACACGTGGTGCTCTAGTATTAATGAAATGAGTGATGGTCCGGAATCTTTAGCTGCTAAAATGATCTATAGTTCTTGGAGAGTTGTATGTTGGAGTTGACAGTTTACGAGCTTTGGATGCCATCAGACTTTGACATCTCAAGTTGTGTCATGTTTCGAAGAAGTGCGTGGAGCTGCTTCGTAGAAGAAAGACGATTAAGGGTGAAAACTTCAACCGTTTGGAATTCTACCATAAGTGTATTTGATCATAAACACGACGATATACAATAGCTGCTAAGTAATTTATATATATTTTTATATTGTTAAGTAATTTATATTTAAAATGACTTAAACATGTTTAAGTGAACTATGATAAAATTATATAGGCATTACGTAAAATTATATTATCACCCAAGATGAAAGAACATTGTTTTTATAACGATATAAAATTCAATTATAATCGTGAACCATGACAACATGACAAAGCTCTTATTGTTATTACACTAGTAAATTAAAATAAAGTTTTTGGTCTGAATAAAATTTCAAGGCCAGTTTGAGATAGTTCTTTGTTCGTAGTTTTTTTAAATTGTTTAAGACAAAATTGAAACCGAATACCCGATCTTCGGTAATATTTAAAAATTGATTTACTAACTAATTTCTATTTCATTTTTTTGTTGAAATAAAACTGAAACTAAATGCTCGATCTTAAAAAACTATTGAGTGATTAGATATCAACTTTTGGTTAAGAATTCTTTTTAAGTTTTGAGATAGAAATGAGAAAATATTAGACGATCCCTATAATAATTGGTTTGAGACCAGATCACAAATTGTAGAACTTTCAGATTGATTTCTTTACTCTTAAATTTATCTCAGATCAAATCACAAATAAATTTCGATCACAAAATGTTGATCGCAAACTAGCTTTTTTCTTGCTGTGGAAATACATTAATAATTTGAGTTACAAATGAATGTGGTTATTCCCAAATTCCTGTGGTATATATATATAGTTGCTTAAAAGTTTAAACCGTATATATAACTATGTATCGATGCCAAATGCCCTTAAATATCAATAAAACATTTTATCAAATGTTTTAGCTTCACCACTCGCCATATAAAAATCACAATAGCTCAACTTAGGTAATCATAAAATAAGGATCAGATTATGTACCACAACATTTTTATCTAAGACAATGATTTATACCATAACTTGGAATATTTGCAACAGTTGAACGCATCCTTTTTTATTACAAGTTGACAAAATCTACTCTAGTTCTAAGATAAACGTTTCCTCTTCAAGTTAGCTGATAAGCCAAATGCATGACGTGCAGATGTCCCAGGAGATTCACTTATATTAGGGACAGGATCACTTACAGCAGGTGGAGCAGGTCCTGTGGAGCAGCAACCTTGAGTGTCAATAAAACAAGACCTGAATTTCTCAGCTAATATTCGGTTAATCAGTACTTTGCTATACATTGTATCAAAAAACTCCTTTTCCTGATTATATTCAGAATCTGATTTTTGAAGAAGTGCATCATACTTCTTGTGCACCTTTTCCAACTCTTGATCGCATTCTAGTTTAAGTTGCAGCATTTTTTGTTCATGCATTTTTGTTATCATTCTTATCAGTTCATTCTGAAACGGGTCTGGACAAAAATCTTGAGGGTGGATCAATGAAGCTATTGGTGGTATTGATTGGAAACCATGGTTTCCTTCTGTTTGGGAGAATGACAATAAAGGCTTTACAAACTGAAACCTTGAAGCATCAGCTTCGTTAGCATGCACAAATTCCTTCAAGGTTTTCTCTTCTAATGCATCTGTTTGTTTCATCGCATATTCAAATTTATTAGGAGAAGGCAAACCTTTTGTTTCTTTCGAGATATCCAAATTTTTGACATGTTCTTGAATTGACTCGACGGACAGAGAAGCTATGATCTTATTCTCCCTAGTCAGAGGTGTTAGATCGAGTGCTAGAATTTCAGTAGAATTTTCACATGGTTCTGTAGGTTCTACTACGTACCTGTCAAAGGTTATTTTCTCTGCTACTGATTCATTTTCAGTTGTTTTGTTAGGTACCACTTTCTCAAGGGACGTGCCAATATCTATTGCCTGTGTTTCATTTGTTTTATTTGATACAATAATGTCTCGAGGTTCTATAAGTGCTCCCACCGGGCTGCACTCAAATGAAACTGATGTCATATTGCATGCTAAGCCTGACATATAACCTGGATTTTCAGGACATGTTCTATTTGTCTCAGTAAGTTCCTCTTCAACTATTGACGACGTTATGGAATCTGTTTTCAACCCCATTTTTCCTGTATTATTTTGACTTTATTAGTTATCCCTGCGGCAAAATGATAAGCTGAAAGTCTAAAATGATAATCGAAACAATGATCCATGTACATGTTAGCAAACCTTGTGAAAAAATATTGCTTGCGATTACAGAATGAATTGCCAATGTGAAAATTTGATAGGATAGCAATTTCAGGATGATTATGCAAGTTAGAGCGTAGTAGTATGTATCATAGGAAAATGGTAAAACTCAAATAGCAAGCAATCGATAAGATATTCTAAATCTATAGAGCTAGAATATTACAATGTCGACTTCTTTTAGGTAAGATGCATATAGAAATATTATTATATACTGTTTAATTATCTAAACAAAAAGATTCTAACCCATACATACCCAAGTTTGAGCTCCTATGTTGTTTCGATAATGTAATCCTTGCTTCAAAATGATAAGTTGAATGTCCTAATTAGCTAGGAAGCAGATCGATGGCCCATGTATATATATAATATACCCATGTTAGTTAATCTTTGAGAAACGATGAAATGCCAATGTTAAAAATTGATAAGAATAGGATGCTTTTTGTGTGAATGAATCAACAAAGTGCTTTTATATGCCTTTCTAGGTTCTATCCTTAATTATCTATCACTGCATGTAACTACTAAATTAATACTGTAGTAATGACCATATTTGAATATTTATGGCACTAGCAGTTATAAAAATAAAATAAATTCAAAACGTTTTGATTTGTGTAGTTATTCGTATTATTTAACATAGAACAATTTCATGGTAATAATTCAGTTGCTCACTATTAGTAACAAAGTTATTATCTGTGTGTTTTATATGTTAGTTCCCGCAGCATATTTTGCGGTCTTAACTCTTTGCAAATATTTCATTTTGTATTAATAAATTTTAACAATCGTGTTTAATTGTTAGTTTATTTTGATGGCAGTAACTTGTATTCAATTTCGAAACGCTTTTGTAAGGTAACTGATTTTGTTTACTTGATATAAATCAACACATTAATTCTGCTTTGGCAAACTTAATGATCCAAATAAATAGCCATCAATGTGCCAAACTTATTTGCGATGGAAATAATGTTTTGGGAACCGCTATTATCCTCTAACAAATAGAATGGTAACTTTTGCAAAACACCATCTTTAACTTTCAAAATCAATATAACCTTTTTATCCTTCTCATTACCAAAACCCAATTTCTTTTATTAAAAAACACCCCCTCGATTCTTTCAAATCAACCCTCTGCCTCTCCTCAGTCCCATAGGCCAAATCATGAGCATAGGAGGTTAGAGAAGGATAACGAAAAGAAGAAACCATTGCAAAGTGAAGCATGAATTTAAACTTACTTTTTTTTATCGCAATGTACTTGCTGAAATGATATGATGAATTTTAGAATTTTAGGTTGACCACTTATTGATTAGCTCTTAGTTTGTTTTGGTTTCACTGCTAAAAGCATCTTCAATCGCAAACGATGTTATTTCATGATATATCTACGTGGCACAAGTAGTCAGACAACGTTAAGTCAATGTAATTGTGCATTACAATAAAATAAATTATTTTTTTCCAATGCAAACATTTTTATATATTTAAATTTGCCTAAGTGACAAAAGGTTAGTGATAGTTACTGTTTGCGTCAAAAATGGTCAAAAACACACAATTGTCGATGAAAGCGTCCGTTTACAATCACAGATCCCAGATAGCAAGCATGTAGAGAATATAAATGTGAAGAACACTCAAAATTTAAAAAGGAAAGCAGTAGAAACACACGATAGCCTACGTCCACTTTGAAGAGTTGCTGTTTTATTGATGATTCTCAACTGATTTACAAGAGTACAATTGATAATATCCGAATTACAATGGAGTTCAGCAGAGTAACGGCGTAGAAGAGCCAAAAGATCACTTTTCTGAAGCTCTTGGACTGCTATTTATAGGTGTAGACTGCAAATATCTTGCCTAGATCTCGGAAGACTCCTTCTCTCACGTGGATGGGCCCACGTGATCAATCCCCTGACATTTCGACTCGATCCGTGATCGATACGAACCAAATTCGTATCGATCCAAAACTGCTCCTTTTGGGTTGGGATCGATCATGCACATTCTTGAGGTTGTACGCAAGCTCCTGTGAAAATTTTGTGGCATTTGGACTTGTAGATTGTGAGATATGATCGATGCAAGTTTGGGTTTGTTGTATGTTGCTGAACTCGTATCGATACGCTCGTATCGATCTCGTTCGTGTCGTTTCTAAGCACGTGATGGCCAATGACGTGGCGCTATCTTCCAGGATCGATCCACTTTTTATGTCGAGTGATCGAGTCTTCCACTTGAACATGTTTCCTTCATATCGTTCTCATGAAGTTGCTTCGTATCGATCATCTAGTTAGCTGCTCGTATCGATCCATCACGCATTACTCACATCGATCACTGGCCGATCGATACGAATAATCTGCATGGGTGGGTCGATACAAAATGATAATTTTTTATGGATACGAAGCAGCCTGATTTCGATTTTTAGTGGCATGCTTCGTATCGATGTATGGTTATCCTCTTCGTATCGATCCGTGGCCATCGTTTCATATTGATCACTTGACTGATCGATATGAAGTGCACTGAGATGGAATCGATACGAAGCAAACAATTCAGTGTACTTCGCATCGATGCTTGGATACTGCTTCATATCGATGGCACTTAATGGATTCGTATCGATTACAGTGGACTACTTCGCATCGATGGGAAGTATTAGTTTCGTATCGATCTGTTGGATGATCGATACGAACTAGGAAGATGGGAAGATCGATATGAAGCGCGTACGAATGTAATCGATACGAAACGTCAACTGTTAATGGATACGAAGAGAATCGAACATGATGGACACGAAATAGAGTAAACATTCATGGGTACGAACTGGAGTAAACACTGATGGATACGAACCGATGTCTTTTCTCTTGATTTTGATCGATCCATATCTTGAGCATACGAACTCCGATTGACTTGAAATTTGGAACGTTGACTTTTATAGCTTTGCTTGTCGTACCATATTGATTGTAGCTCAATCCAGACTCGAGTAAAATTTGTCAGTATCCATAGCAAACCCATGTATAACCGATCTTTGGTACCGATTGTCTTCGGTTTCCAGTCGATTCTTTGTTGTCACAACCTTGCAAAAAGGCGGGATAACAGTTACACCTTCACATTATTTATTACAATGTTTAAAAGTAGACATTTCAATTCACAATGTTGAACAAAAATCATGCATATCATACTCCACGTTCTAATTACTTCAGCATTGGAGATTAAAAATTAAAGCACAATGTCTGATATCTATGTGTCATTCACTTTATATTGAAAATACATATGGATTGGAGATGGTTTAAGTAGTGGTTATGGGTTTTATAATTTGAATTACTTAGAATTACAATATTTTGAGTCGTATTGTAGTGGCTTAACATATATTTTTGTGTTGGACACAATACCCATGACATATTTGTTTAAGAATAGGATTTAACTTACTAATAATTACAATATTTCGAGTCGTATCACAAACTATCTATCAGAATAATGGATAGTATACCAATGACATGTTATAAAGTTCATATTTCTTCTAGATTCTTTATTAAACCATCGGAATAATATAATATAGCCAACTTCATGTACAATAAAAAAACAAAGTAAATTGTATAATAAAGATCATTGTCATTTCTAATATAATGGCTAAGTCTACATGAAGCAACAAAAATGGATTATTAATTGAAATCTAAAATGTAGAAGCCACGTGTTTAATGGAAAATCCAAGTGAGAAAAATGTATATACATCAAATTCAGTAATGGTTTTTCCCAGAAATGTAAAAGATCAAAAGAATCATACCACTATATATGGAAGAATAAAAAGAAGTGTAGAGAAGACAATCCAATGTAAACAACAAAAATGGAAGAGAAGAAACATCGTTGATGGTTGATGGTCGTGGAAAATGGTGTTGCTCAGCAGTTGTCCGCCGTACAAAAATCACTACTAGAAAGGCTTCGTATAGCGTCGGAGCTTAGCGACGGCTAAAAAAAGCGGCCGTCGCTAGCCGTCGCTATACGCAATATACAGATCTGGCCGAGAGCAACAGCTTCTTCATTTCCTCTCCCCCAAATTTCCTTCCTCCTTCCCCCTCCGACGCCCCCCCGTCACCATAGCCGTCGCCCCAGCCTTCAATGCCTCCAAATCACCCAAATTTACATCGGTATGCTTCTAATCTCTTGTTTGAATGTAAATTTGATGTTTTTAGGTTTAGTTTAAACCCTAAGTCAATTATGATTAGTTGTAAGATTGAGATTTGTTGTTAAATTGGGTATTAGTAGTGTTGTTAAATTAGGTACTAGTAGTGTTGTACGTTGATTTGGTAGATTAATTAGTTTATTATCATGAACTTGAATTATTTAGTATTACATTAATTAGTTTATCATGATCAAGTTGAATAAATGGTTGATGTAGATGATTAGTGTTGGCGATTAACATGGTTAGTTGTTTTAGGTGAAAAAATAGTGTATATTAATGATTAACTTGGTTATTGATAAATTTACATGAAAGTATTTCATAGTTTATGAAATTGATAAATTACAAATTTAAGTTGTTAAAATCTAAATTCTACAAATATGAGTATTACAAATTACAGTATTGTACAAAAATAAACTTTATATTGTATTGTACAAATTTAAGTTTGATAAATTACAAATTACAGTATTGTACAAAAATAAAGTTTATATAGAAAATTAAAAAATGAATATGAGAGCATTAAAAATTCTACCAATATCTAATTTTTTTTTTAAAAAATTTAGGAAATGACTTTAAAAACAACTGATATTGTACTGAAATCTATTTTGTAATGAAATTAAGAAATGAATATAATAACAACAAAGATTACGCTAAAATCTATGTCGTAAAAAAATAAAGAAATGAATATTAAACTAAAATTGTTAATTGAATGTTGAACTAAAATTTAAATATACAAATTTATTAAATAAAATTTAAATAGTTGAAACATTGTCAAAATTTGAAAAGAACAACAATATTTGATAAAATTTAAAGAAATTTTTTTATCTCTTAGATTGGCTTTGGCCCCGTCTGGCAAGTGTTGTATATGATCATTATATGGATGTTCGTTTTGGTAACGGAACAGACATTTATATTCATCTGATACAATATTTGTCGGATTTGTCCCTGTATTGGACAAGTTACAAACACAATAAAGTAATTACATATTATAAATCATTTCATTTTAAACGGTTACAAAATTTAGATAGCGCTTCCTTTACGTTCCCTGTGTACACGCATTTGTGTACGATATAGGGAACAGAAGGGCAGTGCTGCAGAAATTTTGTTGAACCGTTTAATCTGAAATGATTTATAAAATGTAATTACATTATTGTGTTTGTAATGGGAAGTAGGATGACTGATCACTGAAGTGAAAACCAAAATACTAAAAAATTAAAAAATAAAGTGAAGTTTTTATTTTGAATTTTCTGCAACGGTGAACTGTTTACAATGGAGAATGGTTGAAAATTAATGATTTAAACTGTCTAACATACATTTTCAAATCAGGAAAAATGTTCAATTATTTTCTCGACCGTACTTAGATGTATGAAGTCAGAACTGGAAAGAAGGGATCAATAAAGCAACATTTCTACAACGGTGTACACGAATTTATTAGATTTGCTAAATCTAATAACCGAAACAACATAGAAATTCGTTGCCCGTATAGTAAGTGCCAACATTTGAAGCATTGGAAACCGGATATAGTTGAAGTACATTTGTATCAATATGGTTTCGTGCCTGATTATTATTTCTGGGATCGTCATGGAGAACTTGTTGAACCTACACCTAATACTGAACTATTAGAGGACGGTAATATGATGACGAATCCGATAGAAAATATGGTGGATGATGCAGCACGATCAATGTTTCCTACAACTGAAGCTGTCGATGAAGACGAAAATGTCGAAGAAGAACCGACTGTGGGAGCTAAAAAAATATACGATTTGTTGGATTCTGCTAAGAGGCCGTTGTGGGACGGATGTAATAGCGGAACCGAACTTTCAGTAACCGCCGAATACATAACTATGAAATCAAAATTCAACCTTATGGAAGCTGCATTTACAGCAGTTGTACAAGCTGCAAAACGACACATGCCACCCAATAATCTGATGTGCGATAGTCATTATAAAGTAAAAAAATTAATGTCCGCTTTCGGTCTACCGTACGAGAAGATAGATGCATGTGTGAAAGGCTTCATGTTGTATTGGAAAGACGACGTTGACCTCAGAAAATGCAAAATATGTAACGAAAAAGATACAAACCAAGAAAGAAGAAAGGGAAAGAAGTCCCGTACAAGAGAATGCATTATTTACCCATCACTCCCAGACTTCAAAGATTATATGCATCTTCTGCTACGGCCTGTCATATGCGATGGCATAGTGTGAGAACAGCGGAAGAAGGAACTTTGATACATCCATCCGACGGAGATGCATGGAAACATTTCGATAAGACTTATCCCGCATTTGCTGTGGAAAGCCGTAATGTCAGACTTGGTTTATGTACGGATGGATTTTCACCATTTTCACAGTTTGGTAGTAAATATTCATCCTGGCCAATTATCGTTACTCCGTATAATTTACCTCCATGGATGTGTATGAAGACACCATATATGTTTCTCACCACTGTTGTTCCCGGCCCTCATGATCCAACCTAAGGAATTGATGTTTATTTACAACCATTGATCGAAGAGTTGAAGAAACTGTGGTATGAAGGAGTCGAAACTTACGATGTATCAAGGAAAAAAAAAATTCGTATGTTCGCTTCTTTGTTATGGACTATTAATGATTTTCCTGCATACGGGATGCTTTCTGGTTGGAGTACGGCTGGTCGTCTAGCATGCCTTTATTGTATGGAAGAAACACGAGCATTTTCGTTACGATATGGGAAGAAAGTTTCGTGGTTTGATTGTTATCGGTGTTTTCTTCATCCCAATCATACTTTTAGAAGAGATAAGAAAAATTTCATAGCTAACAGAGAAGAGAATCTGAAACCACCCAAGGTTTGGTCAGGCGAGGAAATATACGAAATTGTAAGGGACTATCCAAAGATACATGAAACTGGAGTCCAGACTGAAATCCCAGGAAAGTCAGACATTCATAATTGGTGCAAACAAAATATATTTTGGGAGTTACCATATTGGAAAGATCTCTTACTCCGACATAATATTGACGTGATGCACAACGAAAAGAACGTGTTTGATAATCTGTTTAATACAATTTTGAATGTAAAGGGCAAAACCAATGACGATTTGAATTCAAGGCTTGATATAGCAAACTATTGTAAGCGGCCGGAACTTCATATGAAGCCTAATGACAATAAAAAACCGAAAGCATGCTATGAGCTAGACAATAAGCAAGTAAAACTCGTGCTAAAGTGGGTGGAACATTTAAGATTTCCCGATGGGATTTCTTCCAATCTTCGTAGATGTGTTGACTTCAAAAATAGTAAACTGAGTGGGATGAAAAGTCACGATTGTCATATCATGAATATTTACTACCCGTGGCTTTCAAAGAACTGTTGCCCGTAAAAGTATGGAACGTCATAACAGAGTTATGTTTGTTTTATAAACAGCTTTGTTCGACAACATTAAAGGTGGATCGTATACGTAAACTTGAAGTAGAAATACCCATACTGCTATGCAAACTGGAGAAAATACTTCCGCCTGGTTTCTTTAACGTAATGGAGCATTTACCTATTCATCTTCCATCCGAAGCACTTCTTCGAGGTCCTGTGCAATATGGATGGATGTATCCGTTTGAGAGGTAAAACATGTGCAATGTTCATGTCAATTTCAAATTCAAATTTGTATATCTAAATATGTAATAAATATCTTAATAGGTACTTGAATCATCTGAAGAAGAAGATTCGACAAAAAGCCCGAGTTGAGGGTTCGATATGCAAATCGTATCTTGAAGAAGAAGCCTCATTTTTTTTCTCTCACTACTTCAAGGACGATGTGAACTTATCATTTGTAACTGTTCCTCGAAATGAGGAAGTCGTTGAACAAAATTCTTCTCAAACAATGTTATCTGTTTTTAGACAACATGGTAGACCTGGTGGAAAATATGTGGAAATATGGTTGGACGATAGAGACCACCATGTAGCACACACGTATGCTCTTTTAAATTGTGTCGAAGTCGCACCATTTGTCAGGTAATAATTAATTCACTTGTAATTTACTTGTACGTACATAATAATAATAACACATATTACATATATGCAGTATCTACGAATCACAGTATCCATCTGGCGATCTCAGTAAAGAATTTGCCAAATGGTTTTTGAACTATGTTTATGAGCCAAGAAACTGTGTCGTTGATGAAGGCTTAAGACATATTGCGATTGGACCGAAAAGAAATGTGAAGACTTATCCAATATTCTTCGTCAACGGGTTTAAGTTCAACACGAAAGATTACGGTGCTGAAAAATTAACATATAACAGCGGGGTATTTGTCAAAGGCAGTGATGATCCAGATGAGCATTTAAAAGATTTTTACGGCGTCTTAACACAGATTCTAGAGTTGACATATTATGTTGAACCTTTAGAAAAGGTTTTTTTATTTAAGTGCAATTGGTTCAGTAACGTTCCTGGTTCCGGAATCAACGTGCATAAAGAGTACAAACTTATTGAAATAAGGCATACATCACACTACTATAAGTACGATCCTTTTGTATTAGCCAAGCAAGCGTTACAAGTTTATTTTGCTCCGTATCCATCTTTGAAAAGAGATAAAGCGGATTGGTCCGCTGTTTTCAAAACGAAACCAAGGTTTACGTTTGATGGAAATAATATTCCAGATGAAGCAGCATATCAAGCCGATCTTGAAAAAAATACAGAAATAATAATAACTGATGATATTGATGTAGGGCCTTTGAATGATGAATCGAACGTCCTATTTGATGCATTCGAAAGTACCGAAGAAAATGAGATAGAATACGAGACTGAGTCTGAATCAGAAAACGATGAAGACTGATCGTTATTGATATAATTGTTATGTGATAGTGATTGAAACATGCGATGTAATTGTTCTGTGATGATCATTTAGTTATTTTTTATCCATGTTTTGTGCTAGTAAATGTTTATAATTGTTCTGTGAAAGTGATTGAAACATGCTATGTAGTAGTGAATTTCTATTATGGTTCTGTGATGATTATTTATATAATTTTTATCCATGTTTTATACTAGTAAATTTTTATAATTGTTTCTGTGAAAGTGATTGAAACATGCTATGTAGTAGTGAATTTCTATAATTGTTCTGTGATGATATTGTTTTTCTATAGTAGATATGTCCGGCAGGAAACGAAGTATGACAAGCACGCCATCCCCATCTCCTGGTGCAGGTGGCAGTGGCACTGCACCGGACTTACGTCCGATTGCAGAAGTTGTTCCTAGAAGTGCTGGGTAAGTATCAATTTTAATTAAAGTATAAGTTTTAAAATCCACTAAACATGTATATCATAACTTTTGCAGTGGCTTTGAGGTGGAACCATCAGATTATATTTTACAGGTCTCGAGAAAGGCATTTCAAAGCCGCATGGATGGTTGTTGGCCTCGCTGGGACGACATCCCCCCTCACGTCAAAAACGCAATACAGGCGGATTTGTAGTAGTTTGAATTTCAGTTGTAAATTAATATAATGTATATAACTTAAAATAATTTTAATTTACAGGCTGCAGTCCGCGTTGACCCTGATGACTTGGACATTTTTTTAAATCACTAGAACAAACGAATGAGAAAAAATTACAGGGATACATTGTCTAAGGCTAAGAATGCAGGGAAAAAGCCGAACTGGATGGGTGAGAATGTATGGAATGAATTTCTTCGGCTTTGGGACAGTCCGACAGTAAAAGTAAGTAAAATATGTTTTCTTTATTATTTAAATCTAATATAAATCTCGCAAGATATATACGTGATAATTTATCTTAATTTGTAGGAGTTATCTGCGCGGAACTGGGCAAATAGGAATAAAAATTCTGCATTGCACCGTGGTGGCTCCAAATCCTTTCAGGAGCACAAGAGAGAGCTGGTAATTAAATTTATAAACTGTGTTTACATTTTATTACAATATTTTATAATCATATTAGCAATAATATTTATATATTTTCAGGCCGCGAGATATAACCGCGAGCCCACTATGGCGGAGCTGTTCAAGGCCACGCATGCCGTGGAGAGGACTGACGAAGAGGGCAATGTTTCGTACGAGTGGATGGATGACAAATCACAATCCGTAATGGTAAATTAATTTATTGTTAATAACAATATTTTGTCTTATTTTATTTTCAAAAATTTGAAATTAGGTTTTTATCGTGTAAAACAATTGTTTGTAATCGCAGGAGAGGTACGAAGTAGAGCGGGCTCGTGTAGCACAGTCCACTGGTCGGGAAGAGCTTACGTTAGAGGAGGAGAACCATATTTGGGATGCTATTATTGACCCGCCTTCTCGGACCAGTTGACGGTATAACTATAGAAATGTGGAGGTAAATTTTGACATGTACTAATATATAAATTTACTCATGCATATGAATAGTTAAATAAGTTTAATAATATTATATATATACTAATATATAAATAATTATGAACTATTTTACAGGCGATGAGAATGCAGAGTGCATACAGGAGGTCGCAACAAGAGGCGGAGATTGCTCAGTTGAGGGCGACGGTGGAAGAAATAAATGATTGGAGGAAGAGTTTCTTTGAGCAACAGCTGGATGAGCGGATTGCGGCTTATTTGCAACAGCATGGGACGATGCTTGGAGAGGACGGCAGCGATGGCGAGGAGTAGGTATGTTTGTTTGCTCGTGTTATAGTTTGGTATATACACATTTTGGTTGGTTTGGTGTATATATATTTCAGGATATTATGTACATATTTTGATAACTTCTAGTTAATGGATTTTGTTGGCTATTATGTATATATATGTCGGGATATTATATAGAAATTTCGGGTTACTATGTACATATTCTGGTTAATGGATTTGGTTGGATTTTATATTGTTTGATTTGGTTAGATTTGAAAATGAGATTTGGTTGGATTTTATATTGTTTGAATGTATAGTGATGTTATATGATGGATATATGATGGCTATAGTTGATGAATATAGTGTATGTTGGCTGTGATGATGTTATATGATGGTTGTTGTTTGAAGTGTGGAAGGGCTGTGCAAACTCAAAATTTTTGCTTCAGATTAGCGACGGCTAGTGACAGCCTGTAGGTTGCCAGATAGCGACGGCTAGTGACGCCTAATTTGCAAAAAATTTGTGTCGCTTAGCGACGCCTAGTGACGCCAGTTAGTCGTTGGAAAATTTCCACGTGGCACATTTGCAGTCGTGAGCCGTCGCTATTTTGGTGACGGAGCCGTCGCTAAAGCCGTCGCCATACTATTGGGCGACGAGGAAAATAGCGACGGCTAGCGACGGCCGGCGACAGCTAAAAGCCGTCGCTATCTGCTGCCGTCCTTGTAGTGAATGAGTCGAAAATGATATCTTTGGTAGCCCCCTTATAAAATCTAGTATTATAAAGAATCCAGTGTAAAAACTTATGATATTTTTTAGGGCTGTTATGGTAATGGTTACCGTTACCATTTTGTAAATACCGTTACCGTACCGTTTTTACTGGTAAACTAAAATTGTTTATCATTACCGTTACCGATTGACTGGTATACCAATGACTGGTATACCGATAAACTGGTAATTATTACACCGGTAATGGTAAATTACCGTTTGTCTAGAAAAATAATAAGTTGATATATTTTTACGCTGAATGATGTTTCATTATATATTTCATTGGGTCACTTAATAAAGGACATAGAAAAGAAGTGTATATATCATCATTTGAGTTGAATTACTGAAATAAATTGAACTGTTTTCTTGCTTCTAAATGCCCATAATACAACATCTTACACGAATATCAATGTATTATGAATGGACTGGTAAATTACCGTTACGCTGGTTTTGAAAAAATATTACCGATGTTCTACCGTAAAAAATGGTAAATTTACCGTTACCGTACCGATTATGCTGGTATACCGACTTTACTTTAAAATTGTAACCAATTAACTGGTAATGGTATAGTAATGGTAAATTTACCGTTACCATAACAGCCCTAATATTTTTTAGCAATGATATTAAGAAGAGGAAAATAAGGTGCTTTTAGCAATACACTTATTTTATGTTTTCAATCACCACATAGAGCGCCTAACCACATAGTTCGAGTGCATGGTTTAAGTATATGTCACACACTAGGCCTAAGATTAAAAGACTCACATCGTAGATCGACTACGAGGCTAAAAGGCCTACCTCATATTGGTCCTACGAGGTTTAAAGCCTTACCTCGTAATAAACCTACGAGGTAGTCAAAAACATAAATGAAAAAAAATTAGAAAGAAATTCAACAGATGGTATTTTAGTCCAATTAGGGTATAAATTTTTTAAAAGGGGCTACTCAACATATTTTGGGATCCAAATAGAATTTACCAAAGCTAGATACATATCTACTGTCTATCTATCTATTGTTCAATTATATTACTTAAATACAAGTGCTAACCCGTGCTTCTCACACGGAGTCACAAAAGAATTGAAACTGATTTGTGTATATATGAATGTTAAACTTTAAGCACAAGATGTTCAAGATAATGACTTTAGGTATAATATTATAAAAAAGAATGAATACTCATTTGCTATTGTTATTTAATAATTTGGCATTGAATAAACAACTAAAAAAATATCAAGCAAAAAAAATGTTTTTAATATACCTGTTATATATTTCTGTGGAAATATTAACTGAAACATTAAGAGCTATTTACTTTGAATAGGATATGTATCCATATTAAATTTAGGATTAGTCGACCCTACCATTCTCTAAATCCACCAATCCTTTCACGTGTATGTATTATAAAAGTTTCGTAGCATATTTCCTAAAAACAATCATCATAAAGGATGGAATATGAGTAGGTGAATTGATAATTACAATCTTTAATAAAAATGTAGAATACATTTTCCTTGAACATCAACAATTGTTGAAGTCGTAAATAACTTATCATTATATTAGTATAAGTAAATTAAACTCACTGGACATCCTATGGCATCCTAACTGTAGTTAGTTATGGCAGAATGCCTTAAAGCTTTATAGTGCTTTTCTACCCATGATTAGGACCATTCCATCTGTTAACAACAACAGCTTTTGGCACTCACCATGGACATCCTATGGCATCATTCTCAACAACCTTCTCGACCATAATCCTAAAATACAATCCGGCATCCCTGAACATGCTAGAGCAATATCAGAGCCCTCTAGAACAATATTTCAAATCTCTTTATCCCACTAGCGAACACCAATGCACACCGGAATCTACCTAGGCAAACACACTCGGTTTCTGGTGTTTATGACCCAGTGTTGAAATTTCATCAAACACCTTCTTCTCCTTGGGTAAAAAGAATCTGGTCTTTTTCAATTCTGAGAGTGACAACTTGATGATTTGGTGTGCAATATCCAACTCATTACACACTTTAGACAAACTCATGTTTTCCGAGATGGTGGATAAGGATGCGTGTATCCTATATGGTAGTGCATAGGAGTCGAACACTAACCTATACTTTGAATGCAACCACGTTTGTGGTACTTGGGAATACTTGCTAAACTACGCGAACTTTGACCCTTCTCTATACAATTCCACTGAAGAATGGCATAGATTGTTTAAAGCCATTAAATGGAGATCACCTGCATCTATTGCCTTGTTGACTCTGCTCGAGAAAGCAATTCGAGGTATATGGCTGGAGAGAAACAACTGAATTTTCAGCCATACCAAATCAACATCGATTTCTCTAGCTAGAATAATTAAGAGGAAGATGGAAACGAACATACGTAATTGGACAATTAATAACAAATGTAATGCTAATCTCATTTTGGTATTAAACTGGTATCTAGTTTCCTCTGTTTGGGCCTAGCTTTTTTTTCTTCTCTCTCTCTCTCCCTTTTTTCTCTTTGTGTTTGCTTGTAATTCCTACTGTTTTTTCCTTTCCCTCTTTTCTTTGTTTATTCTAATAAAAACGGGTAAGGGCTTAGAATAAAACCCTGCTTGTGCAAAAAAACTTAAACTCATTGGAAAACAAACTTGAACATTTCTAATAAAGAAGAATAAAATCGAATGAAAGTTAAAATAATATATAACCAACTATGGTGTTTAAACATTGAAATAGTGAATAAGGAAGCAAAATAAGCATGTTACATTTATGCTAATTATGTTGTTAAACATAGAAATGAAGAACAAGGAATCAAAGAATCCAGGGGTGACCTTTAGTATGTAATATATGTAAAGCAAACACAATAAATTATTAACTATTTTTCATTCATTACTCGGGGTCTTATGGAACCATACAAAATGCAATGTATAAATTTCAATGTACATCTATTGTTGTTTTAATTTGAAGTCAAATTTGATCAACTTTATCTCAAAAAGTAATTTTAATGGTTAAAATCAAGTATTAACATTTTTAATAATTATAAAAAACTAACAATGAATAAGATAATTATATGCAAACCAACAAATGTGTTTATCGTATGATTCAAAAATAGGAAAAATAAATTTGAGTCACTAAATTTTTTTAAGCATTTACAATCTACCAACTTAAGAAAATCCACCAATATACTATAAATGCAACAATTATTATTCCTTAACTTTGATTTTGAAATTTTGAACTATTTTTTATTCTTAGTAATTTTTCTTATGTTTCTTTTGCTAATTTCATATGAAATTTCATATTCCATTCATTTCAAATATTTATTTGTTTCACTACAAATCAAATTTTGTTTTTCCGTAATTTTCTCATTCATTTCTTTCTATAATATTTTACATGCAATCTCTTTTTTCTTATGTGCATTGAATAAACTATAATGCAATTATATTGAACATGTTTTCCTTTGAGAAGCAATAAATACAGGACAATAAGAGTTATTGAATTTAATAAACTGAAGATGTGATTTTATATATAAAAAAATTGTGTAATTATGAAAGTATTGGTTAAACATGTAATGAAAATTAGTATTGTACTCTTAATGAAGTATATTCTAATTCAAATAAACGGAAAATACAAAATTGGCTAATTCTATTCAAACCCTAAAAGTTGATGAGTAGCCCCAAAAAAAATAAGAAAACCATTATATTCATGTTTTTTGCTGAGTATACCCATCTTATTGTTAAATTTTCTCTTTATACCCTTCCCTAGCAAAATCAATTTTGTAAAATATTCCATTATAGAAAAAATCACCCCAACAAAATCATGCAACAGCATAAAATTCAAATTTATCTCCTTTGCAAACGGTGGATTTTTAAATTTAAAAAAATAATCAAAACAACATGAAATTCAAGTTTTACCTATTCTGATTTCATTAGGTTTGTATTCTCATCATCACAATCCATCGATTCAAGCACAAAGTTTGAGAATTTGTCTAAAATTAAATTTAGGGTTTGTTGGATAAGAGAAATAGAAGAAGGAAAATATGATGAGAGATGAAAAGATGGGTGAATGACATAAGGGCAATTTCGTCCTTGAGTTTTTCTAAAATAAGGGGGCCACTCAGCAATATCATGTGTCTAAATAGAATTAGCCTACAAAATTATAGATGAAAATAAAAAAACTTGGTTATCCTTATAAATGAAAGCAAACTTTCATTCTTATTGGCGCTTTTAACCTATATTTTATAACACAATATATAAATTTTCAATTAGAAAAAAATTCATGATAATATATAAACGGATAAATATTAATAGTCAACATTCACCAAAACAGCATCAAACGCTTATATCTTTCTCTACAGTAAACAATGATAAATTAATCAATAAAATACTCAAAAATTCCATTAAATCATGATAATTTAGATGGTCTAAAAAACTAACATAAAATCAAAAAAATTTACAAATCTAATCGTTGTTGGAGTCATCCTAATAAGGATAAAAATGAGCCATATACAAATAAAAGATATAAAATGAAGAATATAGATAAAAGAAAACGTCTAGTTATAAATCAAATAAATAAATTGAAAAGAGGAAATGACTAACACCTAGACCTAAAGTAAAGAGTAAAAGGCATTATCCTTTAGTAGTTTTTCATTGTTAAGTAGAGAATGATAAGAGATTTTTATTTTCAAAACTTTTACGTTTTCTTGGAAAAGAAAATGATAATGAAGACGTGATGGAAAACTAAATAAGAATCGAAATTAACAATTGGATTTAAAGGGGACTAAAGGTTAAAAAGGAATAGGTGAAAGGAATAATTGGAAAAAATTTCTTCAACTGGATAAGAGTTGAGTATATGACATCACATTGAAAGAGGAATCAAGGTATAAAGGGTAAGATATCAAATGTTTTATACATTTATACCTAAAATTTTGTAGGTCGTTCATGCCATAAAGGTTGTTCTTTAACTTCAAGTTTTCCTCGGACAAATATTTTCTTTGTTATTCTTGTTATTTATTTTTTTTCAATTTTTTTACTATTTTATTATGGAAGTTTGTGTCCTAATTATATTTTCTAACAAATATTTACTTGTTTCCTCTGTAATTGAAGACTCTAGTCATTCAAATCAGCTTTCTATTATTTCTTAATTTTACTTTTGTTTCTTTTCAATACATTTTGGATATAAATTTTATTTTTTTGTTGCATAAAACAATCTAAAATAATCATGGTTTGGTTTTACATATTTTCCTCTAGAACAAAAAAATAGGATTTCTTTTACAAAATAACATTTATTACCTTCAATTAGTCAAATAAAATGTGGTTTCATATAAAAAATTGGGTAAGGTGCTTACGCAAGGATTGGCTGCAGGCACAATGAAAATCAAAATTGTACTCTTAATACGGAGTATTTTAATATAAATATTGAAAAACATAACAATACAAAACATACGAAAGCAATAATGATTTGTTTATACTACCATAAATGATAACGAACTTTCGTTCTTATTAGCAATATCATCTTATATATAAGAACACCAAATTGCAGATTTTTAGTTAATAAGAAACCGATGATAATAGTGAAATTAATAAAAATTAGCAATCAACCTTCACTAACATAGAAACAGATTGCATCGCTAACAACCAGTGATAAATAGAACTAAAAGCTCAAATATCCCGGTAAATCATAATATTTTTCAAATGATTTAAAAAAAATGAATCAAAACTAAAATCATAAAAAGAGTTTTCAAATCCCAACGCTAGTGGATTCACTGTAATAAAGATCAAAGTACGACATAAATAAATAAAAGATAGGAAATGATGAGAATGGATAAGAGTAAATATCTAATTATAAATCAAATAGCTAGGTTGGAAAAAGGAAAATGTGATGAATACATTGGACTAAAGTGATACAGTAACCAGAATAAAGCGGAGAATTAGAGGCAGTGCTAGCTGCTTTTGGTCACATCTGAAGTGCTGGTGAGGCAACTCCATCGAGAAGAACTACTGTAGCTCCAGGAAGTTATCGCGAGCTATAGTTAAAGGTTGAATCTTTGGAAGCCTACTTGAATCGATATGAATTTAGGGAAATGAGCTCAATGCAGAAGAAAGAAAGTGAAAGCCTGACCACTTTTAACTACTTTCGTGTTTGTTAACCATTGCTAGTTCTCAAAAATGTACATAGCCAGCCGGTGGTTGCATTTTATCCGGTTGTCTTTTTTTATACTTATTTTCATAGTTATGTACGCTACATCCTTTGTTTCGTGTTAGACCGTATGGGTGTTTTAACTAAAAAAGTTGTACTCCTACACCTATTTGGAACAAGGACAAAAATGTCGTACCTCTTTATTTACATAATAATAATGTTTCCTGGTTTCAAAAAAAGTGACATGGTAGGATTTTTACCATTTTTTAACATCCTTTTCAGTTTTTAATGGGAGAATGATAGAAAAATTAACTTTGAATTGAAGAAAATGGTAATGAAGATGCAATAAGAAAAAAGAGAGACAAGAATGAATTTAATTTTGAATTTGAAATAGTAAATAATTATAATAGAGGTAAGTGAAAATTATCACTCAAATCAAGGAGAGGAAAAGATTATGAACAAGAATGAATGAGAAGCAAGAATATAATTAGTCACATATTCTCTTTTATAGATAGGTAGAATAGTTATAATAGATAAATAGTTAGTGGAAGAGATTTTGTAATGCCCCACTCCGAGAGCCTCATTAACAAAGAGTATTATATGGATAATACCGTCTGCTAATGCGGACAATAGAGTATAATGGAAACGACCATGTGTAATCTTACTTTAACTATCTACTGAACACGTCAAAAAGTGGAATCTATTTTTTTTCATCTCATGTGGTTCGACATATTCAATAAATACTTAAAGCAAAACTACAATGGCTAAAAGATCTATCAGAACAAAGCACAATTGCAAAATGCACATCATCATAGAACAACATCAGATAATAAGAAAATAGTCTCAGCACAATACAACAACAAGTACAAATCCAAATATAAAAGTGGATACAAAGCCACTACTCACACATCCGTTAGTCCAAAGAATATACACAAGATAGTCATAATATCAGAGTATCATAAAGGATGGATAACAAGTAAAGCTATCTATAGTATAGCGGATATATCCAAAGCGGAAGCACCAAAGCAAACTAAGTCCAAAGCGACCTAACTTGAAAGAACTCGGTCTGACCCGAGCATAAAATACTCGGGTCAGGCTAGCTAAACAAATCATTTAGATAAACTGAACAGTGATCATGATAAGATAATGAGGCAACATATAACATAATAATCTCCAAAAGAGAAACATATACCATGGTAATAAAGACCAAAATATCTCACATAGACAAGAAACAAACATCTAAGTAGAGATGTATAACAAGCCTCATATCATCGGCATAACATAAGCACAAGTGCCAGTGTAGGCATAAAACAAGTTCCACAAGGTAGTCGTGCTTATATCGTGTGGTTGCATAAAACCATCACCGAATGGCGCTACACGAGGGAATATAAATCACACAGGAAAACATTAGCGCGCTAGTACTGTACTCAATCACACAGGAAATATACCCCAGTGACACATCCATCACTTTAGCTAAGGGGCAACACCTAAAGGAGACAGTCCGAAGACACTATCCAGAAGGTGATGAGCCAGAAGGAGACAGTCCGAAGACACTATCCCAAAGGCAATAAACCCAAGGGAGACAGTCCGAAGACACTATCCTCAAAGGTATCACTCAGGAAACACGCCGTAGTGGTAAAGGCTCGTAGGCCCGGTACTCATTTACCACTAACAGCAGGAATGTGTCACGAACTCTTAGCAAGGAACCCGTAAAGTAGTAACGTGAGTCCCATACCCCAACGTTCGCACTAAACGGTTTACTAACCAATCGTAAGCTTCCACACTCAAAGCAGTAAAAAGTTTACCTCAGGTCATCGGTAAACTAAGCCAAAAGGCCAAAATGATCAATCGAATAGGTCGGGGATTAATCGGAAAGATAAACGCGCGAATTCATGGTCCGTGTTTTACTTAACCATTTAATCACGTTTCCACTTCGCTCGAAGTGTAGAAGAGTGTATATTTTACTTAGAAAATAGTTGAAGAAAACGGATTTTTAATCGTTTGAAAACCTCTTTAGAAATAGTCTTTGAAATTCTCCTATTATGGAGTAATTAATTTAATATTTAAAATAATACTAAATAATAGTTTCAAAAGGCAATTTGATGGAAAATCACTTTAAAACGTGCATGAAATATAGAGACAAATCTCAAAGAAATCGGAAAAAACTCAGAAAAATAGTCGAAATTATACTGAGTATAAAATCGCTGAAAATAGGTCGAAGTCACTAGTTCGACGACAGATTTGAATCTGCAAACCGAGTCTAAATGGCATGAAAATTGGCATGTATGTAGACCAACACACCTGATCCAAACTGCAAAAAGAATCGGGCAATTCTGACTTGAAACGAAGAAACGACGTTGTCTCAAAGTCGGACAAAAAATCACAAAACTCTGTTGTGTCAAAACAGTGCAAAGGTCCCATTTCAACGACATGGTCGAAGGGTCATATGAACCCAGATCTTGATGAAAATTTGCAGGAGCATAGTACAGTACTCCTACTTTGATATGCAACAAGAATCGTTCAGTTCCGACTTGAAACGAAGAAATGGCAATGTTTCAAAGTTGGTCCGACGATAACTGAAAATGATCACTATTGTAATACAGTTTCTGGGTGCTACTTCGGCAATAGAAAAGAAGTATCTAACGCACCCATATCTAAACCAAACTTTGCAGGATTGAAGATCTCGACCTCATCTTTCCAACGAGACCAAAATCGATGAAATCTGACATCGGACCCGCTCGCAGCGAGGTCGCGAAGTTGGACGTTTGAACTACAATTAATCAATGTTTTTCAAAACAGTTTCTGGGTGCTACTTCGACAATAAAAATGAAGTACCAAACGCACCCAGATCTTAACCAAATTTTACAGGGTTGAAGATCTCGACCACATCTTTCCAACGAGACCAAAATCGATGAAATCCGACATCTGACGAGCCCGGGATGGCGTCGCAAATTTGGGGTTCTGCGCTGAAAACAATGGAAGAAAAGAGACTTAAGGCCTGTAGCTATGCACTAACAGGCCAGAGACGAAAACCCACAATTTTGGCATAGTAAACTTCAAATTCTGGCAAAATGAATAAAATAAAAGTTGTAGATTAGTTTCTAAGCTTTCCGGAATGACCAAGACCGTCAAATTCCGATCAGGGATGAAAATTCTATGACTAAAACAATTCTCAGATCTAAATTCTATATCACTGTCGTTTTGCTCTCGGGATAGTAGTAAGAATGCACAGTTTTGACCAAATTAACTTCGAAATTTTATGAAACTCAAAACATGAAACTTTTAGCCCTATATTAAGCTTTTCAGAACATTTAAAATTATTAGATTTGGATAAGAAACGAGTAACTTATGGCCAATACAATTTCAGGTTTTTATTTTATAAACCCTGTAGTTTGTTGTCAGGTCAGCAACAAACAAACGTGATTTCAACCATTCAAACCTCAAAATCATGCAAAGCTCAAAAATAGAAGTTATAGACTACAAAATAAGCTTTCCAGAATATCAAGAAAATCTTAATTTCGATTTAAGATGAATGAGATATGCTTAATTTACTAACAGGAATATACTAATTTTAATTTCAGCTAGCATGTATTACCCCTTTCCCAAGTAATGAAAAGAAGATCAAAGAGCTTCAACAATCTAAATGCACAAAAAAAGGATCACAAAATAATTTCAGAAATTAAACAATGGATTAGAGGTGGGTTTTGTGATTGCTATTACCTTTCAATGATTAGATTAAAACCCCTTTGACTTTGATGAAGATTAATGAAGCTTTGCTCTAGATTTGGAGGCCATTATTTAGTGTTTTGCTCTTAGGGTTTAAGGGTTTATGGAATGAGATGTTAGCTGAAACAAATGGGTAGAAGATGGTTTATAGGCTAATGGAAGTGGGTTAGTGGGCCTAATACCCATTAGGACTTGGAATTTGTTCTATATCTCAAGTTAGCTAATTTCTCTAAGTACAAACTACACATTATTTACCCATAAAATTTTAAAATACGTTACCAAAATAATTTAGCTATAGTTATAAAATTTTACATCACAATATTTGCCAACTTACAATTTAACCCCCTTAATTATTCCAAAACACCTTTTAGTCAAAATTGCCCAAAAATCGCCGTTTTGCAATTAAATTGTAAATTAAATTCCCAATTCAAATATTGCACTATTTTACACATATAAATTTTTTTAATATTATAAATTTCCATTTGTCCTAATTAATTTCCATTAAATTCTCCATTTTACACTTAAGCCCAAAATATTAATTTATTCAAAATAACTAACTTTCGAACAAATTAGTCACATAAAAAAATTCATTAATAGCTCCAATTAAATTAAAATCCCAATTTTAATTTATTATTTGGTAATCGCAATCACGGGTTGTTACAGACTCCCCCCTTAAGAAAATTGCGTCTCCGCAATTCCTATCATGGAAGTTAGCTATAACATCTAATCCTCAAAATAAATCAAACGAAGGTGAAGTAAAAATACTCACCAACAACAGATGAAGATAGAAAACCAGGATAAGTACGCTCGATAAACTCTCTGGTCTCCCAAGTGCAGTCCTTTGGATTAGACGACCATTGAATCTTCACGAGCGGGACCTGCTTGTTTCGAAGGCGTCTAACCTCCGAATGAAGCACATGAAGAGGTTGCTGCTCAATAGATAAATCAGGAGAAATCTCTAAATCCGGCGCAATAAGCGGATCAATAACAGAACCAGGGTCGCGAACACATTTGCGAAGCTGAGAAATGTGGAATACATCATGCATTCCAGAAAAATGAGCAGGCAGAGCTATACGATAAGCAACGGAACCAATGCGTTTCGTAATAGGAAATGGTCCGACATAGCGAGGAGCCAATTTCCCTATGGAGCTGAAACGCACAATCCCCTTCATAGGAGATATTCGAATGAATACTAGATCACCAATGGAGAACTCAAGAGGCCTCCTATGGTTGTCCGCGTAGGATTTCTGACGGTTCTACGCCTCTTTTATTCTCTGACGAATAAGAATAATCTTCTCAGAAGATTCCCGAACCGAATCTGGACCAAGAATAAGCTTCTCGCCAGATTCTAACCAACACGAAGGAGAACGACATGGCCTTCCGTAAAGAGCCTCGAAAGGAGCCATGCCAATACTAGACTAAAAGCTGTTGTTGTAGGAAAACTCCACAAGTGGTAAGTGGTCCTCCCAACTGCCTCCAAAATCAAGAATACAACAGCGAAGGAGATCCTCCAAAACATGATTCACCCTCTCAGTCTGGCCATCAGTCTGAGGGTGATAAGCAGTAGAAAAGTTCAGCTTTGTGTCCAAAGATGACTGAAGACACTTCCAAAAGTGACCAGTGAAAATCGTGTCACGATCACAAACAATAGAACTGGGAATGCCATGAAGTCGAACGACTTCCTTCACATAGAGCTTGGCCAACTGAGGTGCAGTCCGAGTGAACTTAATCGGAATAAAATGAGCCGATTTGGTCAAGCGATCAACTATGACCTAAATAGACGTATGGCCCGACCCCGATCGAGGCAGACCGTCAATGAAATCCATAGATATCTGATCCCATTTCCATAATGGAATCTCCAGAGGCTGAAGAAGACCGGAAGGATGCTGATGCTCGGCCTTGATCTGTTGACAAATCATGCAACTGCTCACATAACCTGCAACATCTCGCTTCAAACCTTCCCAATAATATAAGCGACTCATGTCGGCATACATCTTACTCGAACCGGGATGGATAGTGTACTTAGTGCGATGACAATCGTCTAGGATGTCACGCCTAAGCGATAAATCAGAGGGCACAATAATATGGTTCTTCCTGCGAAGACACCGATGGGAATCAATAGAATAATCCAGTGATGCCTCATCACTGGATACCAACTCAAGAAGATGGATGAAATGCAACAAGTCTGGATCCTACCGTTGAGCAAGGGCAATGCGATCCAGTAAACTAGTTCGAGCCTCCAGACTGAATAATAATATCGGTGAATCAGAAGACGGAGCTCGATCCCGAATATCACACATAGATAATGTCTCGAGAATATCCCATTCGACTATCATCATAGAAACTATAGTCGAATGCTTGCGACTAAGCGCATTTGCCACACGATTACCCTTGCCAGGGGTATACTGAATATCAAGGTCATATGAGGCAAGGAACTCAAGCCACCGTTGCTGTCTCATATTGAGACCTTTCTGACTGAAGAGATACTTCAGGGATTTGTGATCGGTGTATAGAATGAAGCGTTCGCCCAGTAAATAATGGCGCCACGTCTTCAAGGCGAAGACAATAGCAGCCAACTCAATATCATGAGTTGGATAGCGAACCTCATTTGGACGCAGTTGCCTAGAAGCATAAGCAACCACCCGATCCTTCTGCATGAGCACGGCACCAAGCCCGCTACCACAAGCGTCGGTGTAGACAAAAAGATCATGGTTTCCCTCGGGAACCACTAGAATAGGGGCATGAGTGAGAAGTTCCTTCAATCGCTGAAAAGAAGCTTCACACTTGTCTGACCAAACATAACGAACACCCTTACGAGTCAGGCTCGTAAGCGGAAGAACAACACGTGAGAAATCCTTTACGAACCGACGGTAATAACCCGCCAGCCCTAGGAAGCTGCGAATATCGTGTACGTTCTCAGGCCGCTTCCAGTTCTGAACGACTTCGATCTTGGCGGGATCGACAGATATGCCTTCCGAAGATACTACGTGGCCTAAGAACTGGACCTTGCTCTCCCAAAAGTGGCACTTGGAGAACTTGGCCTTAAGCTGATGCTGACGAAGTGTATCCAAGACAATCCTCAAGTGCTGGGTATGCTATATCTCGGATCTAGAATATATCAGAATGTCGTCGATGAATACCAGAACGAACTTATCGAGATATTCCCGGAATACTCGATTCATAAGATCGACGAAGAAAGCTGGAGCGTTCGTCAAACCGAATGGCATGACTAACCACTCGAATGAACCATATCGAGTGCGGAAAGCGGTAAGCGGAACACTATCATCCGCGACTCGGAGCTGATGAAAACCGGTGGCGAGGTCAAGTTGAGAAAAGACCTTCGCACCGCTCAACTGATCAAACATATCGTCTATCCGTGGCAATGGATAACGATTCCTGATGGTCACCTCATTAAGCTTGCGGTAATCGATGCAAAGCCTAAGAGAGCCATCAGACTTCTTCACGAAGACCACTGCATCACCCCATGGCGAACAACTGGACTGAATAAACTGCTTCGCCTCAAGCTCTACCAACTGCTTCTTGAGTTCCTCATTCTCTTTCAGACATACTGAAAGTAAGAGAAAAAAAGAGAGTTAAGCACGATTCAAAGATAGATAATTCATTAAGGGATATTATAGGATATAAACGCATTCCTGAACATATTCCTAACTTATCTATCCAGAGGCACAAGGAAGGGATTTGTAATATTTGAATCATACTAGGATGTATTGTACTAAGTATAACTGTTCTGTGTTTATTATGCTTAGTCCTGAACCTCGCTCTGATACCAAGCTGTAACGCCCCACTCCGAGAGCCTCATTAACAAAGAGTATTATATGGATAATACCGTCTGCTAATGCGGACAATAGAGTATAATGAAAGCGACCATGTGTAATCTTACTTTAACTATCTACTGAACACGTCGAAAAGTGGAATCTATTTTTTTTCATCTCATTTGGTTCGACATATTCAATAAATACTTAAAGCAAAACTACAATGGCTAAAAGATCTATCAGAACAAAGCATAATAGCAAAATGCACATCATCACAGAACAACATCAGATAATAAGAAAATAGTCTCAACACAATACAACAATAAGTACAGATCCAAATATAAAAGTGGGTACAAAGCCACTACTCACACATCCGTGAGTCAAAAGAATATACACAAGATAGTCATAATATCAAAGTATCATAAAGGATGGATAACAAGTAAAGCTATCTATAGTATAACGGATATATCCAAAGCGGAAGCACCGAAGCAAACTAAGTCCAAATCGACCTAACCTGAAACAACTCGGTCTAACCCGAGCGTAAAATACTCGGGTCAGGCTAGCTAAACAAATCAGTTAGATAAACTGAACAATAATCATGATAAGATAATGAGGCAACATATAACATAATAATCTCCAAAAGAGAAACATATATCATGGTAATAAAGACCAAAATCTCTCACATAGACAAGAAACAAACATCTAAGTAGAGATGTATAACAAGCCTCATATCATCGGCATAACATAAGCACAAGTGCCAGTGTAGGCATAAAACAAGTTCCACAAGGTAGTCGTGCTTATATCGTGTGGTTGCATAAAACCATCACCGAATGGCGCTACACGAGGGAATATAAATCACACAGGAAAACATTAGCGCGCTAGTACTGTACTCAATCACACAGGAAATATACCCCAGTGACACACCCATCACTTTAGCTAAGGGGCAACACCTAAAGGAGACAGTCCGAAGACACTATCCAGAAGGTGATGAGCCAGAAGGAGACAGTCCGAAGACACTATCCCAAAGGCAATAAACCCAAGGGAGACAGTCCGAAGACACTATCCTCAAAGGTATCACTCAGGAAACACGTCGTAGTGGTAAAGGCTCGTAGGCCCGGTACTCATTTACCACTAACAGTAGGAATGTGTCACGAACTCTTAGCAAGAAACCCGTAAAGTAGTAACGTGAGTCCCATACCCCAACGTTCGCACTAAATGGTTTACTAACCAATCGTAAGCTTCCACACTCAAAGCAGTAAAAAGTTTACCTCGGGTCATCGGTAAACTAGGCCAAAAGGCCAAAACGATCAATCGAATAGGTCGGGGATTAATCGGAAAGATAAACGCACGGATTCATGGTCCGTGTTTTACCTAACCATTTAATCACCTTTCCACTTCGCTCGAAGTGTAGAAGAGTGTATATTTTACTTAGAAAATAGTTGAAGAAAACGGACTTTTAATCGTTTGAAAACCTCTTTAGAAATAGTCTTTGAAATTCTCCTATTATGGAGTAATTAATTTAATATTTAAAATAATACTAAATAATAGTTTCAAAAGGCAATTTGATGGAAAATCACTTTAAAATGATTTATAAAATCCGTGCATGAAATATAGAGACAAATCTCAAAGAAATCGGAAAAAATTCAGAAAAATAGTCGAAATTATACCAAGTATAAAATCGCTGAAAATAGGTCGAAGTCACTAGTTCGACGGCAGATTTGAATCTGCAAACCGAATCCAAATGGCATGAAAATTGGCAGGCATGTAGACCAACATCCCTGCTCCAAACTGCAAAAAGAATCGGTTAATTCCGACTTGAAACGAAGAAACGGCGTCGTCTCAAAGTCGGATAAAAAATCACAAAACTCTGCTGTGTCAAAACAGTGCAAAGGTCCCACTTCGACGACATGGTCAAAGGGTCATATGAACTCAGATCTTGATGAAAATTTGTAGGAGCATAGTACAATACTCCTACTCTGATATGCATCAAGAATTGTTTGGTTCCGACTTGAAATGAAGAAATGGCAATGTTTCAAAGTTGGTTCGACGATAACTGAAAATGATCACTATTGTAAAACAGTTTCTGGGTGCTACTTCGGCAATAGAAAAGAAGTATCTAACGCACCCAGATCTAATCCAAACTTTGCAGGATTGAAGATCTCGAATTCATCTTTCCAACGAGACCAAAATCGATGAAATCCGACATCGGACCCGCTCGCAGCGAGGGCGCGAAGTTGGACGTTTGAACTACAATTAATCAATGTTTTTCAAAACAGTTTCTGGGTGCTACTTCGGCAATAAAAACGAAGTATCAAACGCACCCAGATCTTAACCAAATTTCACAGGGTTGAAGATATCAACCTCATCTTTCCAACGAGACTGAAATCGATGAAATCCGACATTGGACGAGCCCGGGATGACGTCGCAAAGTCGGGGTTCTGCGCTGAAAACAACGGGAGAAAAGAGACTAAGGACTGTAGCTATGCACTAACATGCCAGAGATGAAAACCCACAATTTTGGCATAGTAAACTTCAAATTCTGGTAAAATGAATAAAGTAAAAGTTGAAGCTTAGTTACTAGCTTTCCGGAATGACCAAGACCGTCAAATTCCGATCAGGGATGAAAATTCTATGACTAAAACAATTCTCAGATCTAAATTCTATATCACTGTCGTTTTGCTCTCGGGATAGTAGTAAGAATGCACAGTTTTGATCAAATTAACTTCAAAATTTCATGAAACTCAAAACATGAAACTTTTAGCCCTATATCTAAGCTTTCCAGAACATCCAAAATTATTAGATTTGGATAAAAAACGAGTAACTTATGGCCAATACAATTTTAGGTTTTTATTTTATCAACCCTGTAGTTTGTTGTCAGATCAGCAACAAACAAACGTGATTTCGACCATTCAAACTTCAAAATCATGCAAAGATCAAAACATAGAAGTTATAGACTACAAAATAAGCTTTCCAGAACATCAAAAAATCTTAATTCCGATTTAACATGAATGAGATATGCTTAATTTACTAACAGCAATATACTAATTTTAATTTCAGATAGCATGTATTACCTCTTTCCCAAGTAATGAAAAGAAGATCAAAGAGCTTCAACAATCTAAATGCACAAAAAAAAGGATCACAAAATAATTTCATAAATTAAACAATGGATTAGAGATGAGTTTTGTGATTGCTATTACCTTTCAATGATTAGATTAAAACTCATTTGACTTTGATGAAGATTAATGAAGCTTTGCTCTAGGTTTGGAGGCCATTATTTAGTGTATTGCTCTTAGGGTTTAAGGGTTTATGGAATGAGATGTTGGCTGAAACAAATGGGTAGAAGATGGTTTATAGGCTAATGGAAGTGGGTCAGTGGGCCTAATACCCATTAGGACTTGGAATATGTTCTATATCTCAAGTTATCTAATTTCTTTAAGTACAAACTACACATTATTTACCCATAAAATTTTAAAATATGTTACCAAAATAATTTAGCTATAGTTATAAAATTTTACATCACAATATTTGCCAACTTACAATTTAACCCCCCTAATTATTTCAAAACACCTTTTAGTCAAAATTGCCCAAAAATCACCGTTTTGCAATTAAATTGTAAATTAAATTCTCAATTCAAATATTGCACTATTTTACACATATAAAATTTTGCAATATTATAAATTTCCATTTATCCTAATTAATTTCCATTAAATTCTCCATTTTACACTTAAGCCCAAAATATTAATTTATTCAAAATAACTAACTTTCGAACAAATTAGTCACATAAAAAAATCATTTATAGCTCCAATTAAATTAAAATCCCAATTTTAATTTATTATTTAGCAATCGCAATCACGGGTTGTTACAGATTTAGGATGGAAATTTTTGAACATTAATGGGAGAATTTATTTTAGAATAGGAAAAAGTTTAGAAGGAAATAAAATTAAGGGGTTAAGTGTAAAAATATCACTTGAACTAAGGAGTGATCAACATTTCAATTGAGATTGAAAGAAAGAAAGAAAAGGCAAAAATGTGAGTGGTTGAATTATGTGCATAGACACACAGATATGAATTTTCATATAATCATATTTTGAATCAATTACCAAATTTGAAATCATGGAATAACTTAATTCAAATATATGTTAAACATTTTATTTATTATTCAACTCAAAGGACATATATATAATGACTCTTCTAATGTCATATTTCAAGCACAGGCAATTGGGCTTCACAAATCCTCTTCACATCATTTGGACCATATTGTTGTTCATTGTCTATATACAAATATGAACAGACCATTTTACATAATGATAAATATATAATAAATCAAGTCTTACTACGATCACTCAAGTTCAATAGAACTAAGAAAAATAAATTAATAAAAGGGGCATTTCACTAGAAGGACAAACTTTGCAGTCCAATTAGTTTCTAGGACACACATCCACAGAAATTAATTTCAAGGCCAAAGTCAGCAGAATAATTACTTTTAAGGACAAAGTTAGCAGTCCAATTACTTTCAAGGACATAATTTCAAAGGTTTTTAGGCCTTAGAAACAAATTATTCTGCATTTTGTCCTTAAAAGTAATTATTTCAGTTGTGTGTCCTAGAAACTAATTGCACTTGTGTAATGACCCTAAAATAAAATAAAAATAAAATGAAAAATATACATTTATATTAAGAAATTCTGAAATTATAATATGTATATATAATGCATCAAAACAGAAAAAAAAAATTGGCAATAAATAAAAATTTGCATGGGAGCTTCTGTTTGATAAAATGCAAGGGATTAAGGTGATTAAAAGAAAAATTGGAGCTCAAAATAAATATAGCTCTATGTCCAAAGAATTATATAAATACATACATTAATATATATATGGAGTGTTTTCTGTTTTATTTAAAGATAGAATAAGATGAAGTTTAATAAAAAGGTTTACTTGTCTTATAATTGTGCTAAAAATAATTAGCATAATATATGTGATTTTTATTTAAATATAGAAGGAGTTACTGATTTGACGAAGAGGCAGAAATATATATATATATATACATACAGAATCAAATAAAAATTTCCATATCTTATATTTATTTCAAGAAAATAATATGGGTGAACGATTTTTACATTACATAATAAGGTATGATAGTATGCATGATTGAATGGAGATAATAGATAGGTAGAAAATACAAAGTAGATTTTCAGATTCCTTAAAACTTATAAAAAGAAATGAATAAAGGATCACATGCATATGGCATGAATAAAATGGAGACATGAAAATAGCATGCAGTGTTAAAAATGCATGATCCCCGAAATAACTAATTAAAGCAACCTAATGTTTGCATTTCCAACTTAGGACCACACAGGAATGTGATATGTACATGAACACCTAAGGGTATCAGGGGAATTACCCATTTTCTTAAACACTAGAATGGATTTATAAATAACTGCACATAACCAAATCCATCATTCTCTCGGGATCAAAACAAAAATAAAATAAACTAGGAGAAACACTAGCTTGAGGCTTTGGGGGATTTGCTGTTCAAAGGATTAAGGCAGTGAAAGGAAAACATTAGGTGAGTATTTATCCTTTGTATGCAGTGGCATTAAGTCCTATTGCAGGCAGCCTAAAATATTATGAGTCATTTAAATCTCTAAAATGATTTGTTATGGGTGATATGTTTGTGCATTTTTGGTTGGAGCATTAATCTGTAAGTGGGCTTTTAGAGTTAACATGTTTTGAGCATTCTTGTTCTATCTTATCATCATTAAACATGGATATAGATTAAATAAGGGAACATGGGGTTGAACCAGAAAATATACAAGCAGTTATATCTTTCTGAAATATGAATGAAAGAAAAACTAAATTGGTCACTTGAGAGTTAGTCAATGATCTGCTTACTTCAGGTGGGAGCAAGTATATGCATGGTGCAACTGCACCCTGAGGCCTTTGTGTGTTGGAATAATTTAAACAACCTGGGAGTTTCCTTCACAATGCATACATAGTGTTCATTTGACAAGGAGTTAAAGACCATAAAATAAATGGGGACAGGGGTTTAAAAATCTGGGTTATAAATATCCAGATATGGTGTTAATTTAATCAAGATAAACATTGTTCATTGATTAGTTGCTGGGTGAAAATTTGGAGTATAAAACCTGAGTTTATTTAACTAGATTTGGGGAGAATGAATTAAGAATTGTATATATGTTTATTTTAACTGTTTGCTGTGTATTGTTTAAATAGATGAATGTGTTTGTATCTCTTTATGAACCAAAACATGCTAAGTATAAAAATCTGTTAAACTAGGAAGGCACTGCAAGATTATCAAAAAGAATTATGAATATGTATACAAAATTGATAAATGCTCATACCAGTGAAAACTGACCCTTTTGGTTGCCCTTGCAATCATCTGGGTGTCTCATTAAAATTGGGGCAGCTCAGTGATTTGCTTGCAAGAAGATGAAGTTGGCTTGATGAATGAAGATGGCAATTAGCTGCTAGTATAAATAAAAGAAACCAGTTTTAAAAATCTGTAGTTGCTTTATAATGAACTTATTAGTCAAATTTTATGTTGTAACTAAAGTTCCTTGTAAGGAGATTACTAAGTATTTGGGTTGAAAACATGTACTTAAGTAAAACCTGTTGTGAGTGATCATTGATGATGTTTGGTTAACTACTAATTTCTTTTATGAATGTCTGATTTGGAGAAAAATAAGGAGATAGACATATTATATACATATGATATGTGCATATATATTTGATCTCTGATTTTTATTGCTTATATTTTGTCTTAAGAAAATTAAATAGCTAAGGGGGATTGGTTTTTGAAATGAACTCTCAAAAAAAAATTTAGTAGGATACTCAAGTGAAATGAATTTGTGCATGGCAGGTAAGTGATACTGGCATGTGCACGAATTCTGGAAATTTGTATGTAATTGAGTATTTAAATTTCAAATAGAACTATGAGAGCAGTAGACCTGAAAGACACTGAATTAGTTCAAAATGTTTTTTTTACTCTCTGCTTCAATTTTAAACCTTTAAGACGTCTGTCATAAAAATTTAGACGTCTGAGATCAAATTTAGACATCTGTCATAAAAATTTAGACGTCTGAGATCAAATTTAGACATCTGTCATAAAAATTTAGACGTCTGAGATCAAATTTAGACATCTGTCATAAAAAATTTAGACGTCTGAACTGCTGATTTTGCCTAATTTGCCTATTTTTGAGAATATCCATTTTTGATGGATTCGTTACTGATTTCTTTGGATTTTATTCACGTCTTCGAATGTGAATTTTTATGATTGATTGTTTCTACAATCACTTTTATGATTTATCACTTCAAGATAAAAAAAAAAATTGTATATCATCAAATATATAATTGACATAATTTGTTTGTACACTGATATGATTATATTGGTAAACCAGGGTCTTGGGAAAAATATTTGGAAATTATATAAATATTCAAATATAAAAGTAATGAGGTTTAGTGGTGAATTCCTCTTGAATGTAAAAAAAAATCAAAAAATCTATGTGTTATAAAGTGAGGGTCACCACAGTTGGTATCAGAGCTATGTTTTGAACAACATAGTAAATATTATTGTATGCATATGGATGTTTGAATGCATTGTTTGAATTATTGGTGTTGAATGCTTTTGTTTTATGACTGAATAAATATATATATATATATATATGTGTGTGTACATGTGATACATGCACAGTGTGCACAAAAATAAAAGAAATGAACAAAGTAAAGACACCAAAAATGATAGGGGTAAATAAACTAACATAAAAATCATATTTATAGCAATTATGGTAGGACCAAGGCATCACACAGGTGCAGGATCATCACGTGAGCCACCTGTGATGAGCATGGAGGATTTTGTGAGAGCTTTAAGGGATGGAATGGCACCAAGGCAAGACAATCCTCATGAGGAACTCTCCAAACTGCTTAAGACATGTACCACTTTGGGGGGGAAGGATTTTGAAGGTACTGAAGGAGCTATAGGTGTTCAAACTTGGATAAGAACTATGGAGAGGGTCTTCACAGATATGCAAATCAATGACCAAAGGAAGAGACAGATAGCTTCAAGGAAATTGAAGGGGGTTGCACTGGATTGGTGGGAAGTTGTGACAGCAGGAAGACAAGAGGATACTATCACTTGGAATAATTTCAAGGACATGCTTGAGGCCAGATTTGTCCCAGCATCTGCCAAGGCCACACTGCTAGAAGACTTTATTAGATTAAGGCAAGGAAGCATGAGTGTGAATGAATACACTCAGAAGTTTGAAGCATTATCCAAGTATGGAATGGTGTTAATAGGGAATGCAGAAGCAAAGAATGCAAGGTACATTCAAGGCTTGAACCCTAGTCTGTCAAGGGCAATGTTGCCATACAAGGACAAAACCTTTGATCAGGTAATTGATCTAACACTCTCATTTGAGCAACATGACACTGCAAGGGAGAAATTCAGGAATATGAAGCTCAATAAGAAGAAGGGTGGTCAGAACAAAGTGCAACCTTATGACAAGAGAAATGCAAGTAAAGGAGTTAAGAAAGGGGAAGGAGCAATAGCACCTGAAAGCAAGAAATTCACTCATTGTTTTAATTGTGGAAAAGCTGGACATTATAGTAACCAGTGCCCTGACCCTAGGATACCCAGAGGAGGCTGCTATAATTGTGGAAAGATGGGTCCTCTCAAGAAGGATTGCCCAGAAACCAATAGGGGAACAGCAAGGGTAGGAGCTTTAGCAGCAGGTAACACTGGGAATGTTGGGCAACTTGAAGGTATAATTTTTATTCATACCTAACCAATATCAGTAATATATGACACTGGTGCCTCACATTCACTAATATCTTTGGAAATTGTAAAGAAGTTAACACTTGCTTGTGTTTCTATTGATCAGCCCTTGATTGTACACAGTCCCATAGGGAGTCATTGTATGTTAGGGATGAAGTGTATGGGTCTGAAATTAATTATAGGGGGTTATGAATTTAATTCAGATCTATATACCTTAAATTATCCTGGTATTGGGATTATTTTGGGGGTAGATTGGTTAATGAGAAATAAAGCAATTTTAAATTTAGAAAACCTTACTATTTCTTTGGAGACAAATGAAGGTAAAAGAATTACCATCTTAAGTGAAATAACAAAGAATACATGTTTTAATAAAATCTGGAGTATTAATGAAGTTCAAAAGGAATTAAAAATAGAGGAAATCCCAGTAGTCAATGGATATATCGATGTGTTTGGAGAAGTGAAGGGAATTCCTCAAAATAGACCAGTTGAATTTAAAATAAAATTAATGCCAGGAACAAATCCAATCATTAAGAAGCCTTATAGAATGGGTCCAAAAGAGTTGGTAGAATTAAAACATCAACTAGAAGAATTAGAAGAGAAAGGATTCATAAGATCAAGTAGTTCCAGTTGGGGTTCCCCAGTGCTTTTTGTTAATAAGCATGATGGAACAATGAGGATGTGTGTGGATTACAGGGATTTAAATAAGGTGACCATCAAGAATAAGTACCCACTGCCTAGAATAGATGATCTATTTGACCAATTGCATGAAGCTAAAATATTTTCAAGGCTAGACTTAGCCTCTGGATTTCACCAAATGAAAGTTGCAGAGGAAAGCATTGAGTACACAGCCTTCAACACAAGGTATGGCCTTTATGAATTTCTAGTAATGCCATTTGGTTTGATCAATGCTCCCTCCTATTTTGTAGACTTGATGAATATAATTTTTAGAGACTTTTTGGATAAGTTTGTCTTGGTATTTATAGATGACATATTAATTTATTCAAAGTCAGAAAATGACCATGCTATGCACCTACATTTAGTATTATCCAGACTTAGAGAACATGAATTAAAAGCCAAGTATTCAAAGTGTATATTTTGGCAACATGAAGTAAAATTCTTAGGACACATAGTGTCACAGCAGGGAGTAAGTGTAGATCCAAGCAAGGTCATTGCAGTTCAAACATGGAGTAGACCCAAGACAGTGACTGAGGTGAGGTCATTCTTAGGTTTGGCAGGGTACTATAGGAGGTTCATCAAGGATTTTTCAAGAATAGCAGCACCAATGACCAAACTAAACAAGAAGAACCAACCATATGTGTGGACTGAGCAGTGTGAACAAGCTTTTGAGAAATTGAAACAAGCATTGGTGGAAGCTCCTGTCCTACAAATCCCAGAAGCAAATGAAGGAATGGTTGTATACACTGATGCTAGTGGGTCTGGGTTAGGTGCAGTGCTTATGCAACATGGCAAGGTGGTGGCATATGCATCAAGATAGCTTAAACCCAATGAAACCAAATATGCAACTCATGATCTAGAATTAGCTGCAATAGTGTTTGCACTAAAACTATGGAGGCATTATTTGCTTGGGGCAAAATTTGAATTATTCACAGATCATCAAGCATTGAAATATTTATTTTCTCAAAAAGATTTAAATATGAGGCAAGCAAGGTGGTTGGAGTTTCTAGCTGCATATGATTTAGATATTTTGTACACTCCTGGAAAAGCTAATAGAGTGGCAGATGCTTTGAGCAGAAATCATGTTAGATTAGCCAGTTTGATGATTGATGAATTTAAAAACCTTGCAGTGCTTGGGGAGGCAAATATATACAGCAAGGATGAAGTGAATTTTAAAGAACATGGTGATATGGTGGAGTATGGTACACTGGGAATAATCACAGTGAAGTCTAATCTGGTGGAGAAAATTGGTAGCATGCAGGATCAGGATCAAAGCCTAAAGGAGAAGAAAGAAATGTTATTAAATAACCTTGAGTCAGAGAATTTTAAAATAGATTCCAAGGGTTATTTGAGGAAAAATGATAAGCTTTGTGCACCAGACCTTGCAGAGTTGAAGGAAGAAATCATGAATGAGCATCACAAGACCAAGTACACCATACACCCTGGTGGTACTAAAATGTATCATGATTTAAAAAGAAGCTACTGGTGGCCAGGAATGAAGCAAGCAGTGGCAAGATATGTGGTAAAGTGTTTCACATGTCAACAAATTAAAGCAGACCACCAAAAGCCTTCTGGCATGTTGCAACCTTTGGAGGTACCTCAGTGGAAATGGGAAAGTATTTCCATGGATTTTGTGGATGGTTTGCCTAGAACTAAGAAAGGCAATGATAGTATATGGGTAATTGTTGATAGACTAACCAAGTCTGCTCACTTTGTCCCTGTCAGGTCGGATAGAAATGCACATAGGCTCGCACAATTATTTATTAAGGAAGTGGTGAGGCTACATGGTATACCCAAGACCATTGTAAGTGATAGAGACACTTTGTTCACCTCAAGATTTTGGGAAAGCTTCCAAGAAGCAATGGGAACACAACTTCGTTTAAGCACTGCCTACCATCCTCAAAGTGATGGGAAAACAGAGATAGTGAATAAAATATTGGAAGATTTACTTAGAGCATGTGTGCTTGATTTTGGGGGTAATTGGGAGGATCATATTCACTTGGCAGAATTCACTTACAACAATAGCTATCAATCAACAATAGGAATGACTCCCTTTGAAGCCTTGTATGGGAGACCCTACATGTCTCCTGCCTGTTGGTTGGAAGCAAGAGAGGGTGTAATGTTGGGGCCAGATCATGTTAAAGAAACTTCCAACATGATTGAATTAGTTAGGCATAGAATGAAGGCAGCACAATCAAGACAGAAGTCTTATGCAGATAGAAAGAGAAAGCCAATGGAGTTTGAAGTAGGAGAGCTTGTTTTCTGAAGGTATCACCAATGAAGAAGGTGTTCAGGTTTGGGAAATCTGGTAAGCTATCACCAAGGTTTGTAGGACCATATGAAATTATGCAAAGAATTGGTGCTATGGCCTACAGACTTAAGTTACCTGAGGAGTTGAGTGGTGTGCATCCAGTATTTCATGTTTCTCAATTGAGAAAATGGGTGCATGATGAAGGAGCAATTCTGGAGTCACCTACTCAAATTCAAGTCCAAAAGAATTTGATTTATACAAATGAACCAGTAGGGATAGTTGCCAAGGAAGAGAAAAAGTTGAGGAACAAGGTGATCAAACTGGTAAAAATCCAATGGAGCTTGGACACTAATGATTGTACATGGGAGGTTGAAGATAAAATGAGGGCTAAATACCTCAATTTGTTTACTGATGGAGAGGTATGTTTAAGCAGCTTATGATGATTTTTCTAAGATATTCTTATATATATTGTTTGCTTTCATAAACTGTGAGTATGGGGTTATGGAGTTAAAACAGGCTATAGATTAGTTTTTTTTTATTGGAGAAAAATTATGGGGACATAATTCCTTTAAGGGGGAGGGTATGTAATGACCCTAAAATAAAATAAAAATAAAATGAAAAATATACATTTATATTAAGAAATTCTGAAATTATAATATGTATATATAATGCATCAAAACAGAAAAAAAATTTGGCAATAAATAAAAATTTGCATGGGAGCTTCTGTTTGATAAAATGCAAGGGATTAAGGTGATTAAAAGAAAAATTGGAGCTCAAAATAAATATAGCTCTATGTCCAAAGAATTATATAAATACATACATTAATATATATGGATTGTTTTCTGTTTTATTTAAAGATAGAATAAGATGAAGTTTAATAAAAAGGTTTACTTGTCTTATAATTGTGCTAAAAATAATTAGCATAATATATGTGATTTTTATTTAAATATAGAAGGAGTTACTGATTTGACAAAGAGGCAGAAATATATATATATATACATACAGAATCAAATAAAAATTTCCATATCTTATATTTATTTCAAGAAAATAATATGGGTGAATGATTTTTACATTACATAATAAGGTATGATAGTATGCATGATTGAATGGAGATAATAGATAGGTAGAAAATACAAAGTAGATTTTCAGATTCCTTAAAACTTATAAAAAGAAATGAATAAAGGATCACATGCATATGGCATGAATAAAATGGAGACATGAAAATAGCATGCAGTGTTAAAAATGCATGATCCCCGAAATAACTAATTAAAGCAATCTAATGTGTGCATTTCCAATTTAGGACCACACAGGAATGTGATATGTACATGAACACCTAAGGGTATCAGGGGAATTACCCATTTTCTTAAACCCTAGAATGGATTTATAAATAACTGCACATAACCAAATCCATCATTCTCTCGGGATCAAAACAAAAATAAAATAAACTAGGAGAAACACTAGCTTGAGGCTTTGGGGGATTTGCTGTTCAAAGGATTAAGGCAGTGAAAGGAAAACATTAGGTGAGTATTTATCCTTTGTATGCAATGGCATTAAGTCCTATTGCAGGCAGCCTAAAATATTATGAGTCATTTAAATCTCTAAAATGATTTGTTATGGGTGATATGTTTGTGCATTTTTGATTGGAGCATTAATCTGTAAGTGGGCTTTTAGAGTTAACATGTTTTGAGCATTCTTGTTCTATCTTATCATCATTAAACATGGATATAGATTAAATAAGGGAACATGGGGTTGAACCATAAAATATACAAGCAGTTATATCTTTCTGAAATATGAATGAAAGAAAAACTAAATTGGTCACTTGGGAGTTAGTCAATGATCTGCTTACTTCAGGTGGGAGCAAGTATATGCATGGTGCAACTGCACCCTGAGGCCTTTGTGTCTTGGAATAATTTAAACAACCTGGGAGTTTCCTTCACAATGCATACATAGTGTTCATTTGACAAGGAGTTAAAGACCATAAAATAAATGGGGACAGGGGTTTGAAAATCTGGGTTATAAATATCCAGATATGGTGTTAATTTAATCAAGATAAACATCGTTCATTGATTAGTTGCTGGGTGAAAATTTGGAGTATAAAACCTGAGTTTATTTAACTAGATTTGGGGAGAATGAATTAAGAATTGTATATATGTTTATTTTAACTGTTTGCTGTGTATTGTTTAAATAGATGAATGTGTTTGTATCTCTTTATGAACCAAAACATGCTAAGTATAAAAATCTGTTAAACTAGGAAGGCACTGCAAGATTATCAAAAAAAAAATTATGAATATGTATACAAAATTGATAAATGCTCATACCAGTGAAAACTGACCCTTTTGGTTGCCCTTGCAATCATCTGGGTGTCTCATTAAAATTGGGGCAGCTCAGTGATTTGCTTGCAGGAAGATGAAGTTGGATTGATGAATGAAGATGGCAATTAGCTGCTAGTATAAATAAAAGAAACCAGTTTTAAAAATCTGTAGTTGCTTTGTAATGAACTTATTAGTCAAATTTTATGTTGTAACTGAAGTTCCTTGTAAGGAGATTACTAAGTATTTGGGTTGAAAACATGTACTTAAGTAAAACCTGTTGTGAGTGATCATTGATGATGTTTGGTTAACTACTAATTTCTTTTATGAATGTCTGATTTGGAGAAAAATAAGGAGATAGACATATTATATACATATGATATGTGCATATATATTTGATCTCTGATTTTTATTGCTTATATTTTGTCTTAAGAAAATTAAACAGCTAAGGGGGATTGGTTTTTGAAATGAACTCTCAAAAAAAAATTTAGTAGGATACTCAAGTGAAATGAATTTGTGCATGGCAGGTAAGTGATACTGGCATGTGCACGAATTCTGGAAATTTGTATGTAATTGAGTATTTAAATTTCAAATAGAACTATGAGAGCAGTAGACCTGAAAGACACTGAATTAGTTCAAAATGTTTTTTTTACTCTCTGTTTCAATTTTAAACCTCTAAGACGTCTGTCATAAAAATTTAGACGTCTGAGATCAAATTTAGACATCTGTCATAAAAATTTAGACGTCTGAGATCAAATTTAGACATCTGTCATAAAAATTTAGACGTTTGAGATCAAATTTAGACATCTATCATAAAAAATTTAGACGTCTGAACTGCTGATTTTGCCTAATTTGCCTATTTTTGAGAATATCCATTTTTGATGGATTCGTTACTGATTTCTTTGGATTTTATTCACGTCTTCGAATGTGAATTTTTATGATTGATTGTTTCTACAATCACTTTTATGATTTATCACTTCAAGATAATAAAAAAACAATTGTATATCATCAAATATATAATTGACATAATTTGTTTGTACACTGATATGATTATATTGGTAAACCAGGGTCTTGGGAAAAATATTTGGAAATTATATAAATATTCAAATATAAAAGTAATGAGGTTTAGTGGTGAATTCCTCTTGAATGTAAAAAAAAATCAAAAAATCTATGTGTTATAAAGTGAGGGTCACCACAACTTGCTAAAGAGGCCCTTGTGGCTAATTTCCACTTAATTAAAACCTAACCAACTATGAAAATTCACTAATGCTACAATTTAATAAAACTAAAGCACCACTCTAATGATGAATCTTAATAACACATGCAAATAAAAATTTTGAGTTCAGGTGATAATGGAGATATTTATGCAACAATATTAGAAAACCATATAAATAAATGAAACCAAGAATCATAACTTATAATAAAATCCAATTTTGATGGAGAAAATATCCAATTGAAAAATAATGCAAATTATACCTTCGGCGATGACCAAATGGAATGGAATACACATAGATTTTACTTGAGAAAATTTGAGATTCTAATGTATAACACAATGAAGTTGGCGTATTAAACTCCTGAGAAACTAATTTTGTTTTTTGAAGAAGTAAAAGGATTAGGGAGATAATGCAATATAAAAGATGGTAAGAGTAAAGAGAAGATGTAGTAAAAGCCATTGAAGTGAGGATATGGAAAATGTAAATAATTTGATTATGGTAGTAAAAAGTTAACGAGAAAGAGCAGCAGTAAATTAATCAAAATAACTTAAGTGAAAATTCAATCCTTGATTGTCTAAAATAGGTAAATAATGATAGTATTGATTGTCATATAAAATAAATAGGAGGATCAAACGGTAAAAAATTTGTTCAAACTAAGAAGAGGTTAGTATAGGATTTGAGATAAATTGAGAAGATGAAATACTAATGGCCTCATATTCTCTTTTTCGTATAATATAATATAACCTTAATAAGAAATACAAATAAAAATGTTGAGTTTAGTTGATAATGGAGATATTATGCAACAATATTAGAAAACGTAGGAAATAAATGAATCTAAGAATCATAACTTAAAATCTTCAATAAAATTTAATTTTAATAGAGAAAATCATCCAATTGAAAAATTAGTGCAAATTGGTTTAATAACCTTTTTAACCCCTTATAAGTAATAACCAATGATGGTAAACTTGTTTTTGGAAAATGTTTACAAAAATAAATACTTTAAGGAAATATTGATAAACAACTTTTTATTCAATATAAGTTGTTTAAACTTTTTCTACATGCACTAAAACACTTAGGAAATCATTAATAAGAAATAATAAAAATCCCGTTTATGGAAAATAAAATAGGGATGATGTCATGCATGATATATTTGGTAGATATTTAGGAAGGGGCTAGTATGGTAATTGGCTAAGGAAGGAGGAGATATTTTACTTTTACTTTCGAGGTGTAAAGTAGTCATCATGAAAGCACACATGGGGCATGGTTTGGCAAGAAATTAGAGGATTAAAGGGGCTCTTTGGGCTTTGCTAAAGTCAACACTCCATCTCTCTTTTCATTTCATAATTTATTCCTAAGGGTTTTGTGCAAAAATCCTAAGTATTTCCTAGCCTCTTTCTCTTTAATCTTCATTTTCTTATAGCAAATCAGCTCCAAATCCTTCTAAACTTTCATCAATGTCTTGGATCATCATAGGAACCAAAAATATCAAGTCAAAGATGAAGAAAAGGAGCACAAACCCAAATCATTCTTGGGTCGTGAGCACTTGGAATTAGGATGGAGCATAGCTTGGCTTGTGAAGTCAAAAGGGTGATGGTAGGAAGTGTTTTGGTGTTTGCAAAGTTCGGTAGAAAGTTGGAGCTTGTACTTGGTTTTGGGGGAGCAAACTCACTATTTAGAAAGTATATGAAGTGTATAATGCTTGTGTTACATTATAATATTTGTTTGACTATATATTATTGCTAATTTTCTTATTATTCTTGCTTTGAAAAGCAAATGGCATGTGTAATTGTGAGTTTGGACTTGTATGACTTTCTATGACTTGTTGCATTGCCTTGTAACAAAGCATATAGGGTTTTGTTGGACTTAGATTTAAATCGTACTTGATTTGGTTATGGTTTTGTAGTGATAGTCGCTATAAACGCACTTTAGAAATGCCTTGTGTTCTGCATTTTCTATGATTTTTTATAAAGAGATCCTTAGGGATTTCTGACCATATTTGTGAAGTATACTGTGTGTATTAACTATTGTAAAAAGATTAATTGCTAAAAAGTTTTTTTGCATATCGAAAAGTTGCAAAACTTTTAAGGAGTCAAAACTGGCCCGATTGCACTCTTTAATAGCACTCGGTCGTTGCATTTAAAAAACGAAATCGCGCCTCTTTACCACTTTTTCTAGTCGTCTGTAACTGCTGCCAAGGTTGTAAAAATTGCTAGGAGGACGTTAGGCGGTAAGCGTGGACTAAAGATTAATCGCTTAGGCGAGGATTAATTGAAGTAAGGCATTTTTGATAAAATCATGCATTTTGGATAAAATTTTAGTATTTTGTTTAGTATTAACTGATCCATAATGGAATATCATGGATTTAGATGGGTTTGGAAGCAACCTTGGAGACAAAACTGCTTGAAACAAACATTTTGATGCTTATAAGAGGCACTAAACCTAAATTGGTCCTATTTATATGTTTAGATAATGTAGTAAGTCTCATTTAAGAAAATTAGGTAAAAACTTAGACGGCAAGACTAGGTAAAAAACTAGGTGGCAAGGCCAACCTAGGCGGGAGCCTAGACGGATTTTTACAACAGAGAATGTTGTAACCATTATTTTTAACGTTAAAACTATTTAAGATGGCATTCTGCTTTGAGACGTTTTCAAGGTATTTTAGAGACTTTTCATGGCACTTTGAAACTGCTGCAATTTCTATTTTGTTAACACTAAGTATTTTGAAACGGCTTTAAACTGCTGCAAAGACTTTTTACAACATTTAGCAAATGTTGTCTTTTCTATTTGAGAGTTTAAATTGCTTTGAAATGACTTTAAACTTAAGTATTTCTCTTCAATCTTTTTATTAGACTTTTCCAACATATATTAGAGTATTTTAAATATGGTTTGGAATTTTTAAATTTTTTCAATAATTTATTATGAATTATTAAAGTAAAAGGTTTATTTTCTCTAAAGGAAAACATGTTGTTTTCAAGTTTTGAATAAATTATAAAAGAAGTACTTTTAAGTAACATTTTATATAAATGTTTTAAACCATATTATAAGTATTTTAATGTATATTTAGAGTGTATATAGTTTTTAGAAAATTAGTTAATTATTTTATTAGCATTTAAAGCTTATGTTATATAATATTATTTTAAATTATTTTTATTATTAAATATTTTACGTTATAAATAAATTAATATACATACATATATATATCATTCTTAAAAGCCTTTTAAACTATAAATAAATGTTTTACAAAGTGGTTTAAGAGTGCTTAGTGGCTTAAGTGTGCTTGTTCTTTTAACTTGTTTATGGAAAGTCATTAATACTATACTTAACACTAAAAGCCGATGAAATAGACTTGTATATCCATGAGAATTAAAAAGTATGTTCGAGTAGGGTTTAGAAGCAAAGTCACCTAACATACATGCTTCACTTTTGACCGAGGGATAGTAAGTTGAGACGGTCCGGAATATGTTAAGTATACGAAACTTGATTTAAATAAGAAATCGTATTTAGATCTTGATAGTCGATTAGTCGACTATTGAACTTGACCAAATAATATATGTATCATTTTTAAATGTTTTAGTAAATATATAAGTTTAGAAAAGTAAATTATGTCTTTTGTAAAAGAATAAAAGTAGTTTTTGGATTATAACACTTATGTTATAGTAAATGGTTTTATAAAGTTAATTAAACACATATTACCTTGTTTAAGAAGTGTAGATATACTTAGATCTTTGAATGGAAGTTTTTAAAGGTAATAATAAGTATAAAATGGTTTTGAGTTTATAATAAAAAATGCTTAAGCAACAATTGTTTTTAACCCTTTTTTATTATACTTAGTGATATAATTAGATCTTTAAAAGAATGTTTTAAAGATAATTACAGGTGAAATGGTTTTAGGTTTGTAGTAACAATGTTTTAATGACTTTTATTTTTAACTCATTCAACTATGTTTTTGGAAATGTGAAATCTTGTTTAAGATTTGTGAATGTTCTTATACCATTTTAGATAAGGATATAAATACCTTTCTTAGTATTGGAAAGAGTAGAAATGGATAGTGAAATAGTAATATACATGTAGATATCTTTTATAAAGGCATTTTAAATATATATACAAGTATTTATAAAGAGGTTTTAATTAACAAAAATTAAATAAATGAAAAGGGTTTAGGAGTTGCTTAAGTAGCTTAATCTTACTTTGCATGACTTAATCGTGCTTTGTGTGTTTGCTTGTTTATGGAAAGTATTTAGTCGTGTACTTAGAAGTAAAAGCTGAAAAAGTAGATTTATTCTATCTGTGAGAGTTAAGACTGATGTTCGAGTAGGGTTTAAAAACAAACAGTGTTGTTACCTACCGGCTTTACTCTCGGCCAAGGATAATATAAGTTAGAATGTTGGAAATGTGATAAGTATATGAGACTGGGTTTCCATTCACGATCATCTATTCTGTACTAGGTAGTCGATTAGTCGACTACCAAAATTGACCAAATTAACTTTGGAATTACATGTAAGCATGATGTATTGATACGAGTTGAGATCCCCCAGGGAGGACTCATACGTATGAATCGTCTATTGCTTTAAGAATATATATATATATATATATATATATATATGAGTTCCCTCAGGAAGGACTCCTTTATATCATTCGTTTACTTCTCAAAGAACCGAAATTGAATTAACTGGGAATTCATCTGTTTGGTTTTGAAAAGACCGGGATTAGTAAGTGTTTTACTTATCGAAAACCACTTTAAAACTGATATATGAGTTCTATGTTTTGGAAGCGACTGTGAAGTGGAATGTTATAGCATTGAACTGTCTATCCTAAGTTAAGTCTAAGAGAGAGGTCAACGTTAACATTTTAGACTAATGCTATAGAGTTGAACTGTCTATACTAAGGTTAAGTCCAAAGTAGAGGTCAGCATTAGGATTTGTCAGAAGACTTATGTTGGGATCCTTGTAGAGATTCGTGGATCGTTCGAGATGCTGGAATCCAGAGAGATTCAAGATATGTTCGAGTGATGAAGACTTGTGCGAGAGATGTTGAATGTAACCTCGGCATTAAGAAATGACTAAAGATAGAGTAGGATGCATAGTCTGGGGTTTAGCTAACTCACGATGGGGTATATCAATTCCATATCTAGAAGTATGCTTATGGATGTTACGCGTGGGAGTTGATGATACTTGGTTCCACATGGTTCATACTATATTCGGGCGGAGGCCGGCTATGTTTACCTTATGGTATATATTTTATCTAGAGATATATGATGCTCGGAAGGTAGTTTCTGATCCTTGTCATGGAGACCCATTTCAGTTTACTAGAGGTGTCTCCGTGAAAAATCCATTATGCGAACCTGTATAGTTAAATCCCTGCCAAAGTCCTGCAAAATCCCCGCTGTAGCACATAACACTCTTCAACCGCTATGCTTTTTCAATATAGCACTATTAAACAGTAAATCTGCTTTAAGCCCCACTATTTTCCTCTATACCCGCTAAATCAATGCTTTTTAGCATTCGCTTTATCAACATTAATATAAAAAGGTTGATTTGACCAGTTACCTTTTGAACCAAATCAATCGAGTTTGGGTAAAACCCAAATTTTAAGGCAAAATGCTCAATATCTGTTATAAATCTATTGTAGTCACAAAATCTGGATTGCATAAATCATGATATTCTTTGGTTTTGATATATAAGATTAAATAATATTTCTTTTTCCTATATAAATGATGTGAGAATGAGAATAAATTAACTTTAAATATTTGGTTTTATATATAATGAAGCTTTTTGCACCTTCGCTATTAACCGCTATATATCTGCTTTATCCCTGTTACAACTTTTTGCATCTGCATTGCTATGGAACTGTTAAGTGCTTTAACTACACAGATGCGAACGTGCCTTAGCGGTTTGGATTGTATACCTATCCCATATTGTTGTGTCATGAGATGCAAGTGATACGGTTATTTTCTGATTTATATTCTTCAACCTAGACATTATCTATTATATCCCTTATGTACTTATTAGATGGTTTGGCTCTTTTGAGGGAAAACCATTACGGTGACTTGGACGATCTGAAAAGGTGCTGTTACATTATGCAGATATTTCTTGAGTTTCTCACTCCAGACTTATGTCTGACTCATGATTTTATATTCCCCTTTATTTCCTTGGGTGCTCTTCCGAGTAGTTTGGGAAAAGTCGGAAGAGCGGGTTTTCATTGTGTCCTATAGAGCTTCTAGGGATGAGGTGGATGCTTCCATTCACCTACTGTATTTTTCTTATTTCTGCTACATTATTACTATATTCTATATATCCACATTGTGAGGGAAAACTGTTATAATTGTCCAGGATAATGACAATACTTAGGATTGTAACTTTGAAATGCTATGTATCATTGACTAATAGTTTGTACCATCTTTTGATATTATATGTTATCGTTCTGCTGGTGAGATTCCGATGTTGTGTTCTCTTCTTCCTTGTTCTGTTTCTTTTTCTTTTTATTTTACCCCAACAATTTGTCTTTTCGTTACTTGGATGCTTGGCACGTAAATACCGTGGATGTATTAGTGTGGACATTGGGGGGCGAAAAGGCTGATTGTTACATCTGGTATCAGAGCTAAAGGTTAAGGGAGAACCTTGGTTTTGGTTGGTTATAACTCACTAGAAATAGGGTAAGCAACACCCTAAAATGAGTTGAGTTTATTATATATATGAGAGTGTATATGTGTTTGTTATATATTAGTTATATATATATATAAGTTGATAGTGTAGTCTAATTTATGTATGGATTAACGCTGTTTATCTATTATCCCTCATTGATTAGCTTAGTCATGCTCGGCCAGTTTATGAGCATTGACTATTGTTTGTTGATTGTGCTTGACTAGTTTATGAGCAGTATTACCTTTTTACTACATAGGTTAGGTAGACAATATTTGTGGGAGCACTGAAACAAACACCTTGTGAATTGAGTTTTACGGTTTGACTATAAGGCATTTGGTGACAGTGTTGGGTTAAAAGTTAACTTCAATAAAAGATGTTTATTATAATATAATGAAAAGATAAGATATTTTGTAAATGAACACGTGTGAAAAGATTTTATATAAGAAAGCGATTTTGTAAAAGTACGGTTTATAAAATATAGTTTATAAACAAAGTGGATTTAAACTAATATTCTGAGAACTTATATTCCGATGTCTTTGAAATTGATTTCTAAGATTTTGGAAGATAATAGTAGTAGTATTTGAAAGTATTTGCGAATATTAATATTTTGTAAAGAGTTTTTGTATTTGTTCGAGTTCGAGATTGCTCTCGGAATCGACGAATCGATTCAGTAATAAAAGTATTTTCATGTTATCTAGTTCAAGTAGCTCGAAAGTGATTAAAAAAATAGACAAGAGATGTGTTCGGTTGGTAAGCACTCCTCGTTAAAATTACCCTTCTTAGTAAGGGAATACATGGCATGACTTGGTAGGACACGTTTCCATGGTATCACTTTTGTGTTACTCGATCTATATGCATATTTCGTATGAATTTTAAAGTATATGTTTAGGAAATTGGTTTATGAAATTGAGATCATGATACTTAGTAATATTACAAAGTATTTGATATCACTATAAAAAATGACTATGGTTTTATCTCGAAAGTATGATTTAGTATATACAAGGTATATGTATATATATTTATTTATTTTAAAATGATTTGAAATAAAACCCAGTGTTTAGTTCTAAAGATTTTCTCTAAAATATTTTTTGTATGCTATGTGGGTGCCAGAGTGGTGGTGGCATAACCTATAATAAAAGATGGAACGATTTGTAGTTTTCTCTTTGTAGTAAAGGTTGTCTAATTAATAAGTATAACTTTGAAATTTTATTTATTGACGCATGTATCATATGCAATATGACAGTGTGGTATGTTTATCGTGTTATGATATGATTGTTAGATATTTTTCATTTGTTAGAATGAAATGATTTTTTAGTGATTTTTCACAGCCTGAAACTTCCAAATCATTTTAGAACTTAAAGCCAAGTGTTTTTGAAAATATAGAGATGAGTTTAGTAACACTTGAATTAGAAGGTAGTAAGTTAGAACATGTTTTAAATTTGTTGAACATTCATGATAAGTAAAATGAATTTGATGTTTTGTATATACTCTTAGGAGGTAGTAGAGTATTATATGAGTAATAAAGTGAAGTAAGTTGTTATGAAATATTTTATTAATAAAGATACGTCTTTATATAATGTTTATAAACTTGAAGTTCTATTTTTATGAAAAAATTCATAAATGATTTTAGTATTTAATGATATACTATTTGTGTAAACGAATGTGGTTAAAAAGATATTGGTGTAATTAAGAAATTAATTGGATAAATACGTAAGTTTTACATAGGTTGTTTTATCTGCATGACTGTTCTTGATCCAAGATTCGAGTACATGATTTTGAGGTGGTTTACACCGGTCCACACAAGGATTTTTCACTCGGTTCTTGACGATGAACACTTGATATAGATTCTTGATATGATCATGAGGTTTTCTATCATAGTATATGGCTATGAAAGGAGAACATAAGTTTCTAATCAAGAAACCAAATTGGATTCTGCACTAAAGAAGTCAAGTATCTATACTAGTTTGGAAGTGAAATTTATGTGATCGAGCGAGTGATCAGATCAGATATTGTGTACGGATGATCTATGCACATCGTATAGGCTTAAGTAAATGCATACTATGTTTTATTGGCTTATGGAGAGTTTAGGGAATGCCTCTTCGATTTGTTTTGAGGTAGCATGAATAATCGTCTAAGTAATAACCTGAGGCTGTTGAGTGTAAGTATGCTTAGTGGATTGTTAATCGTCCTTGTGTGATGAGAAGATTTTGAACCTGAGAAAACCGTGAGCTTTGTTTGCCAATAAATTTTGAATACCATTAAGTATTGTTTTGGGCTTGTTTCTTTTCTGTGTGACCCATGTTGGAATTTCGAGGACGAAATGTTTTATGTGGGGGAGAACGTAACGACCCGGAATTTTGGATACTTTGTATTTAAATATTTGAATCTTGGATTTAATTTGGTTAAATTGATTTAATAACCTTATTAACCCCTTTTAATTAATAACTAATAATGGTAAACTTTTTTTTGAAAAATGTTTATAAAAATAAATAATTTGAAGAAATATCGATAATGTGACCGAAAATTGTTTTATCGATAAACCACTTTTTATTCAATATAAGTTGTTCAAAAAATTTCTACACACTAAACACTTAGGAAATCATTAATAATAAATAAATAATTATTTTCCTTTTATGGAAAATAAAATAGGGATGATGTCATGCATGATGTATTTGGTAGATATTTAGAGGGGGGGTATTATGGTAACTGGCTTAGGAAGGAGGAGATATTTTACTTATGCTTTTGGGTGGAAAGTTGTCATCATAGAAGCACATGAAGGGCATGGTTTGGCCACAAATTGGAGGATAAGGTGGGTCTTTTGGCTTTGCTAAAGTTTACACTCCATCTCTCTTTCATTTCATAATTTATTCATAAGGGTTTTGGGCAAAAATCCTAAGTATTTCCATGCCTCTTCTCACTTCAATCTTCATTTTCTTAGAGCAAATCAACTCCAAAACCTTCCAAACTTTCACTAATGTCTTAAATAATCGTATGAATCTAGAATATTAAGTCAAAAATGGAAGGGAATAAGCACATACCCTAAATTATTCTTGGGCCGTGAGCACTTAGAAGGAGGATGGAGCATAGCTTCGCATGTGAAGGCAAAAGGGTGATGGTAGGAAGTGTTTTGGTGTCTGCAAGGTTGGGTAGGAAGTTGGAGCTCGTACTTGATAGGTAACTTGGTTTTGGGTTTGCAAACTCACCATTTAAAAGTGTACGAAGTGTATAATGCTTGTGTTATATTATAGTATTGGTTTGACTATGTATTATTGCTTATTCTCTTATGATTCTTGCTTTGAAAGGAAATGTCATATGTAATTTGTGAGTTTGGACTTGTATGACTTTCTATAACTTGTTGCATAGCCTTGTAACAAAGCACATAAGGTTTGGTTGAACTTAGATTTGAATTTTACTTGATTTGGTTATGGTGTTGTAGCGATAGTCGCTATAAATGCACTTTGAAATTGCCTTGAGTTGGGCATTTTCTATGAATTTTTAGAAAGATACTTAGGGATTTCTCGCTATATTTGTGAAATATATTGGGTGTATTAGCTATTGTAAAAGGATTGGATGCTAAAAAGTTTGTTTGCATATCCAAAAATAGCAAAAAAAAATTAAGAATCAAAACTGGCCTAGGTCGTATTCTTTAACAGCGCTAGACCGTAGCACTTAAAATGTCATGTCTTTGAACTACATTTTACAGCATTCTGTAACAGTTGCAACCATTGTTTTTAACGATAATCTTTTTAAGAAGGCGTTCTGCTTTGAGACGTTTTCAAGGGTTTTTAGATACTTTATATAGCATTTTGTTACTGATGTAGTTTATGTTTTGTTAATTCTAAGTGTTTTGAAAGGTTTTTAAACAGCTAAGGAAACTTTTTACTGCATTCAGTAAATGCCATCTTTTCTATTTAAGAGTTTAAATTGTTTTGAATTGACTTTAAACTTAAATATTTCTCTTCAATCTTTTTAGCAATCTTTTCTAACCTATATTAGAGTATTTTAAAAATGATTTGGAATTTTTATTTATTTTCAATAATTTATTATGGATTGCTAAGTAAGAGGTTTATTTTTATATAAAGGAAAACATGTTGTTTTCAAGTTTTGAATAAATGATAAAATAAGTATTTTTAAATAATATTTTAAATAAATGTTTTAAACCATATTATAAGTATTTTAAAGTATATATAGTTTTTATAAAATTAGTTAACTATTTTATTAGTATTAAAATCTTATGTTATATATTACCTTTTAAAATTGTTTTTATTATTAAATATTTTATCTTATAAATAAATTAGTGTGTGTGTCATTCTTAAAAGGTTTTTAAACTATAAACAAATGATTTTGCAAAGTGGTTTAAGAGTGATCAGTGGCTTAAGCGTGTTTATTTGTTTAACTTGTTTATGGAAAGTCATTAATACTATACTTAACAGTAAAAGTCGACGAAGTAGACTTGTCTATCTATGAGATTTTCGAGTAAGGATTATAAGAAATAGTGCTCTAACCTACCAACTTCACTTTTGACCAGAGGATATTAAGTTGAGAATGTCAAAAACGTGTTAAGTATGCGAAACTTGATTTCCATAAGTGACCGTTTTTAGATTCAGATAGTTGATTAGTCGACTATCAAACTTGACCAAATAATATATGTATCATTTTTAAAGGTTTTATTAAATATATAATTTGGAAAAGTAAGTTAAGTCATTTATAAAATAATAAAAGAAGTTTTTGGATTATAACACTTATATGTTATAATAAATGGTTTTGTACATTTAATTAAATGTATATTACCTTGTTTAAGAAGTGTTGGTATACTTAGATCCTTGAATAAAAGGTTTTAAAGGTAATAATAAATATAAAATGGCTTTGGGTTTATAGTAAAAAATGTTTAAGCAACAATTGTTTTCAACCCTTTTTTATTATACTTAATAATATAATTAGATCTTTAAAAGAATGTTTTAAAGATAATTATAAGTGAAATTGTTTTAGGCTTGTAGTGACAATGTTTTTAATGACATTGTTTTTAGCCCATTTTACTATATGTTTGGAAATGTGAAATCTTGTTTAAGATTTATGAATATTCTTATACCGTTTGGGATAAGGATATGAATACCTTTCTAAGTATTGGAAAGAGTAAAAATGGATAGTGAAATAGTAGTATACATGTATATATTTTGTAAAGATATTTTAAATATATATACAAGTATTTACAAAGAGGTTTTAATTAATAAATGAATTGACTAAATAAAAAAGAAGTTGCTTAAATAGCTAAATTGTACTTTTTGTGATTTAATCATGCTTTGTGTGTTTGTTTGTTTATGGAAAGTATTTAGTCATGTATTTAGTATTAAAATCCGACAAAGTAGATTGATTCTATCCATGAGAGTTAAGATTGATGTTCGAGTAGGGTTGAGAAGAAAAAAATGCTACAACCTACCGGCTTCACTCTAGACCGAGGGATAGTATAAGTTAAGAAGGTCGAAAATGCGATAAGTATACGTGCTTTGGTTTCTATTCACAATCGTCTATTTTATACTAGGTAGTCGATTAGTCGACTACCAAAATTAACCAAATTTACTTTGGAAGTATATGTAAGAATCACGTATTGATACGATTTGAGATCCCCTAGGACGGGCTTATTCATATGAATCTTCTCTTGCTTTAAGAATATATATATATATATATACACACACACACACATGAGATCCCCCAAAGAGTATTCCTTTATATCGTTCATTTACTTTGTAAAGAACTAGAATTGAGTTAACCGGAAATTCATCGATTTGGTTTTGAAGGGATCGGGATCGGTAAGTGTTTTACTTACCGAAAACCACTTCAAAACTGATATACGGGTTTTAAGTTTTGGAAGCGGTTGTGAAGTGGAATGTTATAGAATTGAAAGTCTATCCTAAGGTTAATTCCAAGGGAGATGTCAGCATTAACATTTCATACTAATGTTATAGAGTTGAATTGTCTATCCTTAGGTTAAGTCCAACGGAGTGGTCAGCATTAGGATTTGTCGGACAACTTATGTTGGGATCCTTATAGAGATTTATGGGCTGTTCAAGATGCTGGAATCCAAAGAGAGATTCAAGGTCTGTTCGAGTGATGAAAATGGTGTGAGAGATGCTGAACGTAACCTTGACATCGGCAAATGATAAAAGATAGAGTAGGATGCATAATCTGAGGTTTAGCTAACTCACGAAGGGGTATATTAACTCCATATCTAGAAGTACGCTTGTCGATGTTGCATGCGGGAGTTTGCCATACTTAGTTCAACATGGTTCTAACTATGTTCAGGCGTGGGCCAGCTATGTTTACCTTATGGTATATATTTTATCTAGAGATATATGACGCTTAGAAGGTAGTTTTTGATCCTTATCATAGATATTCACTTCAGTTTACTAGAGGCATCTTTGCAGAAAATCCATTATGCGAACGTGCCTTAGTAGCTTTGATTGTATACCTATCCAATATTAATGTGTCGTGAGATGCAAGAGGTACAACTATTTTTTGATTTATATTCCTTACCCTAAACATTATCTATTATATCCCTTATGTACTTATTAGATGGCCTTTTCTCTTTTGAGGGGACAACCGTTACGGCAACTCGAATGGTCTTAAATGTTGTTATTATATTATGTAGATGTTTCTTGAGTCTCTCACACTAGACTTATACCTGACTCCTGGTTTTATATTGCCCTTATTTCCCTAGGTACTCTTTCGAGTACTCTGGGAAAGGCAAGTTTTCAATGATGTCCTTTAGAGCTTCTAGGGATGAGCTAGATGCTTCCATTCACCTACCGTAGTATTCTTACTTTCGTTGCATTACTACTATATTGTATATATCAGCATTGTGAGGACGGGCTATTATAACTATCCAAGTTAATGATAGTATTTTGGATTGTAACTCTGAAATGCTCTATATCTTAGAGTGATAATTTGTATTGTCTTTTCAGTACTTGGATGCTTCGCATGTCAATACCATGGATGTATCAGTGTCGACATTTAGGGTCGAAATGGCCGATTATTACAGAATGAGAGAATAAGGTTTTATAAAGATGGTAAAAACCTTTTTTCATTCCTCTCTTTTAAAAAATTTCTCTTTAATTCCCATTGATTAGACCTCATCCTTATTTCCTCCTCTCTCTTATTATGGCAGCCACATCATATATTACATGGACCATTAGTTCCAAAAGCTTATTAAAGCTAATTGTACTTAAAACCCATTTAATATATACCGACACCGTATATCAATATGTTTATATATATAACTTTTATACATACATTCAATAGTTACTCTCAATGCCTGAACCATCAAATAAATTAATAATTAATATTTGCTAATTATTAGTTCATTTATAATATTTTATGAACTAATTAAATCATGTGGATTTCCAAAGAATTCACAAATGTAGTTATAAGACTTAGAGGTGTGAATTTAGTCAGCAATTAATATTGAACAATTTAAATATTAACTCACATGTCACCTTAGCTAGTGGTGTGACAAATTGGCAAAATTCATTGCTTGGAGATCTTTCAATAAAATCCAATTTTGTATTTCCTTAAGCGATACCTTAACGATAATTTACACACGTTCTGTTCACCAAAACTATACCACTTTAGGATATATGGAATTTGGTATTGGTCAAAATTCTAATCATATCCATATTCAACTCGATTTTACCATAAGTAAAGCCCTTGGTTTAATAATAACATTTATCATTAACTGTGCTACTCTTGCCAAAGAGTTTGTGTAACAACTCATTCTTAATTTAAAATAAAATAAATATATTAAATTAGATTTTGGGAATATAATTGAATATTTTATTGAAATTTAATTCCATAAACTGAATTTTGGAAATAAAATAGAAAATGTTGATTTAAATTCAAATTTGGAATTTGAATTTTGTTTTAAAAATCCTAAAGTTGTTTGAAACTTTATTTGAAAAAATCAATATAATATTTATGGAAATTTGAAATTACTTTGAAAATAAAAAATTATTTATAATTGTTGAAAATTGAAAAGTAAAAGTTTAATAAAAGAAAAATTATTATATATATAAAAATAAAATTGGATTAAAACGCCTTGAGTGGAATTTTAATCGGATATTGAATAGTGGTCAGGTATATAGTTGGTTAGGGGTACAAATTTATTAAAATATAAAGATTAAACTTTGATAGGACTTGAAGTTTTAATACTTATCCAGATAAATTATGATTTAGTGTAAACCATTAGACTTTGTAGGCCTACTATGATCCAAACAAAAATAAATAAATTCACCCAATTTCCCCACTGCATGCCTGCTCGTTACCTTCGCATTCCACTAACCCTTTCATATCATACCACCTAACTACGACCTATGCACAAATAAATCATGATTAAACCACAATTTAAGTCGATATGTGCATACATAAGATAGTCACCTTAAGTCAAAAGGCAGTAGTACATCATGACATTAAGAACGTTTGTTTTACATATATGCAAATAACATACAAAAGCATCTCAATGATTTCTTTTGTGTGGTTCACGGACAAACACATATATGAAACCTCTCGATGTCCCGCACTAATAGTCATGATTAATTAACTATACTTTAGAAAGACATTGCGTTATTATTGACTAAAAATTTGGCCAACCTCTGAATTATGATAATGTTTTTGTATTAGCAGAGGTTACTTGCTAATACTAGGTTTGAAAATTGAGAAAGAGGAGTAAACAAGCAATCAAGGTAAGCGACACAAGATGTATAGTGATTCGGCTAAGATTGTCGACGTCCACTATGAAGATTTCTTACTATATGGATCTCCTACAATTACAAGGAATTACAAGAGAATAATAAGAAATTAACGAGACTTAAGATTATAATATAACTATACCCAAGAGTCTTTTGTGCTATTCTATGCCTGAAGATACTGAACTTAACCCCATGAAGTTGTATGGCAAGGGGTATATAACGGTTGAAGTTAAACTTCGAATGGCTGAGATTGCATAGCTGAAAAGCGAGAATTGCTCTAGGCCATTGATTTAGCCGCCTAAGTTGATGGAGGACAACTAGAAAGGTGGTATGAACGTATAGCTGACACATGTGCCAGCTGTTATTCTATACCAAGGACATGCTTTACACAGAATAAGGTGGCATGGCATAGGAGTGGTGTGCTTTAGCCGTAATGAACAGAGAGTTGGCTTGCATAGTGGCATTTTGTCAGATGAACAATGTCGTGTAGTACACTTTTCCAAGAAATAAGGCTGGAGAGAAGCTTCTTTTGCATAGTAACGGCCCATGGCTTGTAGTTGAAGCCTGTAGAGTAAATAAAGTTAAGGGGTGGCGATCCACATACGTTATGATGGGACAGGCTGCATGGAATCCGTCGGAGGCAGGCTATGACTAAGTCAGGCCAAGGGTTGGTCGCTTTTGATCTGGATCTAGTCAAAATAAGTTGGTTGTTAATTAATTTTATTTTGAGTGGTGTCGGCCAGCTTATGAGAGCGGATGGTTGTATCTTTGATGTTCGCTTATTGTTGCTATGCGGATTGGCTTGAATGGGGCTGGGCTAGGCGTACTTGCAATAGTTTATTTACTTGCGAGAAAATTGAACAATGTTTTACCCACAAATTCCATGCGTGTTTGCAGGTGCGGGATTGTCAGTCATGCATTTAATGCTGCATTAGATGTTGTTAAATGTGTCATTATGTCATTAGCTATGGCGGTTTACTTTCCAAAATGTGGCAGAGATGTTAGGTTTGTTGACGTGTGATTTAACAGAGGCATTGATGACACCTAGATGGTTTAGATTGCCTCGTACGAAGCTAATCCAATGGTCCACATTCAACCATGCTGCCTATAAATATTCCTTCTCCTTTCTCTCTCACTCTTTGCTGAATTTATTCAAACTTTTTCCATTAAAAACTTTATTCGAGTTTTCTTAAGCTTTCAACGCTACCTTCTCTAAGCAAATAGTAAGTCGACTCCTCTATTTTCTTCATCTTCATTTCCCCTTGCTTCAACCATTGTAAATGGGTTTTTTTGAGTTTTTTATTATGCCTTATTTTTACATCTTTAAAAGCCTTTTCTTTCAAATTGTTTCTGCACCATTGCTTGGCCAGATTTCTCTATTTCCTCGTCATCTTTTGCACGTCGATCGACCATTATAGCCGCATCAGCGACGGTCGATTGATGATGGTCGTCTCCTTGGTGACCTATAGATTAAAAACGCATGCTAATGCCTTGGGCCATGGATTTTGGTCCAAACTTCTTATCTTGGGCTTTAAGAAAAATAGAAGCAAGGTGAAAATGGGTCATGCGGCCTATAACTTAGCTTAAAAGTTATTTTAAGTCATGAGTTAGCCTTCATGGGGTGCTCGGTCCCAACACGCCATGAGCTCGGCTATCCAGTTATGGGGTCGTTGTAGCTAAATTTGCCATTTGTGTTTCAAATGATAATTTTTGGATCAACATCCATTGGAGCCTTAGGCCTGAAAGCTTTAGATATAGTTGAGGGGCTGGTGAACCTTATAAAATACCTAGTTAGGCATGAGTGCAACATTGGGATGATAAGGTATCCTACACCCGTTGACCGACCTACCACCCATCACCAGGCTTTTTTACTTGATCCTTGAGGTATTTCTATGTCAAGGCCTCTCTACCTGTTCACCCTTTCCTTATCTCTTTTATTAATGCCTATAATATTGTCTCGATCAACTTACATCAACAGTTACCGGTTCTTGTGCGAGGTTTACATTGCTTATGCGGACATTCATATTCCTAAGCTAACTGCTCACCTAGTCTACATTATCTTTATCTTTCAGCTATAGAAGGAGGTCAGCTACCTAAGCGGTACTTACTATCATCTGCAAGCTAATACCAAGCCTATCTTTTTCACTAGTGTTCTCAGTAAAGCTTCCTCGGGCTGGATGTGAAAGTACTTCTTTGTTCCCTTTTGATCAACCCCGATTCGAGGAACGTTAAGTTTCCAATTAGGTCATTTTTAACACTCTTTTCATTCTTTTATTTCCTTCCTTTGCTTATTACTTCTATGATAGGGATCACTCTTGATTCTGTCAATGTCGATATCAAGGTGCTCAATGGATACTTGGATCAGATGAAGAGAGCCCACATAACCGTCAAACATTTGAAGACCATTGATGGATGAGAACCTCTGCTAAATCAGGCACTTAAGGGAGAACCAAACTATATTGGTGGAGAAGGACGCCTCAACAATAAAGTCAGCTAAGAAGAAGCGTCACTATACAAAGATCAAGTTCTTTGATTCTGAGGTCGGGCCGATTACTAACGATAACAGAGGTTACAATGAACAAGTAAAGATGAAGGGCCAGGAGAATGGCGATAATATGGTTACGATAAACAAAAGTGATGTTGTGCCACAGCCAGAGTAGGAAACCTTTGACCCACTAAAGTTGTTTGATATCTCGGTCCATGTATGGGATGCTGACTGTCTCATGAGATACCAAGGAGAGTTCTAAGGGAGGAAATGAAGGGGGATGGCCATAATAAACAAGGGTTGCTGGAAACACGGGTCCATCCTCCAAGCCCCATCCTACTTATGACTCTTTGTGTCTCGACAATAATGGTATGCCCCAAGGCGTGGCCTATTTCAGGACCGACCAATCCGGTGTTGTCAGCTTGGTATCATCATCCCCGCCCCTTGTGAGAAGGTAAGGTTGGGCAGATCCAAATGGTAGTTATTTTACTTATGTTTTTCCTTCTTTTTATGCACTTGAATTGACTATTGCTTTGTCTTGTTTCAGTGGCTGATGATATTGATTTTGGCATCTTTGACTCTTCTTCCATCGTTTTTCAAGCTCCTAATCATGAAACAGTCGATACAAACAAGGAGATCATTAAGCTGCCCTCAGTCGTCGCCCGACCCCTTTGCCGATAGTAGAAAAAGGAAACCACCTAAAAGAACCAAGTCTGATTCCCTTGAGACCTTTTCTCCTACGCTAAGAGAATGGATATATTTAATGCAATAGGACTGGTCAACTCGGTCGAACCTATGCTGTTGGGGCACGTATCTTTAAAGGTCCCCTAAGGCCAGGACCTTAAAGATTTGGATTGCGTCCTGAGGACTTTCCAACTCTGGCCATTAAGACCCAATCGTACACCCATTGGCCCTGATCTGGTTAGAACTGGCACCTCTTAGAGGCCATGATGAATGCACAAACCCGGGATACTTGGTTGGTAAACTTTTAACTTGGAACTTTCCCTTTTTATTATATCCGACAATCCTCTAATATTAGTTGTCCTTCAAGAAGGTCGAGGGGAGATGTGGAAAGCAAGGCTGAACATGATTAAGTTCGTGTTCAAGAAAAACTACCACCTTCCACTTTCTTTGAGCCAACTCAAGGTTGAGGTCCTTGCCAAGGCTCGGGCTGAAGTGGCGACGGAGATGGAGGCCGAGGAATGGTCGTGTCAACCATTTTGACTAAAGAGCAAATAGACTCACTAATTAGGTTGGTTAATGGGCCTGCCTTGTAGATACTTCTCCTTTATTTGTAATTCCAATGGGGTAGGCCTGTACCCTGCATTTTTGATGCGATCAAAAGAAAAGTTTTTGTACACGATTTGGTTTAAGTATTTCCATGCTATCATTACCTGTAATCTGTAGATGACTGGTAGGGTAACATCCATAAATAGCTTACATATTTGAATGATTAGGAGCGAGCGGTAAGTGTAGCCCTTTCATTAGCATTATCCACTTTATTGCAATGTAGATGAGCTTTATCTTGATGATGGGTCGGGTTTGTAAGTGAACTCCAAAATGAATGTTTGTTATTGAGCCTAGCTTTAGTTAGACCTAAGGGCCGACATATTGTTGTTGAGCCTGGTATATTTTTACGATGTCGAGGGGTCCCGGCATGAACCAGAGTGTTGAATGTCTCGAGGGTTCTCCTAGGTGACACATTGTGAGGTTCAGAGTTGTGAGCTATGAAACGCCAAGTGGCTCGAGAGTTCTCTTGGATGACACACGGTTAATTGAGATGGTGCCCAGCTTACTCTTAATGCGGTGCACTATGGATGCTGGACTTAGGTGTCACTTGGGGGTAACAGCACCAATCTCGACAACAGTGCCTTGATACGGAAACATCATGGGGGAAGGAATCAAGAACATTGTAGTTGCACCATCCGGTAATCGATGGACCACGGCACTAATGGGAGGTCAGCAGTTCCCAAATGAGGAGTGAATGCACAAGGATTCACCTTTGTTGGATAGCCTTTCACCCAGGAGGGGAGCGTTGAATGGCTCGTGCGGCCCTTGGTGGAGTAGATTTGTAGTTCCTAAATAAGGAAATAAGCTCATGGTAACCCACCCTTGTTGGATTGTTATAGTTGCGGAAATCCCCGACGTGGAAGAGAACAATGAGAGGCTCGTCCATAGATAATAGCCTTCCGATAAGGAAGGGAACATTGGGTGGCTCGCGTGGTTATTGGCGGCGTAGATTGGCATTCCCCAATTGCAAAGAGGGTCATTAGTGAACAGTGGTCCTTGGTAAGGAATGGAGTGCTGTTCTACTTGTCCCTACTGGATATCCTTGTGGTTGTTTGGGTGATGAATATCTGAAAATGTTTTGCTTTCATTTCATACATAGAATTTTATAAAAAGGAGGGCATTGCCTTATAGTAGCGATGTACAAAGTTATAAATAATAGGCCCGAAAATGTTCTAGATTCCAAGTACGAGACATGTGGGTGTCATTCTGGTGTGAAAGATGGTAGGCGCCATTGGTGAGTGTGACCCTGATCATGTACGGGCTTTCCCAGATTGGTCCTAATACTCCCTTGGTCGGGTTCTCGGTGTTTGCGAATAACTGACATAGTACTAAATCTCTGATCTTGAATTGACAGAGCTTTACCCTTGCATTGTACTTCTTCGCTATTTTTCACTTATATGCCCCAGTGCGAAGTTCTGCCACCATTCTTCTTTCATTTAAAGTATCGAATCCAAGCTTTAGTAGTTCTTTATTTTTCTAGGGGTTGTGAGTGAGGTGCCTTGGATACGGGATGTCGATTTCGATGATCATCATTGCTTCGTATCCGTAGGCTAAAGAGAATGGGGAGTGCCTGAGTGATGTGTGGCTCAAGGTATAGTAGGACCAAAGTACAAGCTGCAGATCTTCAACCCAGTTTCCTTCTGCCTTTGTGAGGCACTTCTCTAGCGTTATCTTGATGGCCTTGCTCACAGCCTCAACCTTCCCATTTACTTGTGGGTGGGCAACTAAGGAGTAGTACTTTTCTATTCCATTTCACTCATAGAATCCTTGGAACAACCTACTTTCGAACCATGTGTCATTGTCGGTGATGATTTTCTTTAGGTGGCCAAAGCTGCAGACAATGTTTTGGATTACCAAGTTCAAGATCTTGGGAATGATGACCCCAGAGAGAGGCTCTCCTTAACCCAATTTGTGAAATATTTAATGATAACTATGGCATGCTAGTATCTACCATTGTCCAATCAGGTCGATCCTCGATGTGTCGAATGGTAGGGGGATGTCATAGGAGTTAGGATATATGGGGAAGCTTTAGGGATCATGAAAAACCGTTGACATCAGTCGCACTTCTTCGGTTTATTGCACCTTGATTATAGTAGGCATGTAATAGCCTTGGCGAATAGCCTCCTTTGCTAGGCTTTGCCCCTGGTAGGATCTCCATAGAAGCACTCGAATAGTTTTTCCAAAATAGTCCCGCATCTTCATTCGTTACACACCATTGAAGGGAGTTGAATATGCCCATCGGTATAGCTTTTCATCACCGACTGTATAGTGGGGCACTTGGTACAAAATTTTTCCGGACTCCTTTCTATCCGTGGGCAATCCTCCACATGCAAGACACTTCAATAGTGGGGTCATCCATGCATTTGGACCGCGTCAATTTCCTTAGTGGTTGCCTTTAATTCAAAGAAAGAGGCTGTATGTACCTTCATTGGGACCCAATGGATGCTTTCTTTAGTGTTGCTTGTTGCCTAGGCCAGTTGGTCGGCCTTGGCGTCCTTCTCATAGAGGATTTTCTCAAGCTTGAAGTCTGTGAAGGTGTTGATGAGTTTCTTGGCTTCTGCGACATAGAGGGTCAATATTTTTACTTTAACTTGGAAATGCTCTCCTATCTGGTTAACAACTAGTGAAGAGTCACTATATACATGCAAAAATTCTATCTGCAACCCTCTAGCCATCTTGAGACTGGCCAGGATGGCATCATACTCTCCTTCAATAAGCTTATGCAGATGGAAAAAGATAACGTTTTCCCATCATGTATGACTAATACCATGTCGGCCTTCGTACTTTTCTCGTTAGATGCATCGTCTACATACATCTGCCATATTTACATAATAGTTGTTGTCTTTTTGTCATTATTGTTCATGCTTGAACTTTCTGTTATGAAATCAGCCATAGCTTAGCCTTTGGTTGAGCTGCGATGGTAAATGTGACGTGATGTTGTCTGAACTTTATAGACCACTTTAATAGTCGGCCCGATGTATCAGGTTGGCTCAGCATTTACATGATGGGGTGAGCTTGGAAGTACAATCGTGGTTGTCGGGCCACCATTAACAGGAAGTAGGTCAGCTTTCTAGGCTCGACAACCTTTTAGTTGCATAATATATAAGCCATTGGCTTTTCCCATTTTCCCAAACATGGGCAACATTGATCATGTGGTCAGTTACTACTAGGTATAAGTATAAGTCTTCCATGTCGATGGGCTTGAAAATCATAGGGGGTGTGGCCAGATTCCTTTTCAAGTCTTCAAAGGCTTTAGTGCATTCTTCACTCCGTGCAAATGACTCACCCTTCTAGATGTGGTCAAAGAAGGGTACGCAAAGGTCTGTGGCCTTTGACTCAAAGCGGCTAAGCACCGCGGTCATCCCATTCATGCTCTGCACTTGCATGAATGTACGGGGTAACTACATGTCTAGAATTGCCTAAATTTTATAGAGGTTGGCCTCGATGCCCTTGGTGCTTATCACAAAGCCAAGAAACTTCCCAGATCGAATAGCTAACGCATACATCCTGGGGTTGGGCTTCATATTATATCTACGGAGGAAGTTGAAAGTCACGGCTAGATCCTCTACATGCTCGTGGCCTTTTAAGACTTCATCATCATGTTATCGACATAGACCTCCATCGATCGATCGATTTGTTAAGCGAATGTCCAATTAACAAGTCATTGATATATGGCGTCCATGTAATGGAGATTCAATGACATGGCCCGGTAGTTATAGAGATTGACATTGGTGATGAAGGAAGTATGTTCTTGATCTAAGCCATGCATAGCAATTTGAACTCATAGTAGGAGACCACGAACGTGAGTAACTCATGTCTGCTGGTGGCATCCATAAACTGCTCGATTCAAGGTAGTGGAAAACTATCTTTAGGGCATGCCTTATTAAGATATAAGAAATAAATACAAGTCCTCCATGCCCCCACTAGGCTTTCAAATCAAGACTGGGTTAGCTACCTAGACTAGGTATGCAGCTTCATGAATGAGTCCTTTTGCAAGTACCTACTCTACTTCCTCTTTGAGTTCTATTTACCTTTCATGGTTATAGGGTCTTCTCTTTTGCTGAAACGGGTGAGCCACAGTTCGATGTTGAGGGCATGTCATATGACTGAAGGATCTATGCCTCTCATGTTGGCGTGCCCCCCGACAAACACATCTTAGAAAATAAATTAGCCCATTCCTTACTTTCGGACTTAGTTCTATGCCAATTTGGATGACTTTGCTAGGATCATCATCATCAATTGATGTCGTCTCAAGCAGGGTTAACGGCCCGCCATTGCATATGGGGGTTGAGTGGATCATAATTGTTATCCTCCAAGCTTTCCTATAGGTCACACTAGTTTAAGCATATACCATGGGCTTAATAACATCCTCGGTCGGGATGTCCGTCCACGCATGAGCCGAAGGACTAGGCTGCCCTTAACTCTTATATATAAGTCTGATAAAACTCAAAGGGAAGGAGTGGTAGTGTCTTATGTTCCTACATACCAACAGGGGTGAACATGCTTATTCTATGTCTGTATGATTTTTCTTGTCTTGCATTGGCTGGCCAGTAAAAGATTATCCCTTCCAACCGAGTTGTCTTAGCTAGGGAAAGATCTGGGCCAGCCCAAAGCGAAGTAGTTGGGTAAATTTAAAAAATCCATTATTGGATCTTTAATGGGCCTATGTAGCCTAGATTCATTTAGAACTTCTCCAATTTTTCTATTAAATAAAATATACATTATATTTAAATTTATAAATAAAGTTTTATGATATATAATTTGTATGATGTTATATATGTATCATATACACGTATGTGTGTACATGCACGTGCAACACAATAATGCCTACATGGTTCGACATGCCCGTGTATGGATGTTGGAATTTAACCACAACGGACATGTTAGCTCCTCATGTATACAAATGGATTGTCTAAATGTATATATGTGTGTATGGGCATGCACATCAAAAATTGTGTGTGTATATATAAATATAATTATATAATATTATAAACTATTGGTTGTAAATTATTTACATAAAGCATTTATCAAAATACATATACATACATATACAATTAAATTATAAAATTATTTCAAATATTAGTTTGTAAAATAATTTAGAATTTTTAATAAATCCAAACTTAAATTATATATATATATATATATATATTTATCTAAAATACATATTACATACAAACATATAACTAGTTATATATATATGAATAAATTTATAATTAAATATTAAATTTACTATTACTTTCTGCCAGATAATAAAATATATTTTTTATAATTTTATTTTCTATTTTAGATAATTTATTAATTAGAAACATATAATTAATTTAAAAAATTTAAAGATCCATTTTCAAAATCATAATGTATATTTTATATTGTATAATTTTTTTTATAAAATTTTATATTATTTATAAATACACACACACATTTGATTGAATTAAACAATAGTATATATTTATAATATATATCTGAAAAAATTATTTTTTTATTACTGAAAGCCTTTCTAACAAAAATTAATCTTGTAGAGTTTTAGAACATATATTATGTTGTGTTTAACTTTTTAAATTAGATTTAGTATTTGAAATCATTTAATATTATTATTTTAAATTATGAAAATAAATCTTTTTAATTTTCAGGCCGAGAATATGTACAAGCAAACATGCATAAAATAAATTATCTATATTCCTACACACTTATATATGACCATCAACATGTGACAATCTATTGATACACCGTTTCGTGACATTTCTAACAAAGAAATATATGGAATAATGATCATATAAACATTTAAATATAATAGTAAACCAGAAGAGCACCTTCCATCAAAGCCCAAAGGTCGCATGTTGAAACGAAGAAGTGAACTTCTTGAATTGAATTCCAATCCTGAAGTTGCTAACTTCTGAATTGCCTTAACACTGATGGTCGAATCGAAGCAAATTGTTGTGAATTTGTGCTTGGATTATTATGGTTGCTATAGGGTGAGGTTGGCCTGATATGAGCAGCAAAGGAGTGAATCTAAAAGTACTTACAAAGTGAGGATTAGAGGGATTATAAAAGAGAGGGAGTACGGAGTGAAATGAGGATCGAGATCCACTTATTTCTCTTACAATTTCTCTCTCTCTTGAATTCAAAATTCCTTCCCTTTCTACCATCATATGGCTGACCCTAATGTACTGATCTGTAGCCACCTATATCGAGCTCAATTTGGGCCTTAAAACTATTTTAAGCTCGAACAATATTGTTGCATTTAAATCCAATTTGAACGCATATCCATATCGTATATCGATTAGTGTTTATATAACTATTATATGCACACTATTTAATATTTTCTAGGTCACATCAAATAAATTTTATAATTAATATTCCATAGGTATTAATTAATTTAATTAATTTATAATAATTATAAATTAATTAAATCAGGTGGTAAATAGGAGTATTCACGTTCGATTATGTCTCGTAGGTGTAAATTTGGTTAGTGATTAATATCGATCAATTCGAATATTAATGTTCACACTTCACTTAGCAGGTGGTATGACATTATAGCCAAATTTATTATGTACTTGGAATTGATAAAATTCAATTTTACTTTGTTAAGCGTTACCTTATAGTGATAATTATTTACCTTAATTTTCTTCGTCAAAACTATATCACTTTGGACTTATGGAATTTGGTAATGGTCAAAATTCCAATATCTTCCATATTCTACTCTATAGTCCAAACACAAAGTCCTTGGTTCAATAATAAAAATTATTATTAATCAAATTGCTCTGGCCAAAAATTTTGACTTTGAGTTGACTTAAGTTGATCATGATACTAACCTCGTATAATCGAGGAGACGAATCCTCTCTTGAATAATGTTTCACTCCTAATACTTCCTCTCGATCCAACTATAGTCATTCAATGGATGCCGCACCATGATTTGACATTAATAAAAGCAGAGATTTCATATTGAAGATCAACAATATTCTCAAGTCAAGAAAACGATGTAAATTGATCACATCGATATTTTCTGTTTGACCTTAGTTATATTAACCAACAGAAAACTATCAAATGAGTCATTCCATAGTTATCCTATAACTAGCACTGCATAACTCTTTGATGCCCCAACAGTTATGAGTAATACACTGTATAATATTTGGAGTGTGTTACGTACCCTAGTCTTAATGGATGCATCGATATCCAGTCTCGATACGTCTTGACTAGGAATATTTAAAATGATATGTTTATTATATATTATGATACAATAATCATAATTACAACTATTTCTAATTATTATCACAAACATACCATTTATGGATATTCTGTTAAATATATTTTAATTAAATGTTTATTATTTATAACATATTATAACAAATATAAAACAGAAAGAAAACACCTTTTATTACGAATGAGAATTTATTACCGTGTTAATAATTTGCAATAAATTACATAATTGTCTCTAGAGCATACCCCTAACTCTATCAATCTTCCACTTGCAATTGTGGCCAATTATAGAATCTCAATCCCATCCCTTTGATCAGCTTTTCTAAAGCCAACCAAGGTAGAATCTTAGTGAATGGATCTGTTATGTTATCTTTGGTATCTACCCTTTTTATCATGACCTCTTTCTTCTCAATGAATTCTCCGATGAGGTGGAACTTGCGAAGAATATATTGTGACATTTTAGGTGCTCTAAGCTGTTTTGGGATTTTAATTGTCGCGTTGTTGTCATACAATAATGCCATTAGAGTCCCGGTATTGGGAACCATTCTAATCTCACTTAAAACTTGCGCATCCAGGCTGCCTCTTTAGCTGCTTCATTGAGGGCAATGCACTTGGCCTCCATCGTCGAATCAACTAATGTTTCTTGTTTGGAACTTTTCCATTCGATGCCCCCACCGTTAAGCATAAAAACATAACCAGACATCGATTTATTATCATCAACGTCACTCTGAAAGCCATAGTCAGTATACCCTTCATAAGGAGGTCCTCATTCCCGTACATGAGGAATAAGTCCCAAATATTTTTTAAATACTTTAGTGTACATATTACAACTGTCCAATGATTTTCTCCAAGATTAGTCTGGTATCAAATTATGCTCCCTAATGCGTATGCCACATTAGATCTAGTACATAGCATAGAGTACATTATGGATCTTATAGTTGAAGCATAGGGATCCTCTTTGTATGCTCTTTCTCCTCATCTGTATGAGGAGCATCCTTCTTAGTAAGAATGATTCCAGATTGCATTGAATATTTCCAAGCTTGAAATTCTTCATACTGAACCTCTTTAGTATAGTATCTATGTATAGAGATTGGGACAATCCTAATAACCTATTAGATACATTTCCATATATCTTTACACCTAATATATAGGTTGCTTCTCCCAAATCCTTCATGGAGAAGTTATCGGAAAGCCAAGCTTTCATGATTGCAATAACGAAGTGTCATTGTCAATCAACACAGGATCGTCGACATATAGTTGAAGAATATGATAGTGTTGTCCTGTTCCTTTCTGTATACGCATGCTTCCTCTGTGTTATGAATCTTATGATAAAAACCAAACTATTTGATTACCTTATCAAACACTTATTCTGACTCCTTGAAGCTTGTTTGAGTCCATAAATGGACATTAACAACTTTAAAACCCTACCCTCACTCCCACTGACCACAAAACCCTCGGGCTGCGATATACAAATAATCTCTTCTAATTCACCATTTAGAAATACCATCTTCACATCCATCTGTAATATTTTGTAGTCATAGAATGCAGCAATGGCCAGCATAATCCAAATGGACTTACGCATGGCTATAGGCGAAGAAGTTTCGTCATAATCAACACCTTGAATTTAATGAAATCCGTTCGCAACTAGCCTAGCCTTATAAGTCTCTAATTTCCTAAATACATTTAGCTTTTTTTAAATCCACTTGCAGACGATGAGTTTTATCCCTTTGGGTACGTCTGACAAAGTCCATACTTTGTTTTCATATATGGAATCCATCTCGGATTTTATTGATCCAAGCCAAAGTGCAAAGTCTTTACTCTACAGTGCTTGTTGAAAAGATAGAGGAATATTGTCATTTAAAACATAATTTTCCTATTTGCGATCCATGAGAAAACCATAGTATCTCTTTGGTGTGCGAGGTTTCCTAATAGACTACGAGGACCCATATTTTACATATCGGAGGATTGTAAAATATTAATATTATTTTTATATAGGGTCATATGATTCTTTAACTTTGGGAAATGACTACTACAGACATTTCCACCCTAATAAATTTTATCGGACAATTTTGACTTTAAAAATCTTGTATGACAAATAACTTTTGATAGAAGCCGAATTAGGGTCTAAAACCACTTCCATTAGATCGGGATGACGGTTTCTCTTTTCATAGAGTGATCATAATAGAAAAACGGATTCACCATTTGGGAGATAAGGTCATTTGAAGTTTCTCCTAATTTTGGACAGTTTAGTGGGTAATTAAAGGCTCATTTGGGGATTAGCACCCAAAGGGGGTTGATGGGACTTCTCCTTGTCATTTCACACTTCCCAAAATAGTTATAGGAGCCACCATTAACATTCTCTAGCTTAAAACCACTCTAAACCCTACTTTAACTAGCCAAATCTTATCATACGAATGTGATTAGCAAGATTAACACTTAATTTAGGGGATTTTCTATTGAAGATACCTTAGAGTTACTGTTCATCTTAGGATTTGAGCTCTTCTGGATTGCATTAGATTCTTGGTGAGCGGCTAGGACCTCTTACTTGCTAATTAGTTGATATACACCTTAAATTAATGTTTTAAAATGATTTTTGAACCATATAACGTGTTTAAACCTTAACTAATAACATATGTTAATTTGAAACTATTTTACAAAGTTTAGTGAAACCAGTGTTCTTATGGATCTCCCTTGTTCTTATAATTCATCCTTCTTCTACCCTAAGATTTAGGTTCTAATTTGTTATACGTGAATGTTTGCTTGTTTTTTTATAGTTTATAGTTTATATATTATAGGTTAAATGTTTGAATGTTTGATGATTGTTTGGTTGAAAACACCGATCGAATGGCGACCTAGAAATAGGAATCATTTTGTAACTTGTTATCGATCCATGGAGGTGAGAGTGGTGAAACATGGTGTGAATTGTGTGGGGCAACAAGGAAGGCCTCACAAAGCTACACTTCAAGTTTCAAGTCGTTTGGAGTTCTTTTTCTTTTGAGTTATCGGTAAATGAAGTTGGATCAACGATGATGTTTAGGAGTTGGATCAGTGGTGATTACTCTGAGTCGTGCTTGTTGACACATTTTTAGCCAAGCTGATTTTAATTGGACTTAGAAGATTGAAAAAAGGATGAAATGATTCACATACTTGGAAACAAAATTAGAAGAGAAGAGAAACTTAGAGAAGTTTCAACTGAATTGAAGCTAAGTATATATAGGTCAGCACCGAGTTATATAGGTCGGCACCGACCTATTTATCCTCCCTATTTTGCTTTTCGAACTCCATACATCTCATATACTACTCATGATCATGTGATTTCCATAGAGTCTGGATGAGCAATTCCAAGGATTAATGAGAGAAAAGCAAAGAAAGTAGGATAACTCAAGTGTTAATGGAGAGATCACTAGAATCAACTCAAAGTCGATGGGAAATAGCTTAGAACAACTCAAGTAGAAGATAGAAAGAGCTAACAAGTGGAAGACTTAACTTTTCACCAATAAAGATAGATTGGAACCAAGTTATATAGGTCGGTACCGAGTTATCATTTTGACTCGTGGGACTCCGATCTCTCCTGTACAACTTTGGGCTATCCCTTGGACCTCAGTGCAAGCTGGCTTTTGACCTAGTACCTCTGTTTTCCCTATAAATACAAGCCTAGCTGATACCAAAAGAGGATCAGATTCTTTGACTTAAGAAACTTCTTCTTCTTCACTTCTAACCTCTCCTCCATTAAAGTCGCCTAGGATGCTACTATTTGCTATCTAGAGCTTAGATAGGCAAATCCTTAATAATAGTTACTCACAAACAATCTAGAAAATTCATTGTAGATCTGATATCAAGTAGATTGTAGTTAGATCAAATATAATTCATTGTAATCCAAAGTGAAGACAACTAATAACAAAATATTAAGTGAACGTAAGCCATAGATTGTTGAACCACTATAAAAATTCTTATGTCTCCTTTTACTTTCCTATTGATTTTTGCTTGTTGATTTGGATCTGTACATTTTGTGCTTTTATCTGATATTTGGGTATTGGTGCTTTCACTGAGAATGAGCTAGATCTGACAACTTGAAGCTTGAATATGAGATTTGGAGAAGATGAAGAGACCTAACACTATATCTAAGGTTAGAGGAAGTCGACCAGAGCAGGTGGGCAGCTAGGAGGTATCCTCAAATTCTCATCAATCCATCTACGTAACCAAAGTAGAAATGGAAAGAATGATAAAGGAGATGAAGGATGGAATGATAGCTATACAATAGGAAATGCTGGAGGGATTTTTCCAAAAGATGAGACAATAAGGAATAGCCGGTGTTATTGGAATTTAGAACTAAGGACAGGGAACTAATGCGGGAGAATCTGGAGTTGGAGCAAAGCAAACTGGAACGATGCCCCGGTGACCAAGACTCCTTGGTACCAACTAGAATCCTCTTGGTACTGAGAGGATTTTACCCAGGAGCAATGCTGGATGGGACTTGGGGCAAGTTGGGATAACGAGAATGGACAGTGGTGGAGCCAGAAACGCAAATGCGCAATAACCAGAGGAATATGGGCCAGAGCTTCCCCATAGGAATGGAGAACAAATTGAAACTAAAGGTGCGGGTCAAAACGTAGGCGTGCATGCCGAGGTTTATGTGCCAGATTCCCCCACAGGGGCAGGGGCAGAATACAGCTAGTGGTCAAAGATTTTCGTTAGACGACCACAGCCAAATGGCTAATATGGTCAGAAGGATAGTTAGAGGTGGACCCCCACCGTAGTTTGGAGGATGTAAACAGGAATCCATTTACCGTTAACATCCAATATACAAGGAATCCTTCCAATTTAAAGCTTCCGATGTTGGAAATGTAACATAAGCAATCTGATCCAACAGTTCATTCAATGAGATACATCTGATACATGGAAGTGTTGGTTGCTTTTGAGGAGGTGATGTGGCGGTGCTTCCCATTATATTTGATAGATTTAGCAGCAATATGGTTCAGACAGCTGAAGAATGAATCCATAAGCATTTGGACCAACCTAATGAATAAGTTAAAAAGACAATTCAGAGTTCACATTTCCCGACCAAAGAATGTGATGATGCTATCAAGCGTAAAGCAAAGACCTGGAGGAAACTTAAGAAGCCATCTAACGAGGTTTAACGCTGCAGCTGCCGCAGTAGATAAGCCGGATCCATCAATAATCTTAATGGCGGCATTATCTGGAGTTGAGAGCAAGACCGACTTCAAAGTTGCACTGGAAAAGGATCTACTGATGGATCTTGCGAAGTTTTACCATGAAGCTAAGGGATATCTGTGTCAAGAGGATGCTAAAGCAGGGAGATATCTGCATCAAGAGAATGTTAAAGCTGATAGTTATGATGTTAATGCTATGGATGGCGGAGGACTACCCGGAGTAGGATATGAAAAGGATAAAGAGAAACAAAAAGCTGATAACGATTTCGGGGAACCGAAACGATAAAGGAGAGGGTCAAAGTTCTCTTCTTACATTGATTTAACCGAAACCCTGAAGAGGATATATCTAGATACTAGGGAGCAGACCCCCTATCAAAAGCCAGCTAAGAGGGGACCTATTGATCAGAAGAGAAGATCTGGAAAGTTTTGCATCTTCCATGAGCTGGATGGACATAAAACGAATGTTGGCACCTTCATGATCTGATAGAAGAGCTATTTCAGAGCAACCATTTGCAACAGTACATGAGGAACAAAATTGTGACGGTATAGCTCGAGAAGCCACCATTTGCAACAAATACATCAAGAAATAACCAGGGATCCGGGTCGAGGATGGTAATTCCGTGATCAGGGTGGACAGGAGGCGGGTTCGCTTTTTGCTCTTTGCATTTTGCTTTGAATAATTAAGATAATAATAACCTCAGACTGCTTACACGTGTATGTGGCCTAGATCGGTCTCTAGGCATGCTTTGATTCTGATAATTGTGATGACTGGTTAGGACAATAATAAGCTCAGACCGCGTACACGTGTACCAGGCCTAGATTAGTCCCTAGACATGCTCTGGGTTGGATGTTTGGGATGAACAATTAGGATTTCCATTTTCTTGTTTGCCTTGATTTAAATATTTGATTTTTGGAAAATCCACTTGAATGTGATGACCGATATTGATCGCATTAAGTCTCGGGTGGAGAGTCAGGACCAGAGTGCAGGTGAAAGTCTCCTTGTCGGAGAGCGAGAGGATGGACTTGTATGAAAAGTAAGTCCCCTCATCGAAGAGTGAGTAGATTGGCTTGCTTAGTCTTTGGGTCCTATTGTCGGAGAGCGAGCAAATTGGGCTCGACAAGGATCCAAATAGATCAAAACCCTTGATTGGGAGTCCAATGATCAGGAGAGATCAAAACCTTAGATTGGGAGACTAACGATCCGAAGAGATCGAAACCCTAGATTAAAAGACTAACAATCTAAAGAGATCGAAACCCAAGATTGGGCAATAAACGATCCAGAGAAATCAAACCCTAGATTGGAAGATGAACGGTTCGGCGAGACCAAGCTCAAGAGCGGATGCAGATTTGCTAGAAGAATTAGAATGCCTTGTAGTTAGGGTAAAACAGATAAATACCGGATGAACACAGGACAATTTTGATATGCGATGTAATAACTCCAAATGAAATTGGATTGGTTATGATGTATGAATAACACTTAAGCAAGGGCTGAAGTCTTTAGCTATAATAGGTTTGGAACGACCTTTGATTTGCAAGAGAATCCAAAGGAACTAGATGATTCACCAAGATCCGGATTGATGGAAGGCTGAAGAGCTCAACTACTGAAGAATGATTATTGCTGGAACTTATTCTAGAGTAAAGCACATATTACATTCGAAAGTCATACTTTGGAGGGCAAATGTTAACCTGCTTTTTAACCAAGCAGATTTCAACTGGACTTAGAAGATCGAAACAAGGGCAAAATGATTCATAGACTTGGAAACACAATCAGAAGAAGAAGAAGAAGAGCAACCAGGGGATGTTTTAACCGAATATGAGCTAAATATACAACTCAGCACCGAGTTATATAGGTCGATAGTGATCTATTTATCCTCCCCGTTTAGCTTCCCGAACTCCATACATCTCCTATACTACTCCAACTACTCGTGATCAATAGATTTTCCTAGAGTCTGGACAAGCAATTCCAAGGATTGATGATGGGAACCAAGAAAGTAGGATAACTTAAGCGTTAATGGAGAGATCACTAGAATCAACTTGAAGTTGATGGAAAAGAGCTTAGAACAACTCTGGTAGAAGATAGAAAGAGCTAAAAAGTGGAAGACTTAACTTTTCACCAATAAAGACAGATCGGCACCATGTTCTATAGGTCGACACCGAGTTACCATTTTGACCCATGGGACTCCGATCTCTCTTGTACAACTTCGGGTTATCTCTTGGACCTCAGTGCAAGCAGGCTTTAGACCCGGTACCTCTGTTTTTTCCTATAAATACAAGCTTAACTACAACTAAAAGGAGATTGAATTCTCCGACTTAAAAGACTTCTTCTTCTTCACCTCTGACCTCCCCTCCATTAAAGTCACCTAGGATACTATCGTTTACTATTCTAGGACTTAGATCAGCAAATCCTTGGTACTAATGACTCTCAAACAATCTAGAAACTTCATTATAGATCTAAGATTTACTAAATTATGGTCATATTTTGTATAATTCATTGTAATCTAGAGAGAAAACAACTAATAACAAAATATAAAGCGGACGTAGGTCAGATTGTCGAACCACTATAAAAATTCTTGTGTCTTCTTTTACTTCCTGCTGATTTTTGCTTGTTTGATTTGGATCTCTACATTTTTATGCTTGCATATGATATTTGGGTGTTGGTGCCATTTTTAGGATCAACAGTGCTCGAGTCAGATAGAGGTTTGCTTCATCTCAACTTCTGGCTTGCTTACGGTTTGCTTAGGAATGGAAGTTGTTGAAGTATGGGATTGGTGGAGTGAGGTGGGCATCGAACTGTAAATAGGATGATTTGGGCTTTACTTCGAGTCGCTTGCATACCTACTTCGAGCTACACTTTGGGAAGAAAACCGGCTAAGTGTTGGATCGATGGTGTCATGGTTAAGTGGGAGTGTGGTTCGACGATGGTTGCAGTTGGGTGAAAGGTTGGTTTGATGGCTACAGTTCGGTGGTGTTAGATCGATGGTCAAGGATCGGTGGTGGAGGTTCGAAGTAGAAGGAATAGAGTTGCTTTGAGTTACTTGCATAACTACTTAGGGGATTCACTATGTTTGCTTCGACCCTAACTTCAAAAACTTTGGGCTACTCACGTTTACACTTGTTTCAAGTTCACCACTTTTACTTTGGTCTAATGCTGAGATCGACACCGAGTTGTGAACTCGATGGCGAACTCTGGACTTAGATAGTGCATAATTTGGCGATGATGATTCCGTGAAGGGAAGTGACTTCTTCGAGAATGGGATGGTTGTACTTCAAGACGAGGAGGAGAGGACTTCGAGTCGGATTGAAGGAACTGTTGGAGTAAGGTTACGGGACAAACAATGATATTCTATGACTAACGATGATTGTCGAGAACCATCCCAGCTGCGATGACTTTATACAGGAGTTGTAAGATTAGTTCCAAGATTTTCTCTTCTATAGATGATGTGTGCAATGGGATCGTTGATACTTGGAGGTTTCGAAGTGTACTTGTAAAGCAAGGTTATGTGAAGATGCCCACCTGGGCATACGATGGGCCCCGGATCACACGATGTTTCAATCTATTTTAGCTTGGGTTGTTTATGGGGATGCCATCTAGTTCTTGGCCTACTATGAAGCATAGATTCAAGTACCGAGAAACCGAGACATTGAGTAGTCCTTGACTATACAGGGAGGTCATACGAGTATCATATATCCAATGCACTTAGTGGGTGAGCATAAGGATGGATGATGGATGTTATGTTTGCTTTGGTTGCTTATCGCCCTAGGGATGTCACATGATGTAGATATCTAGACACCTATTAGTCCATTCATGTATAATACACATATTATGGTTATGATATAGAGTATCATATATCTTGTGTTATGTGCTAATTCCCTGGATGCATGGATAGGTCGGGTGAGATTTTTCATGCCATTTATCCTCGTATATTGACTTTCTAGTATTTGAGATTTTGTACCGCTCACACCAGATTATTGTCTGACTTGGAATATTATGCTTTGTTTCCTATTATATTGGGTATTTTTAAATGAGTGGATTAGGGATATCAGGTTTAGAAAGCATGTAGAGCTTGATAGGTGGAGAGTAGGAGGCTACGTTCTCACGTTTTATAATGTTTAGTTGTTATCGCTTATTATTCTGCTGTGAAACACTATAGAGCTTACTAGTGCTTTATTTATTTAGAGACAGTTATCTATTCTGAGTTTATTATCAATTGTATAAACTTTATCACTATGTTGTATAGCTATATGGATTAGTGTACTCTGATTTCTATTATTCTTTCAGTTATTACTGTCTTGCCAGTTTTATATATGTGATGACTATTATATTTTATTAGATGTGTTGTGAGGCATACGATCGATTCTGTGATGTTTATTTACTTTACAATAACCTTGATTATTGCTTTACATGGTCGGGAATCATTACAGCATACTCTATAGGTAATATTAGGTGTTGGTGGTGTAGGGCGGACTTCACATTTGGTATCAAAGGTGTAGTTTAACCTAAGGGATACCGTGATCCAATAGAGATAGGATAGAAGTTCTCACGTTAGACTGGATCGAGAGTCTATACACATACACACGCAAGAGCGAGTATTTGTTATATATTTTGGTTTTTAAAACTATATGGTAGTATATATATAGTATAAAGTCGCGCTACACACACAAATATTACTTAAGTGAAATTCCCTATAGAGAGACTGACCATCCTTATTACAGTTTGAAGGATGAGTCGTTACACAAAGAATGCTGCTAGGAACTCCGTCTCTGGAATCAAAGAAAAAGTTGGCTCTGGAGCTGCCAATTCCAACCTACAGATGATGTTCAATACCCTGCTATGGAACATGCTACAAAATGCTCAAGTAGCCACTCTAGATATTGTTATTGATGGCGGTGCTCCGATGCACATGGCTAGAGCTGATTTCGCTAAGATGAATAAAGAGTTTACCTATCTCGATGGCAAACCATTCCAAGGAACAAAGTCAACGATGGAAGTGCAGTTTGGCTTAGCACCTGAAAAAGGATATTCAATGAGTTAAAGCTGAATGATGCTATGAAAATACGATGCTTCCCGATAGCTTCAAGGGCAAGCCATGAATTAGTGGAATGTAGTGAGGGCTGCTAAATCAATTTACTTTGGAATAGTTCAAAGTTAGATTCGAAGAGAATTTCATTCCAATTGTTTAGAAGTTTATTTTGTTCCGTGGATCTGAAGCAAGCAAATAGGACTATCTTCGAGTATGTTGCTGAGTTCGATCCCTTATCGAAATATGGGATGTCTTTTATCGACACTCCATTAAAGAAAAACGAGATGTTCATCATTGGCTTAGATGACTACATGGGTAAGCGACTCGTGGAGTACACTAACGAGCCTTTTGAGATGATATTTGAGAAGGCCCTGAGGCATGAGAGTCTATATCCAAAACCAATGACTATTGTTCCTAAAGAAGAGCCAAAGCCACAATAGGGAGGGGGAGGAAAGAAGAAATGGAATACCAATAACAAGAGGAAGCAATTTCAGAACAAAGATGGCTAAAAGAAGAAGGCCCGGCAGGGATTAACTTGCTATAACTATGGAGAGTGTTAATAACACATATACTGATTTTGATGACAACAACCATATATATATACTAATATTCCCAAGATGTATAGAGTATTTTATAGGATATTACATAATTTTATACAAGTATAGTGTAATTAGGTTTAAAGACTGATTAGTAAAAAACAAGAGATCAAGATTCAAAGATGATCAGGAAATTTGAAGACTCATGAGGTTGGAGATAGAGGCAAGAAAAGTTCAAGATTATAGTTTATAGTTGACAGACATTAGATTAACTTGTTAAGGTCCTGGATAGCAAGTTTCCTTAAATACTCTCTTATCATAACAGTTATTTTATTACCAAACTATTTAATTTAAAAATAATTACAAATATTTTATAAGAATTTTATATATTAATACATTTTAAAACTATTTTTAATTGATTTTACAAGAGTTTGGAATTTTTCAATGCGTTTAAAAGTTTTTTTATTTTTCAAAATTGATAAGGGTATGTCGGCATACCTTACCTATGTATGTCGACATATGTACCGTTGAAGAGATGTCTTTTGAATTTTGAATTGTTGTTCTTTTTGTTACATTTCTTCACGAATAGACACATCCCTTCAAACACTATATAAAGGGGACCCGAAAATGAATTTTAATACCTACTTTCTCTATATTCTTCTTACTCCAAATTATCATTATATATTTCACAAAATCCACTTTCTATACTCTTCAAATTCAATCTCTAATTTACTACACTCATTCTCTACAATCTGCTCACCGATTTGAAAGTATTTTTTTCAATTCAAAGATCAAAGTGCTATCAAAGAATTATAGGATATTTTGTATCCAAAGTACAACTATTTGTATTTGGAAATAACAACTCTCTATTATTATTTATGTAGGTTTGCTTTTTTCCTGTTCAAATCAAGTGGTTGTGCTTGTTGCCCGTTTAAATCAAGTGGCTGATCTTATTGCCCAATTAAATCAAGAGAGTCTACCTTGAGCTCAAAAAGTAGGAAGGGTGTATCTTGTTGCTTTGAAATCGAGATTGTATTCTGATTTGCTTGCTAATTGATTAAAGTAGGAGTTCGAAAGGAAATTTGTACATGTAGTATACATGACTGGATGTAGGATTGGTTAACCCAAACCAATGTAAACTTCCTGGTGTCATCTCTCTTACTTTTACTTTATTTTTATTTTTATTATTATATATATATATCACTATGTGCGTGTGACTGCTTGTTAATATATATCTGTGTTGATTATCTATTTTTAAACTTAAATCTTGAAATAATTTCGAAAAGTTCAATATAACTTATAAAACACTATTCACCCCCTTCTAGTATTAAAGTAGCCTTAAGATTCATTCACATTATACTACACCATTTCCTACATTTGGTTTCAGAGCATTAGGTATTCAAACACTTGTAATTTGATTTTTGAAAAGTATAATTAGCTAGTAACACTAGTAGTACACTTTTTAACACTTTTGTAGAAGGACAATCAATTGTTAGACCCCCACTATTTAATGGTAGTAAATTTACTTATTGGTTATGTAGGATGAAAATTTCTTACAATCCAATGGTTTAGATACTTGAAACATTATACAGAGTAAGTACATTAAACCCCAAACTGAATACTCAACATGGACACCGGACCCAAAGACATAAGCACTCAATAATTCAATGGCCATGAATATTTTATTTTGCTCTCTAGGTAAAACTGAATTTAATCTGGTTTCTATTTGTAAGGCTGCTTATGAAATTTGGAGAACATTACAAGTTGTACATAATGGTACTAGTAAAGTAAACAAATTAAGATTTCCATTCAAACCAACCAGTTTCATGTTTTTAAATGAAACCAAGTGAGTCAACTTCTGACATGTATTCTAGATTTCAGGATATGGTTAATTCATTAGTATCATTAGGTAAAACTTTGTCAAAAGAGAATCAAGTTAGAAAAAATCTTAATCAGTCTCTTCTGAATGGGATCAAAATACATTAGCAATAAAGGAAGCCAACAATATTAGTAATTGAAAATTGAAGAATTAATTGGTAATCTAATGTCCCATGAAGCACAACTGCAGAGTAGAAGGGAAAATAAGGCAATCGAGAAGAAATCAATTGTATTCAATGCAATAACTGATGATCAAGATTCAGATGACGATGATAATGATAAGGAGATTGCTCTTATGACTTGAAATTTTAGAAAATTTCTAAAATACAAAAAGATGAACAACATTCGTAAAATTGAAAATAAAAATTCTGGAAATGGAAATGTTTTCAAGTGTTACGATTGTGCTGAATCCTTTGTCCTTCAGCCTAAAAATAAAAGTTGATGTCCTTCAGCCTAATTTTTTTTCAAACTTTATCCTTTTCCCTATTTACACCTTAAATGTATAGATTTGTAATGAATGGTTAAAATAGATGTAATTATAGTTGTATATAGTTATTTATTAGAAGTTTTATAATTAGTATTGATTTTGATTCCATATATAACATTATCACATTTCATAGTTTTCAATATATGTCACATTTAGGGAGAGTTTATTTTTCTTTACCCATTTTTTGTTGATGACAAATGGGAGAAAAATATAAAATATAATATATGCATATGCATATGCTAAGGGGGGCTATTAAAAATAGGGGGAGTTAACCAATTTAGGGGGAGTTACATTATGTTTCATAATAAATATATTTACATGGTTGTCAGTATCAAAATTGGGGAGATTGTTAATACCACATATATTGATTTTCGTAACAATCATATAAATACAAATACTAATATTTTCCCAAGTTATATAGAATATTTTTGCAGGATATTATACAGGTTTATACAAGTACATGATAATCAAGTTTGAAGACCGGTCGGTAAAAAGACTAGAGACCAGGATTTAGAGCTGATCAAGATATTTGAACACTCATGAGTTTAGAGACGGGGACAAGAAGAATTTAAGACTATAGTTAATAGACATTAGATTAACTTGTTAAAGTCCTTGAATAGCAACTTTGTTCAAATACTCTCTTATCAAAATCGTTATTTTATAACCAAACTATTTATTTTTTAAATAAATTTATATAAATATCTTATAAGATTTTTATATATTAAAACATTTACAAATGATTTTACAGGAGTTTAGAATTTTGCAACACATTTAAAAGTGTTTTTATTTTTCAAAATTGACAAGTGTATGCCGACATACCCTACCTATGTATGTTGACATATGTACCATTGAAGATGTGCCTTTTGAATTTTGAATAGTTGTGATTTTTGGTTACATCTCTTTGTGAGTAGACATATCCCTTCAAATACTAGATAAGTAGGACCAGAAAATGAATTTTAATAAATATTTTCTCTATAGACTTCTTCTTCCAATTTCTCATTATATATTTCACAAAATCTACTTTCTATACTATTCAAATTCAATCTCTACTTTACTACCTTCATTCTCTACAACCTACTCACTAATTTGAAAGTATTCTCTCATCGATTCAAAGATTAAAGTACTATCAAGGGCTATAGGATGTTTTATATCCAAAGTACAACTATTTGTATTTGGAATCAACAACTCTTTACTATTATTCATTTGGGTGTGCATGTTGCTCATTCAAATCAAGTAGGTGTGCTTGTTGCTGATTCAAATCAAGTAGGTGTGCATTTTTCCTATTTAAGTCAAGTGGGTGATCTTGTTGCCCGATTAAGTCAAGAGAGTTTATCCTAAGCTCAAAAAGTCAAAAGGGTATATCATGTTGCCTTTAAATCAAGATTGTACTCTGGTTTTCTTGCTACCTTATTAAAGTAAGCGTTGGAAAGGAAATCTATACATACACTGCATAGGACTAGACATAGGATTGGTTAATCCGAACTAGTATAAAACTCCTGGCATTATCTCTCACCTTTTACTTTATTTTTACTTCATATATATATATATATATGATAGTCAATTAATATATATCCATGTTTGTTATCTATATTTAAACCTAAATCTTGAAATAATTTAGAAAACTTCCATATAAGATATAAAACACTATTCCCCCCTTAGTGTGAAGTAGCCTTAAGATCCGTTCACACTAGTATAACTTATACTACACCATTTACCTCAAAGGGAAGGGTCGCTTTTGTAAAGGCTGCAAAGTTGAGGGGAGAAAATGTTACAACTGCAATAAGCTTGGCACATCAAGAAGGACTGTCCATAGCTACCTAAGCAGAAATAGATAGTGAAAGCATATGCTCTCAACATTGTCGTAACTTCGTCGAGTGCTCCATCGATGAAAGAGAAGGAGAAGAGGGTCGTTATTCATGATATGCTTTCCATTAACAATGTTCCCATACATGTTTTGTTTGGTACCGGGGCTTCATGCTCCTTCATGTCTAGTGACTTGGTAGATAAGTTAGGACTGGAACCCGAAATTGTTGGCTGGCCTTTGATTGTGATGAACCATATTGGAAGCTCCACTAGCCTGTGTATGGTTTGGTCTTACTGTGTCATGAATGTTGTTTTGGTTGTCATTGTTTTGTTTTGGGTTTTGTGGGGTTTAGTATTATTCTGGGTATGGACTGGCTTCATAGATACAGAGTGATGATGGATTGTGAGAATTCATTGGTGAAGATAGGGGTAGATGATGAGCGGACGGTAGTGTCAAGCTGCCTACCAAACGATGAGGTGATAGTTAGTTTTTTATATTCGCTCAATATCCCATACGATGAGTTGTCATCGGTGTCTTTGCTAGGGAGTATCCGAACATATTTGAGGAGGTGACCGGACTTTCGCCACATAAAGAAATCGAGTTCCGTATTGACTTAGTGAAAGACGCTAGGTGATAGTGATGCCTTTGAGGAGGATGGCACCTAGGGAGCAGTGGGAGCTCGAGGTGCAAGTGAATGACCTATCGAGAAAAGGGTTTATTCGTAGGAGTATTTCTAAGTGAGGTGTGCCCGATGTATTCACCACAAAGGCGGACGGTTCCCTCGAACCGTGTGTCGATTCCATGAGCTAAATAAAGTGATAAGGAAGAATAAATATCCACTCCCACGTATTGATGACTCGTTCAATCGGCTCTATGGTGCTAGAGTCTTTTCTTAGTTGGATTGTACAATGAGATTTCACCAACCGAGAGTGGCTAGAGAGAGGATGTCGATTACAACCTTTTGTATACCATATGGATTATACTAATGGTTAGTTATGCCATTCGGGCTGACTAATGCGCTAGCATAATTTGTTTATCTCGTAAACCATGTTTACAGGGTTTAACTAACTAAATTCATGCTTGTGTTCGTCGATGATATTCTCTTCTACTCAAGGATGAAGGGGGAACACAAGAAACATTCAAGGATTGTACTTGAGATGTTGAGAGAGCACCAACTGAAAGTGAAGTTACTAAGTGTCACTTCTGAAGGAGGTAAGTGTGATTCTTGGGTTACGTTGTTTTTCAGTAGGGCATTGCTATGGATAATGTAAAAGTTGTAGCCGTCTAAGATTGGGCTAGACCCAAAATGCTATGGATATGAGAAGTTTCTTATGGTTAACCGGATATTATGAACAATTCATCCAGGACTTTTTCAAAGTAGTTGCACCATTGACTCAATTGACAAAAAAGAATCAGACTTTTACTTGGGATGCAAGATGAGAATACGCATTTGTGAGCCTGAAAGAAAAGTTGAAGAGTGGAGCAGTATTGACCATTCTAAGTGGGAATGAAGAGATGACGGTATACACTCATGCTTGTGGCATCGAATTGGGCACGGTATTGATGTAGAGAGACAAGGTTGTTGCATATGCTAGTTGAGAACTGAAGCCACATGAAAAGAATACCCGACCCATGATCTGGAGTTAATAGCAATCGTGTTTGTGTTAAAGATTTGAAGGCATTATCTTTTAGGAGAGAGATTCGAGCTGTTCATCGACCATAAATCATTGAAGTACCTCTTTTCGCAGAATGATCTTGTCCTTCACCAACAACGATGGTTAGAGTTCCTAGACTCCTACGACTTTGATATTGCATATACACTGGGGAAGGGAATGCAGTTGTCGATGCACTGAGTATGAGAGATACCAGCTTGGAAGCTATGTTCCTAGAGTGGATGCAGTTAGATTATATTGTTGGTTATGATTTTCAATCGAGTGCGAGCTAAAGCCAGAGATATTGGCGAGCTTGACTATCAGGCCTACTCTAATTGATCAAATCAGCACTAGTCAGAGGCATGATGCCAGACTAGCTAAGATTATAGCTAAGATTAAAGCTGGAGTAGAGTCTAAAAAGATGAGGTAGTACGAGCTTAACCAAGATGGATGGCTCTGTAAGGATGGAAAATTGTTTGTTCTCGATGTCGATGGGTTGAGGGATGAGGTGCTACAAGAGTGCAATCATTTGAGATTGACTATCCATCCCAACAATAATAAGATGTACCGTGATATGAAGCAGACCTGTTATTAAGAAGGGATGAAGAAAGATGTTGGGACATCCATCTCGAAGTGCATGAACTGCCAATTAGTAAAGGAAAAGCGGAAGAAATCTTGTGGATACAATTGCTAGAAGTTCCTGATTTGAAATGGAAACAAGTATCGACGGATTTCATCAATGAATTGCAAGGGACTTGAGGAGGTTACGATAGCATTTGGGTCATAGTCAATCGATTGACCAAGAGTGCCCATTTATATCCGTCATGTCAAGTAGAACAGTAGCCAAACTGGCCAAATTGTATGTGAAGTGGATAGTGTGATTCCATGGTATGCTAAAGAGAATTGTGTGTGATTGAGACCCATTGTTCACTAATGGGTTTTGAAAAAGCTTACAAGAGGCGTTGGGGATAAAGCTACATTTGAGCACAACTTATCACCCTCCAACCAATGGCTCAACCGAGGGAGTGAATCATATTTTAGGAGATTTCTTGCAGGCTTGTATATTTGACTTTGGAGGCTTGTGGGATGGTCAATTACATCTCCCTGAATTTTCATACAACAATTTTTATCAATCCAACATCGATATGGCACCATTCGAGGCACTATACAGCCGACTATGTACGCTCCTTCGCGTTGGTGAGAAGCAAGTGCAAAACTGATACTTGAGCTTGACATAATTAGAAAAACCTCGAGAACATAGAGATCATTAACCAACAGATGAAAGCTATTCAAGATAGAAAGGAGGGCTACGCTGATAAGAGACACAGAGATCTAGAGTTCTCTGTCGGCAATATGTTATTCGTCCAGATCTCTCCATTGAATAATGTAATTCGATTCGGTAGTCAAGGGAAGTTGGCACCGAGATTTGTAGTTGCTTTTCCGATACTAGAGAGGATTGGGAGCCTTGCTTATAGTACCTCATAGAATGACGAGAGTGCACAACGTATATCACATTTCTTACTTCCAAAATTTTATGCATGACTCAGGCATAACTATCGTACCAGATCAACTAGATGATATCGAGATTGAACTGGAAGCTTTGAGACCTCATAGGTCTGTTTGTATCATTGGACGTGATATGAAGCAGCTTAGGAGGAAGATGGTAGAGCGATCTGGTAAAGGTTTTGTGGAGTGAAACCAAAGGCAAGGACAGCTTATGCAGAGCTCTTTACTTGGTAAGACTTTCTATTTAACGCTTTTACTTTTACTTATGATATCATAAAGTATATCGTAGTGTAGTATCCTACATGTTAGGATAGGCTTGTATGTTACCTTTTATATTTGGTGTTATTGTGTATGCATATTGATGGTTGCATATACTTGTATATGATTGTTAGGCGTGTAGGATAAATTTTTTGATTTTGTTTTGAATTTTGAGGGCGAAATTCCTAAAGGAGATAGAATGTAACGACCCGTATTTTATGTATAGGAGAATCGTAAAATATTAATAGTATTTTTACATAAGGTCATACGATTCAATAACTTTAGGAAAATACTACTAGAGACATTTTCCATACTTAGAATTTTTATCGGATGATTTTGACCCTCAAAATCTTATATGGCCTATAACTTTTGATAAGAGCCATATTGGGGTGTAAAACAAGGCATCAATGCCCATTTTAGGATTAACACCCAAATGGGGCCGATGAGACTTCTCATTGTCATTCCACATTTCCAAAATAGTTAGAGAAGCCATCATTAACATTTCTCTAGCTAAAACCCACTCTAAACCCTACTTTAACTAGTCAAATTTTGTTATTAAAAGGAGATTAGTGAGATTAGCACTTAGATTAAGGGATTTTCTATTGGAGATACCTTAGAGTTGTTGTTCATCTTGGGATTTGAGCTCTTGTGGCTTGCTTTAGATTCTAGGTAAGTAGTTAGGACCTTGCACTTGCTAGTTAGTTAATATACACCTTAAAATGATGTTTTAAATTGATTTTGAACGTCAAAACATGTTTTAAACCTTAACTAATCACATATGTTAATTTGATAGGATTTTACAAAGTTCAGTGAAATTATGTAACACCATATAAAAATTACGATAATTAATAAGGCTCCAAAAAGGAATTTGAGCAAACGATGGAATTTGGCCATGAAACTTGTACTATTGCATTTGTGGTGATTTTCTGAGCAACTGTCATATTTGGAGTTTCATGATCGGAGCTAAAAGAAAAAGTTATTAGCATTTGAAATTTTTGGAGCAAAAATAATTAAAAACAAAAACGAAAATAAGTTATAATAAATACGGGACCCCACGGTCGACCCCTTACTTGGACCAGTCTACCGCTAGTGGTTGACCACTTATAAGGGTGCTCGATTGGTCGGGGTATGGCGGCTAGGGTTTGAACCTTGGCCAAGGCCCTGATTTAGTTATTTTAATCTAACTGTTACGGTTGGTTGGAACGCCAATAAATACAGGTTTAACCCCTCACTTCTCTTCTCATGTTTTCTGATCAAAGCAACGAACCTCTACCATTTTCCCTTCTCCTCTATTTCTAGAAATTATATAATATTATATATATATATATATATATATCGGAGAAGGGTAGAAAATAAAAGAGAAGAAGCGAATAAGCGAATCAACATTGCAAAAGAAAAGGTAAATTTCTATAGTTATAAATTTATATTCCTCTTAGCCCCAAATCTCTTCTGAGATTTGTAATTCTAATAGCATGTATATATACCCTATTATGCATATTGTTTTGGATTAGAATGGAAAAGGAGTCAAGTAAAGGAATGGATTCAGATTTGGAATGTTAGAAAGGTGAGTGGAAAATTATATAATTTATTTGTAACATTGAAATTTATATCATTGATTTTTTTTAATTATTATGCTTATATAGGTTCTGATGAGTTGCAGGCTTAAAACAAACATATAAGATTATCGCTTACATAGTCTATGAAATAGGTAATTGGGATAGGAATAGTATGTATAACCTAATGTGAAATTTTGAAATCAGTCGGGTCGAAATTAATCCATCATCACATATTCTATTGACAGTGTCAACGTCGAAATTAATCCATTATCGGGTCGTTCAGCTGAAAAGTGTGTTGTCGATCCTAGTTTGACCATGAAAGAAATTATTAATCCCCTAAATGGCTTGCTGCAGGATATTGATACATCGACCACTAAGCTTCCTCCTCCGTTGTCCACTAGTGAGCATACTCTCGCACCTTACTTGGCTTCATCTTGTATTCATCCTTGGACTTTGATTGATGTAGGGTTGCCAGTCGCGTCCACTTTGGGCATCAAGGATACTGTGCAAGTTGATATGTTAACTCTGTTGCAAATGGTGTTGTCGGAGATTTTTCCTCGTGTGCAGCTGGGTCAGTTAGCGTTGCACCTGCTGATATCATCCAGGATCGAAGTTGCCGTCCATCTGCTCGAGAAAATGCCGAGCTCGCAATCCCCAATTCCAGTTTGAATGGTCAGGTTCCTATGGTCTCTTCCCTGCCACGGCCAGGTCCTAAATGGTCGTCTTTATTCACCAACATGCCAAAAAATGCGGGTATCCATTCCCCTAGGTGTTTTGACAATGTGGAGCTTGATGGAGTTTTGATTCCTTCGGATGAGGTTATAGAGGCCAGTGTTGACTACTGGAAGGACCATTTGGTGGGCTTTTTCCTTGATACAAATCCTGCCTACCACCTTGTTAAGGCGCATTGCAATCAGATTTGGAAGCCTAAAGGGGGAATAAGTGTTCACTTCGATAACGAAATGTTCTACTTCAAATTCTTGCATAGTGAGGAAGACAACGCATTCTTGAGGCCGATCCTATCCTCATTGATGGAAAACCTTTTATTATTACAACCTGGAGTCCGTCTGTTGATAGAGCCAAGGATTAGGTATTATCTATTCCAATCTAGGCACACTTTTCCCATATCCCATCTGTTTTTCAGCCTTTGATCGAAATTGATTGGCTAGCTGGCTAGGTTGGTAAGGTGATTTGTTATGACGCTAATATTGTAGCCAGAAAGAGATTAGTGTATGCCAAAGCTCTGATTGAAATAACCCCTGCCAAGCTTTTGCCTTCTGAATTGAAAGTCAGACTCAATGTGGACCACTTTGCTGTGGTCAGGGTACGCTATGGTTGGAAACCGAACATCTGTACGTCCTGTCAGTTTTTGGGCATCTTTCGGATGTGTATTGTAGAATGGCCTTTGCTAACCCTATTCCTCTATCTGAGCAGATTCCACTTCCTCGTCCTCCCATCAGGAAGTGGGTACTGAAGGTTGCTCCATCCCTCCTCACGCTGACCCTATCCTTTCTGTTGTTGCTCCTCCGTCTACTGACCCTGTCCCGTTTGTTGTTGCTTCTCTTTCTACAGTCCCAACTGTTATCGTTTCTCCCGAAGTTTCTCCTGATGGTGTTGATCCTATTGGTGGGGCCCATTTTGTGTGTGCGCCAACTATTTTGTCTGATTCTATTATTTGGAATTCTGATGAGCGCGCCTGGGTCCATGTTCCTTCTGACATGCGTTACTCGTCGTAGTCTGATACATTTTATGCCTCTATCAATGATATTGCGGGTGTGAGTTGATGCCTTATATATTATATTGACGGTGAGGGTCTGTCCCTTACTGGGGTTGGTGAGATTGGTGAGGAGAAAAAAAGTAAGTTTTGTCACGTCACCTGGGATAGGAAATTTATTTATTCTCCTGATTCTGAAGGTTATGACCCGCATCTGGCTGCTCTTTTCTCTGGGTATGCTCATGTTAGTGGCCTGTCCACTGTTGTTGGTAGTGGTTGTTCTTCTCCGAAGGCAGTGTAGTTTTTGAGGGTTAGTAGTTTAGGCTCCTTTTGCCTAACTCATGTTCTTTATTTTCTCCTTTTTGTGGGCGCTTTCGCCCGTTTAGCTGTTCTGTGCATGTGCAGAGCACCTGTTTTCTCTATATTTATACAGTGGCACAACCCACTATAAAGCCGGCTAGCTTTGCTAATTTTTTTTTGAAATCAGTCCCTAATGATTATTATTGAAGAATATTTGTAAGTTGTAGAGTTTATTCTAGATTATAATTGGGTTATAAATTAGGTTGCCTTGGTTAACTTGGAATGTGAATTTCTATATTTTAATTTACTTGGAGTGTGGTATAATTAAATTATATCTATTTCCGTGTAATTTCCAAAATTATCCAATTTAATAAATATGTATAAAAGTGAGTGTTTGAATTAACAAGGGATATGTAAAAAAGAAAAGAGATGTGTAAAGTATGGATATTATTCTCTATAGGTTACACTATCTATTTCAATAAAAGAAAAGCAATAATTCCTTAAAATTTCAAACAAAACAAGGCCTCACCTTTGGTTAAATCATGGAAACCTACAATGGTAATCCTTTTTGAAAGGGTAGCTTTGATAAATTAAAACGTGAAAAGGAATGTTCTAGGAATTAATAGTTAGAAATAGGAATATATATGTTTAACTGCATTTAATGAATAAAAATAAAAATATATACGTAGTGCAATTTACGACAATATTCGTATTAGTTATTAATAACATAATAATTATAGGACTGGGAGATTGAAAAGGAAAGAATAATAATTCCAAAATTTATGGATAATAACTACAAATTTAATAGGTAATAAATTTGTAGTTAATAGAGAGTTAAAAGAATTAAATGGATATTGATTAGAGAATTCAATATGACATTTATGGGGAAACTGAATAGGCATAATAAGTGGATTTTGAAATGAGTAAATAAATATCATTAGAGATTGTCCAATTTTGACATTGATGACCAATTATTATAGACAATTAACATTTATTAGACATAAGAAGGAAACGAGGAAACCAAAGCCTAAGCGTACAAAATAGAAATAATTACGTAACAAACAAGTAAGAATTAATACTATTAAGTACACGTAAATGACAATATAATTTTCATGGTAGAAAATTATATAACTTCAATTATATGCTTAGAACGAGCATGAATTAGTGGGCCTAGCCCAACACTTAGGCTTTGGGTGAAAGGTTTGGTTTAGTGGGTTAGGATGCAAGGTCAGTAGCAGAAGTTGGCCCTTCACCTAGCGGCTGCCAACAGTTGTGTATACTCAGTACTGATGTGAGACATCTCCAACTATAGGACTCGTAGGGAAGAGATATGCATTATAGATAGGTGAGGGAAAAATATACTAAGGTTTCACCTTCGATTTGAAGTATTAAATGGCCCAATACTTTTAAGGAAATGGCGTCTGTTTCATTTCCAATAAGAGGTATTAATTAATCGAAAGGGGGATTTTTTTTCTTGACTTAGGTTAGTCTAAACGGGATGTCAGCGGTGGAAGATCAATGAGCTATGTCGGTATTTTGCACCAGAATTTAGTAGTAGGTATGGCATCTAGGTATTATCACCAGCGATCCCGAGCGAGTGGTAGCAAAGACTTGGGTTATGCCTTGACAGATTTTGCTTCCTACTAGTGTAGAATTCATATAGAAGATGCATAGACCTCAAAGTAGATGGTTAGATGAAAATTTATTTATCGGAGGTGGGCTAGTTAACCTTTATATGAGTCTTTGAGATGTGCTAGTAGTGTGACAATTAAATTATAGAGTCGTATGTAGAGGTCATCGGTTAATGTAGTTAGAACTGATTGAGTAGCATTTGCATTGTGGAGGGCCCGCTTCAAGGACTGAGGTGTTAAATGATCATTGGGTCTGCCTCCTCCCTATTTGAGAAGTATTAAGTGGTCAGGGTTTTGGGTAGTGAAACGGTTAGATATATATGAAGATAAGCATACACATATACAGTTATACCTCGGAGAAGGTTAGGCATATTGTACGAACACAGGACTTAATTAATTAACCATAAGTAATAGTCATAACACTTAAATGGAAATTAGTCGACATAAATCAATGATATGGGTAAAGTATTAGATTTTACAATCACTGGAACATTGTTCTGACCCACCTCCTCATTACAACCTAAAGGATATATTTAGAGAGATAGGATACTGGTGCAAGAGGGGAATGGTAATGAAAAGTCTTCTTATTCATGCTCGGTGTTGAGAAGGCAATTAGACATCCAAGGAATAATATTGATTCCAAGTAGTAGCCTTGGACAATACGTATGTACTATTATATTTGTTAATTCTGCTATGAGTTTATATTAATCGGTATTCAATATGCTTGTGTTTATTACAAGTTACCAAAACCAACGATCCATGCCCCAATAGACTTGGGTTTCGATTTAGTCGAAATTCGGGTCCATTAAGGTGCGGGTTGTTACATTTGGTATCAGTGTCTAGGTTAGTCAATCATAGGAATTAGGATACATTGAGAATATTTGTATTTTTTACTTATAATTATATATATTATATTCCAAACTCTATAAATTCCGACTATAGAAGTAGTTGGGACCATATTCCAAAAGGATGGGTAAGGTAACTATGAGTTGGGTCAATAACTAGAGTTAAATTTATATTCCTTCCCTGATTACCCCATGGGGCGGAGGTCGTATTGTAAGGAGTGGACAAAGAAGAGCACGAGCATGACATATATGAGGACCCCGAAAGCTGGATGATACTTGAAACCTTTGCTAGGCCTAGGCTGCCTTATGTGGATTTTGATGGATTGAGGATTGAAGATGCACCTTTCATCCGGACAAATGGGAAGTAAGAACATATATGTTGCAAGCATCCGGAAGCAAGGTATGACGAAGGAGTGGAGTAGGTTCCTGCAATAAGGTGTGTCCTAATCGCCACAAGAAGATAATTCGAATTTTTGATGAGGATGAGTGGAAAAGAAGGAAGGATGAATAAAGACCATTTTTGTGTCCAACCTTATGTGAAAGATTTTGACAAAAAGATTTTTGAAGACTCCTTGAAATTATTGCAACCCATAATTTCGAACACTTTGTCTTTGAATATCTGAACTTTGAAAAATGTTGCAGTATTAAAAATGTGATTATATAACCTTATTAAAACTCTTTTTAATGAATAATTAATATTAGAAAACTTGTTTTTGGAATGTGTTTACAAAAATAAACACTCTGAAGAAATATCGATAATGTGATCGAAAATCGTTTTATCGATAATCGAATTTTAGTTCGATAAAAGTTGTTTAAATACTTTGGAAATTGTATAATAATATATGAACACATTAATAACAATCAATTACCTCATGTTTCATAACAAAAATTATCTAAAAACATAAGTACACTTAAGGAGACAAAAGGAGGGATTCTTGCCTTGTCCTAAGGCATGAATCAAGGCATTGATTAAGGGATGGAAGGTGAGAGGAAGCTCTCTCTTTAGCTAGCCATATAGGGGTATGGAGGGTCATTTTCCACATTCCAAAAGCCTATAAATACATGCCCATGGCCTCCTTGAATGGTTGCTCATTCACTTGAAAAGAAACCACTCTTTTACACTTTTTTCTCTTCACAAACCTCTTTAATTAAAGCAACTCAATTAAACACTCTCTTCATCTCTTCAAACTCTTGCTATAGTCATTAAATAGCATAGAAAATATTTCCATCATCTTGGAAATTGAATTTTTGGAGCACATCTTCCCATTCTCCTCAAGGCCATACCCAATAAGGCATCATCTTGCCTTGGTGTGCACCATTTAAGGTCATTCTTCCTTAAGCCATGTGAAATTAACGCTTAATCTAGCCTTGGACATGAGCTTCTGGGTTGAAGGTAAGAAGTTATGGTTTTGTTGCAAGCTTGGGGTTGGAAGTTAGCTTGGAGTTAGTTCAAAAGTGAGTTTTCTCCCTCCTTGAATGAAAATTAATAACCTGATAAATTGCTTGCTACAAACTATTATAATAGACACTAGTTACTTAAAGTTATAATCTTGAATTGGTGTGCTTTGGAAAGCATTTTGATTGTGTATACTATTGTGCCTTGGAACACAATTTGATTTAGCATATGTAATATTTGACTTTGGACCTTGGACTTATTTATTTGTACATATGTAAATCCTATGGTATATGACTTGAATTTGGACTTTGGACTTATATGTTTTCGCATATGTAGTGGCATATGGAATGGGATTGGACTTGACTATTGAATGCGCATATATAATATAATAGTTATTGGTATTGCCTTTATAGCAATAGTCGCTATAGAAGCACTTCGATATTGTTGTATTTATCTTGCTTTCTACTTGTGTTTCTTATTTATATATATGTTGTATATATGTTATTCCATGCTTCTTTGAGTTGTGGTTTGAACTTGAGAATTACTTATGCATATGGGAATGAATGAAGTTGAATTGAATAGGGAAACTATCTGTATACCGATAGTCGCTATAGATGCACTTCAAATCCCTTCTGTTCTTCCTACTTTTAAACTCTATCTTATGGTTATTTTTGAAAGGAATGTTTTACTTGTTTGCTACACTTATAGTAGTATAAAATATAGTAATAAAGTGAGTTGAACAATTATTTGATTTATAAAACAAAGTTGCAAAAGTTATGGTCCATACAGCAATGGTTGCTATGGATGCACTTTGGAAAAACATGTTTTTTTTGTAAAGTATAAAATGTTATCACTTTAGACATTTTATAAAGTCTTTTCAAAGGAGTTTATAAAAGTTGTATAAGTATTTTAAAGAAGTCTGAAGTTTAAGTATATTTTTAAATAATTTATATTGAAATTTTAAAGTAAAGGTTTTTTTTATATATTTATAAAACTTGTTTATTTTGTTGAAGTAGAAAAGTTTCCAAATCAATTTAAGTAATTATTTTTAAAGTAATAATTTCTAGATCTATGTATAACTTATGTATAAGTATTTTAAAGATATTTTATATACATACATATATATATATAACTTTTATAAAACTACAGTGATATTTTATTATAGTATACAAAGTTTTTATTGCACTTTTCTTCATTAATTTTATTTTAAATTCTATTAAATATACTAGTTTTATAAATAAACTATTACACACACACACATATATGTATATGTATCATTTAAAAACATTTTTAACTTATATACAAATATTTTTGAAAGACTATTATTTTGGAAGAAGGAAGGTGAATTTACGTACGTAAAAATGAACGTGTAGTTTACTTGTTAATGGAATGTTAGTACTATACTTAACATTAAAAGCCGAGTAAGGTACACTTCTGTATTTGTGAGAGTCAAGGTTGATGTTTGAGCAGGGATAAAAGCAATAGTGCACAAACCTACCGACTTCCCTCTTGACCGAGGAATAGTTAAGTTAGAATGTCGGAAATGTGTTAAGAATACAATCCAAGATTTCTATAAGCAATCGCTTTGGAACTCGATAGTCAATTAATTGACTATCGAACTTGACCAAATTAACTTAGGAAGTATCTAAAAGGTTCGCAGCTTCATACCCTTTGAGAACCCTCGAGGAGGAGCATTGGTATGAAACATATCTAGTTTTAAGAACTTATATATACGAGATCCCCCGGGGAGGACTCCTCTTTATATAGTTTTGTTTACTTCTAAAAAATGAACAGAAATTGAGCTAATTGGAAAATTCATCAATTTGTTTTAAAGAGTCTGGGATCGGTAAGTATTTTATTTACCAAATACCACTTCAAAACTAGTATACGAGTCTGTGTGTCAGAAGTGATTGTCGAAGTGGAATGTTATAGAGTTGAACTATCTATCCTAAGGTTAAGTCCGAGGGAGAGGTCAACGTTAACATTTCAGACTTATGTTATAGAGTTGAGCTGTCTATCCTAGGGTTAAGTCCAAAGGAGAGTTCAGCGTTAGCATTTGTCAAACAGGCTTAGCGGGAATCCATAAGTGATGTGGATTCGGTTCGAGTGATGAAGACTCTTGTGTGCGATGCCATACGTAACCTCGACATTGGAAAAATGACTAAAAACAGAGTAGGATGCGTAGCCAGTGGGTTTAGCTAATGCAAGGATATATCAACTCTATATATATAGTATGCTTATCGATGTTGCTAGTTGGAGTTAATGATATCCGACATCACGTGTTAGGGCGTGGTCCAGCTATATTTACCTCCATGGTATAGTTTATCTAGAGATATACGTCCCTCGGAAGATACTTTCTAACCCTTGTCATGGAGATTGATCTCAGTTTACTAGGGAGGTCTCCATGGAAAATCTATATATGAACGTACCTTAGTGGTTTTAAATGTATTCTAATATTGTTGTGTTGTGAGATGCAAGTAACGCAGCTATTTTCTGATTTATATTACACACCTTAGACATTATCTATAATATCACCTAATGTAAATATCAATTGTTCTTGGTTCTTTTGAGGGGATACCCATTCCAATTATTCGGTTGGTCTCAAAACTTCTGTTATGTGTTTACATGCATTTTTTGAGTTTCTTATACCAGATTTATGTCTGACACATGGTATTTGTTTTTCCAAAATTCCTCGTGTACTCTTTCGAGTAGATTGAGGAAAGCAGGTTTTAGTTTGGATGCTTTAAGCTTATGGAGATAAGCTGAAGGCTTCCACCCATCAATCTATCAACCTATTTTCATTTTCGTTCACTATATGTATGTATGTAATTAGCATTGCAAGGACAAACAGTTATAACTGTCTAGACTAATAGTAGTACTTAGGTATTTTGTAACTCTGAGATTATCATGTATGTTGGAGTAAACCTTTATACTACACTTTTGAGATAGTCTATATTATCGTTCCGCGTGTGAGATTCTGATATAATGTTCTTCTTTCTTATTCTATTCGTTTTCTTTTATTTTACCCCAACTATCTATCTTTCTAGGACTTGGGTGTTCGGTACACAAATACCGTGGATGTATTTAGTGTCGACAGTCGAGGGTCGAAAAGGATGGTCGTTACATCGTGGTATTAGAGCTTAAGATCATCAAATACATTGGCTTTAGTTGGGTATGACTCATTAAAGAAAGGGTAAGTGATGCCCAAGAATGAGTTGAGTGTATTATACATATCAGAGCGTATTTGTATTTTCAAAAACTAGACTTTTGAAAAAAATGTTCCGTAGGAATATTTCTTTCTCAGTAACATTTCTTTAAAATAACTTTATCTTTGTGTCCTAAAAAAGTTTTTCTTTCAGTAGGTAGTAACAACTATGGATACTAGTCTTTTAATGCTGAAGGAAATAGTAATCTATAGAAGAGTGTTATTAATTTATAAAGGAATTTAATTAATAAAGGAGTTTAATTAATAAAGGAGTTTAACTAATAAAGGAGTTTAAATTAATAAAGTAGTTTTAATTAAGTAAGAAGTTTAATTAAATAAGTGAAGTTTTAATTAATGAAAGAAATTTTATTAAATAAAAATAATTTTACTAATAAAAGAGGTATCTAATCAAGGAACGTGATCGACTCCGCACTATGGTGGTCAAGTGATCTATACTAGTTTAAAAGTGAGATTTATGCGATTGAGCAAGCGATCAAATTTGATATTGCATACGGGTGATCCATGTATCATGTGGGATTGAGTATATGCATATTATGTATTGTTGGCTTATTGAGAGTTTAGGGAATGACTCTTCGATTTATTCTAAGGGAGCATGAATAATCGATTCTCCTTAAGGTCGTACCCAATAATGCATCATCTTGCCATAGTTGTGCACCATTTAAGGTAATTCTTCCTTGGGCCATGTTCAATTAAGGCTTAATCTAGCCTTAGATGTAAGAATTTGGGTTTAAGGTAGAAAGTTGTGGTGTTGTTGCAAGCTTGGGGTAGGAAGTCTAGCTTGGAGTTGATTTAAAAGTGAGTTATCTCACTCCTTGAATGAATATTAATAGCTTCATAAATTGCTTGCTATAAACTATTATAATAGACATTAACTACTTAAAGTTATAATCTTGAATTATTGTGCTTTGGAAAGCATTTTGATTGTGTATATTGTTGTGCCTTGGAAGGAAATTTGATTTGGCATACGTAATGGCATATGTAATATTGGACTTTGGACTTGTTTATATGTGCATATGTAAATCCTATGGGATATGACTTGGATTTGGACTCTGGACTTGTATATTTGTGCATATGCAGTGGCATATGGAGTGGGATTGGACTTAACTATTGAATGAGCATATGTAATAGAATAGTTATTATTATTGCATTTATAACAATAGTCGATATAGAAGCACTTTGATATTGTTGTATTTATCTTGCTTTCTACTTATGTTTCTTGTTTATACATATGTTGTATGTATGTTATTCCATGCTTCTTTGAGTTTTGATTTGATCTTGAGAATTATTTATGCATATGTGAATGAATGAAGTTGAATTTGAATTCAATATGGGAATTATCCATATAGGGATAGTCGCTATAGATGTACTTCGCATCCCTTCACTTCCCCTTACTTTTTAAATTCTATCTTATGGATATTTTTAAAAGGGAAGTTTTACTTGGTTGCTGCACTTATAGTAGTATAAAAGATAGTAAGAAATTGAGTTGAAAAGTTATTTGATTTATAAAACAAAGTTGCAAAAGTTATGGTCCATATAACGACAGTCACTATGGATGCACTTTAGAAAAACATGTTCATTTGTAAAGTATAACATGTTATTACTTTAGATATTTTATAAAATATTTTCAATGGAATTTTATAAAAGTATATAAGTATTTTAAAAGAAGTTTGAAGTTTAAATATATTTTTAAATAAATTATATTGAAATTTTAGAGTAAAGGTTTTCTTTATATATTTATAAAACTTGTTTATTTTGTTAAAGTATAAACGTTTTCCAATCAACGTTAAGTAATTATTTTTAAAGCAATATTTTCTATAACTATCTATAACTTATGTGTAAGTATTTTAAAAGGTAATATATATATATATATATAATTTAATAAAACTAGTTTAATATTTTATTATAGTACAAATCATTTTTATTATTAACTTTTCTTCGTTAATTTTATTTTAAATTCTATTAAATATAGTAGCTTTATAAATAAACTATTATACATATATAAATATCATTTCAAAAACATTTTTAACTTGTATACATGTATTTTTGAAAGACTATATTTTGAACGAAGGGATCAGAATTTACATTATGTAAAAATGAACGTGTAGTTTACTTGTATATGGAATGTTAGTAAACTATAATTAATACTAAAAGACGAGCGAGGCAGACTTCTCTATTTGTGTGAGTCAAGAATGATGTTCGAGTTAGGATAAAATCAATAGCGCACCAACCTACCGACTTCCCCCTTAACCGGGGTTAGTTAAGTTGGAATGTCGGGAACATGTTAAGTATATGAATCTTGATTCCCATAAGTAATCGTTTTGAAACTCGATAGTCGATGAGTCAACTATCGAACTTGACCAAATCAATTGGGTAATACCTAAAAGCTTCGCGGTTTCATAACCTTTGAGAATCCCTGGGGAGGAGTATTGGTATGAAACGTCTCTAGTTTTAAGAACTTATATATACGAGATCCCCCGTAGATGACTCCTCTTTATATAGTTCGCTTACTTCTAAAAAAAGAACGAAATTGAGTTAACCGAAAAATTCATTGATTTTTTTTGGAGAGTCCAGGATCGATAAGTGTTTTACTTACCGAATACCACTTCAAAACTAATATACGAGTTCGTGTGTCAGAAGTGGTTGTCGAAGTGGAATGTTGTAAATGTGAACTATCTATTCTAAGGTTAAGTTAAGGAAGAGGTCAGCATTAACATTTCAAACTTATGCTATAGAGTTGAACTATCTATCCTAAGGTTAAATCTGAGGGAGAGTTCAGCGTTAGCATTTGTCAAACCGGCTTAGCAGGAATCCATAAGTGATGTGGGTTCGGTTCGAGTGATGAAATCTCTTATATGTGATGCCGTACGTAACCTTGACTTTCGAAAAATGACTAAAAACAGAGTAGGATGCATAGTCAGTGGGTTTAGCAAACCCAAGGATATATCAACTCATATCTAGAGTATGCTTATCGATGTTGCTAGCGAGAGTTGATGATATCAAACATCATGGGTTAGGGCATGGTCCAGCTATGTTTACCTTCATGGTATATTTTATCTAGAGATATACGTCGCTCGGATAGTACTTTCTAACCCTTGTCATGGAGATTGGTCTCAGTATACTAGGGAGGACTCCATAGAAAATCCATATATGAATGTACCTTAGCGGTATGGAATGTACTCTAATATTGTTGTGTTGTGAGATGCAAGCAACACAGCTATTTTTTGATTTATATTACACACCTTTGACATTATCTATAATATCAACTAATATAAATATCAAATGTTCTCGGTTATTTTTAGAGTATAACCATTCTGTTGTTTTGGTTAGTCTCAAAAGTTCTGATGTGTGTTTTCATGCATTTTCTGAGTTTCTCATGTCAGACTTATGTCTGACACATGGTATTTGTTTTTCCAAAATTCCTTGTCTACTCTTTCGAGTAGATTGAGGAAAGCAGGTTTTAGTTTGGATGCTTCAAGCTTATGGAGACAAGCTGGAGGCTTTCGCCTATCTATCTATCTACCTATTTTCATTTCTGTTCACCATATGTATGTATGTAATCTGCATTATTAGGACAGACAATTATAACTGTCTAGGCCGATAGTAGTACCTAGGCATTTTGTATCTCTGAGAGACCATGTATGTTAGAGTAAACCTTTGTGATACACTTTTGAGACATTATATATTATCGTTTCGCATGTAAGATTCTAAAATTATGTTCTTCTTTCTTGTTCTGTTCCTTTTCTTTTATTTTACCTTAACTATCTGTCTTTTCGACACTTGGGTGTTTGATACACAAATACCTTGGATGTATTTAGTATCGACAGTCGAGGGTCAAAAAGGCTGGTTGTTACAGTATGGTATCAGAGCTCGTGGTTAGCGAATACCTTGGCTTTAGTTAGGTATGACTCATCGAAGATAGTTTAAGTTATTCCCTAGAATGAGTTGAGTGTATTATACATATGAGAGTGCATTTGTATTTTCAAAAACTAGACTTCTAAAAAAAATGTTCCTTACGAGTATCGCTTTTTTATTAATCCTTACTTAGTAACCTTTCTTTGAAATAACTCTATCCTAAAGCGTCCTAAAGAAAATTTTCTTTGATTAGGTAGTAAGAACTACGGGTGCCAAGGCTTCTATTGCTGAAGGAAATAATAATTAATATATGAATTTTTATTAATTAATAAAGGAATTTAATTAATAAAGGAGTTTAATTAATAAAGGAGTTTAAATTAATAAAGGAGTTTTAATTATGTAAGAAGTTTAATTAAATATGTGAAGTTTTAATTAATAAAAGAAGTTTTATCAAATAAAAGGAGTTTTACTAATAAAAGAGGTATCTAATCAAGGAATCTGATCGGGGTCCGCACTTGAGTGGTCAAGTGATCTATACTAGTTTGGAAGTGAGATTTATGTGATCGAGCAAGTGATCAAATTTGATATTGCATACGAATGATCCATATATCGTGTGGGATTGAGTATATGCATACCATGTTTTGTTGGCTTATTGAGAGTTTAGGGAATGACTCTTCGATTTATTATAAGAGAGCATGAATAATCATTTAAGTAATAACCCAAGGCTGTTGAGCGTAAGGTACACTTAGTAAATTGTTTATCGTCCTTGTGCGATGAGAGAGTTTTTGAACTTGGGCAAACCATGAGTTTTGTTTGCTAGTTATTGTGAATAATGTTATGTTATTGTATGCTTGTTTCCTTATTAGGTTAGTAAAGGTGCAGTAGAGCGAGGATGTTAGAGATTGCACTTGGGAGATTGAGGATAGTTTAGGGGAGTCATAATCCGAAGTTGCTGTTAGGCTAGCGGTTTCTTCTTATTTTAGTATCATCTATATTTTATAGCATACTCACTGCCTGTGGTGAAGTCACATATCTTGTATCTTGGTTTATATGTAATTTCAGTAGTATTCTATATGTGCACCTATCTCTTCTATTTCCATTGTGCCGTTCTTGTTGAATTTTGGGGATGAAATGACTTGAGGAGGAGAATATAGAGAACTGTAGTTCTGAACACTTCGTCGATGATAATTTGAACTTTTAAAAAATGGTTAAGTATTAAAAAATGTGATTTTGTAACCTTATTAAAACTCTTTTTAATGAATAACTAATACTAGGAAACTTGTTTTTGAAATGTGTTTACAAAAATAAGCACTTTGTAAAAATATCGATAATGTGACCAAAAATCATTTTATCGATAATGGACTTTTTATTCGATGAAAGTTGTTTGAATACTTTGGCACTTGTATAGTATTATATAAACACATTAATAAGAATTAATTACCTCTCTTTTCATAACAAAAGTTAACTAAAAACATAAGTACACTTAAAGAGACAAAGGAGGGATTCTTGCCTTGTCTTAAGGCATGAATCAAGGCATTGATTAAGGGATGAAGGAAGCTCTCTCTTTGGCTGGCCATATGGTGATATAGAGGGTCATTTGATGCATTTCTAAAGCCTATAAATACATGCCCATAGTCTCCTAGAATGGTTGCTCATTCACTTGAAAAGAAACTACTCTTTTACATTCTTGTATCTTCACAAACCTCTTTAATTAAAGCAACTCAACCAAGCACTCCCTCCATCTCTTCAAACACTTTCTATCGTCATTAAATATCATAGGAAATCATTCCGTCATCGGGGAAGTTGAAGCTTTGGAGCACATCTCTCCATTCTCCTTAAGGCTGTACCCAATAAGGCATCATCTTACCTTGGTTGTGCACCATTTAAGGCCATTCTTCCTTGGGCCATGTGAAATTAAAGCTTAATCTAACCTTGGATGTAAGCATTTGGGTTGAAGGTAGGAAGTTGTTGTGTTGTTGCAAGGTTGGGGTAGGAAGTGCTAGCTTGGATTCGATTTAAAAGTGAGTTATCTCACTTTTTGAATGAAAATTAATAACTTGATAAATTGCTTGCTATAAACTATTATAATAGCCATTAACTACTTAAAGTTATAATCTTGAATTGTTGTGCTTTGGAAAGCATTTTGATTGTGTATATTATTGTGCCTTGGAAGGAAATTTGATTTGCCATATGTAATATTGGACTTGTTTATTTATGCATATGTAAATCCTATTAGGGGTGGGCACGGTCGGTTAACCGAACCGATCGGTTAATTTGAATGGTTAACTGGTTAAAAATAACGGTTCGGTTAACCGGTTCATCGGTCAAAATCTATTGCTTTAACCGACCGAACCGATTAAATTTAACCGTGGTTAACCGGTCAAATTAACTGGTTCGGTTAACCATTCGATCATATCGGTTAAATTATCGGTTAACCATCCGAACAGTCAATGCAAATTATACAATGCATAACTACAAGCGTACAATTCATAGAAATAAACGGCAATGCATAACTTACTAACTCTACAGTCTACACTACAGTCCGTAAACATAATACACTACAGTAATTCAACTGTTACATAAACATCAACCACAATTGCAATACAAATACATTATAGACAGTGTAAACATAACAATCAAAATGACATAATACACTTACAGTCCATAAACATAATACACTACAGATAGTCCATAAACATAATACACTACAGACAGTCCACTGTAAACATTCAAATTGCAATAAATATTCAACATAAACAATAATACAAATACTGAAATACATTCGTTTTCTACTGAAAATGTAATGAAAATTAAAATGATAGTTTGGAGATTGAATTTACGTCCGAGATAGTGAGCTTCACTCTTCAATCTTCAAATCAACTCTCTATGTGACTCTTCATCCATATTCCACTCACCGGCCACTGCATTTAAAATGGCAATGCATATATTATATGACATATATATTTATAATGCATATGCAAACTAAAGGTTAAGGAGCGAGACTGTCAACAGTGTCACTAAAGGTGACTAAAGGATAAGGAGCATGAGACAGTGAGACTAAAGGTTAGTGATTTGAAGAGTGTCACTGTGAGCTTTTGTATTGCAATTGTCACCATTCAAAACACAACCACCATTATAATCATTGTGGTTATTAAGGATGTCACAGTTTTGAATGGTGATTTCATTTAATTGAGCATAACACAGTGACACGGTTTTGAATGTTGACATGGTGATTTCATGCATAATTTCATTTAATTCAAAACTGTGTCACTGTGTTGTAAAAATACATTACATGCAACCCACTGTGACATGGTGATTTCATGCATAATTTCATTTAGTTGAAAACTGTGTCACTGTGTTGTACAAATACATTACAAACAAACCCATTGTGACATGGTGATTTCATGCATATTCGTTGTTGTGCAAATACAATTAATTACTAAAGGTTAAGGAGCATGTCACTAAAGGTTAAGGAGCATGTCACTAAAGGTTAAGGAGCATGTCACTGTGAGCTTCACTGTTTCAGTCTTCTGTGCGTGTGGTAACAGTGTGTAACGACCCGCTATTTCGTGTCATTCGCATCCGCACATGTCGACTTGAATTGCTCAAAATATCAAATTGTTAATTATATTTAGCAAAACTCAGCATATACGGTAAATAAATCAATCACAGAATCACAGACACAGAGTAATATGATAATAATGCAGCGGAATAGATAAATAGTAGTTCATGAAGCTACTATATAACAGTAGAGTTTGAAATAAAACACAACAGAATATCTCAAATACAGTGAAGTTTCCAATACAAACAGATGGCCTCTCTGAACAAATCAACTGGAAAGCTGAAAGTTGAATCGATAGTTGGATCTCCAAACAAAGCTTCAAACTCCAAAGGTGAGTCTCAAATGTTGTATCACTCAGTCTGACCCGAGCGTAAAGCAAAACACAAAACACTCGAGTCAGGATTAACATTCTTATATCGATAAATCCAACTCAAGTGAAATATCAACTGAAATACAAGTAACTTAAAGGATGTTTGGGATAACCATCCTCTAAGGATCCGTGGAACTATCTACTATGTAGGAATATACGCTATTAACAACCAAACGTCATTAAAACACCGTGGTCATTTCAAAATATTTTATACTTCAAAACCAAAATATCATTTTCATTTTGAATATATATATTTCCAAATTATAGCATTTCCAAGTTACAACACTTTCGAAACCAAAACACTTTGAAATTATAATTCTTTGGAAAACCATAACTTTGAAATCATAACTTCCACCACTTAAACAGTTAGATATTAAAATAGTATATATATAATAAAAAAGTTTATAAAGTAAAATAGTTTATATAAAAGAGTTATAAGTTAAAATAGTTTAAAAATGGTTAGTATATCAAAATAGTTTATATTAAAATAGTTTATATTAAAATGATTTATATTAAAATAGTTTATAATAAAATAAATTTATAAAGTAAAATATAAAGTAGTTTTAAATAAAATTGAAAAAAATACTTTATATAATAAAATAGTTTTCCTCAAATTTCACAAATCGATTCCAAATCAACCGAATTCAAAAATTCAAATTTAATCAAATCTCAAATCATCAATTTCAAGTTATTTTCGTTTCTCAATAAACCATTTCAATTTATGTAATTTGAAATATTCAATTAAATCACTCTTAATCAAAAATCAAGTCATAAAGACATATCTTTAAAATCCCAAATTTAATAAATTTCAAATCAAACTTATTTGAGTATAATTCTTAAATAAATTCAATTTCAAAATCTTGGAAATCATTTCTAAAATATATATATATATATTGACCAACGGTGTCTATATATAATTTCTATCCTATGGTCAAGTGATACAGATATTTATCCTTTCAATCCGCAATTTAAACATATATGGGTATATATCATTTCAACCCGCAATCCCAAATTCAATTCAATGAAAATCGCTTGGGTTTATCATTTCAACCCATAACGATTTTCCCCTATTCTACAGATCGTTCGGGTATGTATCATTTCAACCTATAGTGAATTCTATACTAACAGGGAACTTGCAGAGTGATAACAGATATGATAATAATATAACAGGCATATATCATCAATAACAATATAATATAAACAACATGATATGGTGTCATATCCCATAGGTGAACAATTACATATAGATGCATAACATATATAACAATTAAATAATTAACAGTTCAATTTAGCAGTATATTTCAATTGTCGTTTCAATTGAAATCAAATTTAATAAATATAAGAACGTTAATCGTGAGTGATTGCTCACCTTTCGAGGCTAGAGAGAGATCAGAATGAGATGAGGTACGAATCCAAGCACAGATCTTGAAGCAAAGCACGATGGATACGAGTTCGACGATCAAAGCGAAGTTGGAAGTTTGAAATTGACGAAATCAAATCAACTGGATTGAAGAAGCTCAATGGTATAAGTGAACTTATATATATTACTATATATATATATAAATCATATGTTAAATTCAGACATATATTAAATTATATATATATATATGTATATTTATATTTTTTCAAAATCATCGTTTTAAATTAAACACGCATATTGAAATAAACATATCTACATGGTATATTTTGAGATAAATACATATATACTTATCAAAATGCAAATTACTCACATATTTTATGTATATTCAATTGAATATATATATATGTATATATATATATTCCAAAATTAATTTTAAAAAAATACCAATACAAAACCCAAGCTCAGGTAAAAATAAACTTATATATACCTACATATATAACTAACTGACCATAAATAACAAAGCAGACATATATATATATATATCATACTGCAGCATACATACTATTTCTAAACTTTACAAACTTATAATACCTGGAATATTAGCAACTGTGGTATAAATATATATATATATATAAACAATTATACACATCAGGCCAAAACCAGAGACGCTTCCAATTTAAAATATACAACTCATAATTAATATAACTAGACACTTACTTATTTTATATATATAAACTACAGCAGCTTCTATATCAATTTTATATACAAAATCTGAAGTCATATAACTGAAATTAAAAACATTTATATATTAGAAAACTAACATAAACTTTACAGCAAAAATATAATATAGCATCAGGATATATTATAAAGTACCCTATAAAATAGGTATATATTATTATTTAAGTCAATATAAATTATAAACAGCACCCGCCACTTATATAAACAACCATATCTTTTTATAAATATATAAATGAGATTGTACAAAAAATCCAAATCTTAAAACACGCACAGTTTAATATGTACTATATATATACCCAACTTATAATATAGGGAATTTTTACTATAAGGGCCTCTTAGCATCAACTAATTATTTTCTAGGACACATGTTCAAAATAATTAGTTTCCAGGACACGGGTCGAAAATAAACCCGCTACTTTTCATTAATCCATACCTGCCGCCAGTTCGAAACAAAAATAGGGATTAGAAACAAAATCGATTTCTTCTGTACCAATTTCCATTCCATTCTCTCTTCCCGATTTTTCTGCTTCAGCATCATCGATTTCAGCTTCATCGATTTCAGCTTAAACTATAATACTTTCATCGAGCAATTTCTACAATCACCTTAAACTTAAATGCGGAACAAGTAAGTTGTATTTTATTTTGATGTAAATGATTTAGTTATATGATAAATCGTACTTAAATATTCATTGTTACTGATGCTGATAATAACTTTTATAATGGATTTAAGATATTTTAGTTCTTGTTATAATTTAACATAATCGACATTTGTTTAATCAAGCATGCTTAAATATTCAATTGCAGATGATACTAAACCCTAGTTGTTAAACTGAACAAGTAATTGTTTAGCTGTTAAGAAAGATAAACGTATCTATCTATTAATGTAAAATATTTAGACTACATGCTAAACCCTAGTTGTGTCCGATATTTACAATTACTTATTAGATAGGATTTTGTTTTTACAATGATTTCAAGTTATTAGAAAAAAATATAAAACTAATTTAAACCCTAGTTGAAAAAGATAAAAGCATTTATGTTTTTATGTTGAACATTAAAATACAAAATCCTAGATAAATTATTATATCAGCTACTACATATAACATCATAAATACTGAATTTAAGTCAATTGCAATTGTCCTGAAGGATTTATGCGAAATAAATATACTTAATCAACTTTTAAGTACAAAAATATTATTCTTCACTCTTTCTAACATTTCATTATATATGACAATTTTTATGCAGCGTAAAAATGCATACAAGGTCTTCTAAGTCGAAGATATTCATTCGAAAAACAACTTGCATTTTCATAAACAAAGGTGGAACCCAATGCGTAAATATAAGACCTATTTCCAGTCCATTTTGTGATGAACATAGCCAAAGACCATCACCATTTACAACTCCATTGGTAAATGTTTTCCTACTTATGTTATGTATAATATTTAGTTGTACTCTTCAATTTGTATATACATATTAAATTGGAATCTAGATTCCATATACTTCATGTAGTTTGTATTGGGTTGATGTGCACTGACTTGAGTTGTTGCTTTAAATGCAGTCTGTGATATTGTAGCTTGTCTGTACTTGCATTCTCATCTTGTCGACATGTCTGCGTTGGACTCTGGTTTCAATGTGTTTGATGTTGCATATTCACTTGATGTTACACACATGTATATATGTAATATCTGAACACTTCAGTCAGGTTTTGTTGCTTCATTTGCATTGATCTTGATTTGTTTTCATGTTGCATTTGTTTATGTGTATGTTGTGCACTTGTTTGTACTGTCACTTTTGAATATGACTATTTGTTAATGTTGTAGCTTGATTCTTTGACCATATGAGTCTGCACTGTGCACTGCATTCATACATGTTGTACATGTTATTACTTCAAGGCTATTGTGATGATGAAATTCTAATAATTGATCAGTAATTTGTAATGGCTAATTTGTTGCTAATGCTCTGTTAAAAAAGATAAAAGAATTTATCTTTTTTATACATAATATTATGATGTCTATTTTGTGTTTCATTCTATTTAAGTTTTCAGATTTCTAAATGACCATTACTTAAACAACTAAAAAAGATAAAACAGATTATCTTTCTATACTTTGAAAAAAAAAAGCCATCAGTACTACATAGTTACTCAACAAAAGGGTTTATTATACTTTATGTGCATTATGATTCTTGAGCAAAATGATATTATCTTCATGAATATGCAGAAATAAATTTAGGATCCCAATTAATGATATTATTTTCATGAATGTAGGATGAAACAAAACCAACACAGCAAATCTCACAAATGACTGAAAAAGAACATCTAACAAACTCAGATGACGAAGGAACAATTTCAGAAAAACTAAATGAAGCAAGTTATGATTCTGAAGAAATAAATATTGAAACAGATGAGTCAGATGATGTTGGCAAATATGAGATTCAAAACAGACTGAAAAGACAGAAAAAACATCTGTACAGTGGAACATACAGATGTAATTTAGATGCTGTGTACAAAGTTATGATGACGGTAAAGGAAAAAAACATTCTATCTTCAGAAGCAAAAAGTTATATCAACAAAACGCCATTCAAAAACTTTTTTAATATGTTTCTCACCAATGGCATAGAACGGCAAAACATACGGAAAAGTGCTTCAAATTTAGACCAACTAATTACTTCTTTCAGTATTAAAGAAAAAGCTTTCAAAATTGGAAACAAACTGCTGAAAATCACACCTGAAGAAGTTAGCCTTATATTTGGAATGAATTTATCTGGAGAGGATTTGTTTCCAATACCAACTTCAAATAAGGCCACAGCAATGGAAAGTTTTTCAGAGTTTCTGACTACAAATTTTGAAGAAAATGACATAATTAGACAGAAGACAGTCACAAGAAGGTTGAAAAAAATGATAGAGGAAGAAAACGGGAATGAAGATTTAGTCAAATTGTTGTTGCTCTTGTTGATTATTACTTTTTTCTTCCCTAACAATCAGAACTACATGCAGCGGGGCTTCTTATCAAAGCTGTTAAACTTAAAAAAATTAAACTCAATCTCTTGGCCGAGAGCAATATGCGAAAATGTCATGAAAAATGTTCAAAAATACTATGCTAATCCAAGAAGCACACCTGGATGTACTATGGTCTTACTGGTATGATTTAAAAACTTTAAGCAAATATAAATAAATTCATACTAATGCTTTTTACAAAAATGTTAAATGTTAATGCTTATTTGCATGGTCTTATTGGCAGTATTGGTTTTGTGAAAGGACCCAAATCATCGATGAAAAAGAAAATTTGGAAAGCAAAATACCAAGAATGAGAAAATGGGACTTGTCAAAATTAAAAGATTTGGACCTTGATGAAATAGACAATGATAAGGTATGCTACTTTTATATACATAAGTACATAATGATTTAAGTACAATTCAGTTTCTGCCCAACTCCACAGTTCATCATTAATTTTACCATGCTTAAAAGCTATAAAAGATAAAAACATTTATCTGTTAATGTAAATGATTTAATAACAACTTAGGCATTACTTATATTTGATATATAGTTATACATATTAAACATTTTTCTTGATTTACTCATATTTACATTTATTACAGAAAATATACAACTAAATTAAACCCTAGTTAAAAAAGATAAATGCATATATGTTTTTATAGAAAATGATTTAAGTACATAATGAACTATATATATTTGTTGATAAAAAAAATTATATGAGTATATATGTTTATATGTGTCTTATTTAATAGGGATAGTGTTCTAAATTTATGTAGTTTGTAGGTTATTTAATTACATATCTATATTTATACTTAACGACTATTGTGTGTGCATTATAGATTTTCCTGGTCTTCTCTCCTTCCCATATGAATGTGCCTGCATGTTGTTTCCATTTATCAAGTGTCTGAAATTTTCTTACCTGTATATTTTTAATAATTTCTGATTTCTAACTTCATAGAATTTCAATGATATTACATGTCCAAATTTAATTTCAAATACCTTCCATGTAGATTTTAAAGAAATTTACAAATGTAATTAAAGAGGAAAAAGACTTTTTTTCAAAAAAAATATATACTGGGTTGGAATATGACAAATATGCTACGGACTGCTCTAGTAGCATAAAAGAGTTAGAGAGGAAAGTGAACTTTTTATCTGCTGAGATGAAAAGTATGGCAGAACAACTGAATGAGGAACAACATTCAAGACAACTGGCTGAACAAAGACTCCACAATCTTGAAATGAAACTTCAAAAGCTGGAAAATTTTGAAGAGCGTAATGTGGAGAAAAAAAATGATTTCAAAGAAAAAAGTGAAGCTGAAAAAGGTACGAATAAAAGAAAGATAGTTGGTATGGTGCATATAAATAGTTCTGCTAATCTTCCAACTTTTGATATTATGCAAACTCAAGATTTCATACTAGAAAAGCAGACACAAGATAGTTTAAAATCTGACAATCTGAAAGAGCCTGCTCAAGAAAATGCTTCTGAAAATGCAATTGTTGTTGAAGATATTGTCCTGAAAGAACCAAAAAAGAAGAAGAAGCCAAAGAATGTTGACAAATGTCCACTACTCAAATATCTTACCGAAGAAAAAAAAGAAATTGTCAAAAAAAATTTCAAAATTCTTGGACGAAACAAGTAAGTAACTAAACTACTTTTGACTCAATTGAATTATGTTATGGTAGAAGTTCCACTCACGGCGATCTGGTTGAATTGGGGGAAGATGTAGGTATTATTGCGGGACAATCAATTGGGGAACCAGGGACTCAAGTTGAAACTAATTATTTTTAAGGACAAAACTGGGCCGTTAGCATTTCTCTTTTCTTTTTAATGTACTGTCAGCTGTTTTATGTACAAATCATAAAATTCCTGTACAGTATGACAATATATTTTCTTAAACCTGTTATTAATATTTGGTAAACTTATGGTAGATCTGTACCATCCTTTAGTTAATGTTGAAGGTGACAATTAAAAAAAGATAAAACTGATTATCTTTTGTATGTACTGTCATATGTTTAATGTACAAGTCACAAATTTGTCAACCATTTTAACCATGTCATAATATGCAAACATTTTAACATTGTCATGTTCGGTTGTGCCATTCAATAAGCATCCGATAATGTGTAAACCTTTTAAGTTATGGTTCAATCAGAGTTAATAATCAATTTGTCACTTGTGCCATTCAATAAACAACCTTGTATTGTTGGTGTACTACACAGCGACTTGGTGGATTGTCTCAATTTAACTTAAAAATTGCCAAATTGAGTCATTCTATCAAGTAGTTGGGTTGTATCATCGACAATCCAAGGCTGTTGAAATTTATTAAAATCTGAAGGGAAAAAAGAAATTTTTGGTGATGAATAGTTTGCTGGTTGATGTTCATGAAGATAAAAACAGTTATTTAAGCACCCATTATTGTCAGCACCAAGTATTTTCATTTGCAACCTTACTTTTTTTAATGCACTGTACTTTAGTTAATAATCCAAGTGACAACTAAAAAAAGATAAAACAAAATATCTTTTTAATGTATTGTCAGCCGTTTTATGTACAAATCATAAAATTCCTGTTCAGTATGTACTATTGTTATTTTCTTTTGTTAAAAAATATTTCATTACATACTAATCTTAATTTTTCAGTATACCAATCTTAATTAATTTTCTTTTATACTGTAAGTGCCATACAACACAGAACATACTAATCTTAATTTTTTAGTGATGAAGCATTTACTTGTGACGATGAAAACTTCATCACCATCACAAAAAGTATGATAGAAGAACTTCTCTATGGAGAATATATTTCTGGTCAAGTAAGTACAAAAAACTATACTTTGCATCATTATAAATTCTTTTCTTTGCTTCATTATAAAATCTATTCTTAATCTATTTTTTTTTTGGAAATGTAGGTTATTGATTGGTTTTGGTTCAGAAAAACAAAATTTTTAGAACAAAGTTCTAGCATTATATATGTGAACACAACAATGACTGTAAGTGTACTACAATGTAAAATTTAATTTGTTTCTAAGATAAATTTTCTGAAATTATTTTTTAACAGAAAAGCGCAACAGATGGAAACCTGGAAAAGATCAAAAAAATATGTTTAATCCTTTTATTAAACAAGCACTTCTAAATCCATTATGTTGCAATATATTATTTCCTATACATGGAAATGAACATTGGAGCTTGCTAGAACTAGTAGTGGAATCATGTTCATGGAACCATTATGATTCTCTACACTTGACCACAAGATCTAAGACATTAAGAAGTGGATATTCAAGGTTTGCTATTAATGTGGTAAGTAAAATACACTGAAAGTAAAAAAGATAAATAGATTTATCATTATTATTAAAAATTTATATATGTATATATATTTTTGGCAGAAAGCAGCGGTAAACAAAATCAATAAAGACTTACAGGACGCAGGCGAGAAAACAGTTCTGGGAAAGTCTTCATTGATTAAAAATATTAACTGTGCTCAACAAAGCAACGGGTAATTTTCATAATCACTGATTAAAAATGTTTACCTACGATTTAAGTACATTTTCAGTTATATTTTCATAATCAATGATACAAATGGTACATTATCTAATGCATTCAAGGTATTTGATGTTTTTCTCATGATATTAGTTATTACATAAAAAACATAAAAGCATTTATGTTTTTATGTAAATGATTTAAGTTGTTTGTTGTTTTGGAGCTGGTTTATTGTTAAATGAAATTAATTAAAGAGTTCTTCATAAAATATTAAGCGTCAGATCTTACTTTATTCAACTATTAAAAAAGATAGAAGCATTTATCTTTTGATGTAATGGATATAAGTACATGTTTAGTTATATTTTCATAATCACTGATACTGGAGATTTTTATACAACGATGAATGTTACACAATAACTAAAATTTTAACAAATGCAGGTTCGACTGTGGAATTTTCGTAATGATGTTTATCCAAAAGTTAGCACAAGGAATGGACACAACATTAAAAATCAGTCTAGAACAAGTAAACGCATTTAGAGCACAGATAACTGCACAAATTCTCTCTGATGAACCATACTGCTGGACAATTGAAAAATTCTGCAGTTCAGCTTCAGCAACAAAAGATGTGAACTGACAATGATAGCAACAAATTCTTTGATGTCTAACAGTCTTTTAATCATACATTTGTTAAAATTGTATTTGATTGATGAATTTGTAATGGTTGACTTAGGCCATATTATTTGAATTGTAAAACCTACTTCCAGATGTTGTAGACTTGAGTCTGACTTAGGCCATACAAGTTGGTACTGCTATGCTGTTAATGGTTGCTATGAATTTGTTAGTTGTATGTGTGTTTGTGGCTTGCGTGAAATTTTAATCTATGTCTGTGTGATTTGGTTGGATCTATAATTTCGAGTTAATTGCTTTCCATATTTGACTTGAGTAGTTGTAGTCAAAAAATAGATGGTTTATGTTTCCCCTTACCATTCGTGTAATTTACATTTAAGATCCATGTTGTTGTTCTTCTAACAGGAAATGTGAAGATTACTGTGATAATGTGTGTGTTGTGTAATGTGAAGATTACTGTGATGTTAAGTAATTTGCTAGGATGAGGAAGATAGTGTGGATGGAAGTGCTATGCAGTTAGTGTTGATGGTTGCTGTGAATTTCAGGTTATAAAGGTCGTTTCTGTTGTTGTTGAGGATGTTTTATGTCAAATGACAGAAGTTTGAAGATAGTGATTGGAATTGCAGTGCATTGAGAGGTGATGGAAGTCTTGTGAGCTAATTTAGGTTGTGATAAGTGCAAGGTTGGTCAGTTGTAGGCAGAAGGGTAGATGTTAGTGGAAATGAATGATGAAAGTGATGATGCGTGAGAATGGGAAGAAGGAATGCTGGTTGAATACTGCTTTCTTGAAAAAAGAAGTTATTACAAAAAGATAAATAACTATTGGAGATGGATAGGTATTCCACCGTTATGAAAAATCAACAAATATTTCTGCACAAACAAAATTGAACAAATATTTCTGCACAAACAAAATTTAAATCAATGACCGCAATATACTTAAGTCCTAAGCTTGTTGGAGGCCAATGATATATCAATTTATCTTTTTAAACAGAACAATTGCAACCAATAGTTCTTTCATACTTTCCATTTCCTGTTAGAAGAGCAACTACCGCCTTCATCATTCACAACTTCAAGTGCCTCTGACTACTACTTACTTCACTGCCAACGTCCACTACCTCACTTCTTAACTACAACACCTCCTCCTTTACAAAAGTCCAAATACTACTCTGTCATACTTCACTTACTAACCATACTTTCATCCCAAACCATTCACAAACTATAAACTTCACGGTTCTCTGACTATACAAGCAAATACTACTACCCCACTGTTTCATTCAATACAAACTGCAGCAACATTCCACACTCAGCACTGTCAGAGAAGCCACAACCCACAATTCTTCTTCACTAACCATCATCTTACCAATTCCACACTTGTTAATCAAAATCAGATTATATCCAATTCAACATATGTAATAATCCAAATATTCAAGTCAAAGTATTCATAGAACAACCAATCAATCAAATACAATAGACTAATACAATCAACTCAATTATTCAACTCAAAGTATTCATAGAACAACCAATCAATCAAATACACTGGACTAATACATTCAACTCAATTATTCAACTCAAAGTATTCATAGAACAACCAATCAAATACATTGGACTAAAACAATCAACTCAAATATTCAAAGAACATCCTCTTCTATTATGTCCTTGTTTTTTACACTTTCCACATCTGTTTTGCTTAGCATGAAAGTCAGCCCCTTCAATCCTATTCATCCTAAGCCTACCAGCTCCACGAACAGGCTTAGGAGGAAGAACAATAGATGATTCTTCAGCTTTAATTGCTTCCTTATCAAAAGTTGGAATAGGATTGATCAAATGTGAATATGAAGCTCGATAATACTCAACAGTAAAGTAATTCTCAATATATTCATAAACAGAATTTCTGGTTAAAGAAATACACTTCAAAGCATGCGCACAAGGAAAACCTGTCACTTTCCATTGATTGCAACTGCAAATGCGATTTTTAAGATCAACCTTTTGAGATGTTGGAGAATGAACTTCAAAAATATACCTACAAAATGTAAAATTAAAAACAGTTAAAATATGTACACAGATTGCATTTCCAAAAAAAGATTATTAGCACTATATATATTCTCTCTAATCTATCTAATAAATAAGACCCAATTCATGTGCATAGAACTAATAGTGAAAAATAAGACTCATAAACCAAAACAAATAACAACAGGCATACTGTTCATATTCTTTAGAGAAAGTATATCATATGTAAATTTTGATTTTGACTTTCTTTTTAAAAAAAATGATAACCAATCTAGAATAAAGAAAGCATAAAGGTTATAGTAAGAATTAAAACCTGTAAACCTTGATAGTGATTTCAATGGGTAAGGCAACCACTGATTAAGTGGAATTGACTAGAACATTGCCTTGATGCACCAGATTTGACTTTTCCAAAAATATCAACAGGATTGTCCAAGTCAAGAACTAATTATACCATAAGTAAAATGTACAGACTCATCCAGTCGAAAATAATGAAAGAGCTAAGAATTACATACAGTGTTAATTACAATGACGCGACTGTCAAGATTCAAAAGATCCAGAGGGGTTTAAAATTTATAAATACCAACAAAATGAAATCATAACGCAGGCTACATAGCAAGTTGAAAAAAGATAAATGCATTTATCATTTTTTTCAGAAACTATGAACATCGTGTAAAAATATAGAAATAAATACCTAGATGATTTAGAAACACTCCACCCAAATCCTTCTTCCTTCAATTTCAACAAACGAGCTTCCATTTTTGGACATAGCACACTAGTCCACTTTGATGCCTCTTCTCTACGATTAGACATTTGCATCATCAGTTTTACCCTAATTCCATCAAGACAAGCAGTAACAGGCAAACTTCTTTCATCCAAAATCCAAGAATTAAAACTCTCAGCTACATTGGACTTATTTTCACCATATCGCTTCCCCGGAAAAAACAAATCAGCCCAATGATCATATGGTTTATCATTCAAGTACTGTATAGCTTTGGCACCTCCAATTTCTTTGTACTTGGACATGGCTTTTTCAAACTCATGATGATTAGAAGCTATATCACAACGCTCAAGTAAATGAGCTACCCAAACACCCCTTCCACTTTTCACAATGCTAGCAATATTATTTTGCATATGATGCAAACAATAAGAATGGTGACTATTTGGAAATTTTTTTGGAATACTTAACAATAAACCCCAGTGTCTATCACTTAAAAAAGTTAATATTCTATCACAACTGAGAGCATTATTTAGGTGTTTTAAAAACCAACTTCAACACTCTTCATTTTCTTTGGGAACAAGAGTCATTGCTAATGGGAAAAAACCTGGAAAAAAAACAAAAAAACAATAATTCACTGTTTATGTATTACATTTGAAACAACAAAAAATTAATTCACTTTTTGTGTAAAAAAAAATTATATTTGAAACAGTATTATCTAATAGTAGACAATCACATGTGTAGTCTACGCAGAAAGGGTAGAAATTGCAAAGATATGATACATAATTCATGCATACAATACAAAGAATAATATTCAAACATCTAAAACATATATGCTTTTATCTTTTCTATATGCTGTTTAAATCATTTGTATACCTTATGTAAGAACTTCAAATAAAGAGAAAAATGATAAATATGTTCAACATGTAGTAGTATCTATGATATATAATGACGGCTTAATATGTTATTTAATTCTTTATATTAATAGATAAATTCATTTATCTTTTTTAACTCCTATATACAGTAACATTTTGTATATCAAATTAAAGAACATTAAATCTTTTACAGTATTTGTTTTGGATCAAATTTACAATAAGAAGAGCATGGCTGTCCATTGAACAATTGTACCTACTTTGTAACTAGTGCAACAAGATTGAAGATGTTAGAGATAAAAACATATATGCATTTATTGTTTGAAATATGACAGATTCTGGTAAATCCAGCATAAGCAGTAGGTATTATGATAAACTGAAGAAAAATAAAACATCTAGATTATGTATCTATCAAAAAAAAAACAACCAACATTAATCATCATTAATTTTCAGTTGAATTAAATTGTCAGTTTGAATTCATTTTTGCAATAATTTCACATGCTAATCCCTAACGCAGAAGAAAATATAATGAATTGAACATCATACTACTACATTTGAAACAACCAAATGCACTATATTTGAAACAGTACTATATAACAGTAGACTAATCACTTGAACAAAATGCAGTATGTACACAACAAAATTCACTAGAACAATAACTTAAAGAAACAGTACTACGTAACATAAATACAACAGCAAAAAAAAATCAGTACCTTGATTACCATTTTTCGCAGTGGCAGCCATCAAAATACCACTTCGCCCTTTCAAAAAGGTAGCATCCAAAAACACCATAGGACGACAATAGTTAAATCCAAATATACATGCCTCATAACATACAAAAACTCTCTCAAATTGATTTGTTTCAGAATCCACATCCATACTTGAATAACTATTTGGGTTATTTCTTTCCAATGCCTTCAAATACCAAACTAATGCATTGTAAGATTTCTTTTCATCACCAAAAATATCATTCATAGCCAATTTCTTACCCTTGTAAGCAAAGTAATAGCTTAGCTCCACATCATAATCTCTTCTAAAACTTTTAATGATATCCTTGGTTTTTCTTTTTGGCTCATCACGGATTTGATTGACGATTAAACTTTTCACAAGATCACTATTAATGGTTGGACTACTAAGGGAACGAAATCCACCACCACAAGTATGAATCAAGTTAATGTTTTTAACAAACAGTTGGTCCAATTGCTTCAGTTTGCAAGAAGCATGAATCCTAAAAGGACAGCTAGCTACAGCACATCGAACTGTCAATCGTTCTTTACAATTCTTAATATACTGTACTTTAAATCCATTCTTCAAACAATAAGCACTAACTGTTCTACGAAATCCAATAGCAGAATCAAACTGTTGACCAACGCCAGTAAAAAATTCCATATTTGAATTCTTCTTCAACAACTCATGTAAATCCTTTTGTTGAGTAAAACCAGAATCTAAATCATCATCATATCCTAACATATTATTACTTGACTCAACACCAACAACTGAACCAGACTTGCTACTTTCACCAACAAAATTATCCATTGAATCATTCTTCAACCGTAGAAAAAAAACCAAAAATTCTTCCTTTTTAAACCAAGACAAACACAATATAGCTTGAAGATCACTATCCGTTTCAATAAAGGTAGTCTTTGATTCTCGAATATAAAAAATATCAAAGCATAATGGAGTAAAATTATTCCACTGCTCCCAAATCCTATTCCTAACAGAAGAAATAGAAGCATCCAATCCAAAACGAGCACTAAAACAATTGTTATTGACAAACACAACTATAACAAATGAATCACACCTACAAAAAAAATGCAAAAAAAATATAACTATGTGAAACTGATCTTAAATAAAAACTAATAGCATAAGACTATTTAAATCATTTTTTATACCACTTTTTGAAAAAAGATAAAACAATTTATCTTTTACAGATCACTATCACTCTTTGGGATAACCTGATTACAACAGTGGAAAATATAACTATGTGGAACTGATCTTAAATAAAAACTAATAGCATCAAACCATTTAAATCATTTTATATACCACTTTTTGAAAAAAGATAAAACATTTTATCTTTTACAGATCACTATCACTCTTTGGGATAACCTGATTACAACAGTGGAAAATATAACTACATGTGGAAGAAAAACATTCGTTGTGATTGTACCTATTCAAGTTTACATTGTTGAAAAATCATAGGTGAAAAAGATGATCTGCAAAAATATACTTAATGGTGAAAAAGAAGAGCTAAAAAATTATCATAACAAACACAAACTAAGATCAATATGGTCTTTAAAACACATAATCACATTCGATGGCTGCCAAATTATTACTAGAGCCAGAATGGAATTTTGATACACCATTCTTAAACATCTAAACAATCAGAGTTTAATTGCAAACTAAAGAACAAACGAAGCTAAATACACAGTGATTGTGTTATCAGAATAAAACAATACCATTCAGAAGCCATTATTCCAACTACATCAAACAAAACCTTCCTCCAATAGATGAAAACAGCCTCCTGTGAAAAGAAACATACAGTAACATCATGAACATCATAAAAAATAGAATTGAGAATGAAAAACAGCAAAAAAAAAGAGACTCACCAAATGAAGAAAATAGCCTCACGATTTCCCACAATTAAAGTCGATTTTGATTTGAGAACAAACTAACGTCTCACGACCGCTTTGATTGCACAAGAAACGACCGCTTTGATTGAACAAGATACGTCTAATTTTCACGACCGCCTAATTTGCAAGATCGGTAGATTTCAGAAGGTACGTAGTTCTTTGAGAAGATGAAGATGCACGCGCCTAATTTTCACGATCGGTAGATTTCAGAAGATACGTACTTGTTTGAGAAGATGAAGACGCACGCGCCTAATTTCCAAGATCGGCAGATTTCAGAAGATACGTAGTTGTTTGAGAAGATGAAGACGAACGCGCCTAATTTCCACGATCGCACATACTTGTCCTCGAAAATAATAATTTCAAACCCGTGTCCTGGAAAAAAAATGGGCTGTATAATTAGGCCCTTGGTACCAATTTCCACTATAATATAACCCATATACTCAACTATAAACAGATTAGTATATAACATGCGTACCAAAACATATAACTAACCCATGTTTAAATACATATACCATTCAAGAAGGATTCATGTATTGAAAAGGTTTTTTCATTCCCCTGCTCCGGTGTATTGCTCATGATGAAATAAAACAGGTCCTAAGGGAAGTTCATGAAGGGGAATGTAGCGATCACACTGGGGAGGAAACCCTAGAATAGAAATACTCTGTTATGGGTATTACTGGCTAACTGTCAACCAAGATGATGTTGATTACGGTAAGCGATGCGACAAATGCCAGATGTATGCAAAAGTTCTGATAGCTCCACCATCGAAAATTACACAAATGGCATGTCCATGGTTATTTTCCATATGGGGCACAGATATTATCGATTCCTTATCGATCTCTAAAGGTGGTGCGAAGTACGCCATCGTAGCAGTTGATTACTTCACTAAATAGGCCGAAGCATAACCTATAACCACGATCACAATGACGAAAGTAATCAATTTCATTGTTGGAACATCATCTGTTGTTTTGGCCTTCCACGAACTGCTGTAACTGATAATGGAACCCAATTTGACAGCGTCGAATTTGAAGACTTTTGTCGCCGATATCATATTGAGAAGAGATTTACGGCAGTTGCTCACCCTCAAGCAAATGGACAAGTTGAAGCTGTGAACAAAATCATAAAGTCCATTCTGAAGAAACGTTTGAAAAAGACTAGAGGCAAGTGGGTGGATGAACTCCCAATAGCATTATGGGCTTATAGAACCACCCACAAGTCCGCGATTGGTCATACTTCATTCGCTCTTGCTTATGGCTCCGAAGCTGTAATTCCCGTTGAACTCGAAGTCCCTTCTCATCGAGTGACCTACTACGACCCCTGAATGAATAGAGATCTCCTCTTAGAATCTCTAGATTTTGTAAATGAGAAGCGCGAAGATGCTGATTTGAGGGCAGTTGCACATCAATATCGAGTCGCCCGATACTACAACACTAAAATCTGGCCTAGGACCTTTGAAATCAACGATCTCCTCTTGAAACAGGTTTTTCCTATCCCATCACACATGAATCCTACTTGGGATGGACCGTACATCATTGAACAGAGGCTTGGAGAAGGGACTTTCATACTAGCGACTGTTGATGGCGTCACACTCCCAAAGGCATGGAACATCGAGCATTTACGACGCTATTTCACTTAGTTTATTTCTTTTTCATTTAGTTGTATTTAATTTTCAAATTTTCTTTAGCATTTTATTTTCCAAATATGTAATAAGACAAATTATGACATCTCTTTCCACTTGGAAAATAAATTTGAAATTTCCTTCATATCTGTGATTACTGTAGCATTACATATTAGTTACGATACCCGACTAACTAATATTGACATGTCCGAGCAGGTTCCTAGAGTTTGAAGCCAGCCGATTGCACAAATTCATGACTGAAGTAAAAAAATGAACGTGGTCCGACTGTTCATTCGATGATTCTTGCTCATAACCCGATGGACGGAGTACCCAACGAGAAATAGATATGACTCGACCATCCAATAATCAAATTAACCCCACCAAGCGATGGAACAGACATGAACCAAAAGCAATCGTGACACGTCCGATTACTCACTAAGTCAAACCCGGACTTGGGGGCAAATCAATCAATTAAGGAAAGTATGGTCCGACTATTTTTTGAAATAACTCTAAGTCCCAGAGTGTGGACTGGAGTATAAATACAAATTGGTTGCGATTCTATCACCCGCCAACTAACTCTTATCTCCAGAGTGCAGATATGAGTATAAATAAATAGACGAGAACGGTTCAACCACTCATTATTCCAAAAACTCCGACCTAAAACCGACAGGAGGAGTATAAATTCGCTAAAGATGGAATTCGACCATACACTATCTAAATCCTTTAACCCAAGAATTGGGGGCAGGTGTATAATCACTTAAACCGCTGAATCCGACATCGTAACGCTAGGGCTTGGCCCAGTGTCTAGTATGACTTGAGGCCACGACGGTATAGAGGCCTTGAGATAAAATTAAAGGATTATCATCTGAATCAATGAGCGATGAATTACAAGTACATTGAATGGAAAATGTAATAGCTCAACTCTTTAAGCAAATTCACACAAGAGTTCGACAAAAGTAAAATAACTTTATTTACATAAGCTTGGAAAGTCAAGTACAAGTATTCACATCAAAAGAATCAAAAAGAGGGCCGATCCCATATAAATTCGACCAATAAAACCCAAAAGGCTTGGGAGCATGAGTACACACAAAGAATCACTTCCTCCCGGCTTCCTTTTTTTCTTCTTGGAATCGGGAGAGATATCACTCGAACTTTCCCCACTCCTTTTCTCTCCTCTCTTCTCGCTTTAGTGGCCTTTCACCGGAGTAGACTAGGTTGACCCAGTAGGTGCATCCTGCGCAAATTATAGTTGAGGAGCGAAAGCATCCACGGTTTCTCTAGGCAAAACGATGGAGATAGGAGAGGGAACGATCTCCATTTTCTCCCGCTTAACTTTCGTCTCAAGGGCAATGTCCGCTCCGAGTTTCTATGCCATTTCTTACATTGAAGGGCCTGACAAGGATTGAGAAGCACCAATAATCGCAACGTCGTCATCAACATGAATCTCTTGACGTGGATCGCTTTCTTCCCTTAACAAAGCATCCACCAAGTGCTCATTGATTATAAAAGCATCCTCTTCCAGGACGTCTTGGGTAGCTGCCGAAGCCGTGATAGTAACCGACTCCGTCACAGGCACCCGAGGACCTGGTTGAGATTCCTGAGGAAGAGGTGGAACTGTAGCCAGCTGACCTAAAGCCGAGGAAACATAACTAAAAATATTAGATATATTGACCGGGGATACACTAGCTTTCCGAAGAATGGGTAAGGTTAATGAAATACCGTCTTTGGATTGGTCCCCTACGTGAGCTGGAGTACCACTGGAACCTCCTTTTAGAAGTGGGAAGATCCCACTAGATGTGACAATATGCAGCTTCTTCGGATTGTAGCCAGACTCAATAGAAGAATCCACAGTGGTGCTTGAAATAGCTTGGGTCATCAGACTCTGGTCATCTGCGACATTGTGTGACATGGATCCAGAACCTTCACTGGCTTCATGTTGAGAGGTTGTGGCGTGCTCTTTTTGGAGTATAAGCTGGGCTGGGTTTCATGTTGAACTTTGGGTTCGTTGCCCAATAGAATTTACCTTCCAGTCTCATCGGATCGATTTCTTTAGTGCTGAGAGCTGCATTCTCCTCTTGAACAAGATGCTCCCAAGCGCGTACAAGATGGTAAGGGTAGTCTCCCTGGAGCGACTCCAAGTTTCTATGCTTCAAGACGTTGGTGTTGTAAAGAATAAGTTGTGGATCCAGTTATTCCATAACCTCCTCCCTTGCCTTTTCTTTCGCGGCCTCCACTTCTTGTTTAATGAGGGCATCAATATCTTTGGCCTTTTCAATAGCCGTGTCTCTTTCAAGCCTGACGATAACCAATTCATCACATGCATCCTGACCGATTTTTTGCGCTTCCTCTTTATCTTTGGATTCGCGCTCAAACTTAGTTTTGTACTCGGGTGCGCTTCTTTGGGTTTTATCCCTTTCCAACACCAATTTATAGTTCCAATGATGAAGCGCTTTAACCTCGGCCAAGTGCCTGGCCTTCTCATCCTTGAGTGCCTTGATGGCCGTTTCTGCTTTTCTCTCGGATTCTGCCTATGAGCTCCTTGAAGATTCTAACTCATTGGTTAGAGTTTCAATGATCCATCTGTCCTGGACCTCTTGGCATTTCAACTTCTCAATCTCTGCCGCTCTCTCCCAAGATACTTTAGAAATCCTCTCTACCGCTCTCATCCACTCATTATACTGCTTATGGATATTATTCACACAATCCATGATCATTTGCTGGACTTTTTCAGGATCTTTCTTAAGATTAGGTACAAAGAAAAATCCATCGAGACATATATTTGGAAAATCTGACTTAAGTAGGGCCATACAAGCAGCGACATCGACTTGTTGAGCTTCAGTGACAACTTGGGTGTCAGCGCTTTCTTTGCTCAGCCTTTGTTGGTGAACATCATGCTCACTATGATGCCAACGATCGCTAGATTGGTGAGGACGAGATGGAACAATGAATTGTGAAGAAACTGAAATGGTAGGTGGACCATGAGAGTTGTCAATAGGAGGAATGTTGTCACGACGATCTTATTGCCTTTCAGAATATTTAGGAGGAGGAGATCTAGGGTTGGATGGATGATTATCATGGGAAGATTTATTTCTATCACCTCTATTCCGGTAATCTTGATCCCGGCTGGAGCGATAGCTAGGGTCGTATTCATGACCACTGCCTTGGCGGTATAAGCCTGAACAAGAACTAGGATTCGACGTGATATTTCCTATAAATACTGAAACATGTGCTTCTTTCTCATCACTATTTCTGCAAAGAAAGATAAATAATGAATCAGCTCTAAGTATTGAAGGACATGAGATAAGTGCAGTGCAATATTGTGAAGTGCATGCGAATGTGCATGTTCTTGTGTCCCTCCAACGGACCAGTTATTGAAGTTTTACTAGTAGGAATAACCTCTCCACTAGTGGTAGTAGGGATTCCAAGCCTAGCTCTTGAAGGAGATTCTTATCCATCGACGCTCATGTTAGTAAAATGAAAGGCCGCAACGTCATCCGGTATCAGAAGATCAAATAATGTCTCAAATGTTTCGTCTAAGTGCTCTAAAGGTTGAGAAGCAGACTGATTTGGAATAACCCGAGGAGTGATGGATAGCTTGGGATGTTTGAAGAGGCGATTCTTAGGGAACCTACAAATGAGTTTCTTCATTTTTTCCTTTTTCAAGAGCAGGGGGCTCTGAGTTTGAGAGGATTTGACCGCAACCCCGAAACTAGAACCCGCGTCTTCGCCACCGAGGTCATTACCCTTATCTCCTGCTGCGTCTTTATCAGTAGGTTCCTAAGCCCCCTCAACTGGGGGCATGACAGGATCAGTCTGATGGCCTTCATCATCATTCGCATCCCGCTGCTCAGTCACTATAACTCCAGCAGCGGATGGTACCCCTATGCTACAATCCTTTTTCATCAAGCAGTAGGTAAAGAGGCGTTCATCGGTAAGGAGAATCTCCATGTCTCAATCTTCTGGTGGAACCCTTTTGAGCGCCGAGATCGCATCTGTGTATTGTTTTCCATCGGGTCGTGGATAAGAACCTACACAAACCAGAAAAGTTTCTTAATTCAGGATACCACCCGGATACAAGCACTCAAGAAATTAAGCAAGGAGTAATACTTACGTCCTTCTAACTACCGCATGGCAAAGTTGGGCATGTAGCGAATATAGAACCACACGCTTTTGAAAGCACTCAACTTGTTCCAAGTACCAGTTAGGATCTGGCACTTCTTGGCTGACTTGAGTATGAACGAAAGGCTTCCCTTTCGTCACTTGAAGGTGAAAATAAATCGAATATCTTTAGGAGTTGGAGGACGAAATAAAAACTCCATGAATGTCATGTAAGTGCAGTTAAGCAAGGCATAGCCATTTGGATGCAGTTGTGCCGGTGCTAACCTCATATGATATAGGATCTCTTAGATAAATGAATTGAAGGGTGGGACACACCCTACCCAACACATGAACTTATTGCACGTAGTGAACCCCTCAGTGGGCATATGAGCTCTGTTAGTCTGAGTCGGGACTCGCACATCATCAAACGGAATCCTGCGTCTGGCACAAATTCTACAAAGAGAGGCTTCATTAATTTTCGAAGCCATGGAATCCTCCGAATCTTCCAAAAATATCATGTCTTCTAGCATGTCGGGAGCAAGGTCTATCACTTCTGTTGGAAGGACGAGAACGACAGAGAAAAGGTCGGATAATGGACAGAAATTTTCCGGTTGTTCAGCTTGATGTCTGGGAGAGAGTCTATCAGAAGCAGTTGCGGAGATAGATTCGGTACTTGTATTTGTTTTACTGTGAACACTGTCTAGAAGACATGGCAGCTAAACGCCCCGAGCGTCTGAAACCCATGACTATTAAACTCGGTAGATAATAATCATTAGAAAAAATAACCCATTTCCCATGTGCAAAGTTTATGCTAGTGCAGAGTGGTGCAGTGTCGTGCAATGTAGTGAAAAATAGTTCAGAATTAAGGACTATGACGAGACTCCGGGGTCCGATCGGAGTGACCGTCATTGCTGACCGTCTTAATCGATTCTCTATATCACTGGCTAAGGATTCAGTCTAAGCATCAGGATCAGTTGTTAGCATGTAAAAGTTCGAATTGTGCGTTCAAGAGTGGATGATATTCAAAAATTTGTCCAAGGCATAGGCAACAAATATATATATGCACAAGATCAGCCAAGTTCATTCCACAGTTCGATTGTCATATACGTCTGAATATGTAGTCCATTCCATATGCAAGTCATGTACGACCATGCAAGCGTTCAAGATCGAAGCTCGTCAAAAAGTTCTAATTAAGATTTGAGGATATTAAGTATGTTCATCTAAGTTAAACCAACAACTGATCCAAAATAAGGTTACGACCGATCAATCCCAATGCGCTAACCGATCATTTCTGCACGATCATTAAACAACCAATCGTTCTCTAACCGATTGTTGCGATCGATCCATTCAACTCTGGTTCCACACTTCACTTTAATTCAAGACTCTAACCACCGATCCAAAACCTTATTGGAAAACGATCTATCCAAATTCTCTTCATTTTTTCAAATACCAATCCATCACAACGATCGGTCGAACTTCGTTTCATTCCCCTATACTAACAACTTCACCACATCAACCTCGTTATAAATGATCGGTGATAGTCCACATTTTGGAACTCCAAGAACGATCGACTGAAAACGATCTTCCACCTTTGAACTCAAACAAGTGCTGATGTGCACGTAAATGTGCATATATTTACATCCATATTTTATCTATTTTTATTTAAATAAATGTCATATTTGGGCGTTTTAACATGTTTAAAACTAAAATTCAATTATTTTCAAATCATCATATATTCATCTTCATACAGGGGCAAAATAGTCATTTTTGTGCATGTGTTAATTTGGAACCTTTTACTTGGACATTTTTCATAATTTTTATAAGAATTTGGATGCATATGGAAGAGGGTTTTATGAAGATATATGCATGCACAAATGAATACAAAGGAAAGAAGAGGGAAATAATTCAAGCCCATGATCATGGAGGACCCAACCACTTACCTAAATCTACAATTAGAAGCTAATGGACAACTAAGTGGAGGTTAAAGCTTCATGCACATTTAATGATGGATTAATCAGTGGCTAATGGTTACTTGATGGCCACACTTCCTAAAGGGTATTTTGGGAAGCACCCTAAAAATTGAATTAGGGTTTTATGCATGTATAAATATCCCTCTTATGTACATGTAAATATCTTCTACCTTTCATTTTTACTTAGGAAATTAAGCAAGCCAATTGTAAGCTCAATGTTACATGTAATAAAAATGGCTTCCAAGCCTCTTTCTCTTTTCTTTTCTACATGCTTTTCTTTGCTTTTATGTTAATGTTTATTTCTATACTCTTTTTTTTAATGTTTATAGCATAGATTTACATTCATGCAAGTAGTGTAGCTTTAATTTTTATGCAAGTGGTTAGTAGCTAATCTCTTTTTTCTTTCTTTGCTTAGTTTCATTTCTTTGCTTTTTAATGTTGAAATTTACAAGTGTTGATTTGATAACACAAATGAGTAGCTAAACCCCTTCAATTTAGGGGTAATGAAGCACTCTACCTTTATGTAATTTCAACATTTCTATGGTTTATGATTTTATTTGTGCTTTATGAGAGTAGATTTTGATGTAAGTTTATAAAAGTGGGTTTGATAGCTTATGTTGCTTTTGCAAATGAGCTATTCTTATTCAACATAAACACAATTTACATCATAACTTGCTAATTGATTTTTGATTTTAAAAAGAAAGTAAAACAAAATTTGATGATCTATCTTACTAATTATGAGAATTTATAAGTGGTATAATTGTTGTATTATAGTTTGATGGTTTAAGTTATGTTAATTAATAACATAAATAAACCATACTTATGATCAATGCAACAATTATTTCACTTAATATCATAGCTAGAGATCATAAATTATTTGTTTCTTGATTTACAAAAATATGAGAGTGGATTTGCCTCTAAATTGTTCTCTAATCTCATAGTTTAAATCTCATTTTAATTCTAGTTTTAGCTTCATTTTGCTTGTAGTTAACAATTTTCTCCCCCTTTGGTTTAATTTGATTGAATTGATTTTTAAAATCTAATACTATTCCCCACGGATCGACCCGTACTCGCCACGTACTAAAATTGTATGCCGTGCGCTTGCGGTTAATTTTAATACAAAATTTATCGGCGATTTTCTAAACCGATAGAAAATTTGTCGATAAACAAGTTTTTGGCGCCGTTGCCGGGGAATTTGTTTGATTTTTATTTCCATTCTTCGAGTTATTTTGCTTGATTTTTGTGTGCATTGCTTTTTAAAAAAAATTGTGTGTTTGTGTGGTCTTTGTTTCCATTTTGTTGTGTGCTTGTTGTTTTTTCCCTTTCATTTGCATATTTAAAAAAATCACATCACAATTTCATTTCAAAGCTATTTTTTTCATTTCTTTTACAAATATTTACGAGCATCCATTTTTGTTTTTACATTGCTTTCCTTAAAAAAGACACACAAACAATTCACTATTTCAACTCTGTGCACATTTCTGTGCACTATCATCAATCTCCCAGTCACCATCACTTACATACATACATACCAACCTTCCTCTGCACCACATCCTCTTACAACTGCAGTTTTATCACTGCCATTGTTGCCATTCCATCAAAACACCGCTCCATCATTCTCACCACATTGTCAACACTGCATCAAATACCATCCTCTTCTACAACCATTTCCTCCTCTTCATTCACTATGCACGTGCACATTGCTAACATATCTTCACCATACCCTCTGATATCATAACCGCACAACATTCTCCAACATACCATCAAACTGTTCTAAACTGTTGACAGCCTACTACTACAACAAACCCACTCCTAATACAGACCTTCCTCCTACCAAACATCAACCTACAATCGAACATCTACAGTCGAACTTCACTGTGCCATACCTGACCAAACCCTGCATAACCCAACCTCACCATCAACACATCACCATTCCAACAGCCTACAACATCCAATACCCAAACCACCTTACCAAAAAAAAGAGAAAAAAAACTATCACTGTTATGACTGCAACCCTCCACCATCACTACTGCCACACACTCGCCTGAACCAAGCAACCGAAGTTGCAAACTTCCATCCCCTCATCACTCACGACTACCAGCAACAGCTGCTTTCCACCTTTGCCTAATCACTGAAACTGCATAAATCCCTCTATCACCCACACAAACTGCATAAATCCATACAAACTACCTGTGCACACAATTGTGCATATCACAATACTGTTGGACTGCCTGCTACCTGAACTTCCCCTACTCACCTTTGCTACTCACATCCACACTTCCACTTCCAGAGACTAACCATCTCCACCTCTTCACCACAAACTGCCGTAATACCGTCAGTTCAATCACCTCTTGCAAGAAGCCAACCTAAAAAAACAACTGCACCAACCACCCAACTTGCCACTATCATTAACATCTATTCAAATTCACCAATCCTACTATTGCCAAACTTTCAAAACCACTTCATTACTGCCCACATCTTTTGCATATCAAAACCACCAGCATCAGTACAACCAGACCACCATCCTCCACCTAAACTTCACCCTCCAACCATCATACTACTTGCATTCTCAAATACATTGTCCACTGCTGCTACCAACATTCAAACTTCTGCCAAAACCAACTCACAACCATACAATCCAATACCCCACTCCACTGTTAAACCATTCATTCACTTTTCACAACAAACACTCTCTCTGTCATCACCTTTCAACCGCCATATTGCTACAACAGCAGCCTGTATTGCCTTCCTCCTCCACTGTAAAATATAACACGTCTGTTACTGACCACTGTTCATCCTCCCTTTACCCCTCCGCACTTCTTACCAACAACTTCTACACCATTCAACAAATCCCTCCACAGACAGCATCACAACATCAAGTTCAACTACATACAACCACTACCAAACACATTGACTTTCTCTGCCAAACTGCATTTCAACCCACTACTCCTCAACAAACCCATCAACTTGCCTAAACAACCTCTCTGCAAACTCAAACAACCATTAACCCATTGCACACTTCTAGTGGTTCATCACCATCAACATCTGCTATTCCATTTACTGCCTTGCTATTGACATGTCGACAACCAACACATTTACAACAATCAAACTGCCATCGAATTACCCTCTGCCAGAATTCATCTTCCCTACTTCAAAACTGCAATCGCGACCACCCATCTTCACCACGACTTCTGAAAAGACAGTAGTCAAGTCGTCGTGACCCCAAAACACAGAACATCATCACCTTCCAATTGCAATCAGCTTCCAATTTGCAACCTCCTTGAATTCGCCGCAACCCAGCTACCAAATACCTTGATCTTCAGTCACTAACCCAATCACAAAAATCCTCGACTCGCCATCGAACGAGAACTCTCCCAATCCCCAACCGCAACCAAAAGACCCGATCGCACTCAAAATTCCAATTCGGAGTTTCTTCTAGTTCGTGGTTTCGAAAATTATTTTTTCTTCTTTTATCGCGATTTCACTTTTTCTGTCAATTAGAGAAGGGGAAGTTTCGGGCTCGATATTTCATTTGAGATTTTAACATTTGGGGTGTGGGCCTTGTTTCAACGGGCCGGGCTTTAAGCTTGAGAATTTTTTTTACTTTGTTTTCTTTTTTTTAGTTGTTTTAGTTTTCTTTTAGTTTAAAAAAAAATCATTTGCCTGAAATAAGTTCCTCTATGAATTTGTTTAATTTATTTTGATTTAAATTGTTTTAAGTCCACCCCTCCCCCCAAAAGTTGCTCAATTTGTTTTGTTTAATTTGTTTTCTTTTAGTTTTGCTTTGATTTATCCTAAAAAAATATTTTAGATTTGATCTGTTTTAATTTATTTTAATTTGGTTTTTAATTTTTTTTAAACAAAAAAGAAAAACTTGTACATACCTTATTTTTAATTTTTAGGTTGTAGGAAATAGGTGGCAGTAGTGCTTGCTAAAAATAACTGCCTTTGCTTGCTTTAAAAAAAACCGCCGCTAAAGAAATTGCTAATAATTCTGCATGCTCTTGTATCATGCCATTTTCCCTTATTTTTATTTGAATAGCATTGTTGGTTGCTTGCATTTGCATTTATATATAAAAAAAATTCAAAATCCAAAAACAAAACAAAAACAAACTTTATTTTAGTTGCATTGTAAAGTCATGTTTAATTTTTGTTTTGCATTCTTCTCATTTTGTTTTATTTTCTAAGGGCAATACCACAAACGCATTTCATCATAGAATTTGACTAATAATAAAGGTTAGACATTCGACTTAAGGGTGTCACGAGCTCATCTAGGGCTTAATTATACCTTCACAATTGTTTTCTGTGAACAATTTTATTTCTTGGTGTCTAGGCTATGGCAGAGCAATAACCATTTATAAATATTACGGTGATTCATAAATATTATAGTGGTTGTACTTCTGAAGGTACTTAAACTTTCGACTGCATTGCTACGGTGATTCGTGGTGCACTGATAATCCCTGCCCATTACCTGGCTAAGAAATATTTTTGTTGATTTAAGGCAAAGTGTGATTATACAATTTTGGGTTAGGAGCTACTAAGGATAGAAAATTGTAATTAAGTCCTTTGCATTCATTTAGTTGCATTAGTTCATGCATATTTAAAAAAAAATCCAAAATCCAAAAAAATTGTTGTAAATTTTACTTTACTTAGTTTTTAACCAAAAATAAATAAAAAAATCCTTTTTACTTTCCTTTGAAAATTTTCAATCAAAAACAAAAATCCAAAAAAAATAAATATAAAATCTTTTCAAAAAGAAAAAAAAATTGAAAATTCAAAAAAAAACAAAAATCAAATCTCCATTTTCTAAAAACAAAAAAATCCTTTTGGTAAATATTTGAAAATTCAAAAACAAAAAGAAAATTACAAAAACAAAAAGACATATAAAATTTGAAAAGCCAAAAACAAAACAAAAATCAAACTTCTCTTTTGAAAATAAATTTCACTTGGTAAATAGTTTTCTTCCTTTAAAAAAAACAAAACAAAAACAATTTTTCACTTCATTTTCCAAATCTTGTTTCATTCTCTAAACTCGTTTCTAACTTCTTTCTCTTCTCGACTTTCACTTGTGCATGAGTACTTGGTCTCGTGACACAACAACAAATCGTTTGACTCGCGACTCAACAACTAATCGTTTAACTCGAACAGATGATCCTCCCGAAATAGCGAACGAGAACGCCCCTCGAACTCTTATGGATAGAATCTTTCCCGATAGAGTTTCTATTCCATCTTGCATCACGTTACCCGCCCATACGGGTAACCATTTCGAAATTCACTCAAGTCATATTGCCACTCTTCCAAAATTTGGCAATTTCGAGCACGATGACCCATACATTTTCTTGACTAAATTCGAACAAGTTTGCGCAACCATTAAACTCCAACAACTTTCCGATGACGGAATCAAACTTCGATTAATCTCATTCGCTCTTATGGATTACGCTGAAAAATGGTTGTACAGCTTACCATCAAACTCGATTAAAACTTGGGAAGAATTCGTAAAAGCTTTCTTAAAAAAGTTTTACCCATTGGAAAAAACAAGTAGAATCCGAAACGAAATTGTAAATTTTCATCAATTCAAGGGAGAACCATTTGGAAAATATTTTGAAAGATTCAAAGAGCTTTTGATAAAATGTCCACACCATAACTTTGAAAAATGGATGATTTGCCAAATCTTATACGATGGACTCGAAAACAGCTCACGAACCATGCTCGAATCAATGTGCCAAGGCAACTTTCTTTCCCAACATTACAACGATGCTTGGCAATTTCTTGAAAACCTCACCGAAAAATCATCCCAATGGGAACGTTCGAACGAAAAGTCAATTTACTCACGATCGAGTGCACACTCGATAGGATCTTCTTTTGCTTTGGAAGCTAAGATCGACGCAATGATTAAAAAATTCAATAACGTTTTCTCATCGAATCAAATGAACCAAGCTTCCCAACCAATGTGTTATAAATGCAATGATCCTAATCATATAGTCGATCAGTGTCCTAATTTTGTTGAACAAATCAATGCTTTCAATAAAGCCAAAAATGACCCATTTTCTCCAATGTACAACCTTGGTTGGAGAAATCATCCAAATTTTTCATGGAACCAAAACAATCTCAACACGAATACGATTCGTCCCAATTTTCAAGCATTTATGAATAACGCTTCGAATCCTCCCTTTCAGCCCAACCATTTTCAACCAAACTTTGTGGGTCCGTCTCATAATCAACCGCAACAATCAAATTTTCAACCAAATTCTGCTCATCCTCCCCAAGACGATAAACGTTTAACTTCGCTTGAGAAAACTCTTAAAATGTTGGCTAAAGCAACTACTCAAAGTCTTTAATCAAACAACAATTTGCAAAATTTGTTGACCTCATATATGCAAAACACAAACCAATCGATTGCAAAACTTGAAATGCAAATGAGTCAATTAGCCACGTCTGTAAGTGAACGCGAACGAGGAACATTCCCAAGCCAGCCCCTTCCAAATCCCAGAAATCAAAACGCAAATTCAAATCAAGTCCATGTTGTTCAAGATAGCAACGTCACCCAATTGAATGCTATCACAACTTTACGTTCCGATAAACAAATCGATAATCAAGTCATTAACCCAAACGATTTACCAGAAACCTCTCTCGACACTTCTAAAACAACGAACGAATCTGAATAGAACGTGGAGCCAAACGTTGGATCGAATGCCAATCAAAATTCTTCTTCTACTCAAGTAGGCCCGCCTACCGAGTATCGTGTTCCATTTCCACATCGTCTTCGACCAAAGAAACACTCGGACCAAATGGAAAAGATGTTGGAAATTTTTAAACAAGTCAAAGTTAATATTCTGCTTCCTGACATCGTTCAGCAAGTCCCCACGTACGCGAAATTTCTTAAGGACTTGTGCACCCAAAAGCGATACACTCAAGTGCCCAAAAAATCTTCTTAACCGCCAGTTTGAGTGAAGTCTTGTCCCAATCCATGCCCGTTAAATACAAAGATCCTAGCTGCCCTACGATTTCGTGTACAATTAGAGACAAGACGATTAACAAATGTTTGATAAACTTAGGCGCAAGTGTCAATTTGATTCCATATTCCGTGTACGAACAATTAAGCTTAGGTTAGCTCAAACCCACAAAAGTCACGCTTTAATTTGTCGATCGCTCCATTAAGAATCTCATGGGAGAAATCGAGGACGTGCTCATTTGAGTAGGGCAATTCATATTCCCCGTTGATTTTATCATTTTCGAAACACAACCCGTGTCAAATCCCGCGAGTCAAATTCCATTAATTTTTGGTCGACCATTCTTAGCCACCTCAAATGCCTTAATCAATTGTCGTAACGGTTCGATGAAAATCTCTTTTGGAAATATGACTTTGGATTTCAACATTTTCAATCTTGAAAGCCAATCAAATGAACCTCGCGACCAAACATTGGAAGTTAGTGCCATTCATGAAATTTTTGAAAACGAGACACTTGACCTTAACGACGAACGCGAGGCTGAATACGAAAAATTGTTTCACGAAATCCCCAACGAAATTGAATACACTCTTCCCTTTGAATCACTTCCAATTGAGTCCGAATCTCAACCCAATTCTTTAATCGAGAAACTCCCGAAGTTGGACCTCAAACCACTTCCCGATCACCTTAAGTACGCATACATAGGTGATAACGAAACGTTGCCCATCATAATTTCTACAACTCACTCTCTCTTGATCGGGAAACCTCCTTACTTTCTATTCTTTCGAAAAACAGAGAAGCGATTGGATGGTCGATTACCGATATTAAGGGAATTAGTCCTGCTCTTATTCAACATCGCATCCATTTGATCGACGATGCCAAGCCCGTTTATGACGCGCAATGAAGGCTTAATCCAAAAATGAAAGATGCGATGCGTGATGAAATTCTTAAACTTCTCGACAACGGAATCATTTACCCAATCTCTGATAGTTCATGGGTTAACCCAATTCACGTTGTACCGAAAAAGTCTGGGCTAACTGTTGTCTAGAATGATTCAAACGAACTTATTCCAATTCATACTCAAACGGGTTGGCGTGTTTGTATTGACTATCGAAAACTAAATGCCACAACACGTAAGGATCACTTCCCTCTTCCCTTCATTGACCAAATGCTTGAGCGTTTAACCGGCCATGAATTCTACTGCTTTCTTGATGGTTATTCCGGCTATAACCAAATTCCAATCGCTCCCGAAGATCAAGAGAAAACGACTTTCACATGTCCATTCGGTACCTTTGCTTATCGACGTATGCCATTCGGACTTTGTAACTCTCCTACTACTTTCCAATGATGCATGGTTGGCATTTTTTCCGACATGATTGAACGCTTTCTAGATGTTTTTATGGACGATTTTTCTATCTTTGGTGATTCTTTTTCCCAATGTTTACATCATCTCAAGTTGGTTCTAAATCGATGCAAAGAAAAACATTTGACTTTGAATTGGGAAAAATGCCACTTTATGGTCAAACAAGGCATAGTCCTTGGACATATCATCTCAAATAGAGGCATTGAGGTAGATAAAGCGAAAATCGATGTCATTGCAAATCTACCCATTCCCAAATCTGTTAAGGACATTCGATCATTTCTAGGACACGCTGGCTTTTACCGATGCTTTGTGAAATACTTTAGCAAAATCGCTCGTCCTTTGACGACTCTCCTCGGAAAAGACGTTCCTTTCGATTTTAACTCTGATTGTATCTCTTCTTTCGAACGTCTTAAGAAGGAACTCATTTCTGCTCCAATCATTTGCGCACCCAATTGGAATCTTACTTTCGAAATAATGTGTGATGCTTCTAACTTTGCGGTTGGTGCTGTTTTAGGACAACGCATCAACAAAATCCTTCATGTCATTTACTACGCGAGTATGACTTTGAATGACGCTCAAATCAACTACACAACAACCGAAAAAGAGCTTCTAGCTGTCGTTTTTGCGCTTGAAAAGTTTCGACCTTACTTGATAGGTTCACACATTACTGTGTACACGGACCACTCTGCGCTTCGATATCTCTTCGCTAAAAACGATGCTAAATCTCGTTTGATTTGTTGGATCCTTTTACTTTAAGAATTTGACCTTATAATTAAAGACAAAAAGGATCTGATAATGTCATAGCCGATCACTTATCTCGTCTTCCAAATGCACCATCTTCTTTGCCAATCAATGAAAACTTCCGCGATGAACAACTTCTTTCAATTTCTATCGATCCATGGTACGCTGATATAGTGAACTACTTAGTCACTAAAGAAACTCCCTCATCTTGGTCCAAACATGACAAATGCAAATTCATGTCCTAAGTGAAATATTTCTATTGGGACAATCCATACTTGTTCAAATATTGTCCCGACCAAACCCTCCGACGTTGCATTTTGGATAATGAGATCGGGAGTGTTCTTTCGTTTTGCTACGATCAAGCGTGCGGTGGACATTTCGATCCTCGAAAAACTACGAAAAAGGTGCTTCAGTGTGGTTTCTATTGGCCTTCTCTTTTCAAAGACTCGTTTGAATTTTGTAAAGCTTGCGATCGATGTCAAATGCTTGGACGAATTTCTTGACGAGATATGATGCCTCTAAACCCCATTCTTACGATCGAAATCTTTGATGTTTGGGGCATTGACTTTATGGGACCTTTTTCCAATTCTTATGGAAACTTATATATCCTTCTCGCCGTCGATTACGTCTCAAAATGGGTCGAAGCCGTTCCTTGCAAAACCAACGACCATAGAATTGTTGTGAAATTTCTCAAAGAAAACATCTTTTCGAGGTTCAGCACACCTCGCACAATAATCAGTGATAACGGGACCCATTTTTGCAACCGTTCTTTCGAAACTTTAATGAAAAAATACTTGATAACCGACAAGTTATCCACTCCATATCATCCTCAGACTTGTGGCCAAGTTGAAGTTTCAAATCGAAAAATAAAACAAATCTTGGAGAAAACTGTTAACAAAAATCGAAAAGATTGGTCTCAGAAATTGATCGACGCGCTTTGGGCTTACCGTACTACTTTTAAAACTAACCTTGCGATGTCCCCATTTCGTTTAGTTTATGGTAAAGCTTGTCATCTACCCATTGAAATCGAACACAAAGCGTTATGGGCAATAAAGAACTTAAACTTTGATCTTGAGAAAGCTGGCGAAAACCGAAAACTACAACTCAACGAACTAGAAGAACTTAGGAACGACGCGTATGAAAACGAGAAAATTTACAAAGACAGAACCAAAGTTTTTCATGACAAGTCAATCCTAATGAAACGTTTTCGCCTAACCAGAAAGTTCTTTTATATGACTCAAGACTTCATTTATTCCCTGGGAAACTTAAATCAAGATGGACCAGACCATTTGTGGTACGAACTGTTTTTCCACATGGTGCCCTAAAAATAGAAAACCCCAGGGATGGATCGATTTTCAAAGTCAACAGTCATTGTTTGAAACCTTTCTTGGAATTGCCAAGTAACCAAGAGGAGGAGCTCATGATCCTTCATGAGCCAAGCTACGTCTAGTAAGAATGTTAACTCTCTTTTGTAAATATGTACATATTTTCCCCGTTACACTCATTATATCATGCATTGACTGTGGGGACACAGTCAAAATTAAGTGTGGGGGAGTCTTTTTTTTTAAGTTTCATGGCATTTTTGAATTTTTATTTTCTTTTAACTTAAAAAAAAGAAAAGAAAATCTCAAAATTTCTAAATCTCAAAACATTTTCTTTTTAGCATTTGATTTATTTTTGAAGAAACACTATGAGATAAGTATAAGTTTTGGTCAATAAATTGAAATTTTTGAAAATTTATTTGTCTTAACAAAAATAAAAATGAAGTTTGATTACAAATAACAATGGTTTAACTAGTATATAGGAAGGTTCATATGTGTTAATTATAAAATATGTTCTAATTGAAAATCGTTGTTTAAAAAAGTGGTAAATTTAAAGTAAAGGATGTAACATTTTTATCTTCTAAGTTAAATGGTGCTAAGATGATTTTGAAAAACTCTCTCTTTCTAAAAAAAACAGAAAAAAAACATTTGTATATATGTATATATTTTTAACACCTAGAGTCATGTGTTCACACTCGTGTGTTCACTCGCCATGCTCTATACCCTTCTCATGTAAGCCCGAAAGGCAGTGCACGATCAGTATATCTGGTCTCAGTTTATCTGAGTTAGGTGTATGTATATAAAAATTCTTTTTAATAACGCCTACAGTCGATAAGTGTTCACACTCGTGTGTTCACTCACCATGCTCTGTATTCCTTTCACATCAGTCTGTAAGGTATTGCATGGGTAATATATCTGGCCTCATTTTACCTGAGTTAGGCATATGTAAACATTGTTAATATCAATAAAATTTTCAAATAAGAGAGAGTAAGCAATTGAAATTCGAGCACCATTTTTACTTATTTGATTTGACTTGTTATTGAAAAAATATATATGAAAATACCACTTTGATAATCAACTAAGGATCTATTTCATAGTTGCACTATGTTATCAACCGAAACAACGAAACTATAGTCTATTTGTTACGATAACTTCGTTTTTATTGGAAGTTTTGATGAGTAAATGACTTAAATTTTCAAGATAATGACCAAAACCTATATTTAACTTATTTGTGTCGATTTAAAAGTAAACCCTTTATTTGTATATATTTTCAAAAACGTGCATTCATCTCTTTTGTAAATATATCTTGCATTTTGTAAATATTTTCATCCTGCATTTGGATTTTGTAGGTAGTATCCGTTGAAAACCCTCACAAGACAACACTCGTCCTACTGGGGACACCCAAAGGTTTAACGGCTTGTTGCATACGCTCAATGCAATCGTGCTCCCTACGAAAACGAATTTATCTTAGTTTTCCTTTATTCGAGGACGAATAAAAAGATAAGCGTGGGGGTATTTGATGTGCACGTAAATGTGCATATATTTATATCCATATTTTATCTATTTTTATTTAAATAAATGTCATATTTGGAAATTTTAACATGTTTAAAACCAAAATTCAATTATTTTCAAATCATCATATATTCATCTTCATACAGGGGCAAAATAGTCATTTTTGTACATGTGTTAATTTGAAAATTTTTACTTGGACATTTTTCACAATTTTTATAGGAATTTGAATGCATATGGAAGAGGGTTTTATGAAGATACATGCATGCACAAATGAATACAAAGGAAAGAAGAGGGAAATAATTCAAGCCCATGATCATGAAGGACCCCACCCACTAACCTAAATCTACAATTAGAAGCTAATGGACAACTAAATGGAGGTTAAAGCTTCATGCACATTTAATGATGGATTAATTAGTGGCTAATGGTTACTTAGTGGCCACACTTCCTAAATGGCATTTTGGGAAGCACCCTAAACATTGAATTATGGTTTTATGCATGTATAAATAGCACTCTTATGTACATGTAAATATCTTCTACCTTTCATTTTTACTTAGGAAATTAAGCAAGCAAATTGTAAGCTCAATGTTACATGAAATAAAAATGGCTTTCAAGCCTCTTTCTCTTTTCTTTTCTACATGTTTTTCTTTGCTTTTATGTTAATGTTTATTTCTATGCTCTCTTTCTTTTAATGTTTATAGCTTAGATTTACATTCATACAAGTAGTGTAGCTTTAATTTTTATGCAAGTGGTTAGTAGCTAATCTCTTTTTCTTTCTTTGCTTAGTTTCATTTCTTTGCTTTTTAATGTTGTAATTTACACGTGTTGATTTGATAACACAAATGAGTAGCTAAACCCCTTCAATTTAGGGGTAATGAAGCTCTCTAACTTTATGTAATTTCAATATTTCTATGGTTTATGATCTCTTTTATTTGTGCTTCATGAGAGTAGTTTTTGATGTAAATTTATACAAGTGGGTTTGATAGCTTATGTTGCTTTTGCAAATGAGCTATTCTTATTCAACATAAACACAATTTACATCATAATTTGCTAATTGATTTTTTATTTTGAAAAGAAAGTAAAACAAAATTTGATGATCTATCTTACTAATTACAATAGTAAATAGATCATACTTAAAATAGCTTTTCCTTTGGCTTCATTTTCATGAGAATTTATAAATGGTATAATTGTTGTATTATAGTTTGATGGTTTAAGTCATGTTAATTAATAACATAAATAAACCATACTTATGATCAATGCAACAATTATTTCACTTAATATCATAGCTAAAGATCATAAATTATTTGTTTGTGATTTACAAAAATATGAGAGTGTATTTGCCTCTAAATTGTTCTCTAATCTCACAGTCCAATGTTTAGAACCTGATAATAAAACTAATAGTGTACCAACAACAATGATGTGAAACAAAAAGAAACCGCACTTGCAGATGAAATAAACTCATAAACCTTAATTCTTACTCCTATTGCAAGATGCGGATGAAATAAACTCATAAATTAACTTAGGGTTAGTACTTACTAGATTAAAACTAACAACTTAGGGTTAGCTCGCACTTGCAGACATCAATACTAGGAAGATCCGCAGGAAGGTAAGCCTTCGTCTTCTCAAACAACGAAAGAATTAGGGCGTCGTCGTCTCAAACAACGAAAGATCAGGCTGTCGTTGCCGTCTCAAATTCAGACGATTTCCACACTGTAAATCGAAGATCAAAAGGAATCGCCTTTTTCTCTTTTACAGATTTGAAGCCCGATCGAGAAAATTGAAAAATAAGAATTAGGGTTAGAGGTTAGACGGGTTGGGTTTGGCTGCATATGTTTTTTGTTATTTGCAAACGGGTTGGGTAAAAACTGAAACAAAAAATAAAAGGATCGGATCCAACCCGTATAATATTAGAGTTATTGGGTTGGGTAAATGAGTTAGGATCGGTTTTGACAGGTCTATTGGTAGATGACAACAGTAAGTTTGTAGGGGGTTGCGTATGTTGGTAGATGACCATAGTAAGTTTGTAGGGTGTTTATAACATCCATAAAAGTGTAGTTTTATCTTGAAGGCTAATATGTACCATCTTTGTAAACCCAACTAATGTCTTAAAGCTATTGGCATCCTATTGTCCTACAGAAAAGTGGAAGACTTCATAATTGGGGTCCTGCAACCATGTCTTACTGTAACTATGCTACATGCAGCTATTTACACTTAATGGTCTTATGAGGATCTTATGTTTCTTATACATTAGATAGAGTTTTCAATATATTTTGGAGCTCTAAATATGTTTCCTAAACTGACAACCGTTGCTCTTAGTGTATCATCTACCGATTGTAATCCTATTTAAATTCACTTGGAAGAAATATTATAGAAAATGCGAACATAAATTTTTGATTTGTTAATTGAGTCAGTTTGGAAGGGTATGATGAAAACTTACACATGAGCTTTGGGTACTCAAACTGCAGGATCACAGATGTACCAATTCATTAGAATCTTGGAAGAGAAAAATACGATCTGAAAAGACTGAGGGAACTAGAAACAATTATGAGAAAGTTGACACTCTGAAACCGAATAAATTAATTCTGTGTAATAAACTGGCTTTTTGTCGAGGAGTTTATGAATAAAATCAACCTTTGGATCAGTGAGACCATGTTCAATATGTTATATTACACAGTACATTTCAATGGCACTTGAGTATTAGGTCTTAGACTAGATCAAATCGATGGAATGCTAACCTTGATTCTATCAACGTTTGAAACAAACAATGCTTGAGTCATGGAAAAGGGTTAGTATTCTAGACTTGGACATGGTTTGAGGGATTACATGCCAACTCTTTCGAAATAAGACCAATTCGTTGGAATATAATTGTACCGGGGGTAGATAAGATGATTCTTCTCACATGTGTTTACATTTCTACGACGAAAGACATTTGTCCTGCAAGTGATATCCAGTGACTAAACAGATACCTAAGAAAATAAACTCTCAAAGATAGGAGTTGATTGGAACATGTGCCCAAAGTTAGGCATTAACAGAAAACATACGGCTATGCTTACAGTTAATAAACTACTAAAAGACAAAGTAGTGGGCATTGTAGACCTTCAAAATTATTAATGAAGGAATTAGAAGGAAATATCAGAGACAATAAGCACACATATGGATATTGTTACATTCGAACATGGAATTTTGTTTGTATGGAAATTATTTACATTACTTGACATTTGCTTTAATTATATTTTAGTTTGTTTGACTTCTAAAGCTACTTAGTAACTTAGAAATATCTTCACGCACAGAGTTTGGTGTTTAAAAACTAACGTATAATCACAACCATAAAGATCACGTCTTGAATTCTGCAATGTGTGTACTAAATAGATCCTAAATGATAAACTAGTAATCTGGATATAACATTAACAGTTTCTGCTATGTTGAAAAGATTAGTGTAAATTTATCAAAGATTAGAGATACATAGGTTTAAAGTAATTAAGGTGTAAAACAATGATCAATGAAGTATATACTGGGGAGCTGTCAAATATTAAAGTCATTCAAAATAAGCAAAAGGACAATCGGAAGGGTACGGTTTTGTTGAATTCTTTTCACATGCATCTGCTAAAAAAGTTCTTCAAACATTCAGTGGTCATGTAGTGCCAAATTCAGACCAACCTTCCTGATTAAATTGGGTTTCGTTTAGTTGGGAGAGAAGAGAGAGGATGCTGCTTCTGATCACTCTATATTTGTGGGAGACTAGTCAAGATTGGCTCAGTTCATCATTTAAATCTGACTAATCATGATTTGTAGCCGGACTTCACTCAGAAGTCTCAATATGATTTAATGTTGCTATGTAAGTTTAATATTATTCTTTGATATGCATAACAATCAAAAACGAAACTGTACTGCTCCTTCATTTTTGCCTAAATACAATCAATGCTACTAAACAACCTCAAAGTTTGTCGCAAGAGATGTCATTTAGTTGTGTGCTTGGTATGGGGAATTCAAGATTCCCTGGAGTCTCAGTTTTAATGAATCGGATTTTTAGGAACCCAAATACAAGGAATATTGCATTACAAAGTTCGGTATGACTTGTGTTTGTGACTTGTTTCCTATTTCCTTTTTAGAAATTGTCAAAAATGATTATTTTCCTTTTTTAATCAGTAACCTTTGAAGCACTCCTTCATCCTTATGTATAAATGCATTTAAGGCAAGAAAGCTTTACACTGCTAGAAAAGCACGAAATAACCTTTTGATGAATGATATGCCCTTGCACATGTACAGACTTACAAATTGTTTGAATATTTTTTGATTTTTTTGAAAGATAGTAGTTGCAGGTTCAGTAGTGGGACATCCAGCTTCAGTTGTCAAATGTTTTGGACTCAAACCCAATTTTCAAATACTATAATGATGATAAAGGAAGCACTCCTTGATAATAACATGGTAACTCAGAACCATGGTACGAGGATCCGCCCGGAACCATGAAATTCCGATGAACTCGAACCGGTTCCGGCCGGTGGCGGGATAGGGTCGGAGCAAAATCCTGTCTTGTTCAAAGCAGGAGTAAAAAAAAGGGATGGGCAGCAAAGTAGACTGAAAAAAAAAAAAGAAGAATCAATCAAAATCGAAAAAGCGAAGACAGAAAAAGTGAAAAACCCTAGTTCGACTTTTGCCTATAAATCTCGTGCTTGAACAGTAAGAGATTCAAAAATTTGCTTATAAATTCATCGTTCGAATACAAATTACCACAACCGATCTTTGTCATCTCCAATTCGACAGTTCGAGCGATCTTTGTCTTCTTCAATTCGACAGTTCGAGAATCCAGTCGACTTCCCCACAGCTAAACCCTAGATCGAGTTCGAGTTCAACCATGACTTCAACAAGCTTCGACTTCGATCTGCCGCCGACTTCGTTCAAAGCGAGGTGATTTTTTTTCGTATTCGATCTTTTTTAACCGGGTGATTTTTTTTTCGTATTCGACTTCGTTCAAAGTGAGAAAGTACGGTGTTTTTTAACTGGGTGATTTTTTAACTAGGCGGGTGGGCTTTGGGCCGATCGGTTTGTTTTGAAATGCTTGGGCGTAGCTTGTTTGTATGTTTGCAAGCAACAAATATTGAAAAATCAATTTTATTGTATGTTTGCTTTTTAAAAATAAGTCATTTCCATACGAAATATGAATAACTGTTCCAAAAAAAACATACATACTTTGCTAGCCCTGTCAATTGTCATGTAGTATCTCATTTATATAATATGGAAAGTGCTGGAACGACTGGTGTTGCTGCTGTGAATACGTTGAACTGACATATGTTGGACTTGAATATATTGAATTGACCTTAATATGCTTTGAATATCGACCTTGAATATGCCGATTTGAATGTGGACTTACATATGTTGGATTTAGAGCATCGAACATGAACGTGAATATATTGAACATGAACATTGAACTTGACTCGAAATTGTGGATTTGAACATTGAACTTTGATGACTTCGATTATTGTTTTTAATTCATTCATATTTTATTTTTGATTTGATTTGGACTATTAATTTGTTTAGTGAATTTTGTTAATTATAATTTCAGGTACATTATGACAAATCCGACTGAAATTGGTTGGAATTATGGTACTGCGATTGATGATAATCTTCAGAAAATAAAATGTAATTTTTGCAATAAAATAATTAATGGCGGTGGTGTGACAAAGGAACATCTGGCAGGAGTAGGCGGCGACGTATCAGCATGTTTAATTGTCCCTAAAGAAATTAAACAGCTTATACGATCACATATCGTTCAAAAGAGAAATGAACGAAACAAAGAAAAGCTTGATAAGCAACGCTTACAAGAGGAATTAATGAGCAGCCCGCAACAACTATCGGACAATGAAAATAAAGATGATGAAAAATTTCAGCGTGTCATGCGACAAAGCAAAGATGAATTTAGAGACGAAGAATTGTGTAGATCTTATACTGTTGGACGATCGGGTGGTGGTTCAAGTCAAACAATGCACAGATCTAATACCACTGGACGATTGGGTGGTGGTGATTTTGACACTTATGCTGCTGGACGAATCGATTCATATATGAAAAAACGAGGAGGTAGAACTCAACCTTCTATTAAATCTGCAATGAAAGGTATTAAAGATGTCAAAAAACATATATGTCGAGCAATTTCTAAGTTCTTTTTTTCAACCATATTCCACATAATGTTGCTAATAGTCCATACTATACAACAATAGTTGATGCAATTGCAGAATGTGGTCGTGGAATTGATCCACCAATTGAATATGAAATACCACACTCGTACCTTGAAATGGAAATAGAAGAAGTTGGGCAATATATTAAAACATTGCATAATTTCTGGGATGAATATGGTTGTACATTAATGTGTGATGGTTGGAGTACGCAGAATCGACGAAAAATAATAAATTTTCTCGTGTACTCTACCCATGAAACAATATTTATTAAATCTTTGGATGCCACTAATGAATTCCAAAGTGGATAATATATTTGTGGATTAATGGATAAGGTCGTTGAAACAATTAGTGAAAATAATATAGTGCAAGTTGTTACAGATAACAGAGCAAACTACAAAGCTACCGATCAATTATTAATGCAAAAAAGAAGGCATTTATATTGGACATCATGTGCAGCACACTGCATTGATTTGATTTTGGAAGATATTTCCAAAAAGCCAGAGGTAACAACCGTTATCACAAACTGCCAGTTAATAACTATATTTATATACAATCATGGCTGGTTACTTTTCATCATGGGGAAGAGACCAATAATAAAGAATTGATTAGACCGGCGGTAACATGGTTTGCAACTCATTTCATCGCACTAGACTCTATTCATAAACATAAAGATGACCTAAGAAGAATGATTGCTTCGAGAGAGTGGATATCAAGAGTTCCCAGACTCAATACTAAAGACAAAAGAACATCAAATATTGTCTCTACGCTAATTTACAACAACGCATTTTGGACTGGTGCTGCTTCCGTCATCCTTGTTTTTGAGCCATTGGTGAAAGTTTTACGAATGATAGATAGTGATGACAAAGCAGATATGGTATATCTTTATGAAGCAATGGATCGAGCAAAAGAATCGACTAGAAAAAATATTGGTGGAAGGCATTGCCAAAAATGGTGGAATATAATAGACAAAAGATGGAAAAGACAGTTACATCGACCTCTTCACACCACAGGTAATTTGTTTTATCTTATCGTCATACAAATAATAAAATATATAATATTTCAATAATATTTTAAATCTTTCCCATATAGGTTATTTTCTTAATTCCATCATTCAATATGGGGATGCAACAAACGATGGAGAAGTATTAAACGGATTTAACAACGTCATTGAAAGAATGGTGCCAGACATTGTAACACAGATTGAAATTGGAAAAGAGGTAAAACTAACATATATAATACTTACATTAGACATTTAACGTTTAAGACATATTAAATATTTAACTTAACATCACAGGTAGAAAGATACAAAATGAAAATTGATGCATTTGGTTCTGCAAAAGCATACGCAGTCGTAAAGACATGTTTTCCCGCTCAATGGTGGTCAATAATTGGAAGAGAGGATGTTCCAAATTTAACACGTTTAGCAATGCACATTTTAAGTCAAACAGTTTTCTCTTCAAACTGCGAGAGAAACTGGACTACATTTTCAATGATCCATACAAAATTACGCAATAGAATAAAAATGAAAAATCTAGAACAAGTAGTATATGTGCATTACAACATGAGATTAAGAGCAAAACATTCAAGACGCCGCGGTACTGAAAATCAGTTGATCGATCTGGACTATATATTTTATAAAGAGGATCCATTAGCAGAATGGACTACTGAAGTTGAATCACCCTTGTTGTACGACGACCCTTGGATGTCCAGTACACTGAATGATGCAGTCCCTGCGGTTGATGATATACCTGCACGATAGTAGCAGTTTCTCAAATGATGATCATGGTAATGCTGGTGAAAGTGGTGTGGGTTTAACTCGTAATTATGGTATTGGTTCTAGTGATGACGGTGCATTATATAGACCAACGCAAACATATTCAAGAAGAAGGGGTGCGAGCAACAATCCTAACCGAAGAGGCATCGATTTAAATGTTGAATACGAACATCAACATGATTATGAGCATAATCCATATGCTTCAGATGATCCACCAACCTATAGACATTCTACTTCTGACTATACGAGTGGTAACTCATATTATGGAACAAACGAAACATATAGTGATATCTTAAGTGATCAAAACAGTCAAGCTACGTATGCAACACAAAATGATGAACCATTGTCTTTTGATAATATGATGGCGATATTTATAGGTCCAGGACAAATGCAATATGGTTATCCATCGTATTATACAACACAAGACGATGGAGGAAATTATGAAAACAATCCATATGTAGCTTCGAGAAATAGTTTTTGGATGTAGTAGTGTTGTGTGTATCATTATTATTTTGTTGTATACTATGTTTTTATATGAATTTACATCGTTTATAGTTACTTTTCTATTATAAATGCAAATCTTCGATATTAGGACCGAAACCGAAACAAAAACCGAAACAAGCGAAATTTCCGAAATCAACAAAATTTAAAAAGACAGAAATCGAGACGAAATCTGAGTTCTCGAACCTTGCTCAGAACATTCTAAGAAAAAAAGATAATTTGTACCAGACATGTTATTTCAAAATTTCTAAAATCAAGCTCCAGATTCTAACCATTTGAGATACTTTAGATCTTGCACTACCCACGCTTAACTCATGAATTTACATGAGAATCTTAGATAAATAATATTATAATTGTATATGATATCTATAAGTTAGGTTATCCCTCTAAATCCAACATATTAACTGTAAGTAATATATGTTTTGACATCTTATTACTTCCTGTACATTGTAATGCAGGGCACATTTGTGATGAATGAAAGTGGTGGTCAATGTTTCTTCTGGACAATTACTCTTAATTGCGTTAAGAATAATATTGCTATATTTTTAGCAAATTTTAATCAAGGTGTGAACCTTTTCATGTTTAATTATAATTTTTATTTTCATCTAAAATATAGTTATGTTGCACTTTAGTCTTTTCACAATTTTGTTATATTCCCTTGCATAATTTCATCAAAAGGTTACTCTAGATTCATATCTTTTGCTGGATAATAAACTATAATGCCTTAAATCATGCTATTAATAAACAACCAACAAAATATCACTTTGATAAATAAAAATATAGTTGTAGCAGATGCATATATAGTTACCATATACTAACCAAGTTTTATGAAAGTTAACTAAATTTTATAAAAATTAAATAAGTTTATATAATAAAACGGGAAAATAGGCACAAGGAAGAAGTTATAAAAAAAATTATTCTCAGGGACAACAAATTTGTTTTTTAATCTGAATGACACTTTTTTATATAAAAGGTACTTTATATACGAACGGAAAAAGCATATACTTCCATGATATGCCTCATTAAAACCTTACAACCCCTAACCTAAATGGTTTCTTGTAAGGAAAAAGAGTACATATCATTTTCGTATATTAACAGTACAACAAGTATAAAACTGAGTCAAGCTGTCAAACAGATGAAGGAGTAACCAAATTAGAAAATACACTCAAGACCATCCGTACGAGCAGCTTGGAGCAGAAAAAAAACATAAAAAAAACCTCACAACCAACACACCACATACGCGTGGAAAACACAAGGACTACAAAATAAAAGAGAAAGCACAATATAATATCAGGCACGTCTTCACACAAAAAACCCAGCTGGATGAGAGAGAGATCCACTTTCCTAAATTAGCACAAATTGATATTCTCGAACCAGCAGAGAAATAAAAATGGCGGAAGTAAACACCAACAGGAGGAAGCAGACAGCTATTTCAAGCTCAGATCACCAAATCGGACAAAGCTCAAGGAGGTCGAAAGCTATCATAAAGACCAGACACGATGTTGAGTTCAATTAAGATAAGTTTCTCTTCCAAGTTTAACTTTTGTGACTGAATGCTATGATGAATAAGATACTTGCCGTCTTGTAATATGTGCTTAATTCTCAACTTGTAAGGCTGTTCGATACCTTTAAAAACTTGGCTATTACGTTCACACCATATGTTCCATATGATTGAAGTAAAATTGATGTTAGTGATACGATTATTAGTCGAGTTTTTTTTGCTGTGCTTGATTAATAGTTTCCAGCAAATCGTTAAGGTCGTAGTTGGAACAGAAATTAATCTTGAGTTTGGGCATGAGATAATCCAGAATATTCCTAGAATACGTGCAATTAAAGAAGAGGCGATCTCCGTCCTTGTTATTATTAGCACATAAAACACAATTTTTATCTATGTTAGGAGACCATGTACTAATTCTGACCTTGGTATTTAATTTGTTTCGAATGGCCAAGAGAGAGCACGTAGACATTTTAGGAGCACATCCTTTGTCCCATATAATTTTGGCCCATTCAAACTCGTTGTGTCTGTCTCTAAAAATATTCCAAGCAGATTTTAAAGAAAACTGACCTTGATTGCTAGGAAGCCACCACCAGAAATCCTGTTCCAAATGTTGATGAATGGTAACCTTGAATGACACTTTTTAGTGTGAACAGAATATGATAGTTGCAACTCTCATTCTATACACTAAAAAGCGTCTTTTAGCCTAAAAATCAAACTTTTTGTCCTTGAAACTAAATTTTTCTCCAACTTTATCCCTGAGCCTAAAACCCTTTATAAAAATTAACTAAGTTTTATAAAAAATTAACTAAGTTGATGAAGTTTTATAAAAAATAACTAAATTTTGCAAAAAACATGACCATTTTAACCATGTTTTATAAAAATTAAACAAGTTTATAGAAATTAACTAAGTTTTATAAAATTTTCACCAAGTTAACTAAGTTTTATAAAAAATAACTAAATTTATAAAAGTTAATCAAGTTAGAGTAGACTAAGTTTATAAAAAGTTAACCAATTTTTTTATAAAATTTAGAAATTTACTAAGTTTTATAAAATCAACCAAGTTAACTAAGTTTTATAAAAATTAAATAAGATTTTTAAAAGTTAACAAAGTTCATAATTGACCAAGTGTTCTAAATATTAACCAAGTTAACCAAGCTTTATAAATTAAACTAATTTAGATTAAGTTTTTTTAAAATAAAGTAAGGTGTTTTACTTCAATGAATGCTAGTTTAATATTTTCTAAGATGACCAGTATCAAATAGTTTGATTGGTTTTCAAGATATTTAAGCTAGTATATAGGATAGGTTTGATTTGATAGGTTGGACAAATTTGATCAACTTTCAAATTTCTATCAGCTATATTTTCAATTATAACACGTAGAAGAATACCAAACATTTGATCGATTTTATAAAATTTTAAATAAGTTAACTAAGTTTTATTTAAAATAACAGTTCATAAAAATTGATCAAGTTTTACAAAAGTTTTAACTAAGTTTATAAAATTAACTAATTTTTATAAAATTTAACTAAGTTTTCCCAAAAATTAACTAAGTCAACCTAATTTTGGAAAAATTAAATAAGTTTCTAAAAAAGTTTTATAAACTAACTAAGTTTATACAAATTAGTCAAGCTAACTAAGTTTTATAAAAATTAATTGAGTTAACTACATATTAATAAAATTAAATAAATGTATATAAATTAACAAAGTTTAATGAATATTCAACTAAGCCGACTAAGCTTTGATATCTTTGAAATGAGAAATAGAGTTGAAGCGAAAAAAAAGTGGTATAGAATTTAAAATTCACTATATGAAAATGTGATAGAAAAGTAGTGATTACTTTTGATGTTGTGAACGAATTCGAGCGGTCCCTTTTGCAGTTGGAAGATATTGTTATAACGAACATCATATTCGGCACTCCGCCAAATTTTGAAGTTTTTTAATAGTTTAAGCTTGTTTTTTTAAAGCCATAAATCTGTACAGTATAGAAAAAAACTGAACTGCTATGCCAGTTTGTTTGGATGATTCCTTAAACCACTGTCCCAATGTTCCAGCAGATGCTCCAGTAGTTTGCCTATCTGCTTTTTCTTATTTTGTTTTCCCTTATAATGTTAGCTTTAGCCAGAAATAATGATCTGCATCTCGCTCTTTATCATCGTTTGCCATATGTTCTTGCTATAGAAAATGCTCCCAGCTATGCTCTATATGCATGTTATTGACTTCTTACATTCATTACTTAAGCTGGAAATTTTGTCTAATTTATTTTGCAAGTGCTATGCTGATTACTGTATTGAACTGATTATGGATTTTGATAGATTACGTTTCATTTCTGGTTTGGTATCAACAATTCGATAATTAATTATGATTTTCCAGGAAGTTACCAAACCATTGGTTTATCAAGGCTTTAAATAACTATTACTAATTAACATAAGTTTAAATAACATGTTTGCCAAATATGGGATGTAGTTTTTGTAGTGGCATTAATGTTGTTTAATTTTGGTAGGTTATCTTCTTTCCTTTTATAATATTATAAGCTTTTACTTACCCTTTTCCTTATTAGTGTGTGTGAGTATGTGTGTATCTTACATTTTAATGGTTTAGTGGCATTTTTGGCCCTTAATCATGCTGCAGGCTACATCACTGGACTAGTAACATTCACTTTATATTTTTTAAACTATTGTTCATTTGCAAGATTAAGGGTCACAGGTGCAACTGGATCCACTTTTGCAGCCACTCTCCTCTCCCACGGTAATCATCTCAAATCCCACAATTCCTCTGTTAACATATAAACATTCTATATAAAATGATAATATCATAGACTTCATCGAACTAAATTTATAAAAGTGAACTAAATTTATAAAAATTAATCAAGTTTAAAAAAAATAACAACTAAGTTTATAAACTTTAACTAAGTTTTATAAAAAATAAATATATCACTAAATTTGATGAAAATTAAATAAACTATAAAATTGACTAAGTTAACTAAGTTTATAAAAATTAAATAAATTAACTAAGTTGATAAAATTCTATAAAAGTTAACTAAATTTATAAAAATTAGCTAAGTTAAATAAGTTTATAAAAATAACCAAGTTTAAACACTAATTAAGCTTTAAAAAAATTAACTAAGTTTATAAAAATCAACTAAGATAACAAAGTTTTATAAATAATAAATAAATTAAGTAAGTTTACAAAAATTAATGAAGTTAACCAAGTATTATAATATTTTTATAAAAATTTAACAAAGTTGACTAAGTTCTATAAAAATTAACTAAATTTAAAAATTAACCAAGTTAACCAAGTCTTATAAAAATTAAACAAGTTTATAACAATAGTTATGTCTATAAAAAAAAATTAATTTTTTAAATAAAAAAACTAAATTCATGAAAATTAACTATGTTTTATAAAAATTTAAGTAAGTTGACTATATTTTCTAAAAATTAAATAAATTTATAAAAATTAACAAATTTAACCAAATTAATGAAAATTTAATATGTTTATAAAAATAACTAAATTTGTAAAAATTAATCAATTTTAGACAAATTAACCAAGTTTATAAAATCGACTAAGTTAACTAAGTTTTATAAAAAAAATTAATATTTAATAAATTAATAAAAATTAGATTAATTCATAAAACTAAGTATGTAAAAATTACTAAGTCTATAAAAATTAATTAAGTTATACGAAAATTAATTAAGTTTGTAAAATTAACTAAGTTTAATAAACATTTAACTACGTTAACCATGTTTGTAAAGTTTAACTTTATAAAATTTAATTAATTTAATCAAGTTATACAAAAATTAAATAAGTTCATAAAATAAACTATATTCTATAAAAGTTTACTTAGTTTCATAGGTATTTAACTAAGTTGACCAGGTTAACAAAATTTCTAAAAATTAACCAAGTTTTATAAAATTTAAATAATTTCATAAAACCCAACGATACAAGTAATAACCGTAGTAATGTTATTATTAATAATAATAATTGATTTTTCAACTAGGTTTGTTAATTTCTACTTATGTTATTGTTCTAGATTTTTCTTTCTTATAAGGCATGAATTATTAAAGAGGGCAAGCTCAATGATCGCGACATTTCACAACTTTGATAAGTTTTCTGCAGAACCTTTGTGGGTACAATGATGTATATTTAAAGTATTTCTTACGAAATATTATATAGAACCATTAATTGTTTGGTGTATGAACTTGGCGTAACTTCTATTAGGTTTAATATATAATCTGTTTAGATTATCAAATGTTTTCTGTTAGTATAGTTTGAAATGATTGATCTGCATTGAATAAATTTTCTTGTATATATTCTAATATTTGTAAATTATGTAAACTCTAACATGACAATTTTACAGCATTTTTAAAATGTTGTTAAATACCTTAAGGCAACGTTTTAATATTTTCTATTATAGGATATACGTTACGCATCGTTTTTAAAAAGTTGTGAAAGGTTTTACAGCGTTTTAAAGACATTATCTGAAATCTAACATGACATAGGCAAAACCGTTGCAAAAACATTGGCATAAGTAAAAGCGCTGCGGTAGGAAAGCTTTTGGCAGCGTTTCTGAAAAAGTTAACATAGCATAGGTGAAAACATTGCGATAGAAAAATTTTAGACAACATTTTTGAAAATGCTATTATAGGATTTGGATTTATTACACTTGTCTTTATACAGCGTTCTTTAAAACGTTGTAAAAGGATTTCGTAGAGTTTCTAAAACGCTGCGAAGTGTAGTTTCTGTTGTAGTGATATCCGCCACCATCTCCGAAAATCTACATCATCATATTTAAGCTGTGTTGTAATAAGGAGGGATTCAGAACAACCGTGTCTGGTGAATAAAAATCTCGACCGTTTCTATAATAGTACTTGGATAATATAACTTAAATAAGAATATGTTTTACGTATCCTAACTATATTGTAAGCCTTCCAACTATAATCCTTAAGGCTTTTCAATTCCATAACAATTACTCTTTCAACCCAATAACCCACATCTATCGTCAATAATGCCATAACAATGCAAGAGATAACACTCAAGTCACTTAATACCTTTTTAATGAGAACTAGGTAGACTATGACTATCTAATACCATATTCAAGACTGGTCCCCATCATTTAGTAGTTATCCCAAGGCAGACTCCTCTTCGGTACTATCTAGCCGACATTGCACGGAATCTCTTTAAGCTGCTTAGTACTTCTTTTTATGGAGAGGTGAACCCATAATAACCACTTAATACCTCAAACCTAAAGTGGACCATCTTTGAGATATCCTCAACCGTGTCTAACCGCTAACCTTGACCATTTAATACTTCCTACATAGAGAAGAGGCGGGCCATCAATCAGCCACTTAATATCTCCAACCCTGAAGCAGGTCCTTCGTATTATGACCGGTAACCCAACTGTGACATCTTACATTAGTCCGACTATTCGTAGGTATTGATAGCTAGATTAGCTGGACAGGTTTACCCTACAGAATTTGGGACTAATCTCGCGTCCTTTGTGAGTACTTATTATAGATAATGTCTCACATCAGCCCCAAAGTCACACTGCTGATAACCAAATTAGCTGGGCAGACTTCCTTATGCTTTTGACTGACCTCGCATTTCTATAACTTAGTCATAATTTACAACACCCTCTTAACATATTATCGCACATCTCGTTGTATTCCATATCAAGGCCTTATAAGAAAACTATTATTTCGCCTTTACAATTAACTTCTTTCCTAAGATGGATTTAATGATAATTAATAGTCTATTAACTACGTATTTAATACGTCACTTATGCTAATATATATGTGTGTGTGTGTATAAGTATGCACCTAAAATATTTCCAAGTGTGTGAAGACTGTGCCCTAAACTAACGTTTAATATTAAAACTTCAAATTTATACAAGTCCAATTTCATATCAACAAATTATACTATATATCCAATATTCACAATTCAATCAATAGACTTGTATAAAATAGAATCCATACCAAACTTATTTATACTAAAATAACGGAATCAATATTAATAGAAACTTACAATTCAAATACTTTTACGCTCTATTCAACTTTTTTGTATTAAATTAAAAAGGGGAATTTCTATTTAAATTGCGGAAATAGGCGGGGCAAACTACGAATAAAAGAATCGATACCTTACAATCGTTTCCTCAAAGTTGTATATCAAATCAAAGTTATACTATACAATCGTTTTGTAAACAAAATTCCTTAAAGTTGTATATCAAATCAAAGTTATACTATACAATTACTAAAATAAGAAGGACTAAGATTTTTACTCACAAAAAGTCCTTAGCTCTTCTTTTTTGGATTTGTTTACGCCCGCTGCAATCTGCTACAGATCTCTCCTTTTAGAAATATACAACAAGGGAATTGTATATGAATTAGATTCAATTAGGGAATGGAGGAGAATAGAATAAGAAATTGAATAATAAACATCTAAAATTTCTTACATAAAACCCTAGAGAATTTTCTTAATCTTTGAAGACAGAGACTGACAGAGCTTCGCTTAGTTCCTAAAATAATTTATGAATAAAAGTGAGAGGGCTAGACTTTTTTATTTATAGTGGTTAGAAAGCATCAAAACCGTCGGATTTAAGTCGGTTTAAAATAATAAAATTTGGACCGTTCAAAATGTGGAAACCCTAGTCACCAACAACGTTCATCGGTCGATCGCTCTTAGGCCAGTCAACGAATGCTTTCAGATGCGGATAGTGTCATATCCGCATCCGCATCCGAAATCATTTTCGGATATCGGATATCCACGGATACGGACGGATATCGGATAATTATCCTATCCGCTAACGACTGATAAATCAAGAATTACAAAAAGAAAATTCTAGTTTAATATGAATATTTTTCAATCTCATTGATTATAAAAGCGTTAAAAATTAACAAATATGATGATAATAAATAGTTTCGAGCGGTAATAAGAATTAAGTGCATATAATATAAACTACTAATTTAATAAAATAATAAACGAATATCATTTACTGCATTAAAATACACATAATTTGAACTATAATCTTAACATAATCGGGTTCGGAAGCGAATGTCTTCATATCCGCATCCACATCCGTTTTTTCGGATATCAGATATTTATCCGCTTTTCGGATGCGGATGCGGATGCGGACGGATTTCAAATTTTTCGGGTATCCATTGACAGCCCTAACTGCTTTTCCCCAAGCGGTCGACCGCTAGTGGTCAACCGACCAAGGGAAGGCGATCGACTGGTAGCATTTATTTTGGGAATATTTGATTTCCATTTGATTTTATTTATTTATTTCTTGAATAAACCTTTAACGTTAATGTTAATTTTAACGGTTTCTTAACCCTCAATTTTAATTACTGTTAATTTTTGAATTTAAAATTTTAGTAATTATTTATTTAAATTTGGATTCCATTTAAATTATTTTGATCCAAAAAATTTAAACATCCATAACTTTTGCGTTTGATCTTCGTTTTCAAAACATTATGTATAGAAATTGACTAGAAAATCGCCACGAACACAACTGCACAACTTCCATGGTCAAATTCAGACTTTTACAAAAATTCCAGATTTAGCCTTATTATTAATTAATTTTTTTCTTATTAGTTAAATTTCTTATTAATTCTTACGGGGTGTTATATTTCCCCCCAGGATTTCGTCCTCGAAATCCCTAAGGGACAGACAACATAACACGCACTAAGCATCTATGTTATACAACCATGTTATCTACACTACCATCTACTCGATCGAAAATGCAATGTGAATATATATGCAGACATATTATAGGTGAGTTCAATCCTAGCATGAGTGTATGATCGTGACATATAGGCATCTATGCAAGCATCCTAATCATGCATAAAATTTCTATATGAGTGCAAACTAATAGTGAAAAGTGTGCCAACCATCTCCTACTATCCAATCAAGCAACCACGATGCAACTAAAACCTAATTTTGGAGAGAAATGTTTACTCGTGAAAAGTTTAGGATGAGAAGTCCTCATGCTTTCCATTATATTTTCCTTCCATTGTACTTGAACCAGCCTAATTTCTTTGTACGAAGCTTCTTAGTTATGTGCTCCACAACGCGTACGATGGCACATGATGCTATTGGCTCCATCACAGTGTCTTCCAATTGATCAGGCTCTACCACTATGGTTGTGTCATGAAAGCATTTCCTCCAACGTGAAACATGAAAAAAAGTCATGGACTTCAGCTAACTTATCCAGTAGCTCCATGCGATAAGCAAGTCTTCATATTCTTTCTAAAATTAGGAAAGACCTAACAGATCTTGATGCCAACTTTCCTGACATTCCAAATCTCACGACCTTCTTAAGCGGGGAAACTTTAACAAACACCATGTTCCCTACTTCAAATTCTAACTCTTTTCTTCGCTTGTTCGCTTATAACTTCTGACGCTCTTGCACGGCCTTCATACACTGCCTAATCAACTTTACCTTTCTCGAAGTCTCACGAATTAAATTTGGTCTGAGTAGAGTTTTGTCGGTGATTTCCCACCAACAATTTGGCAATTTGCATTGCCTCTCATAAAGCGCTTCGTAGGGTGACATACCAATCGTCGCTTGGTGACAATTATTATATGTGAATTCGACTAAAGGAAAGCGTTGCTCATAATGTCCTTCAAAGTCCATGATGCAAGCTCTTAAAAAATCTTCCAAGATTCTATTCACCCTTACAGTTTGACCTTCGGCCTGTGGGTGGTAAGCGGTGTTAAGATTTAGTGAAGTTCTTAAAGCGAACAATAAACTCCTCCAAAATCCGCTAGTAAATAAGGGGTCCCTATCGCTAACAAAGCTAACCAGAATTCCATGAAATCAAATTACCTGCTTAATATAAATTTCGTGCTAAAGATGTTGCAGTTCTATTGCTTCTAATGGGATTAAAATAGGCACTTTTAGTGAGTCCCAAATTGCTTCATTTCCTCTTTGGCTCCTAGACAACCTATCTATGAAGTCCATCGATATATGCTTCATTTCCAAGTTGGAATCTCTAATGGTAATAACAAACCTCCAAGCTTCCCTTGCCCAGCCTTTATCTTTTGGCACATCAAACATCTAGAAACAAATTCAGCTAGCCACTTCTTAATTCCCGACCAATAGAAAATTTGATTCATATCTCTATACATCTTATCTCCCATGGGGTGAATGGTCATCCTTAAATGGTATCACTCCGCAAGCTAAAATTTATTCTTACCAAAATTCTGAAGTTTTTGAGATTGAAGTATTCCTAGTTACTAAGTTAATATTTTCATTAACTTCCAGTCTTACCTACAGTTTATCATTAGCTAAGTGTCCTTATGAAATTTCCTTATTTACACTATTCCTCCCTATATATATTTATCTGGCGGTCTAATCCCACCCATAAAATCAACCGGATGATAAAACAGAAACATAACTTATACCATATCGTACGTTTTTCTAATAACTTAAAGAAGACAACTAGCGATTACAATCTAAAACTCTAAAATGAATTTTCGCTGGAAGTTGGTATTCCATCATCAACTTGTGTTAATGATGTTGTGGTCCTAACACCCTTTATTATATTAACATGGACATTCCTAGTATATCATTCCACTATCCCCCATTTTCCTTAATTCTTCTTCTAGGTTTCTAATAAATGTTTTACCTGTAGTAATTGATCATTAATGTCAAAATCGAACAATCTCTAATCAATCCTCATTCAACCACTTTAATCTATTATCAGTTTCAAAATCCATCTATTATGCCTATTTAATTTATCCACAAATACCATATTAAATTTCTTAATCAGTTCCCATTCAATTCCTTCTAACTATACCCCAGGGAAAGCTAATGTTGTAGCCGATGCTTTGAGTAGGAAGAAGGCGATGTTATGTCAGCTTGTTGTTTCTTCTCCTCTTATGGATTGTATTATTGCTAAGCAAGATGAGGATGAGATGCTTAGGCTTATTAAGGAAAATGTTCGTAGCAAGGTTAGTGGTAGTAGCCAAAATGGTAGTGGAGCTCAGATTGATGATAGAGGGATTTTGAGGATTAATAATTGGATTTGTGTCCCGAATGTCGATGGATTGAGGTAAGAGTTACTTCGGTAAAATCATCGGTCCAGACTTTCTATTCATCTAGGTGTGACGAAGATGTACCATGATATGAAGAAGCTGTACTGGTGGAGTGGTATGAAGCGTGATATCTCCCTTTTTGTTAGTAGATGTGCGACTTATCAGTGAGTTAAGACTGATCATCAGAAAACCGCTGGATTATTGCAACCCCTTGAGGTTCCCAATTGGAAATGGGAACAAGTTTCTATGGATTTTATTGATAGATTACCGAGGATTAGGGGAGGTAATTAAAGTATTTGGGTGATTGTGGATAGATTGACCAAGTCAGCTCATTTCATTCCGGTTAGATCTAACCGTTCTGCTTCTAGTTTGGCTGAGATTTATATGAGAGAGATTGTTAGTCTTCATGGTGTTCATGTTATTATTGTTTGTGATAGAGATCCCATCTTTACTAGTCAGTTTTGGAAAGCTTTTCAAGAATCTTTAGGTACTCGTTTGAATTTGAGCATTGCTTACCATCCGCAGACCGACGGTCAAACGGAAAGAGTGAATCAGATTCTGGAAGATCTTCTTTGTGCCTGTGTCCTTGATTATGGAGGATTTTGGGAAGATCATCTCCATCTCGTTGAGTTCACCTATAACAATAGTTATCAGGTATAATCTCGAATATCTGTTTAAGGTTGTCTTAAACATTTATCTATCTCATTCCATCTTTTGAATTCAGGCTAGTATCGAAATGGCTCCATTTGCTGCTTTTTATGGACGACCTTGCAAATCTCCATCTTGTTGGATTGAAACCGATAATCGTTTGCTTCTTGGTCCGAATATGATTCTAGAGGCTTCTGAGAAGGTTGAGGAGATTAGAAGGAAGATGAGGATTGCGTCAGATAGACAGAAGAAGTATGCTGACAGGCGTAGGAGGAGTTTGGATTTTTCGGTCGGTGATCAGGTTTTCCTTAAGGTCTCTCCATTAAGAAATGTGATTCGGTTTGGACGGAAAGGGAAGCTCGCTCCTAGGTTTATTGGTCCTTTTCGCATCTTAGAGAGAGTTGGTTCCTTAGCTTATCGTTTGGAATTTCCTGAGACACTTTCTAGAGTGCATAATGTGTTCCATGTTTCACATCTTCATCGGTATCTTCATGATCCATCTTTGATTGTTCAGCCTTTTGCTCTCGAGAGTTTGGATGTCGAGCCAAACCTTACTGTCGAGAGGAAGCCACTTCGTATTATCGATAGAGGTACGAAGCAGCTTCGAAGAAAATCTGTCAACATAGTCAAAATGCAATGGAGCACTAATGATCGGGATTTTACTTGGGAAATGGAAGAGAGCATTCGTGCTTCGAATCCGGAATTGTTTGTTCCAGGTATTATTCGTTATCCTACCTTATCCTTCTTTGTTTTTTGTGTCTCGTTCCTTTTCGAGGACGAAAAGTTTTGAGTGGAGGAGAGTGTAACAACTCGCAAATTTTAAAAATATTTTAAATGAAAATTTATTTGAAACTTTGAATTTAACTATTTTAAATTTGAGAAACTTGGAAAATTTAAAGGATAATTTTGAGTTTTGATGTGAAATGTTTATCCAAATTTAATAAAATAAAGATTTTTCTTAAAATGCAAATTTTGGTCAACTTTGGTCAAAGTTTGACTTTCTGTGAAATTTTTTAAAATTTGAATTTTTAACTTTTATTTTTTTTATGAAGATGAATTTAATTTTTACATTTTTCCCAGTTTTTCGTTTTGTTAAATTTTGATGTTTACTTCTCAAATTTTGCAACTTTTGGCGTATTACACGCAGTTATTTTCCCTACAACTTCTATTTTATTTTTATTGTGATTTGTTTGGGCTTAGACCATTTGGGCTAGAAAACCTTTAGTTAGATGAGTAGCCTATATATAATCTCTTAGGGTTTTGTCTAGCCTCCACATCCATTCATTTGTGCCTCCACAGAAAAGTGTAAGTCTTTTTCTCCTTCATTTTCCTTCTCCAAAACCCTAGACTTCTTCCCCTCTTCCTCTCTAATTTTCCTCCTCCTCCTCTCCACAAATTTCGGCCACACCTATCTCCACCTTCCCCAATCACCAAACTCCAACCAAAACTCCTTTCTCCTCTTCCTTTTCCCTTCTTCACAATTATCAGCCTCTACCCCTTCTCCTCCAACCAAAAACACCATGGTCGAACCTCCACAACCCCTTCCCCTTGCCTTCCCTTGGCCATGACCATCTCCTCCATCACAAAAACCCCTAGGCCGAGCCTCCATAACCAAACCCTACCCCAAGGCCGAACACACCAAACCAAAACCCTAGCCTAACCCTAATCCTAGTTATGGCCGAACCCATCTCCACCAAAACCTAGCTATGGTCGAACCCACCTAATCCAAACCTAGCCTAGACCAAACCAAAACCACCTCTAGACCAAGCCTATGCAAACCATAGACAAGCCCTCTTATGTATTTTGCAAATATATATTTTTCTATGTAAAATTATTTGTTTACGTATGGAATTTATTTTTATTTTTCAAGCGTTGGATTTGGATTCTCCTCTCGGTCAAACTGGTCTGTAGTTTGTTGATTTTTGTGTTGCGCTTTGAATCACTTTTCCAACCAAAGAAAGGTGAGTAACCACTCTTGACATACGTACTTATTTATTTGATGAATTGATGACAATTGAATTGTAAGGATATGTATATGCTTATATTATGTCAATCATATGATTTTATTTTGTTATTTCATATGTTTATATCACGTTATTTCATATGCTTATATTATGTCAATTGTTGGGTGAATCCTTACCCGGAAGACCTCGAGACCCAGAGACGTGATTCATTCGGCAGCTCTCCCCCGAGTCCATTCGGCATGACCCATTCGGCAGCTCTCCCCCGAGTCCATTCGGCATAACCCATTCGGCAGCCCTCCCTCGTGTCCATTCGGTAGACCTTCATCCGGCAACTGCCACCGGTCCAACCTCACCACTCCACACTTCACCGGATGAAGCCCAACCAGACCAACTCCATACTTCACCGAACCAAGAGAATACCGAACCAGACTGCCAGGCCAGATCACTTCAGCCCAGGCCCACCAGCAGCTGTATACATCCAAGACCCCTGCCCCCAACCTCACTCTATAAATAGAGAGGCAGGGGTACAACAATGGGGGACAAGTTTGAGAGCTCAAGCACGGAGAGAACTTTCAAACAACTTTCTATTACTTGTATCAAAGCTTTGTACTTGTAATCAAAACAAGAGAAGAGAAATAACATATAAAGTGGACGTAGGCACATTCTGGCTGAACCACTATAAATCTGCGTGTCTTTTTACAGTTTAGCCCCTGCTTTTCATATATTTGCATAAATCACCCAAATCACTAAGAATAACATAAGATCTACTAAATCATACAACTTTGAGGTGTTTGTCCATTTTTTGTGCAAACATTTTTGGTGCTTTCACTGAGAACTAGAAGCTCGAAGCTTCAGCTTCATCCGCTTAACAAGTTTTCCTAACACCATCGTCCGCCGCTTGGAAAACATGCCTCCCAAACAGAGAAAAGATGTTAACAAAGGAAAAAACATCGCATCCAGCAGCCTTCCTGATCCAGCTGCCACAAATCAAGTGAACCGTCCTCCTCCAGCAACGGCAACAAATGAAGGACAGGCTAACCCAGCCACTCCTGCCACAGAACAGCCTGCAGCAATTACTAGGGCAGATTTGGACAGAGTTGTTGTTGAAGTAACTAACCGCTTCACGTCCCAGCAGGAAGCCTTGGTAGACCATCTCATGTCACGCTTGAGGGACGCTGAAGAATCCAACCGCAACACTGAATCATGGGGCGAGTCCCAATCTGGAGGATCTCAGAGACAGCAAAGATCTTCCTTCTTCGAAGGAGCTAACGGCAGGGGTAGCCATGGTAGGAGCCGAGACCGAGCTCAGCCCGAAGTTAGGCCTGAGGAAGCGTTTGGTGCCGAACCCAACGCGGAAGGTACCGGGCGGAGGTCAACTGCAGCTGAGCCGGTCATGCTGCCTAACCACAGGAACACCAATGAACGGGGCCGAGCTAGAGTTCAGCCCGAAGTTGGACCCGAGGAAGTGCTTAGATCAGAACCCAACAGGGGAAGATCAAGGCAAGGGCCAACTGTAGCTGACCCAAGCATGCTCCCAGAAGATCAAAGGCAGCCACTGGAAAATACGAGGAATGATAGACGATACCATCCCTACAGGTTGTCTGGTCGGAGTCAACCCCACAGAACGGAACCAAACTCATTTCTGTCCGCTCCAAATTCTGATGAAAGGATGGCACGCTTATTCAGAGAGTGTGTCCAACGGGAGCAAAGAGATCGAGGGATAGGCGCTAGGGTAACCAGCCCTTTCGCCCGCAATATCGAAATTGCTATCACCCCCCGAGAATGGAAGATGCCAACAATGGAACCCTACAAAGGAACCTCCGATCCCGTTGTACACTTACAGAGGTACACGCAGCATATGCTCATGAGTGGAGCAACAGAGGGAGTGCTGTGCAAATGCTTCCCGCTCTTCTTAGCAGATCTTGCTACCTCCTGGTTCTGTCATCTACCCCAAGGATCCATCAGCTCATGGGAAATGTTGAAAGAAAAATTCATCAGTCAGTTCCGCATTCATGTGGAGCAACCTAAGGACGCTTATTCCTTATCCAGCGTCAAACAGAAACCTGGAGAAAAGCTGCAACAATACCTAACCAGATTCAACGCCGCAGCAGCCGCAGTTCAAGATGCCGATGAGAAGCTTATCCTAATGGCCCTCTGCAGTGGGGTGCATCCGGACACTAAATTTGCTAGGAGATTGACAAAAGAAAAACCAGCTACTTTACCCGATTTCTTCCATGAAGCCGGGAAATACATGAGGCTTGAGGATGCTGCCATCGAGGGGCAGTCAGGACAGCAAAGTAAGACGACCCATGGCAATGCCCCTGCTGTGGCAAGGGACGTTCGAAGAAATGATTCCAGAGACAATGCTGGGGGCAAGAAAGTAGAGAAACGCCTATATCGGCCAGGACCAAGATTCGACTCTTACACCCCTTTGAACGAGACCGTCGAAAACATCTTCCTTGCCACCCAAGGCGAAGTTAGATACAAACGCCCACCATACAAGAAGGAATCAGATAGCGCACAGAAATCTGGAAAATTCTGCCGCTTCCACGAATCCCACGGACATGATACCAACGAATGCCATCATCTCCGAGATCTGATTGAGGAACACATCAGAAGAAAGAAACTGGAACGCTATGTAAAAAGTCAAGGCAGGACTCCAGATCCTGCCAATGAAAACCCAAGGCTACCCTCACCAGGGACCGGCAGAGGCGACCGCAACGCTAGCAGCTCTAGTCAAGAGAAGATAGTGGTCCATACCATCTCAGGAGGTCCACACATCGCAGACAGAAGTTGGAAAGAGATGGAAAGATATGGGAAGTCGCTCAGAGACAATAGAGACTGTGTCAATACGGTTATAGAAGAGCGCCACCCAAAGCGGAAAGAAAGTGATGACATCACATTCAGTAAACGCGACCTAGAAGGAAGACAGTACCCTCACATGGATCCCATGGTTATCTCTGCCCGACTCGGTCCCGCCGAAGTTTACCGAATCCTGGTAGACACTGGAAGCTCTGTAAATATCCTGTTCAAACACGCATTCGACAAAATGAGGTTGTCAATGAAGGACGTATCTCCCTGCGATAAACCGCTACACGGTTTCACTGGAGATGCGAAAATGCCCATCGGGCAGCTGGACCTCTTCGTTGAAATCGGAAGCCATCCCCGCTCCGTTGTAAGGAAACAGACGTTTGTGCTGATAGAAAACCATTCGGCCTACAACGCCTTCCTAGGAAGACCAGCCCTATCTGACTTCCAGATTGTCCTAGCCCCGTGGTGCCTAAAAATGAAATTTCCAACAGACAGTGGGGTAGGGGAAGTGGAAGGAGACCAAGATATTGCACGAGACTGCTATGTAACCGAACTTCGCAACAACCACAGGAGAGGTAAAGGGAAAGGTGTAGAGATTGCTCTCTGCACAAAAAGCCTTGAAGCATAGCAACTAAAGAAAGCCCCTCCTCTTCGATACACCAGCGACCCTTTCAATGAATTAGACCCGAGGGACAAAGAGGAGGAGGCCACCGCCGAGCCTGCAGAGGCTATGGAGTTTATATCTGTAGACAAGCACGACTCAAGTAGGCTACTGAAAATTGGGTCGCAATTGAAAACCGAATTGAAGGAACAACTCGTTGATTTTCTCCGCCACAACTTAGATGTATTCGCTTGGTCACACGCTGACATGACCGGAATCTCCCCCAACATAGCGTGCCACGTATTAAAAATTGATCCTACCAAGGCACCCGTAAAACAAAAGAAGAGAAGTATGGGGGCAGAGCGATCAGCAGCCCTCGATGAAGAAGTAAAGAATCTACTCGCCAATGACTTCATACGAGAAGCTATTTACCCAGAATGGATCGCCAACCCGGTACTAGTAAAGAAGGCTAATGGGAAGTGGCGGACCTGCATTGACTTCTCCAACCTAAATGACGCCTGCCCAAAGGATTGCTTCCCGCTTCCCAGAATCGACCAACTTGTAGACAGCACAGCCGGGCACGAACTCCTGTCTTTTATGGATGCATACTCAGGATATAACCAAATTCCTATGCATGCTCCCGACCAAGATCACACTAGTTTCATCACCGACCGGGGTTTGTACTGCTACAAAGTGATGCCCTTCGGACTTAAAAACGCAGGAGCCACCTACCAGCGCCTCGTCAACAAGATGTTCGCAGGGCTAATAGGACAAACAATGGAAGTATATGTAGACGACATGCTGGTAAAATCACGGAAAGCCAAAGATCACGTAAGCCACCTGGGCGAGATGTTCCAGGTACTTCGACAGTATGGAATGAAGTTGAATCCACTAAAGTGCTCCTTCGGAGTGTCATCAGGAAAATTCTTAGGATTCATCGTCCATGCCCGAGGGATAGAAGCAAACCCTGAACAAGTCCGAGCATTAAGAGACATCAAGATACCTTCCACCCGAAAGGAAATGCAAAGCCTAAATGGAAAAGTGGCTGCCCTAAGCCGATTCATCTCCAAAGCAACGGACAAGTGCGTCCCCTTTTTCGAAGCTCTAAAGAAAGATAAAGGAAAGTTCGAATGGACGGACGAATGCTTGACCGCTTTCCTTAACCTAATCGAACACCTCCAGAAACCACCAGTACTCTCGACCCCAAGCGAAGGCGAAGAATTATACCTATACCTTGCTGTGTCATCTCACGCTCTAAGCGCTGCCTTGGTAAGAGAAGATAACCGTACGCAACGACCAGTTTACTTCGTCAGTAAAAGGTTTACTGGGGCAGAAGTCAGATATCCTAAGCTCGAAAAGTTGGCATACTGTTTACTAATCACTTCACGAAAGCTACGTCATTACTTCCAATCCCATTCCATCAAGGTTCTAACCAATCAACCACTGAGGCAGGTACTCCATCGTCCCGACACTTCCGGGCGACTACTTAAATGGTGTATTGAGCTGAGTCAATATGATATCACCTATCACCCTCGCACCGCCATCAAGGGACAAGCCATGGCTGATTTCATTGCAGAATTCACTACCAACGAGGATAAGGAGCAACTGGAAATAACAGAAGATATCAAGTGGAATCTCTTTGTGGACGGTGCATCTAACGAACAAGGCTCGGGGGCAGGTGTGGTAATCATCACTCCCAGGGGAAATAAACTGCACTATGCTATAAGGTTGGAGTTCACTGCCACCAACAACGATGCAGAATACGAAGCAGTAATAGCCGGATTAGAAATTGCTATCGAGATCGGAGCCAATTCTTTGTGTCTTCACAGCGATTCTCAGCTTATTGTTAATCAAATACTAGGGGAATTCCAAGCTCGAGAAGAACGACTCATAGCATATCTAAAGAAGACCAAGTTACTTCTCAGCCGATTGGACCACTACTTAGTCAAACACATCCCTCGGGAAGAGAACCAAGAGGCCGACGAATTGGCAAAGCAAGCAAGTATGAGAGACGTCGCCATCTTCGGGGCAGTAACTGTCTCAAAGCAAATGATCCCGAGTTTTGAACAAGTGAATCTGATAGCTGCAACCGAAGAAGCAACTTGGATAACTCCCATCCGAGACTACCTACAAAATGGCACACTACCCGACGGGCGTAACGAAGTCAAGAAAATCTTGAGGAAAGCGTCCCGCTACACAATACAAGGAGACATCCTCTATCGGCGTGGGTTCTCTAACCCATTATTAAGGTGTGTCGCCGGAAGGGAAGCCAAGGAAATCTTATCCAACATTCATCAAGGAAGCTGCGGAGATCACACCGGAGGGCAAACATTAGCAAAAAAGATACTCCGATACGGATATTTCTGGCCCACCTTAAGCAAGGACGCCTTAGATTTCGTCAAGAAGTGTGACAGATGCCAAAAGTTTGCTAAGGTCCCTCGGCTACCAACAACCGAGATTACCCAGATGACCAGCCCTTGGCCCTTTGCAGTATGGGGAATTGACTTAATCGGTGAACTGCCAATGGGTCGAGGCGGCGCCAAATATGCTATAGTAGCAGTCGACTATTTCACCAAATGGGTGGAAGCAGAACCTCTAAATAAAGTATCTTCAGCGAAAGTTATCAACTTCTTAATCAAAAATGTTCTGTGCAGGTACGGAGTCCCACTAAAAATCATATCAGACAATGGACTTCAGTTTGACAGCGAGGAATTCGCCAACTGGTGCCAAGAACACGGAATTCGCAAAAGCTTCTCATCCGTAGCATATCCCCAAGCAAACGGACAAGTCGAAGCAGTCAACAAAATTCTGAAAACTCTGATCAAAAAGAAGCTCGAAAAGTCAAAGGGCGCTTGGGTGGATGAACTCCCTACGGCACTATGGGCCTACCGCACATCTTTCAGAACATCAACAGGGCACACTCCTTTCTCTTTGGCATACGGATCGGAGGCTATGCTCCCAGTTGAAACCATTGTGCCTTCCCACCGTAGGATCCACTATAACCCAGAAGAAAACGAAGAGCTCCTCAACATGTCTTTGGATCTAGTCGAGGAGAGAAGGAGTGATGCAGTCCTAAAAACAGCAGCCCACAAGCAAAAGGTGGCAGCACAATACAACTCCAAAGTCAAGCATCGTGCCTTACGAGAAGGGGATCTTGTCCTCAAGCGAATCTTCCCTCGCCCCGGAGCACTAGACCCAATCTGGGATGGACCATATGTAATTCATAAAGATCTCCACAACGGAGCCTATATTTTGTCAACAGTGGACGGGGAGGTGTTCCAGAGGGCATGGAACATCCAACACCTCCGTCGATACTTTTCTTAACTTGTATTGCCCATATGAAGTGAATTAACGAAGAGAATCAGTGGACGTAGGCATTTTTTCGTGCCGAACCACTTTAAAAAAGCCTTGTCTCTTTTTAACTTGTTCCTTTGTATCTTGGCTGCTTGTTAACTTTATCCTTTTCTGTTGAACAAAATCCTGAGCATATAGCATTTCTATTCAAAGCACTCCACAATGCAACTCCACGTGGACAAGCCCCAACAGGTACTATGCGAATCTATGCCCTCGCCAATGAGACACTTTTGCTCCAGCATCCCTCTGCTGCGGGTTAACTCATTGCTCGCGACGGCCCTTAAAGCCAACTGTAATGAGCCGATTATAAGCCACCGAGAAGGCCGACTATAGCCGAGGCAGCTCATTACGGCGTTAGGCTCGCCGGCGACTGTGAACCGATTATAAGCCCCAACATAAGGTGTGGCCAGCCAGGGGCAGTTCACAGTTGACGATCGGCACCCACGCTAGCCGGCCACAGTAAGTCGAATAATACCCATGAGTACGGGCCATAATGGCCCGGGTAGTTACTGTGCGCGATCTCGGCTCCGGTGTGTCTTAAGTGCGGCTGTGGTAAAAAAGAATTAACTCCCCGCGGAGGCGTAAGATGGGTGACAAATGTCTCCAAGACCCACAGCTAGGGAAAGTGACTACAAAACCCGTTTGCCACGAACTTAAGCACATCGAAGGCCTTCCGTGACTGGAAGTTTTACTATTTCACATATTTCAATTTTACTTAAAAAACTTTCCTCCTATCCTCTATAACAAACCATAAAGTACAGGATGCAGGGTAAGAGGTACCCGCCAATGGATGCAGAGATTCACAATCAGATGGCGGGGCAGTCAACTGCTCTCCATGCTTGGTCATATAAGATATTCGAAACTGCCATTTACAAACAGAACATGAAAGGCGGTATTTTCTTCCTTTATGTACAAATGCATGACTATAATTTGATTTTTCCACACCACACGCTAACATTGCAAGTCATGAGATTATGATTTAAAACCAGAATCTGACATCAAACACAATTTAATTACAAGAATACACATAGCTACATTTCTCATACGATATGTCGAAATAGCAACAAATATTCAAGAAATGACAAAATCAACTTGAGCTAAAAAATTACACGTCAAGAATAATGTTATTACAAGTAGCAAGAATTACAACTTGGAAGTTACCCTACTGTCTTAAGACTAACAGATACAACAATGCCAAGCCTACAAAAAGAATTTTTCAGGTTCAGTCATGGAGCTGGTTGCGTCGAAGTCTTGTCCTTGTTCTTTTGCCCGCCTGTCCGGTCATAAAAAGGGTTCATTAGTGATGAGTAACCAAGTTAACAGAAAGACTAGAAAGGAAGACTTACCAGTACTAGCTTCTTGACCATCCTGGTCGTCATCTTCTACCTGCACACCCGCCTCTTCAGCAGCAAGCAGCCGCATACCCTCCTTTACCGCCACTTTCTCCTCCTTGGTGAACTGGGCCGTGACCACATCCATACTGAAGACCGTTCCACCCTCTTTATCTGCATCAGCCTTAGCCTCCTCCAAGGCCCGAAGATATATCTTGGCCATGACTCTGGGATAATCATCCATCCAAGAGAGGCTACCCTGCTTCCAAGTCCGGAAATACATGTCCTGGAGCATGTCATCCATCATTCCTTCGTTCTCCTCAAACTCCCTCATCCGGGCATCGGAGGCCGACAACCTTTCCACGGCAGCATCTCTCTCCAGTCTGTATCTCGAGCAATCAGCTTGAAGGGACCTCCGCATCACCGCCATCTCTTCCCTCAACTTAGCTTGAGCAAGCTCGGCAGCCTCAAGCTTCTCGGACAATTCCTCCACCTGCTCGAGATCCGCTCTCCGAACCTCATCCACCGTGGTAATAGCCATATCAATCCGCTCTTTGCAAGCAGCTTCCATTTTCCGCAATTCGGCCCGACTAGCCTCTTCCATGGTTCTCCTTAATCGCCCAGTGGCAGCCTCATGCTGAGAAATCTGGATAGCCTGATCCGCAAGCTGCTTGGCCTGATCCGAGACCACCAATCGAAGTCGGATATTGGCGCTCCCTATCTCCTCTCCGGCCTTAACCAGCCGAGCGTGATGCCCCATCAGCTTCTTGGCCTCCTCCGCCACCCGATCAATGTTGGCCTTGGCCTCGTCTCCCATAGTGACTATACGAGTGGTGAGTAGATCGAGGTCTAAGGACTTGGCTTCGTCAAGTACTCGTACCATGGGGTTACGGGGGAGAAGGTGTTCACCAGTAACTTCGTCAAAATTAATATCCTGAGAACCCGGATCCAGATCAGGATGACCGGCAAATGGATTACGGGCCAGATCGGGACGGTCGATATGAACAACAGAAGGGTTTCCGGATGGGTGTGGAGAAGATACAAACTCGCTGCCCTCCTCAGTAATATCATAAATAGGCTGAGCCGGAGGCTGAGAACCGAGCGAAGTTTCGGATAAAGGATGCCTCCTCTTCCTCTGCTGAATACCCTCTTCGATGACCCCAAGAAGAGGGCGGTACCCGACTACATCCCCGGAGCGTTGGGCTGAGGGCTTCGGCTTAGCAGAAATTTTGGAAAGTTTATATTGCTCGAGCCTGTGTCGAAGGTCTGAAGCTTTGGGCGTCTTGCCTGCTCCTGATATAAAGAACAAGTGTCATAATCTTACATTACAATATGATTCAAGGAACGCGGTAAAATGCAAGATTAGAAAAGGAAAAGAAACACAGCTGTGGTTGTACAAACCCTGGGGAGGAGTGGGATACTGCAATAAGTCCCGGATTTCATTCCAGGACGGGAGCGGGTCATAAAATATTCCTAAGTCCCTATCATTAGTGAAGCATGCAGGGGTCAAGAGTTCACCTTGAGTTGTCAGAGCCACCTTGGCCGGAATAGTCGGAGAAGACTCACTTGCACCAGTCCCGGTTTTGTCCGCCTCCCCGGTCTTCTCTACCAAAGCCGGATCATCACCCAACTCCTCGAAAGCCTGACGGAGAGCATCGTCCGTCCACTCTTGCATCTCGCCTACTTGCCCAGAAGACAAAGCCCTGGAACCATCACCACCCTGTCCATCGCCACCCTCGTCACCAAGACGCTCAACGTCACTCCCGCCCTCCGCCTCACCTCTTTCCTCCTCCGCGTCTATCTCCCCCTGAGTAAGTGGACAATTGCTGGGAGAAGGACCGTCTGACCTCTTAAGTTTCTTACCTCCAACGGCTGGAGGTTTCGTGAATGGTTTTCTCTTTCCACCCTCTGCCGCAACGCCTCCCTTGGCCTGAGCAGCCGCCCTCTCTTCCGCCGTTTCCCTCAACTTAACTACAGACTGCTGCGGAAGGATCAAGTTGTATTCTAGAAGGATCGCATTTCTAATCAAGTAAGCAGATGATCTGTATTTCCCAAGAATGCCTTCTATCTCCGCCGCCGTCTGAACCAGGCGGTCAGTTTCCACAACAGGAAAGCCACCTGTCGCTAGCAAAAATGAGAAAGTATGAGAAGAAGCATCACAATCAGGATAGAAATTATAAGTAAAAGCATCAACTTACATCCAGAGGTAAAGCGCCGGATAGAGACGGAGTCGTCCCTAACAAAGAACCATTCTTTCTTGAACATGCTGAATTTGGAATAAAGGTCCAGGACCGGCTTGAAGGTCACAGCAGATTCCAAGTTAATATATGGGGACCCCTTCTTGTAGCCCCTTAAGTTGTACAAGTACCGGATCTCCCGGTTGGAGGGAGCGCGACCATACTTCCTCCGAAAAATAACGAAAAGGCTCACCAGTATGGCGTAAGAGTTGGGCTGAAGCTGAAATGGGGCCACCTTCAGGTACGTGAGGAAGCTAACTATCCAAGCATTGAGAGGCGGGATAGCACCACACATGCAATGGTACCTGCTATAAGCGAAGTATCCTTCGGGAGGACTGTATGGCATGACTCCTGGACCCGGCAGCAGCATGAGGGCTCTATCAATCCCAAAAGAACGAGATATAACATCGAGTTGCTCCTCTTTGAGAAGGCTAGGAAAGCAGTCAGGCGGGGAATCCAGCAACTCCTGGGGACCATATCCATCCACTAATGATCTCGGGGCGGGCCCATGACGCTCCGATCCTGATTGAGCTGGGGGCACAGCCGATGACTCTCCTTCACCCACGGATCGCTTCTTGTCTGATCGAGTTTCTACTTTGCGAGACATTATCTACAATACCGGAAAAACACATTTAGAACAGAGGATATAAACAAGTATATGACTTCATTCGGTAAAAACATATTCAGTATCATTTTCATTCGGTGGTTCAAGTATGGGTTCATTCGGTGTCTCGAGTGTAAGCAAAGAAAGTTCAAAGTGCTCAAACTCCCATCGTCATTCGGTAAAGACAATGGAAATTCTCGAACTCTCAAGGTCCATTCGGTGGTTCAAGTATGGGTTCATTCGGTGTCTCCCGTTCTCGTCCGGTAATACGAGAATAAGATCTCATTCGGCAGAATAAAATCTCACCTGATTCGGCAATGATAAGGGTCTAGTTCGGAAAAAATGGGAGTCAAGTGGTTCGGCTATCTCGAAAAGTGAAGAAACAATAGTAGAGTGGCGCCCTTATTTATAAGCGAAGCACATCGACCGGACCAACTGGCTCGGCGCAACCAAGACCGAACGAAGGAAGACAAAGCACGACATATGTTAGACATATGCCCTACTTTGGGGGGCAAATGTTGGGTGAATCCTTACCCGGAAGACCTCGAGACCCAGAGACGTGATTCATTCGGCAGCTCTCCCCCGAGTCCATTCGGCATGACCCATTCGGCAGCTCTCCCCCGAGTCCATTCGGCATAACCCATTCGGCAGCCCTCCCTCGTGTCCATTCGGTAGACCTTCATCCGGCAACTGCCACCGGTCCAACCTCACCACTCCACACTTCACCGGATGAAGCCCAACCAGACCAACTCCATACTTCACCGAACCAAGAGAATACCGAACCAGACTGCCAGGCCAGATCACTTCAGCCCAGGCCCACCAGCAGCTGTATACATCCAAGACCCCTGCCCCCAACCTCACTCTATAAATAGAGAGGCAGGGGTACAACAATGGGGGACAAGTTTGAGAGCTCAAGCACGGAGAGAACTTTCAAACAACTTTCTATTACTTGTATCAAAGCTTTGTACTTGTAATCAAAACAAGAGAAGAGAAATAACATATAAAGTGGACGTAGGCACATTCTGGCTGAACCACTATAAATCTGCGTGTCTTTTTACAGTTTAGCCCCTGCTTTTCATATATTTGCATAAATCACCCAAATCACTAAGAATAACATAAGATCTACTAAATCATACAACTTTGAGGTGTTTGTCCATTTTTTGTGCAAACATCAATCAAATGATTTTATTTTGTTATTTCATATGTTTATATCATGTTATTTCATATGCTTATATTATGTCATTCATGTGATTTTATTTTGTTATTTCATATCGTATTATACTTGTTTGATCATATGCCATGATATGCTGATAAATATTGGAAACGTGATAAATATACGAGACTTGGTTTTCACATGCGATCACTCTCATTATCATTGAATGACTAAGTTCGTCGATTCAGTCTTGAAGAGACCGGGATCGATAAGTGTTTTACTTATCGAAAACCACTTCAAGACTGAGATACGTATTCTATCTCTTGGAAATGGATCCGTTCGAGATGTTGAAATTCATGTGTGGTTTCGAGATCTGTTCGAGATGTGGAAATCCAATTTGGGATTTATGTTTTGTTTGAGGGATGAAGACTCGTGTGGAAGATGCCGAACGTATCCTCGACATCGGAAATGGCTAAAAACATAGTAGGATGCACAATATGGGGTTTTGTTGTTCCGCGACGGAGTATATCAACTCAATATCTAGAGTATTCTTATCAGTTATTGGGTGCGGGAGTTGATGATACTTGGTTCCACGTGGTTCGAGTTTGCTCGTTCGGGCGTGGGCCAGTTGTGTCTATCTAAAGGTTTATTTTATCTAGATATATACATCGATCGAAGGTACTTTTTAACCCTTATGCAGGAGATTGGATTCGGCTCCACCAAAGAGATCTCTATGGAAAATCCAATATGCGAACGTCCATTATCAGATTTGATTGTATTCTTAATATGTTGTTGAATGTAACCAGTGTAACCATCCCAGCTATTTTTCCGATTTATATTCTTCACCCTAGTCATAATCTAATATATCACCTTATGTACTTATTAGATGGTGGTTCCTTTGAGTGGATAACCGTTATGGAATTTCATGCGGTCTCAAAAGTGCTGTTATATGCTAGCTACATATCTCTTGAGTTTCTCATACCATACTTTTGTCTCACATGTGGTTTTTGTTATCCCTAAATTCCTCGTGTGCTTTTTTGAGCAGTTTGAGAAATGCAGCATTTCGTTGATGTTCTTTGAATCTCGAGAAGACGAGCTGGATGTTTCTCTTACCATAGTATTCTAATTTCCGCTGCATTACTATATTGTGCATATTAGCGTTTGTGAAGACAGGTTGTTATAACTTTCCAGGCTAATGAGGGTACTTCGGTTTTGTAATTTCAAAATTTCTATATCGGAGTAACTCATTGTATTATTCCTTTGATATTATATATTATTGTTCCGCTAGTGAGATTCCGATGTTGTGTTTTCTTCTTCCTTGTTCTATTTTGTTTTCATTTTATTTTTACCCTAACTTTTCGTCTTTTCGGCACTTGGGCGTTAGACAAGTGTATACCATGGATGTATTAGTGTCGACATTCGAGGGTCGAAAAGGTGAATCGTTACCCAACTTAGAATATTTCGACCTCGAAATTCCAACACAAGCAACCAAAGAAACAATTACACTGCAATACTTAAAAGTATTCTTAATTACTAGCGACCAAAGCCACGGTTTGCTTAAGTTCAAAACTCTATCATCACACAAGGATGATAAACAATCTACTAAGCGTACCTTACGCTCAACGGCCTTAGGTTATTACTTAGACGATTATTCATGCCACCATAGAACAAATCGAAGAGTCATTCCTTAAACTCTCTCTAAGCCAACAAACATAATATACAAACATACTAAAACCCGTATGATGCACATGAACCATCTATTTGCAATATTCGATCTGATCACTTACTCGATCACATAAATTTTCCTTCCAAACTAGTATAGATCACTTGACCACTCTAGTGCGGACTTCAATTTAGTTTCTTGATTAGAAACTTGCGTTCTTCTTACATAGCAATATACTATGATAGAAAACATCGGGATCATATCACAAATCCATATATAGTGTTCTCCATTAAATCAAGTGAAAAGTCCTTGTTCGGGCCAGTGTAAATCACCTTGAAATCATGTATTCGAATATTGGATCTAGATGGTCATGTAAATAAGATGATCTACGTACAACTTACGTAATTATCCTATTGGTTTCTTAACTACACGAATATTTTTTTAAATTACATTCTTTTACACAAATAATTTATCTTATTAATACTAAAATTATTTATAAACTATTTCATAAAAACATAACTTCAAGTTTATAGACATTTTATAACTTAAGTTCATACTCGTATAATACTCCACTACATCCTAAGAGTATGTACAAAACATCACATTTATCTCACTTAACAAGTATGTTTAACCATTTAAAATTGGTTTTAACTTACTATGTTCTTAATTCAAGACTTACAAAAACTCAACTTTTATATTTTCATAAAAACACTTAGCTATAAGTTCTTTAATGATTCATAAGTTCCGACGATCCAAAATCATAGAAAATTTCATTTCATTTTAACAAATAAAAACTACCCAACAACATATTGTACCTTGATGCACATACCATACCGTCCTAATGCATAGGCTATATGCGTCCATAAATTAAATTAACAAAGTTCCAACTTCTTTAAAGAAAAACTTTAGAACTAAACTTCTGGATTTTATTCTAAATCATTTTGAAATAATATATACTTATACCTTTTATATATCAAATCATACTTTCAGGATTAAATCAAAATCCGTTTTACCAAAACAACTTTGTAGCAAACTATTATGGTAGAATCACCTACTTAGAAACTCGAAAATGAACGCCAATGATGCTGTAGTCATAACCAGAATTATTTTCAAGCGATAGAAGTGAGTTCAGTACATGCAAATCATACATTTTGGACTAACCAAAATCATTTTCAAACGGGTATAAAATACTTCATATAATAGTACTACGACCACGATCTCAGTTTCATAAAAAATTTCCCTAAATATTTATTTTCAAATAATACTATTATTATTTTCTCCAAAATCTTGAAAAACATTATCAAAGACACTGGGATTTAAGTTTTCAAAATATCGGTTTAAATCATTTTAGTTTATAAACCATGTTTTATAAACCATACTTATGTAAAGTTACTTTCTTATATAAATCATTTCACAAATGTTTATTCCAAAATATTTTACTTTTTTTATATTACAATAAACATCTTTTACTAAATCTAATTTTTTCAACCCAACATCATCACCGAACACCTTATAGTCAAATTGTGAAACTAAATTCGCTAGGTATTCATTTCAATATACCCACAATTATTGTCTACCCAACCCAGGATGTAGAAAAATAAAACTGCTCATAAATTGGTCGAGCACAAATCAATAATCAACAAATAATAGTCAATGCTTATAAACTGGCCGAGCATAAACTAATCAATCAACACATGATAACAATGCTCGTAAACTAGCTAAGTAATACTAAGCTAATAATTCTACAATCGATAATAATGCTCATAAACTGGTCGAGTATGTCAAATCATTCTACAAGGGATAGCGATGCTTATAAACTGATCGAGCATGGTTAAGCTAATCAACGAGGGATAATAGATAAACATCATTAATCCCTACATGAATTAGACTACACTATCAACTCCTACTTACACATACTACTGATATAAAAAATACATATATGCTCTCATATATATAATACACTCAACTCATGCTAGAGCATTCCATTACCTTATCTCTTAATGAGCCATACCCAACCAAAGCTAAGGTCCTCACTTAACCTTCAGCTCTGATACCACATGTAATGACTAGCCATTTCAACCTCCATATGTCGACACTAAGACAGCCATGGTATTCATGCATCGAGCACTCAAGTGCCAAAATGACGAAGTGTTGTGGTAAACTAAAATAAAAAATAAATAGAACAAGGAAGAAGATAACACAACATCAAAATCTCACAATGGAACGATAATATTTAATATCAAAAGATAGTACAAACTGCCACTCTAATATACATAGCATTTCAGAGTTACAATCATAAGTATTATCATCAGTATGGACAGTTATAACAACATATCCTCGTATATGTTGATATATACAATGTAGTAATACGGTGAAAATAAGAATACTATAGTAGGTGAATGGAACCATCCAGCTCATCTCCAGTAGCTCCAAAGAACATTGATGAAAACCTGCCTTTTCCAGACTACTCGAAAGAGCACCCATGGAAATAAGGGAAATATAAAGCCATGAGTCAGACATAAGTCTGGTGTGAGAAACTAAAGAAATATGCATGACACATAACAACACTTTTTGAGACTAACTGAATCACCGAATTGGTTTTCCCCTCAAAAGAGCTAACCATCTATTAAGTACATATTTCGATATAATAGATAATGTCTAGGGTGTAGAATATAAGTAAGAAATAGCTGTGGTACGTGTACACCATAACAGTAGCTAGGTATACAATCAAAAACTGCCATGGCGCGTTCGCATAATTGTGTAGGATTTCCATGGAGATCTCTCCGATCAAGCCAAATCCGACCTCCTATATAAGGATCAGAGATATTATTTCGAGGATCATATATCTCTAAATAAAATATACCATAAGGTAAGCCATAGCTGGTCAACACTCGAAGATGTTTACAGTGAATATCATCAACTCCCGCTAGCAATATTGATAGCCTCTTTAGATATGGAGTTGATATATCATATTGGGCTCGCTAAACCCTTCATGGCTAGACACCCTACTCTGGTTTTAGTCATTTACCGATTTCAAGGCTAAGTTTGGCATCTCCCATATGAGTCTTCATTAGTCAAAGAGAACACAAATTCCCGAATGGATTCCAGCATCTCGAACAGATCACAAATCTCTATATATATCCCATCATATGTCGACCGACAAATGCTAATGCTGACCTCTCCTTTGGACTTAACCTTAGGATAAACAGTTTAACTCTACAACATTAGTCTGAAATGTTAACGCTGACCTCACCCTTGGGCTTAACCTTAGGATAGGCATTTCAACTCTATAACATTTCACTTCACAACTACTTCCAAAACATTGATCGCATGTATAGTTTTGAAGTGGTTCTGGATTCAAGTCATCACATATAAGCACGCTCCCCCCGCTTACTAGATACTCCAAAACCAGTCAATAGGTTTCCGGTTAACTTAACCCCGGTCCTTTCAGAAATAAATATGCAATGCATAAGGGTGGAGATTGTCTCCTATCCGGACGGATTTCCTTATCATTTATCCTCGAAGAACAAGACGAGTTTATATGTATAGTATAGCATCTTCGGAGATAACCGTACCATATAGCCCTCGTGTTTTTTCTAGATATTTCCTAAGTTATTTTAGTCAATTTTAATAGTCGACTAATCGACTATCAAGTACAAGATAGATGATTGTGTATGAAAACCAAGTCTCATATACTTATCACGTTTCTGATCTTTTCAATTCACATTATCCCTCGGTCAAGAGGGGAGCCGGTAGGTTAGAGCACTATTGCTTATAAACCCTACTCAAACATCGTTCTTAACTCTCACAGATAAAGAAGCCTACTTCATCGGCTTTTAGTGTTACGAATACAACTAAATACTTTCCATAAACAAACAAATAAGGCACGATTAAGTCACACAAAATATGATTAATTCACACAAAGTACGATTAAGCTATTTAAGAAACCCATAATCCCTTCTATTTAATCAATCCTTTTATTAATTCTTTGTAAATACTTGTATATATATTTAAAATACCTTTACAAAGATATATACATATATACTACTATTCACTATTCCTTTTCACTTTTTTCAATACTAAGAAATGTATTTATATTCTTATCCAAAATGGTATAAGAATATTAACAAATCTTAAACAAAATTTCACATTTTCCCAAGTATACTTTAATGGATTAAAAATAAATGTCATCAAAACATTGTTATTATAAATCCAAAACCATTTCATTTATAATTATCTTTAAAACATTCTTTCTGAAGATCTAATTACTCTACTAAGTATAATCAAAAAGGATTAAAGACCAATGTTATTAACACATTGTCGTAACAAACCCAAAACCAATTTTATACTTTTTATCATCTTTAAAAACATTCATTTAAAGATCTAAGTTAATATTTTGTCAAGTTCGATATTTGACTAGTTAACTATCTAGTTCTAAAGACGATCGCTTATGGAAATCAAGGTTCGTATATTTAACACATTTTCGAACTTCTCAAATTATATCATCCCTCGGTTAAGAGTGAAGCCAGGTAAGTTAGAGCATCGGTTGCATACCAAAGCCTTGCCTAGACACTTCATTCTAAACTCTCATAGACAGACAAGTATACTTAGTCGGCTTTATTTGCTAAGTACATGACTAAATAATTTCTATCAACAAGTAAACAACATGATTAGCAAGTTTTTGACATTCCTGACTTAACTATTCCTCAGTCAAGTGTGAAGCCGGTGGATTAGAGCATTATTGTTTCTAAACCCTACTCGAACAACAATCTTAACTCTCATAAATAAATAAGTCTACTTCGTTGGCTTTTAGGGCTAAGCATAGTTAATTATTTTTCCTAACAAGTAATTAAACAAATCATGATTTAGCCCCTAAACAATTGCTAACCCTCTTTTGAACCATTGTATATAATTTTAAACCCTTTTAGAAATGATATATATGTATATGGATATGTATAGCAATTTATTCATGAAACTTGATATTTAATAAAACAATTTAAAAGATATTATATTGCATAAGCTAAGATATTTATACTTTAGTAAAATAATTTAACTATTTCTAGATACTATACATACTTAAAAATGCTTTTAAAATACTTCAAAATACTTTTAATAGGTTTTAAATAATCATTCAAAATATTATTTGAAAATAATAAGTTTATAATTTACTTAAAAACTTGGAAAAACCATGTCTTCCTCATATTTAAAAATAATCCTTCTACTTTAAAAATACAGTACTGATACTTAAAAATAGATAAAAATTCCAAACCACTTTTAAAATACTCTAGTATGAGTTAGCAAACACTTGTAAAAAGAATGAAATAAAATACTTAAATTTAAATATATTTCCAAACCTTTAAAGTTCAAAACAAATGCTAAAATGGGGTTGTTTTGCACAAGTGAAAGTTTGGCCACTTTTCGATGTGCTACTTAACTTTTTATCATCCAATCTTTTTATAACACCTAAGAATCTCTCTACAAAGTTCCTGAGAAATTTCCAAACGCAAGGCAATTCCTAAGTGTATTCACAGCGACCATCGCTATAAGAGCACTTTCAAATCCAAGTCCAATCTAAACCAAAGTCCAACTACAACCTATGTATTTTGTTTCAAGGCTATGCTACAAGTCATAACAAGTCCATTCAAGTCCATGAATATGGATTACATAGGCTATTTTCTTTTGAAGCAAGAATCAAAACCAATATTAAAACATATATCAATATTCATTCAAGCATCAAATAAACAATCAAATACAAACATATATACACAATATTATCATTCAAGGTGGTGAGTTAGTTTACCCTTTACCAGTAATCAAGCGATTTCAAGCATCTAGTTCTTACCTCAACCTTGCAAATACCTAACTTCCTACCGTCAACCTTGCTTTGCACTTGCCTAGGCCCAAATACACTTATATTTGCTTAAGGCCTCAAGGGAGTTTAGGGGCATGTGCTTTAATCCTTTAAGTTTGAGTTTCTAAGAGGTGTTGTGATGTCCTCCCAAGGCCATTTGCCAAGTTTGAGTTGGTTTAGAGGTGTTTTGAATATATTTTTCTTAAAAATTTAGGAAAAGAAAGGAGATAAGAGAGCTTGTTTCTTTTGTGAATTTTCAAAATTGAATCAAAGATCTATGCACACACTTATAGGGTTTAAGTAGGTGTTACCTACCCTTCCCTTCACCCCTCATCATGCCATGGAAGGCTCATCCCCCTCCCACACATACATGCCTCATCACTTCTCCTTTACACCTCCTTCCTAAGCAAAAGACCAAACTACTCTTTACATGAAATATCTCCTTATCTTCTAGAAGCTTCTAGAAGATTCCACTTACTTTATAAAGCAAAGTGTGTTAATTAGCTACTAATGATCTCCTAAGTATTATAGTGTATGTAGAAAAAGTTCGAACAACTTCTGTTGAATAAAAAGTTGTTTATCGATAAAGGATTTTCGATCACATTATCAATATTTTTTTGAAGTGTTTATTTTTGTAAACAAATTTCAAAAACAAGTTTACCATCATTAGTTATTATTAAAAAGGGGGTTAACAAGATTATTAAATCATATTAAATCTATGATTAAATATTTAAATAATTTAGATATTTAAATACGAAGTGTTCAAAATTTCGGGTCGTTATAATTTGCTGGAGAGGTCTTCGTGAAAAATTCATATATGAACATATCTTAGCGGTTTTAAATGTACTCTAATATTGTTGTGTTGTGAGATGCAAGCAACACAACTATTTTCTGATTTATATTACACGCCGTAGACATTATTTATAATATCATGTAATGTAAATATCAAATGTTCTTGGTTCTTTTGAGGGGATAATCTTTTCGATGATTCGGTTGGTATCAAAAGTTTCATTTTGTGTTTACACTCATTTTCTGAGTTTCTCACACCAATCTTATGTCTAACATATGGTATTTGTTTTTTCGAAATTCCTTGTGTACTCTTTTGAGTAGATTGAGAAAAGAAGGTTATAGTTTAGATGCTTCAAGCTTATGAGACAGGCTAAAGGCTTCCACCCATCTATTTATCTACCTATTTTCATTTCGTCCACTATATGTATGTATGTAATCAACATTGTTAGGATAGATAGTTATAACTGTCCAGGCTGATAGTAGTAGTTAGGCATTTTGTAACTCTAAGATTATCATGTATATTGCAGTAAACCTTTATACTTCACTTTTAAGATATTATATATTATCATTTCGCATGTGAAATTCTGATATTATGTTCTTATTTCTAGATCTTTTCCTTTTCTTTTATTTTACCGTAACTATTTGTCTTTCCAACACCTTCGTGTTCAACACAAGAATACAGAGCATGTATTTATTGTCAACAGTCGAGGGTTTAAAAGGCCGGTCATTACAGAAATGTTTTAAATGGGTTATTTCAAGGGATTATTGTGAAGTTGTAGTTTTGAAAAGTAAGCAAATTTGGAAATTCTTAGTTTAAAATTGGTTGAGTCAAAAATTTTGATTTAAAGGTTTTTGATAAAGAGGGTTTTTCGTTTCTGAAATGAATGGAAAATAGAGTGTAAGTTTGGCTCGAAGATTTTTCCTATTTTTGTAAGTTTGAAGGTATTTAAAAGTCTACCTAAGGGGTGTATAATTGGAAATGGTACTTGATTAAAATGGGGTAAAGAGAATAGAAAGATAAGAATGCACGATAACTAAGATAGGAGGAATATATTATTGGAGAAGTGTAAGCCACTTGAAACCGATTTAGGCAGGAGAATTTTTAGTAGTTATATTATTAGAAATTTAAATAAAAAAGAAATTTATATAAAATAGGATTAGTAATCTTGTTAAAAATAATATTGATGCAAAGCAATATAGGATGGGAGGAATAAATAAATTCCATGGATATGTAGCAATTGTGCGCATATATTTTAGATGGACACTTAGATAGATGCAACAATTGCATGTATCTTTTAGAAGTCCCCTCATATGTTATTATAATCTCCATCAAAGGTGGAAGCGAAAATAACATGAGTAGTAAGAAAATAATAGGACGGAAGTTTTCCTCGTCTACTCCATTTTTCATTGTTTAAAGTTATAAAAGATGTTTTTGAAAAAAATGGTTTGGTACGATAATTTAGTATTTGAATGTTTCGAGGTAAAAAAATCCAACTTTTAAGAGAAGTAAATCTTTATTATAGAAAGTCATTGGAAAATGTAATTTTTCATAGTTCCTTTTGAAATCCAAGAAATTTCTGAATTTAATAAAAAGGTTTCTAAGTTTACGTATTTAAAGATAAAAGTTTTGGGTCAAGTACTTCATGATTGTGAAGTTTTAGTTTTATAAAATGGTGAGAATCAAACCAAATTTTTAATAATGAATAGATAGGGATCACTGCCTAGGTAAGATGAGGTAAAAGTTTAGGGTATGAATAAAATAACTATGGATGCTCGTAAGATAGCAACAAGGAATCCCCGTTGAATATAAGGAATATTGGTATGAACCTAGAAAGGTTAATTAGAGATATGTGAAAGCCATGAGAAGAACACTCAAATGAATGGGAATGATATCAAAGTACAATTTTGCAAGTCCTAGGGTTTACTCACATGAAGGATCAAAGATATAAAGGAAGTAAATACCAAAGTTTGAGGATAATGTCAAAAGATTGTGATTGAGATAAGATAGTAATATGGTTGGAGAAGAGAATAACATGGCGACAAACCTACATAAAGGATGTTGGTTAACTCAAGGTTAGATAACGTAAGATAGGTGGTAGGAAATTTATTACACCAAGCTAGTTTTCCGAAGAGTTGTTCTAAATGTGCATGGTTTATATTTTTTGCCCACTGTAGAGTGGGAATGCATAATTTATCACATAGTTAGGTGGAATGATTGAAGTAATGGATGGAATTCATTTATTAAGAGCCAAGGAGGTAAGTTAAGACATGTGGATTATAGTCGAATGACATACTAGAAATATGCATCTTAATTTAGTAAGAAGTGTTAGAGCCATAACATCATTAACACTAGTTAATGATGAATGACAGCTTCCAGCAAAATTTTCTTTTAGGGTTTTGGGTTGTAACGCTAGTAGTCTCCCTTAGGTTATTTGAAAAGCATATGATATGAGATATGTTTCTATTTTATAACAGGGTTGATGGTTTGGAAGAGCTTTGACCGCTATATAAATACATTGAAAAATAGTGTAAATAAGAAGATCTCATATGGACAAATAACTAGAGATAAAATGTAGGTAGGACTGTAAGTTATAAAATAAATTAGGAAATTAAACTAGCAGCTAAAAATTAAGAATGCTTTAATCCCGAACTTTTAAAAAATTGGAAAAAATCAAATTTCAAAATAGGGTCACTATTCCTATGTCTTAAAACCTAAAATTTATAAATACGCTTGTAGGTAGTTTATTGTTTTAGAATAAAAGTAAGGTTCTCCAAATTTATGATTAACGGCATAATACTAGGGTCGATCATATACATTAACTTATAGACTGAGTCTTGATTAAGTTAAGACGTGGCCTGATTTGTTTTAAGGATGAAGCAACAAATGTTTTGAAAAATTATGATCTAATGCTTTTGAAACTTTTTGTTTAAATGCTTTTGAGAAGTATGGTCCAAATGTTTTTGGAAAATTTTAGTCAACTGCTTTAAAAAAAATGTTTTGATTCTTTTAGGAATTTGATTTTTCAAACTATTTTGCAATTTTGATCGAAAAAGGAAAATGATATTTGATGGAAAATGAAATTTTTTTAATTTTCTAATGCCACATGCTTAACGTAGGACAGGTCAACATGTTAGTGAATGCAAATTTTGCTATCTAACAAGGGTGACAGTATACGAAATATAGATAACAACAAGGGAAAAAGATATTTTAGCTTTGGAATTTCTATATCCATACCTTGTTGATAGTAAAATGAAACTTGCGCTTAGGATAATTATGTTTTAACATCCAAAAATAAAACCTCCTTATGCAAATTGTACTTGGAAAAATTGGAAAAGTTTTGGTGGCAAAAGAGAAGATTCTAAAGTACAACGGAATAAGTATCCAAAAGAAGGGTAGAATCATAAATTTTTCATCTAAATTCCTTTTTCGAAGTAGGGGTATTGATTCAGAATAATTGATTTTCAAAAAATTTGGATGTTAAAAATTGCGTGCTAGGTTTTGAACGGTCGGGATTAGATGCAAAATTGGTTGAGCCACACTTCTACTCGCCGAAGTGTGGAAATTTTTGTGCGAAAAATGATTTTTGAAAACTTGCATACATATAGAACCACCAGTATATCTAGGTTGTTTGCATCATATTTTCAAAATGTTTTTAAAAGAATTCATTCATATAGGAGGTGCCGATTTAGAACCATTCTGCATACATATCTTATATGCTTTGATACACCATGCACTTGTATATGTTTGGCTGCAAAATTGGTTGTATACTAACTGGTTGGATAGCTTAGATTGGTTGCATGCTTATTACATGATTCAACCCTTGGGGAATTTCGAGGATGAATTTTTTGTAAGAGGGAGAATGTAACACTTCATAAATTTTACGACAATTAATAGGGCTTCAAAAATAGAATTTGAGCAAACAACGGAATTTGACCTTGAAACTTGCACCATTGCATTTGCTCCGATTTTCTGAGCAACTTCATATTTGGAGTTTCACGATCAGAGCTCAAACGAAAAAGTTAATAGCATTTGAAGTTTTCAGAGTGAAAATAATTAAAAACAAAAAAGGAAATAAATTATAATAAATGCGGAACCCCATGGTCGACCCCTTTACTTAGGTTGGTCAACCACTTATAGTGGGGTGGTCGACTGGTCGGGTTATGGTGGCTGGGGTTTGAAACTTGTCCAACGGTCTGGATTTAATTATTTTAATCTAACGGTTACAGTTGATTCGAGCGTCTATACATGCAGACCTAACCCCTCACTTCTCTTCTCATATTTTCTAATTAAAGCAGCGAAGCTCTGCCATTTTCCCTTCTCCGCTGTTTCTAGAAATTATAAAATATTATATATATATATATATATATATTAAAATAAAAGGTTCTATTATTAATAACGAATAAGAACCGTACAATAGCAGGATTCGCCTTCTTAAAAAACTTTACCATTGTGGCAAGGAAAAAGAGCATGACATCCTCCATAAAGAACTCTAGTACAGTACATGGCACAAAACACAACGAGAAAAAAGCAAATACAATACAAAAAACATACTTAGTGAACAAGCCGGCCCAATTGGGCAAAAAAAACACCTCCACTTCCAAAAGCCACCCGGCCCATCACAAAGCAAACATACAACCCAAGTCAAACCCTTCATACCGCCGCATCATTCATCCTGGATCATCTAGATCTATTCCCCACTGCAAAAACTTATGTTTCTCTTCTAACGATAATTGTTGATGGCAGACTTTTCCCCGAAGCTGCAAGCGTACGTCGAGTTCAATCAATTTGCATCGTTGCTCCTTCGAGCATCCTTTCCCTTCAAAGCGACGCATATTCCATTCGATCCATATATGGTGCGTGGTAGCGGTAGCCGCCACAAAAGTTGAAGTCCTGATTGGTTGTAAAATTGTGACACAATTTGGAGAGCTGTTGCTGTAAAGAACATTCCATCGTAGGCTGTAGATCAAGCTTAAGAAGCAGCGATTACCACAGATAAGTGCTATATTCACAATTTGTGAACAAATGCTCATGATTCTCGTTATCCTTTTTGCACAAATCGCATTGTACATTAACATTCATCCCCCCAAGCAGTAAGTCGATCAACAGTAGGAAGATGGTGTATATAAGCCATATATGTTGCATAACAAAATTTCCTTGCAGTTTTATTATACCATTTAATTTGTATATACCATCTTGCTGCGCATGTGTTCGGATCTTGTTCCAAACCTTTGAAAAATGAATTTTTTATGGTTGGCAATCGTCCAATAATCTGTAGCCTGCTCATTGGATACTCTAACTTGCATAATTGAGAGGCAATTTCTCTTGTCTTGGGTAATAATTGAGGAAATAATCGACCATCATGTAATATACAACTTACCTTGCTATTAGCATTAGTACAAATTGAGACCCTGCTCCAACCAATTAAGTCAACTAGGGACTTATGGTTGATCCATGGATCATACCATAAGTCCGTGTTTTCCCCATTAATAATAATGTGAGTCATAATCTTAGCTGCCAAGCCCCGTTGTCGTAGAATAAACTTCATCGTACCTAAAAAATTATTATTAATGAGGAACACCCATGTTTTGTTAAATACTTGCTACTCATCCATCTAGACCATAAAAAATTTGACGTAAGTAACTTCCAAAGCAGTTTAGTTCTGGTAGTTTTGTTAAGATCGGTAAATTTTCGTAACCCTATACCACCTTCTAACTTCAGCTTCCATAGTATATCCCAAGAAATTTTGTGAAGTTTGCCTTTCCAAAAAAAATCTGCACAAAGATGATTGACTTTTTTTAAGACTGAAGATGGTAAATGATATACGAATATCCAATACATAACTATGGGAGTTATTGTGCTTTATATCAGCTATGCACGGCATGCTATCGTTAATAAATTACTATCCCATCCTTCTAATTTAGAACTGATGTTGTGTAACAAGGGAAGCCAGTGGCTAGCATGTATGTAATCTGAAGATAGGGGAACCCCGAGATATTTGACAGGTAATTCTTTCTCTATGATGTTTAAAATAGCTACGATTTTAGATTTTCACATAGCTCCCTTGCTAAAAAATAACTGTTATTTGGATCGGTTAATATGTAAGCCTACTTATTACAAAATAGTATGTTGTATTGCAATATTTCTCAGTACACAACAGAACAACATATTACAAGTATTTATACAAAATGTATATGGCCCAAGGCCCAGACTGGTAATCCACAACTATCAAAGGAAATAGATCTTGTCCACTGAAATGGAACCCTAGCTTGAATTGAGGGTGGATATTATGAGTTCGTATATTATGTGTTTCTTCTTATCTATCCAAGACAAACTCTGAATTCAATCTCAGCCATCCATTCCAGTGGACAAGATCTATTTCCTTTGATAGTTGTGGATTACCAGTCTGGGCCTTGGGCCATATACATTTTGTATAAATACTTGTAATATGTTGTTCTGTTGTGTACTGAGAAAATATTGCAATACAACATACTATTTTGTAATATGGTATCAGAGTGATAAAAAGCCTAACGGCATAATAATTTTCAAGATCAGTAATTTCCTGTATCTTTCCTCTCATTTCAAAATTGCTCTTTACTCTCTCCTCAGTTAATTTTCATCATCGGAGAATTATATCCTTCGTTGATCCCAGCCCTACCAATATCTGTCTTACCAATTCACTGTGCCACGCCTAGAAAGAATTCGAATAACTTCAGATTCTTGACTGGCTGCAACAGTTCTTGGTGATTCCCCTCAGATTTGAATCATCATTGAGTTATTTCATCTCCCATTTTTTAATTTTCTGAATTTGCAGTGCCTCGCCAATTCCATTTGGCTGCAACACACATTCAAGAAACCAGATTAGTCAATTGCAAAGATGTCAGACAAAGAAACAAGTGATGAAAGATCATCAACCACTTCAAGAAATATCAAAATGCAAACTGCCATATCAGACACAGGATTAATCAAACCCAAAAGTCAGATTATCAGGATCCCACTTGATGAAGACAACTATATCCTTTGGAAATATCAAATCGAAACAGCCCTGAAGGGATATGGCCTTCAAGTCCATATCAAAGGAACAATAGCTGTACCACCTGCAATCATTGAAGAAGAAAATGGAGTAACAGTTAGTAACCCAGAGTATTCAAGATATCTAAAGCAAGATAACTTACTATCATCATGGTTACTATCATCCATCAGCGCAAGTCTATTATCACAAATTGTTGGATGCAACTCCTCGTATGAAATTTGGTCATCAATAGAACAAATATTCAGCTCACAATCAGCAGCAAGAATTATGCATTTTAAAAGACAGTTGCAAAATTCAAGAAAAAATGATGTGCCAATGAGAGAATATCTTGCAAAGATCAAGAACTTATGTGATATACTTAATGCAATTGGTCACAAAATTTCTGAAAGCGAGCAAATCCTCACCATAACCAATGGACTTGATGATGAATATGAATCAGTGGTAACTTTTATAGCTTCACAACAAGTTCTACCAAATTTACAATCTGTTTAATCTGCTTTACTTGCTCATGAGGGCAGAATTGAACAAAGAAAGGCTAGGCAAAGTGAATTCTCAGTGAACTATGCTAGCAGTTCAAGGAACAAAGTGCAACAGGGCAACACAGCAAATTAAGAAAGCAAACAAAATGGTCAAAGAAATAATTATACACAAAGAGGAAGGGGAAGAGGAAGATGGAGCAACAACAACAATAGAGTGAAATGCCAAATTTGTGAAAAATTTGGTCATATAGCCAGCAAATGCTATTTCAGATTTAATAAAAACTTTACTGCTACACAGCAAACTCAAGGAAACCCCAATATCAACATGACACAACTAGATCAACAGCAGAAAAACAAAAATGAAAGTTCCAGGACTCGGCCAATCAATTCAGATGAAGCCAGTCTAGACAACACCAACATGGATGATTGGTACCCAGATTCAGGAGCAACAAATCATGTGACAAGTAATCTTCAAAATCTCAATTTAGGCAACAAGAATTACACAGGTATGCAAGCTATACACTTAGGTAATGGTGAAACAACAAGTATATCACATGTTGGCATAGGAACTATTCAAGGTAAAAGAGAATTATATTTAAACAATTTATTGAGAGTTCCTGAGATTAAAAAGAATTTAATTAGCGTATCTCAATTTGCCAATGACAACAAAGTATACTTTGAGTTTCACCCAACCTTTTGTTTAGTTAGAGACTTGCTAAGTAAAGATATATTATTGCAGGGTAGTTTGAGTAAGGGACTGTACAAATTTAATGCTGTGAAGAAATCTGAACCTACAGTGAAGGAATATTGGTGCAACAATGTTCACACCAGTGTTCAAAATAAAAGAAATATTTTAGATCATTGGCATTGTAAACTAGGACATCCTAGTATGAAAATTGTAAAAAGATTTCTGTTGGATAATAAAATTTCTTTTCCTAATAGTGACATTTATGATATATGCACACACTGTCAATTAGGTAAAAGCCACAAATTGCCTTTCAGTAATTCTGAAACTACATATAAGAATCCTTTTGAATTGATAGCTGCAGATTTATGGGGACCAGCTCCATTGAATTCTACTCAAGGGTACAGGTACTACTTATCCTTTGTTGATGCATATACTAGATACACTTGGATATTTTTTCTCAAATCTAAATCTGAAACTCATGATGCCTTAATTCAGTTTATCACATTAGCTGAGAAGCAGTTTAATTATAAGATAAAAATTATGCAAACTGATGGAGGGTTTGAATTTTACCCACTTAAAAAATATTTTCAAAACAAAGGTATATTACACAGAGTCACTTGTCCTTACACATCTGAGCAAAATGTGCTTGTTGAAAGAAAACATAGACACATAGTTGACACAGGCCTAACACTTTTATCACAAGGGTCTTTACCATTAAAATATTGGCAGGAAGCAGTCACCACAGCTGTTTATCTTATAAACAGGATGCCAAGTAAAGTGCTAGAACATAAGTGTCCATATCAAAAATTATACAGTATTAAACCTGATTATGATGTTCTTAAAACTTTTGGATGTTTATGTTTTCCCTGCCTTAGGCCATACAACAAAAATAAATTAAGTTTAAGGTCAAGTTCTTGCACTTTCTTAGGATATGCCACAAACCAAAAGGGATACAAATGTCTTGACAAAAATGGTAGGATTTACATATCAAGGCATGTTATGTTTAATGAAAATAATTTTTCTTTTGCAGATAAAAGACTGGCAGACAACACAGCAAATCAATATACCGATCATGCCAAAGTATGCTTGCCTACTATACCAGAATTAACTATTCAAGAAGAACAGAAAAACAATGGAAGACTTGAAAGATCTCAATCTACTGCAGAAACAAAGTCTGACTACAGTACAAATGATACACATGAGTGGCCAGCACAACAAATTGAAGAAAATGATGAAGCACAGATATCTGATAATTCAACATCTAGTCACAATATACCAGCAGTCACAGAGATCACCCAACATACAAAAGAAACTGGGCATCATATGATGACAAGGTCGAAAAGTGGAATTTTTAAGCCTAAAATATACAATGCCAGTACTGAAATTATGGAACCTGTCACATATGAGCAAGCTGTTAAAGATATTGATTGGAGAAATGCCATGAAAGATGAATATGAAGCACTAATAAAAAATCAAACATGGGATCTTGTGTCACCACCAAAGGATAAAAACATTGTTGGATGCAAATGGACTTATAAGGTCAAAAAGGATGCTAGTGGAAAAATAGCAAGGTTGAAAGCAAGACTAGTTGCTAAAGGCTATTCCCAACAATTTGGTTTTGATTTTAGTGAAGTCTTTTCTCCTGTTGTTAAACCCACTACCATCAGAATTGTACTCACCATAGCATTAAACAATCAATGGAATATTAGACAGCTGGATGTACAAAATGCTTTTCTCAATGGAGACTTACAAGAAGAAGTATACATGCATCAACCAAAAGGATACATAACAGAAGGAAATGAAGAAAAAGTCTGCAAATTGCGAAAAGCTATTTATGGCCTCAAACAAGCATCCAGAACTTGGTATGAAAAGCTCAAAATAACATTAGGAAAACTGGGATTCAACCCAACCAAAGCAGACAACTCATTATACATCAAAACCATCAATCATGAAGTCACATACATATTAGTATATGTTGATGACATCCTCATCACTGGAAGCAATGAGAGTGACATCGTTAAAGTCATACAATTACTGGATCAAAACTATGCAATCAAAGACTTGGGGACACTTGATTATTTTCTCGGAATCAAAATTAGTAGGCCATCACAAACAGAAATGTTTTTATCTCAAAGACAATATGCTTCAGAAATTTTGACTCGTGCTAACATGGATCAGGCTAAACCTCTACCCACACCTATGGTCAGTAATTTACAGTTATCCAAAAGCAAGGGAGAACCCATTGACAATGTCAAACAATATCGTAGCATTGTCGGAGCTCTACAGTACCTAACCATCACTAGACCAGATTTATGTTACAGTGTAAATAAGGTTTGCCAGTTTATGCAAAACTCCCTAGATTGTCACTGGAGGGCAGTTAAGCGCATTTTAAGATATGTAAATGGTACTCAAAACTATGGTGTATTGTTGACTCAAAATAAAGAGGTAAATATACAAGCTTACAGTGATGCCGACAGGGCTAGCGACGTCGAAGATAGACGATCAACCTCAGGCTACTGTGTTTATTTGGGTGGCAACCCGATCTCTTGGTGCACCAAAAAGCAATCGACCGTATCACGATCGAGCACCGAAGCTGAATACAGATCAGTAGCAAGCACAGCAGCCGAGATTACATGGTTAGAAACCCTAATTCATGAATTAGGGCTCAAGCTAAAAGAGAAGCCGCTGATTTGGTGCGATAATATGAGCACTACTTGAAAAAATGTAATTCATATGGGTAGCATTCTCAATACTAGCTGCTAAAAAAATCATAACGTCATCGACATATAGTAAATGAGATATACTAGGCTGAAACTTGTTTATAGGCTCTAGCTTTTTGTCAGCCACACCTTCTTCCATGAGTAATGCAAAAAAATTCCATAGCAATGTAGAACAAATAAGGGGATAAAGGGTCCCCTTGTCGTAGCCCCCTATTAGATGTGATGAACCCTTCAAGCCTACCATCCACCATAATTGAAAAAGTAGGAGGAGAAATACACTCGTGTATCAACTGGATGATGGATATAGGATAACCAAAGCAATGAAGCATATGATAAACAAATTCACGATTAACCATCTCATATGCCTTTTGCAAATAAATCTTAATACACATTTTAGATTTACCCTTTTAACAAAGTCCCGAACTTGCTCGTGAGCCAGCAAAACATTTTCTCCAATGTTTCTACCCGGTATTAAAGAAGATTGATTTTCTGCAATTAACAATGGAAGGAACCATTTAATTCTATTGCAAATGATTTTTGATATAACTTTATATAAGACATTAGAACATGCAATAGGTCTATAATCCGAAATAAACTGTGGCTTATCTTTTTTGGTATTAAAGTAATGAAGTTGTGGTTAATCCCCGTAGGAAGCTTCTTGGACTGAAAGAATTCTGAAATAGCATCATATATGTCTTTATGCAGGTCATTCCAGTGGAGTTTATAAAATTTGGCGGAGAAGCCATCTGGGCCTGGACTCTTGGCATCTTCGATAGATAATACAGCCTCTTTAATTTCTTCAACACTTACTGGAGTGGATAAGTATTCTTGCCCTGCTGAATTTATCTGCATTATGGTGTCTATATACAGAAAATTAGAGTTTATATCTCCATTAAAAAGCTGCTGGTAGTAATTTATGGCTGTATATTTAATATAAGTGTAGTCATAAATATACTGTCCTTGAGAATCAAGCAAAGCGTGTATTTTATTCCTGTGTTTTGCGCATGGACATTTTAGCGTAAAAGAATTTGGGTTGCTGTCCCCCCTGTTGTAACCACAACACCTTACTTTGTTGCCTTAAGAATTCATTATGTTTTTGGGTCTGCTCGTTTAAACTCCGACCCAGTTGGTACATTTTATCATATAAAGTAGTGTTTTCGAGGTCTTGATCCATTTGATAGAAAGTTGTGTCAGCCTGCAGTTGATTAATAGGCTTATCACTTGTTCTCAACCTGTTCCATTTTTTCAATTCAGCCTTGGCTGCCTTTAGTTTGTGAATAATCTTGTCAAAACATGTGCCCCATGTTTTCGTAGAAAGACCCAAAACAATGCAGTGACCATAACCTTGCAAGTAACACCAGTTGTTGGCATATCTGAAAGGTGCTCGTTTCTTACGCTGGTGTTACGGGCTGAAGTAGATTAGAACAGGGGTGTGGTCACTAATTGAAGTGGGTAATGCAATAGTGCTCAATTGTGATAACATAGACATAAATTCAAAATTTACAAGAACATTGTCTATGTTCGTAGCAATTCCGCGAGGTCGCCAAGTATATTTGCAGCCCTGTAAGTGAGATTCAGCCAAACCACAAGCGAATAAACAATTTTTAAACGAATTCAAATAGGCGAAAAGGATAGGCAAACCTCCCTTTTTGTCTTTTTTGTTAAGAGCATTATTAAAATCCCCCATAGCTAACCATGGAGAATTTATAGTTGAGGCGTCGAGTCGAAGCAAATCCCAAAGTATTTGTAGCTCCAAGTAAGAATTGCTGGCATAAACACAAGTGCAGTAAAAATGCAATCCTCCTTTGTTGGTTAACAGTAAAGTAATGTGTTGTTGTGACGAACTTACAACAACATATTCCCAAACTGATTTATGTAATAAAACTATAACCCGGCCTTTGCTGCCTGTGTCATTGTTATGAATAATATTCCACGCATGCAGCTTCATTCGTGGATTATCAATACTACTTGTCGAAAGTTTAGTCTCAACTAAGCTTAGAAGACTAAGCTTATGAGAATGTAGAAGCGTGAATACTTGACTAATCTTGTCGTCAGTATTCATGCCTCTAATGTTCCACGCCATAATGTTCATTTACCAATCAACGAGCTTCGGGTTGATCTTTTAGGCGGAGCAGGTTTTTGGGGTTTGGGATTTGCCGAGTGTTCGCGCTTCTTCATATATGTGGGGTTCTTCGACACCATGGGGTAACCATTAACCTCTAAAACATTTTTATTACCAGTCTATTGAATATGGGGAGCTACATCATGTATAATTGTCATCATTGTCAACTTTACTTTCTGTGATAGTCACTGTGTTATCTTCTAATTCCTGAGCAGGATTCACAGCAGGTGGTACAACTGACGTAGTAAGGGTTGCTGACGAGGAGCTTTCAAACTGGCAAGGTGGTTCTTCAGAAACTTCAGCTAATATCAAATATTGATTCTGTAGAGTAACTGTGCTTGTACCGGTAGAAATGTTCAATTCGCTTTCTGATGTATTGCAAGGCTTTGTAATTTCACTTGTATTAAAATTGGGATCTGTTGTATTATCAGTAGACAGTGGTGGAACGTCAGTAGATGTAGTAGGTTGTTTAGGTCTCCACTCCTGTCTAGTTGTCTTGTTACACATGTTGTCAGAGTGGTCGTATGCATTATAGACTGTACAGGGAACGAACCTATGTTCGTACTCGACTTTAACAAAATCAGTTGTAACATTATATAGAAGTAACTGAATAGTAGTCGGATAAGAAAATTGAACATCTACTTCTATAAGAACACGAGCATAATTTAGTCTATTCTCCAAAGCCGTAGTGGAATCCATACGTATCGGGCGTCCAATGACGCTAGCAATCTGACTGATGCCCTCGTTCTCCAATATTCCAGTTTCAGATTGGTAAAACGTACCTAGATAGGAATCGTAGAAAACGAATCTTTATTAATTGCAATACGAGTTTCCATTTCTTTATAACCAAAATTCTGGAACCAATGGTATATGGTCCAGATTTGATTATTTTAGGGCAGTAATCCTGATTATAGAATTTGATAAAGATAAAGTCATTCTGCCTATAATATAGATCATACATACCGGTAGGGTTCCACGTTTTTTCAATAAACGTTTTGAAATTAGCATACATAGGTCGCCGTCCCAATATGTACACAACTAGTGTATTGCTCCATTTGCCTGTTGCTGCTTTAATTATCGATTTAGGCATAATAGTTGTAACTGCTTCCCCATCAGTTGAAGGGGGGTAAAACGTTAGATCTGTGATATCCGAATTCTTTTCAACGTTGAAATCCCTAACTATATCCGCCCATGATTTTTGCCACGTTGGTTGAATAGTTGTTGTTGATGGTGCCGGCGTCCGTACATCTGAAGGTCTGTAAACGAAGGAATGTGTTGGCAAATTGCAGGCCTGATTGGACCCAGTGTGATCAGAAGTAGAAGAGGAGGACTCTGGCGCTGCTGCACTGGGTGGATCAGGCGGTTTAGGGGGTGGAGGAAGTTCAATGACCATTCCCGCTTCGTTGTCTTCGTTCACCATGGAATATTTTGAAGTGTATTTTAAATAATTACTTAAATATGTTTTCAAAAATAAATATTATATATATATATATCGAAGAAGGGTGGCAAATAAAAGAGAAGAACAGAAGAAGTGAATCAACGTTGCGAAAGAAAAGGTAAATTTCTATAGTTATAAATTTATATTCCCCTTAACACTGAATCTCTCCTCAGATATGTGATTCTAATAGTATGTATATACACAGTTATGCATATTTTTCGGATTAGAATGGAATAATGAGTCAAGTAAAGGAATGGATTTAGATTCGGAAAGTTAGAAAGGTGAGTGAGAAATTATAAAATTTATTTATAACATTGAAATTTATATTGTTGAATTTTATTTAATTATTATTCCTATATAAGATCTAATGAGTTGTAGGTTTAAAATAAACATATAGGATTATCGCCTACATATTCTAAAAAATAGGTAATTTGAATAGGAAGAGTATGTACAACTTAATCTGAAAATCTGAAATCAATCCAAAATAAAATTATTAAAGAATGTTTGTAAGTTGTAGAGTTTATTACAGATCTATAATTGGGTTGTATATTAGGTTGCCCTAGTTGATTTGGAATGTGAATTTATGTATTTTAATTTACTTGGAGTGGGGTATAATTTAATTGTATATATTTTCATGTAATTTCCATAAATTATCCAATTCCAAAAAATATGTATAAAAGTGAGTTGTTTGAATTAACAAGAGATATACCAAAAAGAAAAGAGATGTGTAAAGTAGGGATGTTATTCTCCGTGAGTTACACTACCTATTTCAATAAAGGAAGAGCAATAATTCCTTGTAATTTCAAACAAAGCGAGGCCTCACTTTTGACTAAATTATTGAAATCTACAACGACAATCATTTTGGGTAGATCTGATAAATTAAAACATGGAATGAATGTTCTAGGAATTAATAGTTAAATATAGAAAAATATATATACGTATAACTGCACTTAACGAATAAAAATATATACGTAGTGTAATTTACGACAATATTCGTATTAGTTATTAATAACATAATAATTATAGGAATATGAGGTTGAAAAATAAAGGAATATTATTTCCAAAATTTATAGACAATAACTATAAATTTAACGGGCAATAAATTTGTAGTTAATAGAGAATTAAAAGAATTAAATGGGTATTGATTAGAGAATTTAATATGGCATTTATAGGAAAACCAAATAAGCCAAATAAGTGGATTCTAAAACGGGCAAATAAATATCATTAGAGATTGTCTAATTTTAACATTAATGACCAATTATTATGGATAACATTTATTAGACATAAGAAGGAAATGAGGAAATCAAAACCTAAGTGTATAAAATAGGAATAATTATGTAGCAAACAAGTATTAATAATATTACATACACGTAGAAGGCAATATAATTTTCGTAGTAGGAAATTATATAGCTTCAATTATACGTTTAGAACGAGCATGAATTAGTGGGCCTAACCCAACACTTAGACTTTGGGTGATAGATTTGGATTAGTGGGTTTGGATGCAAGGTCGGTAGAGTTACACAACAGAAGTCTACCCTTCCCCTAGCGGCTACTAGCAATTGTGTATACTTACTACTAATGTGAGACATCTCTAAATATAGGACTCATGGCGAAGGTGTATGCATTGTGGATAGGTAAGGGAAAATATACTGAGGGTACATATCAGATTTGAAGTACTAAATGTCCCAATACTTTTAAGGAAATGAGGTCTGCTTCATTTCCAATAAGAGGTATTAAGTAACCGAAAATGGGAGTTTTCCTTGACTTTCTTAGGTTAGTCTAAACGAGATGTCAATTATGGAAGGTCGACGGGCTATGTCAGTATTTTGTACTGGTATTTAGTAGTAGGTCTGGCATATAGGCTATGACCACCAGCGGTCTTGAGTGAGCGGTAGCAAAGACTTGGGTTATGCCCTGACGGATTTCACTTCCTACTAGTGTAGAATCTGTATGGGAGAGGCACAGACCTCAAAATAGATGGTTAGATGAAAAATTATTTATTAGAGGTAGGCTAGTTAACCGTTAGATGAGTCTTTGAGATGCATTAGTAGTAAGACAATTAAATCATAAATTATAGAGCCGTATATAGGTGTCATCGGTTATTGTAGCTAGAACTGATTGATTAGCATTTGCGTTGTTGAGGGCTCGCTTCGAGGACTGAGGTATTAAATTTTCATTGGGTCTGCTTCCTCCCTATTTAAGAAATATTAAGTGACCAGGGTTTTTGGGTAGTGAAGCGGTAAAATATACATACATACATACATACATATATATATATGCATACAAGCAAATATATATATATACATATATAGTTATACCTCGGAGATGATTAGGGATATTGTATGCACACACATAGGACTTAACAAATTAATCATAAGTAATAGACATAACACTTAAACGAAAATCAATTGGCATATATTAACGATATGGGTAAATTATGTAATTTTCTAATTACTAGAACGTTGTTTTGACCCCCCCCCCACTACAACATACATGTTAAATTAGAGAGAAAGGACACTGGTGCAAGATAGGGATAGTAGATGGAGAACTCTTCTTATTCATGCTTGACGCTGAGAAGGCAATTAGACATCCAAGGAATAATGTTGATTCCAAGGTAGTAGCCGTAGTTAATACGTATGTTCTATTATATTTCTTAATTCTACTGTGAGTTTATATTAATTGCTCTCTGATATGCTTATGTTTATTACATGTTACCAAAACCAACGATTCGTACCCTAATGGACGTGGGTTTTGATTTAGTCGAAATTCGGGCTCATTAAGGTGCGGGTTTACACGTGTTCTCATGAATTTCCCTTTTTCTTATAGTTCATCTTTCTTATACTCTTAGATTTAGGCTCTAATTTAATGTATGTGATGTTTTCTTGTTTGTGTATAGTTTATAAATGAAATGCTTGAATATTGGATGTTTGTTTGGTTGAAAACGTCGATCGAATAGCGATTTAGAAATATAAACACGTTTATAACTCGTCGCCAACCCATGGAGGTGACGGTGGTGAAACTTAGTGTGACTTGTGTAAAGAAATAAGGATGGCTTCATAAGGCTTGCACAGTTTGATAAAATCCAATTTTACTATTTTAAGCGGTCCCAGTAGTGACAATTATTTGCACCAGTTCTGTTCATCAAAACTATATCACTTTGAACTTACGGAATTGGATAATTGTCAAAATTCCAATATCATCCATATTCAACTCTATAGTCCAAACATAAAGTCCTTGGTTCAATAATAATTATTATTATTAACCGAACTATTCTGGCCAGAGATTTTGACATTAAGATGACTTAAGTTGAACTAATACTAACCTCATATAACTGAGAAGACGAATCCACTCTTGAATAGTATTTCACCTTCAATACTTCCTCTCGATCCAATTATAGTCATTATATGGACGCCATTCCACGATATGATTATAATCAAAGCAAAGATTTCATATAGAAGATCAACAATATTCTCAAGTCAAGAGAACTGTGTAAATTGGTCACATCGGTATTTTCTATTCGACCTTAGTTATATTAACCAACATAAAACTATCGTATGAGTCATTCCATAGTTATCCAATAACTATCATTACATAACCCCTTAGTGCCCCTAGTAGTCATGAGTAATACACTGCCCAACATTTGAAGAGCGTTACATACTATAGTCTTAATTGATGCATTGATATCCAATCTCGTTACATCTTGACTAGGAATATTTAAAATGATGTGTTTATTATATATTGTGATATAATACTCATGATTAATATTATTTGTAATTACTATCACAAACACGCCATTTATAGATTTTCTATTAAATATATTTTATGTTAACATTTTATTATTTGTAACACGTTATAACAAATATATAACAGAAAGAAAACACCTTTTTATTATGAACGAGAATTGATTATAGAATTAATAATTTATAATAAATTATAGAATTGCCCTAGGGCATAGCACTAACTCTATCCCCATGTTGGTATGAGTTCTCTTGTCTTGCCTGGGCTGGCCAGGGAAAGATTATCCCTACCAACCATGTTATCTTGGCCCCCAACATGAATGGAAGTGTTGAGTGGCTCTTGCATTCTCTTAGGGAAGTGATTATCGCTGATGCTTTATTTTTAAGGCTTTGGGCAACCACGGCATGAACGAGAGCATTGAGGGGCTCTTGCATTCTCTCGGGTGTGTTACCACTAAGTGTTGATAGTTCTTGTTGCACTATGAGAACTCCATTTTTTGCTTGTTGTAGTAATCTCTAGCAGCTTGTTGATTGCTATATACATACCCTATTCCTCTCTCGGTTAGGAATTTCATCGTTAGCCGCTGGTAAGCTACAAATGCATCAAGGTCCGCCAATGTCGGTCTACTTATTAAGATGTCATATGTTGATAGACAGTCAACCACATCAAATTGTACTTGAATTTTGGCCGTCGGATGTTCTTGGCTGAAAGTGACTACGTGAGAGGTCGTATCCAGGGATATTATGCTAACACCCCCAAACCCGTAAATGGGAAATGCACAAAAAGTAAGGCTGGAGGCGGAAAGCCCATCTTGTCAAAAACTTCTTTGAACATCACATCAATAGAGCTACCACTATTGATCCAGACTCGATGATCTTTGGTGTTGGCCACGCTAACCGAGATGACCATGGGTTCATGATGGGGGAAACCAACTCCTCTCTTATCTTCCATAGTAAAAGCAATGTTGATTATATCTTTTTTAACCCGAGGAACCTTTGGGGCCTGGAGATCTACTGAATATACTTGATCATTGGTGGCGAGCTTACTCTAATATGGGGCCTGAGCATCCCAATTACTTTTAACCGCGTGCGGGCTGCTACAAATTGACAGAATGTCTGTGTTGATTGTGGCCATACTGTTGTCGTTTGCCCACTAGGGTGGGGCATGTGGATTTTGACAAGAGTTATGTTATTCTATTTGTTGTCTCACATATTGAACTAATATGCCCTTGTGAATCAGTCGCTCTATTTCATCCTTAAGATGCCCGCACTCGTTGGTAGAGTAGTAATTGAACTGGTGGAGTTCACAATACTTCCCATTACCTCTAGGCTCCTCCCTTCATCCAGACAGGGAGGGAGCGAGCCATTGAAACATTCACCTTGCTCACGAGTGGCAAGGTAGATTGTTTCCATGTCATGATTTAGATTTGCATAATTAGTGTAACTAGGTTTGAAACGTTCACCTTGCTCGGCATGCTTCTTGCCATTACCCTATCGACCATTCTTTAGGCGGTTGTCTTCTCTCGGGCTAGCTTTGTTTCCTTAATCTCTCTCCTAATCACTATCAGAGATGTTGACTTCTTCCACCCTCATTATGTTGTTCACCCTTTGGAGAAAATTAGTCAAGGACAAAGCGGGTTTCTCTTCAGTTCCTTACACATGCAGGACCGGTACCTCACCAATGAACAGGGTCTCTACTGGACTAGACTTGTCCACTCATCTCGCATTGGTTAATTATTTATTGAAGCGATTAACATATTACTGAAGGGACTCAACCAGACCTTGTCTTATGTTGCCTTGCTCGCTTTCCATCATAACCCTTATCTTTGATGCGAAGAAGCGAGCTTTGAAGTCGTAACACAATTGGGCCCAAGAGTGGATGTTGCTAACTTGTAAATGAAGAAACCAGTTGGATGTCGGTCTGGTCGGGATGGAGGGAAGGAGAAGACACTTTGCATGGCTGGAAAGCTGGCCGACACGGGTTATTCAGTTGAATTCGGTGGTTTTTTTGGACTGGTCAGTACTCCTGCCATAATTATCCGTTGAAGGAAAGGTATACTAATGGTGGATGTGAGTGCTTAGAATTTCTCAAAGAAAGGGTCTCTGTCCTTGTCATTTGGCAAACCCTGATCAACTACATTCCTATTTTGGATTCTGTGCATTTAGTGACGGAGGGCGACCATTTCTTCTTGGAAACCAGCCTCTGCATGATGCGGATGGCATTGGCCCTTTACTAAGGAGGGGCTCCTTTGTCGTATATCTGGTGTAGGGTACCAATGGGGATGGTATGTTGAGGGGGAGCAATGACGGTTTGCCGAAGTAGAAGATCTGCTCCTGACAACTGAATGTGATCTAGCCGGATAGGGGTGTTAATACCTCAGTTGTTGATTTTGGTGACAACAACCTTGATAACAACAATATATAATATAGATACTAATGTTTTGCCAAGTTATATAGTACATAGTGTAGGATATTACAGAGGTGTTGAATCGAGGACTGTACAGTATAAAGACTTAAGAAATTGACATAAAGACTCATGAGTACAAAGACCAAGATATGAAGATCTCAAGACTATAACATAGTTATAGAGTCATAGTATATTTTTAAAGTCCCTGGTAGCAATCTTTGATCTCTATCTCCTATTTTTCTATCATTTATATTGTAACATCCCGCAATTATAGCAATAAGTTTTGTTTAAAAATAATAATAATAATAATAATAATAAACAAATAAAATAAAAATCGTTATGGATATAAAATAAAATTTGAAATAAAATGCCAGGACGGAATTGTAATCGGAGAACAAATCGCGGTAGGGCAATATCGCGGTTAAGGGTACGAAAATTTATTTGAGGAGTATAAAGTTTAAAATTACTTACTGAAAAATTAAAGTAAATATGTTTTCATTCGAGGTAAGCACTGCAAACTTATCTCTTTAATAATTATGCACCCTCATTCTTATCTCTTTCATCATTATATTTTAACTCATTAGATTACTTAGGCCTAAATTATCAGTATGAAAACTTATATAAGCACTGCAATCTCTTTGACACTAACGGAAGCAATAAAATCATTTTTCTTTATTTTCATAAGACTGCTGGGCAAAGCAAAAGCAAAGTGAGTATACTTTATTTTTATTTTACTGTATACGAGTACTATTGTTTTATTTAAATTAATATTAGCATCTTCTGTTCATATCAGTATCAACGCATATATATCCCAGCATTTCACTTCACTTCAGTGCAAAAGATTTGACTTAATTAAAAATAGTTAAGTGTACGATGTTCTTTTGCTGTATAGATATGAGTATTCACACTAAACATTAACTTTTGCTGTATAGATTGTGAGTATTCACGCTAAACATGTTTTATTCATACTTTGACTATTCACGTTAGTCATGTTCAATTTCAGACTATGCAACGGAATCTTTATTATTACATGTATATGCAAATTGTTTGAAATAATTAGTTTTACCTAAAGACAGAGAAGTTGGGCTTTGTGTTTTTACTTAAAAGTTTTTATGTATGCTACTGGTCTTCATTTAGCAACACCCATTACCACGAATTAAATTCATTCTTCTATTAAAATGTAAAGGAAAACTCTACCTAGTATGCATGTTTTATAACTAACGTACATGTAGGCTTTGGTACATGCAAATTTACGTCATAATGCAGACTTTGGTACATGCAAATTTATGTCACAATGTAGACTTTGGTTCAGGCAAATTTATGTTATATGCATGCTTTATAAAATTTAGTGCATGCTTTGAAATGTAATAAATAGCACTTTACGTGCATACTTGTAAAATATTGCATGCTACATACATTTGCAAATTTTTTAGAAAGTAACGTGCATACTAATAAACAAATTTTGTTTCAAAAATTGAATTATTAATAACTCAAAATCTATGATGATTTTGAGCATGCAACCAAAAGGAAATATGTAGAGGAAAGTGAAACGAACAAATCGGTTAGCTTTCGCCTGACCGACGGACCCTATAGTAATCAGAAATGACACCGTTAAGTTCCGCGACCGTATGATAAACGGAAGCGTTACGACCAAAACGGAAGATACCAGCAGGACCGTATTGCGTAGCGCATCATGACGATGGTCTCGGTTCACTCGTCGGAGGTGTGTAGATGGGTGAACAAAACCAAAAAGTTTTAGAGTACGACGCTACGCAGTATTCCGTTTACGTACGGACCGCAAACAACTGAAATAAAAATATGATCGCGCATCACAACGTTACGCGATCATAAAATAGCAATAAAATAAACCGGTTAACTTATTTTGTAAAACTTCAAAAGAACCGGCGATTGACGCAAAACGCGTCAACCGAAAATATTTTATTTTCTAAATTAAAAATTATGGAAAAATTCTATAAATTAAATTAAAATTATGTCATCAAAAATTAAGTCTAAATTTAAAACGTATATTTTATTATAATTTAAATTCAAATCCGATGAATTTCTTCCAAATTGTATTTACAGGTTATGTTTATGAATGTTCATGATGCCATATACTGCAGTTAATGCTATATTGCACGAACACAATATTTATATGTGATATAAAATAGAATACGATAGCATTTTGGGGATAAATGGTATATTGGGAAGTTAAATACAAAAGAATTTGAATGAATTTAACGGATGAAGTAAACGAGATGAGGTGAGACTACTAGACGCTAGAATCCATCCTAGCGGACAGATTCGGGGTCGCTCCCTGAATCGTGACGACCTGGTCCCTCGTCACTTATTGTCCAAACGATCTGTTGCACGGACACAACCACGGTGACAGGCGCAGTGCAAACGGGAAACGAGGAAGAATTGAGAGTAATCTCATTGATGGATATGTGGTAAAACAAAAATGAAGATTACAGCACAACAGGGTGAGCGCCAACAGTGAATAGGAGAAGATAGTGCAACTAATAAATCGTGTGGGGGCACCCACAATTTCTGATCGAAAGATATACGGATGAAAAAGGCTGTAATATCGATTCGATACAGAGTCTAGTAAGAGTGAATAATGAATATGATTCACTAATAATTCTATACCTCGTAAATGAATGACTTGATAGTGGTATGTCTATTGAATAATGAATGCAACTTATAAATGAATAGGATGTGATATCCCGGTTGATTAGAGTTGCAGCTGTGATTCACTTTAAATAGTGCCGTGACACGTGTATTTAAAATAATCCAATGGGATGTGACGAGTTTAGATTATGAAGTGTGTGACATATTTCTTTTAATATCACATATATAACCCGACACCACACATTTATATGAATCATTATTACACTATTATACTCACAGCTAGATTTATAGCCTGACTCGAGGTTTTGTTTTATGACAACTCCTCGGGTCAGACCGAGGATTTTCAGGATGATTATCTTTTCACGTTTTGAGGTGATTTCATACGACATTGAGATGGACGGCAACTGGCATACAGTGTATAAGTTTAAAGTAGTTGTAGATTTAGAGCTTCACGGACGCACGCTTGCTACCTGCCTCAAAGGAACTGTTAGAGTTATCTGGAGGAGTAATGTTAGAGAAATACATTTAGAGTCCGTTGAACTATGCTAAGTTGATTTTGTGTAGTCATGTCGTATGTCTTTTGTATATATTTGTCCGTGTATGTTTTAGGACGTCATTTTTGGGGCAGTTATGTATAGTTGTGGACATATGGTGTAGTTTGACGTCTGTTTGTACCTATGTATATATATATCTATCTTTTTGTTCCACTGTTCTGTAAAACCATTATTTATGTGTTCTGCTATGTGATTTAAATACAAATTCTCTGAACTCGTGTATACTACATTGCGTCGAGATGAGATACGTATCATTTCAGAATGTTTAGGTATTTTAAACGTATCCATGTAGATCCAAAGTAGTATAGGCGAGAGATCGCTCCTTTAGTGCCCACTGATCCGAGCTATCGGACGGTAAACTCCCTCTGACATTTCGGTCATTGGAGCCGGGGCGTCACAGCGTGGTATCAGAGCGAGGATTCAAAAGAATTTGTATAAATCAGTAATTAGAACACAATTGACCATAAGGGAGTCAGACTTAGTTTGTTACCCAGTAAGTAAAACCCACGGGAATGGGGATTAACTCGTATAAGTGATAGACGAGTTCTAATAAATGTTTTAAAGGGAAAACATTGGGATAATACTTGATACGTATTTGTATTACATGCGTAATTGTTAGTGAAATTTTGTTATAAAATGACATATGTTCTTTATCAGAAAATGGTAGGACCAGGTAGACCCAGAACAGGCTCGACAGTTGAGTCACCAAATGGTCAATCAAGCAATCCAAATGTACTTTTAACTATGGATCAATGGGTTGAAGTCATGAAGCGTGTTCAAGATATGGGCATGCTTAGAGACAATAATCAAAATCCCGGATCAGAGTTTACCAAGCTCTGCAAAGACTACTCAAGTCTAGGTGGTAAACCATTCTTGGGAAATGAGGGCATAATGGGAGTTCATACATGGCTGAGAACATGCGAAAGAATCTTCGGAGATCTGCATCTCTCCGATCAGGACAAGAGAAGGTTAGCATCTCGACAGTTACAAGGAGGTGCCTTAGATTGGTATGAAGCCATAACTGCTGCAACTCCAGAGGAAGACATATCTTGGCAAGAATTCAAAGATATTTTCAAAGCCCATTTTCTACCTGAAGCAGAGAGAGCAGCATTGCTTAGAAAATTTATTGACCTTACTCAGAAAAATTTATCTGTGACTGAGTATGTCAATGAGTTTAATGCACTATCGAAGTATGGACCAGCACTCATTAGCACCCCATTGGAAAAGAATGAGAAGTTTGTACTCGGTCTAAATAATGAACTGAGAGATAAATTACTTACTCAACTTCGATTCCCATTTGAGGAGATTGTGGATATGGCCTTAAGATTTGAAAAAGTGCGAGAGCGAGATTCGATTTCTCAAAGTCAACCTATTCAGAAAAGCCAGCAACAAAGGAAGAGGCCATTCTTCTCGAAGAAGAATGCAAAATTTCAAAAGAATAAACGACCATTCCAATCTAAGCAAGAGGACCAAAAGAAGCAACAATCTAAAGCACAAGTAGAATGTTACTCGTGTGGAAAAAAGGGTCATTATGCCAATGAATGTAGAAACACAGGTCAAGGTCCTACGAAGAAATGCTACAATTACAATGAAATGGGACATATAGCAAGACAATGCACGAAGCCGAAGAAGCAGGCTCAAGGGAAAATGTTCGCACTAGATGGTCCCAGTTCAATGAAACCAGATGCGGGAAAACAAGCTTCGGTCCTAGAAGGTACAATTTTATGGCATAGATTATATATTAGAATTCTTTTTGATACAGGTGCATCACATTCATTTATATCGAAAGGAATAGTAGAAAAGTTAGAATTGGATGTTTCTTCTCTTAACAATTCTCTTAGGGTGGCCAATCCTGTTGGAGGATGCGTTACCCTGGAGATGAAATGTAGTGGAGTCATAATTTGCTTATCTGGGTATTCTTTCTCATGTGATTTGTTTATTATGGATTCGTTGAGTTATGGAGTTATTTTGGGAATGGACTGGCTCGAGCACTATCAAGCTCATTTACACTGTTCGGAACGAGTAATCACTCTGCAACATCCCGAGTACGCCAAGCGAATCCTTATTGCTCTAGAAAGAGCAAATGGCAGTTCAGGTTATTCTTTATTTTCTTTGGAATCTAAAGATGATGAAATAGGACAGATTCCAATAGTTAGAGATTTTTCTGATATCTTTGAACCAGTTACTGGTCTACCACCACATCGAGCAGTTGAATTCAGGATAGATTTGAAACCTGGAACTCAACCTTTTAGTAGACCGCCAAATCGAATGTGCCCTAGTGAGATGGAAGAATTAAGATCTCAAATAGAGGATCTTGAGCAAAAGAATTTCATCAGAACGAGTAGTTCTCCTTGGGGAGCATCAGCTTTATTTGTTAAAAAGGCAGATGGATCACTTCGACTCTGTATAGATTACAGAAAATTGAATGACTATACTATCAAGAATAAATATCCACTACCAAGGATTGATGATCTATTCGATCAACTAAGTGGTGCAAAGGTCTTTTCACAACTAGATCTAGCCACAGGTTTTCATCAACTGAGAGTTGCTGAGGATAGTATTCCACTGACAGCATTTCGAACTAGATACGGTTCCTACGAATGGTTAGTTATGCCATTCGGATTAACGAATGCCCTAGCTTATTTTGTTGATTTGATGAATAGAGTTTTCAGATGCTATTTGGACAAGTTTGTTCTAGTTTTTATTGATGATATCCTCGTCTACTCAAAGACAGAAGAAGAGCATGTGATTCATTTGAAACTAGTGTTAGAAACTTTAAGAGAACACCAACTTAAAGCGAAAATTTCAAAATGTCACTTCTGGCAGAAGAAAGTGAAATTTTTGGGACATATAGTCTCGGAGAAAGGAATTTCAGTCGACCCAGCTAAGGTCGAAGCTATTCAAAAGTGGAAGCGACCCGAATCAATAACCGAAATCAGGAGTTTCTTGGGTTTAGCAGGATATTATAGAAGATTTATAAAAGATTTTTCCAAGATTTCTGCTCCACTAACTAATTTAACGAAAAAAGGAGTTAAATTTATCTGGTCAGATAAATGTGAAGGGGCTTACCAGAAGTTGAAAGAATTACTTTCTAACGCTCCAATATTAATAGTTCCAGAAGGAAATCAGGATCTGGTAGTATACACAGATGCCTATGGAACAGGGCTTGGTGCAGTATTAATGCAACGAGATAGAGTTGTAGCCTACGCGTCTAGACAACTCAGGCCTCATGAAGTAAAGTATGCAACTCATGATCTTGAGTTAGCAGCTGTGGTATTTGCCTTAAAACTTTGGCGGCATTATTTATTGGGAGAAAGGTTTGTTTTATACACAGACCACAAATCGTTAAAATATTTATTCTCTCAAAAAGACTTGAATATGCGACAACAACGATGGTTAGAATTTCTAGCCGCGTATGATCTAGAAATTCAGTATACGCCAGGTAAGGGCAATAAGGTGGCAGATGCTCTCAGCCGAAAACACCAAGCTGTAGTGTCAATGATGTTGATAGAATGGAAAGAATTAGAAGTGTTATCTTCTTGTAACCTCCAGTTTAGAAGAGTGGAAGAAACAACAGCCATGTTGGCAAGTTTGGATATTCGACCGAGTTTACTCGATCGAATTCAAGCTAATCAAAGAAATGACCCAATCTTGGCAGATCAAATTAATAAATTGAAGAATGGAAATGCATCTGAAGAACTCAGCAAGTTTGAGTTAGACTTGAAGGGAAACTTGAAATTTAAAGGAAGACTGTGTGTTCCTAACACAGCCGATTTGAGAAAAGAAGTTCTAGACGAATGTCATCGATCTTTATTTTCTATACATCCCGGTGGTACAAAGATGTATAATGATATGAAGCGGATGTACTATTGGGAAGGCATGAAGAAAGACATCGGTGAATATGTGAAACGATGTATTACGTGTCAGTTAGTTAAGGGCGAGCATCAAAAGCCCAGTGGACTTTTATTACCTCTCGAAGTTCCTCAATGGAAATGGGAATAGATTTCTATGGATTTCATTGATGGACTTCCCAGATCAAGATCAGGAAATGAAAGTATATGGGTGATAGTTGATAGACTCACTAAAAGTGCCCATTTCATTCCTGTTAGAATGAATAGAACTGCAGAAAGTTTAGCCAGACTATTCCTGAAACAAATTGTGCGATTGCACGGAATTCCAAAGAATATAGTATGCGATCGTGATCCGATATTTACCAGTCAATTCTGGCAAAGCTTGCATTCAGTCTTGGGTGTACAACTCAATCTAAGCACAGCATACCATCCCCAGACGGATGGACAAACTGAAAGAATAAATCGAGTTGTAGAAGATCTACTTAGGATATGTATCTTAGAGTTTGGGGGTTCATGGGAAGAATATCTTCATTTGATTGAATTCTCTTACAATAATAGTTTCCAATCCAGTATTGGTATGGCACCATTTGAAGCTTTATATGGAAGACCATGTCGTTCTCCAGCCTGTTGGTTAGAAACTGGAGACAGACTTATACTAGGACCAGATATGGTCCGAGAAACGACTGAGAAAATAGAGCTTATTAGAGATCGTATGAAGATTGCTCAGTCTCGACAGAAGAGCTACGCTGACCAACGTAGAAAGGATCTAGAATTTGCGATCGGAGATTACGTTTTTATAAAAGTATCCCCAATGAAAGGAGTTATAAGATTTGGAAAAGCAGGAAAATTAGCTCCAAGATATATTGGACCTTATCCGGTTATGGAGCGTATTGGAAGCCTTGCTTACCGAGTTGAATTACCAACTTATATATCCGGAGTTCATAATGTGTTCCACGTATCCCAATTAAGGAAATGTTTACGGGATTCCGATATTATTATAGAACCAAAGCAGCTAGAGGAACTAGAAATTGAACCGAATTTGACTTTCACCATTGAGCCAGCTAGAATAGTGGACTCGAAGATGAAGCGGCTAAGAAACAAACAGGTTCCACTAGTCAAAGTTCAATGGTCAGATAATCCCAAAGACTGCACTTGGGAAACTGCGGAGCAAATTCGAAAATCACATCCCGAGTTAATTGAAACCCATTATGTACGTATTTATATATTCATCGAGTCATGGATGTTAGGACTTTATTAGTTGATAAGACGATTTTGAATATACGAATATCATACAGTACTCTATAATAAATTGCGAGGACGCAATTTCTTTAAGGAGGGAAGTCTGTAACATCCCGCAATTATAGCAATAAGTTTTGTTTAAAAATAATAATAATAATAATAATAAACAAATAAAATAAAAATCGTTATGGATATAAAATAAAATTTGAAATAAAATGCCAGGACGGAATTGTAATCGGAGACACGCTGTGACGCCCCGGCTCCAATGACCGAAATATCAGAGGGAGTTTACCGTCCGATAGCTCGGATCAGTGGGCACTAAAGGAGCGATCTCTCGCCTATACTACTTTGGATCTACATGGATACGTTTAAAATACCTAAACATTCTGAAATGATACGTATCTCATCTCGACGCAATGTAGTATACACGAGTTCAGAGAATTTGTATTTAAATCACATAGCAGAACACATAAATAATGGTTTTACAGAACAGTGGAACAAAAAGATAGATATATATATACATAGGTACAAACAGACGTCAAACTACACCATATGTCCACAACTATACATAACTGCCCCAAAAATGACGTCCTAAAACATACACGGACAAATATATACAAAAGACATACGACATGACTACACAAAATCAACTTAGCATAGTTCAACGGACTCTAAATGTATTTCTCTAACATTACTCCTCCAGATAACTCTAACAGTTCCTTTGAGGCAGGTAGCAAGCGTGCGTCCGTGAAGCTCTAAATCTACAACTACTTTAAACTTATACACTGTATGCCAGTTGCCGTCCATCTCAATGTCGTATGAAATCACCTCAAAACGTGAAAAGGTAATCATCCTGAAAATCCTCGGTCAACTGTGACGACCCGGGTTTTCGGACCAGTCAAAATCGCCGAAAGACCCGTCCGTTCTAAAACTACGAATGAAAACTACCAACTTAATACACAATGTTTGATAAATATTCAACACTACTAAATGTATAGGATACAACTTTCAATTTTACAAGTTATCAAAGTAATTAATTTAATCTACTAGTGTGCTTTAATACAAACCCAAAATCAAATACTACAAACAAACTTAAATCTACCGCTGTGCAACTCTGATGAGAAACAACAATATCATTACCTGCAAACTCAACAAACAATGTAAATGCGGAATAAAATAGTAAGCATGAAAGATACAACAATACATGATATATGACAAACAACAAACAGAAAATGTTAGGTTATTATTGGGGGTTGCATCACTACCACTTGTGACTGCCTACATACCCCTATCTAATTGGATACCCAATTAGATACAGGATCAGTTCTCCTACCGCAAATAGGACTCATGGAGCCTACGATGCAACAAACAATATGCAATTCCAAAACTACCCACTTATGCTTAATCTTCAATTTTAGATTTTCAAATCTAATTACCTTTACAGAAATTATCTCTTGGACTTTATTCTCGAATTCTTATTTCAAATTTTTTGAAATATATATCTTTTATATTCAAATTATACTTTACTTCAGGATCTTAAATCAAATCTCTTTTGAAAAGTTTATTTGGAAATCCCAAATACTATAATAAAAACATATCAAACCATATGCAACCATATCGGGAGGTTTCTCCTAATAACAAGGCAATTGGGTCCTAACCTTCATACAATCAATAAATAAGTACATCCCTCTATTCCAAGAGAGGACTATACCAAAAACATGCGCCCACTTTTTAGTTACGGGTTACCCGAATCATCGGTAACATAACAAATCATTTTATATCCCGAAGCGATAAATCATTTCACACTAATATTCACAAGTACTTTCAAATCTATTATAATTTTCATTTACCAAATCTGTTCAAAAATCATCTTAAAACCAAAGGGTTTAGTCCTCGAAATTCTTTCCGTTTTATAAAACATTTTTATAAATCATTCTTATATAAATCACTATTATATAATATAACTTCAAAATATTCATTACCAAACATTTCTATTTCTTTTAAAGGGAAAACATTTCATAACATTTCCATTTGAAAACCAATTTTCAAAATAATTCATTTAATTGAAGTGAACCAAATAAACACCTTATAGTCAAATCATGAAATAAATCACAAGGTGTTATCCTACAATTATTTTCTACCCAGCCCATGCATATGGATAATTAATTTCTCATAAACTGGTTGAGAAAAGTCAACGATCAATAAATAATAATCAGTGCTCATAAACTGGTCGAGCGCAATCCAAACAACCAAATAATTAATTCACAAAATAAACACAACAATAAATGATAAATCAACACTTCAATCTATCTAATATTTGTAATACTTTTTATTTTATCTTGGGTTAAAATGATTTGATATTTATTTTGGAGAATCCGGGCTTTCCCTTCGACATGTTCCGTCCCTCGTCCAAGTGTCCTTGGATCTCACAGACGAAACATGTGTACTAGTCGTTTCCGCATACCCCATTAAGTATTTAACTTCTAAATTTTAAAATAATTAATTAACCATCCAAATAGTCAAACAAGGAAATAAAACCATTTTTTAGCAAACAAAGTAAACAAGCATTCAACAAGTGTTTTCAAACAACACTTAACACTTAAAGTTCCTTTAGCAATGACTTTAACAAACTTAAAGGAAGAAATAACTCACTAAACTATGAAAACAGGGAATATACTCACTAAACTATGAAAACAAGGAATATACTCACTAAACTATGAAAACAGGGAATATACTCACTTCCTATTTGCTTTGATGGAGACTTGGAATACTTCACCTCTAATAATGAATTTTAGTTCTTTTCTTTAGTTTGTGAATGAATTAAAATGAGATATAGACTTGGCTATTTATAGGTGAAGAGAAGGGTACTTTAGTCATTTCCTATAGCCTAACCAGATTCGACCAGATTTTGGTCCAATAGAAACCAGCCTTATAGCCTAATTTGATTCGACCACATTTTGGTCCAATAGAAAACATCTTGATGGCTTAATTTGATTCGACCACATTTTGGTCCAATAGAAATCCTCCTTATCAACTATGGCATAACATGATTCGACCAGATTTTGGTCCAATGGCAACCATCCGCATGGAATATAATAATCATTATGCTATTTTGTTTCATTAGGCAAGTAATTATACTGTTCTGTTTTTATTAGGCAAGTAATTATACTATTCTGTTTTATTAGGCAAGGTTAATAATTCTCTCTTGTTTTATTAGGCAAGTAATTATACTATTCTGTTTTATTAGGCAGGGTTAATAATTCTAGATATAAAATCCATTATTTAATCATTTAAAACATATTAACTATTCATGTTCAAAGTGATTAAATTATGGGTCGTTACATTTTAAATATTCGAATTTGATGACCCAAAAATACGGGTCGTTACATTCTTCCCCTCTTAAAAGAATTTCGTCCTCGAAATTTGTTTTCATTCGAGGTAAGCACTGCAAACTTATCTCTTTAATAATTATGCACCCTCATTCTTATCTCTTTCATCATTATATTTTAACTCATTAGATTACTTAGGCCTAAATTATCAGTATGAAAACTTATATAAGCACTGCAATCTCTTTGACACTAACGGAAGCAATAAAATCATTTTTCTTTATTTTCATAAGACTGCTGGGCAAAGCAAAAGCAAAGTGAGTATACTTTATTTTTATTTTACTGTATACGAGTACTATTGTTTTATTTAAATTAATATTAGCATCTTCTGTTCATATCAGTATCAACGCATATATATCCCAGCATTTCACTTCACTTCAGTGCAAAAGATTTGACTTAATTAAAAATAGTTAAGTGTACGATGTTCTTTTGCTGTATAGATATGAGTATTCACACTAAACATTAACTTTTGCTGTATAGATTGTGAGTATTCACGCTAAACATGTTTTATTCATACTTTGACTATTCACGTTAGTCATGTTCAATTTCAGACTATGCAACGGAATCTTTATTATTACATGTATATGCAAATTGTTTGAAATAATTAGTTTTACCTAAAAACAGAGAAGTTGGGCTTTGTGTTTTTACTTAAAAGTTTTTATGTATGCTACTGGTCTTCATTTAGCAACACCCATTACCACGAATTAAATTCATTCTTCTATTAAAATGTAAAGGAAAACTCTACCTAGTATGCATGTTTTATAACTAACGTACATGTAGGCTTTGGTACATGCAAATTTACGTCATAATGCAGACTTTGGTACATGCAAATTTATGTCACAATGTAGACTTTGGTTCAGGCAAATTTATGTCACAATGTAGACTTTGGTTCAGGCAAATTTATGTTATATGCATGCTTTATAAAATTTAGTGCATGCTTTGAAATGTAATAAATAGCACTTTACGTGCATACTTGTAAAATATTGCATGCTACATACATTTGCAAATTTTTTAGAAAGTAACGTGCATACTAATAAACAAATTTTGTTTCAAAAATTGAATTATTAATAACTCAAAATCTATGATGATTTTGAGCATGCAACCAAAAGGAAATATGTAGAGGAAAGTGAAACGAACAAATCGGTTAGCTTTCGCCTGACCGACGGACCCTATAGTAATCAGAAATGACACCGTTAAGTTCCGCGACCGTATGATAAACGGAAGCGTTACGACCAAAACGGAAGATACCAGCAGGACCGTATTGCGTAGCGCATCATGACGATGGTCTCGGTTCACTCGTCGGAGGTGTGTAGATGGGTGAACAAAACCAAAAAGTTTTAGAGTACGACGCTACGCAGTATTCCGTTTACGTACGGACCGCAAACAACTGAAATAAAAATATGATCGCGCATCACAACGTTACGCGATCATAAAATAGCAATAAAATAAACCGGTTAACTTATTTTGTAAAACTTCAAAAGAACCGGCGATTGACGCAAAACGCGTCAACCGAAAATATTTTATTTTCTAAATTAAAAATTATGGAAAAATTCTATAAATTAAATTAAAATTATGTCATCAAAAATTAAGTCTAAATTTAAAACGTATATTTTATTATAATTTAAATTCAAATCCGATGAATTTCTTCCAAATTGTATTTACAGGTTATGTTTATGAATGTTCATGATGCCATATACTGCAGTTAATGCTATATTGCACGAACACAATATTTATATGTGATATAAAATAGAATACGATAGCATTTTGGGGATAAATGGTATATTGGGAAGTTAAATACAAAAGAATTTGAATGAACTTAACGGATGAAGTAAACGAGATGAGGTGAGACTACTAGACGCTAGAATCCATCCTAGCGGACAGATTCGGGGTCGCTCCCTGAATCGTGACGACCTGGTCCCTCGTCACTTATTGTCCAAACGATCTGTTGCACGGACACAACCACGGTGACAGGCGCAGTGCAAACGGGAAACGAGGAAGAATTGAGAGTAATCTCATTGATGGATATGTGGTAAAACAAAAATGAAGATTACAGCACAACGGGGTGAGCGCCAACAGTGAATAGGAGAAGATAGTGCAACTAATAAATCGTGTGGGGGCACCCACAATTTCTGATCGAAAGATATACGGATGAAAAAGGCTGTAATATCGGTTCGATACAGAGTCTAGTAAGAGTGAATAATGAATATGATTCACTAATAATTCTATACCTCGTAAATGAATGACTTGATAGTGGTATGTCTATTGAATAATGAGTGCAACTTATAAATGAATAGGATGTGATATCCCGGTTGATTAGAGTTGCAGCTGTGATTCACTTTAAATAGTGCCGTGACACGTGTATTTAAAATAATCCAATGGGATGTGACGAGTTTAGATTATGAAGTGTGTGACATATTTCTTTTAATATCACATATATAACCCGACACCACACATTTATATGAATCATTATTACACTATTATACTCACAGCTAGATTTATAGCCTGACTCGAGGTTTTGTTTTATGACAACTCCTCGGGTCAGACCGAGGATTTTCAGGATGATTACCTTTTCACGTTTTGAGGTGATTTCATACGACATTGAGATGGACGGCAACTGGCATACATTGTATAAGTTTAAAGTAGTTGTAGATTTAGAGCTTCACGGACGCACGCTTGCTACCTGCCTCAAAGGAACTGTTAGAGTTATCTGGAGGAGTAATGTTAGAGAAATACATTTAGAGTCCGTTGAACTATGCTAAGTTGATTTTGTGTAGTCATGTCGTATGTCTTTTGTATATATTTGTCCGTGTATGTTTTAGGACGTCATTTTTGGGGCAGTTATGTATAGTTGTGGACATATGGTGTAGTTTGACGTCTGTTTGTACCTATGTATATATATATCTATCTTTTTGTTCCACTGTTCTGTAAAACCATTATTTATGTGTTCTGCTATGTGATTTAAATACAAATTCTCTGAACTCGTGTATACTACATTGCGTCGAGATGAGATACGTATCATTTCAGAATGTTTAGGTATTTTAAACGTATCCATGTAGATCCAAAGTAGTATAGGCGAGAGATCGCTCCTTTAGTACCCACTGATCCGAGCTATCGGACGGTAAACTCCCTCTGATATTTCGGTCATTGGAGCCGGGGCGTCACATATATTCTTAAAACAAAATAAAATTTCAAAATATATTTAAAAATATTTTATAAAAGTTTTTCAAAGATCAAAATATTTATAAACTAGTTTAAAGTGTTTTACAAAGTTTCAAACTATTTTACAAAGTATAGGGTTTCCAAAATTTACAAGCTTATCTTGACATATACCCAGATGGTATGTCGACATACATGCCGCCAAATGGTTTTTTAAATTTTAAATAAAAGTGTCATTTAGTCGCAACTTTTCACAGATGGACACATTTGTTTATTCACTATATAATGAGGGGTTCAAACGAATTTTTCGGAAGATATTAACTTATTTTATTCCCTTCTCTTACTCTCTTGAAAACTTCATTAAAAATATACCAAATTAAAGATATTAACGAATTTTTTGGAAGATATTAACTTATTTTCATCACTCTCTCAAATCAAAAATCAAAGTGCTATCTAAGAGGCTATAGGATCCATTGCATTCAAAGTTTAAGAAATTGTCTTTGGAAAAACCATCAAACTCTATTTGCATTTGTTTGGACATGCTTGTAGCATTTTCAAATCAAGTGGGTGTGCTTGGTAGCCCAGAAATATAAGTGGGCGTGCTTGTATCCCATCTAAATCAAATGGGTGTAACCTGAGCCCGAAAAATCAAGAGAGTGTGTCTCGTAGCCTCGGAATCAAGATTGTAATTGGGTTTGCCTTCTGCTTGTTTAAAGATTGGCATTTGAAAATAAATTTGTATAAGTAATTGTACGTGACTGGATGTAGGAGACACCGAACCAGTATAAAATCTATGGTGTCATCTCTCTAACCCTTTATTTTGCTTTACTACTTTTATTTTTGCTTGTTATTGCATGTGTGATTGTTGATAAGTATAATTCTGTATTGTTAATCGGCCAAGTAATATTTAACTTGAAAGAAATTTAGAAAGATTCAAAGAAAAATTAGAAAACACTATTCACCCCTTCTAGTGTTTGATTAGCCTTAAGATCCATAAACTGCAACCCACATTTGGATTTAGAGCACCAGATTTTCAAAAATTCGTAATTTGATTTTTGAAAAGTTTTCATGGTTAGCAATACTGTTAGTACATTTGTTAATATTTTTATTGAAGGACAATCTACTGCTAGACCCCCAATTTTTAATGCCAGTAATTACACTCATTGGTCATGTTGGATGAAGATTTATTTACAGTCTAATGTAGGGATGGCAAAGGGGCGGGTTAGGGCGGATATTTTATGCCCCAGACCCATCTCGAGTTTTTTAAACCCTGCCCCAGACCCGCCCCGTAGACCCGGTGCGGGTCTGGATTTTCTCCCCGTACTCGGAACCATTACGGGGCAGGGTAGACCCGCCCCGCCCCAAGACCCGATTAGGCTTTACATAAAAATATGCATATGTTATCTAGTGTTATATAAATAATAAATGTAAAGATCATTGTGTTTATGGTGATAAGTAAGGTAATAAAAATGAGGTGTATGATAACGGTTCAAGAAAAACATGCATATGTTATTATATAATTTTTATTGATGCAACTTAATAGCATAAAAATCATATAACTTATTGAATGAAACATTAGAATATCCATGTTATAATCTTTTTATATAAAAGATTAACAAATTATTGTTATAATAATAAAGTGATTTTATAAGATCTCGGTAGTGCGGGTTGGATTGGGGCGGGTTGGCCAAGCCCCGACCCGACCCTAGACCCGGGCTCTTAAGAATGGGTCATGAGTCTACCCACCCCGATGATCCAATGGAGTGGGTCTTGGTGGGTCAAAACAGGGGCGGGTCCAATGGATTTTGATCCTAGACCCGCCCTATTGTCATCCCTAGTCTAATGGTTTAGATATTTGGAATGTTACACAAAATGAGTACATAGAATACCAGAATAATTTTGCATAATGGACTTCGACCATAAAGAACTTCCATAAAATAATTCTAAAACCATGAATATTTTATTCTGTTCACTAAATAAAAATAAATTTATAGAGTCTCTATTTGTAAGTATGCATATGAAATTTGGAGAATACTGTAAGTTATACATGAGGGCACTGGTAAAGTTAAATAGGCTAAAATTTCCACGTTAACTAACCAGTTTCAATTATTTAAAATGAATCTAAATGAGCCTATTTCTGACATGTACTGTAAATTTCAAGATATAGCGCATTCTTTAATAGCATTAGGTAAAAACTTTTCTGAAGAGGACCAAGTTAGAAAAATCCTTAATTCACTCTCTTCGAAGTGGGATCAAAAGACACTAGCAAAAAAGGAGGCTAATGATATTAATAATCTGAAAATTGAAGAGTTAATATGCAATTTAATATTTTATGAAGCACAATTGCAGGGCAGAAGAGAAATCAAGGCAATAGAAAAGAAACCCATAGCTTTTAATGCAATAACTGACGATTAGGATTCAGACAATAACAATGATGAAGAAATTCATGACCATAAATTTCAGAAAATTCCTGCAATATAAAAAGATGAAAATTTGGAGACCTAGAAACAAGACTCCTAGAAATGGAACTGCAATTAGATGTTTCAATTGCGATGAACTCGGTCACCTACAAAGAGATTGTCCGCATTCGAATAAATCAAAGATTTACAAAAATTAGAAAACACTATTCATTCCCCTTTAGTGTTTAATTAGCCTTAGGATATATAATTTTGCAACCTACAAAGGGGTGCCTTTCATGAGACCTAGGCTGTGGCACCACTGCCGGGACCAGGAGTGGATTGGTGGTTCTTTAGGTTCTAAGTTTCTACCTCGTCGATAAGATGGTTAAAGTGCAGGTCACACGCCCCATTCACTGGCCGAAGGCAATGAAACACGGACAACCTTTCGATCAAAGGAGAACATCGATCTGCATGGAACTTGTAGTACACTACTAGTTCAGGTTCTGGGACCTCGAGGGCATTTTCCTGCCCGTACGTAGCATGCACGTTTCTACGGTAGAGGGGAACAATTCCTCAGGGAGTTTCCAAAATGACTCTCTTATGTGCGTCATGCATTATGTTGTAGGCGGTGGGAATAGTGGATTGGACAAGGACTGTCATCCGGCCATTGGGAGGCTGCCGGACCAAAGTTTACAATGGTTTAAGCATCCATTCTAACCTTGAGGTCATTCACATCATGAACAAGTTGTCATATGCTAGTCAAATCATTATCATACCAAGCCACATATCATTGTTTAACCCAAGGATGGGACTAATGGCACCTGCCTCGGTAGCTCCATTGGTATTACGACTATTGGAGTTGTCTGCTTCGGTTTCATAAGGATTTGACATGATACAAACGTGAAAAGAGTTTGTAGAGAAGTAAAGTGAAGAAAAGTAATAGCTTTTAGGGGTGGTCATCCTTCTAGGACCAAAATGTTGACTAGAAATTTATCCAACCTTAGAGTTATGATGATGCGTTTGTATTAGCAGAGGTTGCTTAGTAACAAATGGTTTAAAAATTAAAAATGAGGAGTAAATAAGCAATTAAGGTAGCGACACAAGATGCATAGGGTTTGGCTAAGATTGCCTACGTCTACTAAGAAGATTTCTAACTATATGGATCTCTTATAATTACAAGAAATTACTAGAGAATAACAAGAAATTAAGAGCACTTAAGATTATAGTATTACTAAACTCAAAAGCCCTTTGTATTTTTCTAGGCTCAAAGTTAAAAAATTGAACGTAAGCCCAATAAAGTTGTATGGCAAGAGATATTTATAGCAGATGAAATTAGACTTCAAAAGACTGTGATTGCGCAACTGAAAGGCACAAACTGCTTCGGGTCATTGATCTAATTACCTAAGTTGATGGAGGACAGCTAAAAATGTGGAATGAACTTGTGGTTAAAATGTGTGTCAATTGTCATTCTGTACCAAAGGAATTCTTTGCACAGAGTAAGACGGCATGACATAGGTGTGATGCGCTTTAGCCGCATTGGACAGAGAGTTAGTTTGCATAATGGCACTTTTGTCGGAGAACGGTGTCATGTATTACACTTTTTCAAGAAATAAGACTGGAGAGAAGCTTCTTTTCCATAGTAATAGCCAATGGCTTGTAGTTGAGGCCTGTGGAGTAAAGACGGATAAGGGGAGTAGCGTGCCATACACATTATGACTGGAGGGGCTACATGGGACAGGCCGGAGGCATGCTATAAATGAGCCAGGCCAAGGCTTGGTTGCTTTTGAGCCAGGTCTAGTCAAAATGAATTGGTTGTTTAATGCTGTTTTGAGTTGTGTTGGCTAGCATATGAGAGTGTGCTGATTCATCTTTGAAGTTTGCTTATTGTCATTACGTGTGTAGGTCTAAACAGGGTTGGCCTAGGCATATTGTCTGGCAATTCTTTTACTTACGAGAAATTTGAGCAACAGTTATGTACACCATTCTTTGATGTATATCCTTTTCTCGATATATCTATGACCATGAAGCTTCTTTTTGCGGGCGTCTTATCCCTAAGACTTGCTTGCTCTATATGGAGTGCCTCACGGTTCATCGAGTGCCATCTGCAAAGAGTAATGCCATCAACTATAGTTCTATTTGTCATGTTTAGAAGAAATGTGTTTGTCGGCGATCCAATACTAATTATTGAAAACTCTAATTCCATTCCATCGCACATCACCTCCAAGGATTTTCATCGATATATATATCCTAATGTAACTCCATGCAGCCCCTATAGATAGAAACAAGCAAGATAGATTATTATCATCTCTTATGGGTTCAGGTGATTCTCGGATATGAACAAACAAGCAATCATATAATTAATTGTCTTTGGGGTGTTCGATTCCCAAGCAAGCAAATATTGAGACGATTTTTGAGGTTTCTTGACAGTAATAAGGTTGTTATTGGTGGAGTTTTGTGGAATATGTCATGTTTGAGTGTTGCATGGTTTTAAAGTAGTCCACCTACCCATTCACGAGTATGAAGTTTGGACCAGACAAGGAAAATTGCAAACTTAAAAAACAAATGCGTTAGGATAAAAAATGGCGACAGCTTTCTCGTATTCATCTTCTTCGTTTACGCCTTCCTACTTCTCCAATCTTTCCGGCTCAAATCCCTTTGTTGATTTCACTACCTCGTCAAGGCGTTTATATACCCAATTGGTCAGGGAATCAGCGTTCCTTTCTTCTCATTCCTCCAATCGAAAACCTATATTCAAGAATTGGATCGATACCAGAAAAGGGAAGAGATTTTGCTTTCATTGTGGTGATTTTTCTCATTTCGCTAAGGATTGGCGTGGTCATGTTAGGTGTTTCGGTTATGGTTTCTTTGGCCATTAAAAAACAACCGTTCGATGAAATCCAATCTTATCTCAGGCGGTCAGAGAAAACTTTCTATCATTGACCATGGTTTTCTATTTTTTTTAAGTGTATGAAGCTTAAGAGAATTTTGTTAGATCATCTTTGGATTCAGAGGAATGAAGGGATCGATTTCTTGGAAGACTTGTTCAAACACTTTGATGTGATCAATACGATTAATAATTGCAAAAATTATAGAGAGAAATGGAGATGCAGAAGATTATTTTGGGGTTTCTGATTCTTCTTTGGATGAAGATGTTTCGGCTGTTGAAGTTGGTTTTGTATCTAATGGGCGTAATGAGATTTTGAGTGATCTGGCTGAGGATAATATTGAATTGTTGAGAGATAACTCTGCTGATTTTCTTTACTCGGACCACTTTTACATGATCCAGAGATTATGAGGTTCAATTTGAATCCTCATCCTCAAGAAGTGGATGCTTGTGTTAATCTTTTACAAGATGATGATCACTGCTTTGTGCAATCAAAGAACAAAAAAAAGTCTAAATCTTGTAAAAAGGTGGGTTTTGAGATTTCTACTTCAAATCGTTTTGATGGACCAAGTGGCTTAGATGGCTCTATCTTTAGCTCCGGTCAACGTCAGGAAATAGTGATGGATTATGATGTCTCGGACTCTCGGATCTCAGTTTGATTATTAGTATGAATGGTGATATTAGTGATAGTTTGGTTGATTTTTCTGATGAAGATGCTGATATTTTGAAGTGGGATATGGGTACTGTGCACAATTTAACTGCACTCTGATATATCTCTAGAATTTGTGGTGGATATTACTGTCAAGGCTAATTGCTTGTATGGGGATGTCGTTGGTGAAGCCCATAAGGAGTCTATGGTTTGTCATGAGGTCTCTATTGATTATTTGAATCGTACTTCTTCTATATACATTTTAGTCACCAATATGCACAATTACATGATCAAATCTGAAATGAAGTTGAGTTATATGAATGATTTTGTTGTTTTGGTTGCTCCTAGTTTGGAATGGTCATTGAGTATGAGGTTAGGTTGCTTTTGGTCAGATATGGGATACCTCAGTATGTAAATATTGGTATTGTATTCATTGTTCATGAAGATGGGTTCAATAGTCACATATTGAGTTTGGTTTTTGATGGGAATATAATCGGTATGAATTCAGTTGCTTGGTTCTTTGACAGGGTTGTTGAAGATGAACTAGCGGCTGTTATGTATAAGCAGTTAGATGTTGAAGATGTTAATAGGATGGATAATGATTTTGTGGCTAATGATAAGGCGGGTTTGGATTCTGTGGTTGGAAATGTGGTGAATTCTGGGCTTTTGAAAGGTGATGACGCGCGTTTTGTTATTACTGAGGGGTCTATATGCTCTGTTTTGCATGAAGTAGTTTTTCCTAAGGGTTCTCTTGCATGCAAGTTTGATAAGGATTTTGTGGAAGTGGGGATTGCTACAACTGATTGCTCGCTTGGAGGTATTGATATTTCGAGTGGAACATAATCTATTATTGCTGGTTCGTTGACTTGTGTTGATATTGGCTCTTCTTCGAGTGCGTCTAGTTCAGTGAGGAGAAGCGCTTTGCTTAGGGGTTCTAGTTCGAGGGGTTCTGGATTAGTGAGGAGGAGTGCTCGTCTCAGAAGTGAGGCCACTAGAGCTCCTGTTAGCTCTAGCCCATGTATGATTTCTCCTTCAGGAAGTACTTATGGTCTTTGTGCTTTGGATAGTTTATCCCCTAGTGATATGCAATTATTACCTAGGAGTTCGGGTTTTGATGATTCTCAGATAGATATTGATTATATTAGAAGTAGAGAATTAGAAAGGGTTAAATCTTTAGACAATGAGGTTTATTAGTTGGAATGTTAGGAGATTGCATGACATAGATAAATGTAGCAAGATTAAATCTTTTTTTAAAGATAACAATATAGATACTATTTCAAGAAACTAAATTAGAGAATCCAGATTTTAGATTTTATAGACGTCTATATGGTTCATATATTAATCATTGGCCATATCTTCCAACCAGGGTAGTGCTGGTGGTTTTATGATGGGTTGGGAAGACCAGTGTGTGAGACTTTTACAATCTATTATTAAAGATTACTCGATGCATTTGATTTTTGCTAATACTAGTGACGATTCTATTTTAAACATTTCTAATGTTTACGGACCTAATTTTAAGTTGATCGTAAGGTTTTTTAGAATGAGTGTTTTGAATTTAGATCACTCGCTCTAGGACCATGGGTTATGGAAGGAGATTTTAATGTTACTAGGTTTTTAGTTGAGAGCTCCTTTAGGGAGGGAGATTTTTCAGCTATGGAAGAGTTCGACCCGTTTAATATTAACTGTAGTCTAATTGAGATTAAATTAAGTAACAGACAATTTACTTGGTCAAATGGAAGAGAATTCCCATCTTTAGCTCTTCTGGATAGATTTTTTATTAGTGATGAAACTGAAGACAAATTTTCTACTTGTAAGATTGTGGGTCTTCCGAATATCTATTCGGACCATTGGCCAATAATTCTATCTTGCACTAATTTAAATTACGGGAATAAAAATTTTAGATTTAAAAAGATATGGTTACTAGAAGATAATTTTAAAGATTTAGTTGTTAAGAAAATGGCATTCTATGAATATTTACAATTATAAATTTCCTAATAACATAATCAAAGTCTTAGTTTGCAAATTTAGGGACTTCGAAATTTTTCTAAAAAAATGGAATAAGGATGTTTTTGGTAACATTAAAAAAAGAAAAATTAATGAATGAGATTTTAAATTTAAATAAAATAGAAGAATCTAGGAATTTGAGCATTTCAGAAAAGAATGTGCTTTCAAACCTAAAAGAAGAGTTTAATAAAATTATTTTACAAGAAGAAGTTATGTGGAAGCAAAGTTCTAGGGTTCAATGGATGGATGAAGGTTATATGAATACTAAATTCTTCCATAAAGTAGCTAATGGTAGAAAACATAGTAATACTATTATTCAACTTTAATTAATAATATAGAGATTTTTGACCAAAATGAACTAAGCAAGGAGTTTACCAAGTATTACAAAGATATTTTTGGTAACACCAACAGGCATAATATTAAAGCTAATTGGGATATGTTGTACACAATAGATACCAAGACCGATTTAGTAGGTTTGGATGATCCTTTTATGGAAAATGGAATTTTGAAAGTCATTAAGTATATGCCTAATGATAAAGCTCCGGGTACGGAGAATTTTCCTATTTTATTTTATGAAACCTTTTGGAATGTTTTGAAAGATGATATTATTAAAATGTTTAATGAATTTTATGAGGGTTCTTTACAATTAGGAAAATTCAATTTCGCAAATGTTATTTTATTGCATAAGAAAGTAGGAGCTAACCAATTAAAAGATTTTAGATCTATTTAGTTTTTAAATTGTTTTTCTAAAATTATTTCTAAGGTTTTAGCTAATAGATTAAATACTAAAATGAATGAATTAATAGATGATTCTCATACTGCTTTCACTAAAAGTAGAAATATCACTGACGATGCAGTAGTTGTTCAAGAGTATATTAATTTTTGTTGTAAAAATAATATTACATGTGCTCTTTTAAAACTTGATTTTGCTAAAGCTTTTGACTCAATAGATTGGAATTTTCTTAACGATCTTTATTGGTTAGCGGTATTAGTATTAGATGGGTGGGTTGGATTATGTCCTTACTTAAAACTAGTAATTCTGGTTTTATGGTTAGTGGTATTCTAGGTAACAAGATACAGTCGAAGAATGATCTTAGGCAAGGTGATCCTTTATCGCCTTTGTTGTTTAATTTAGTAGCAGATGTTTTTTCTAGAATTATAAAATTGGCCACTGGTAATAGGGTATTAGATATTATTGGTAAAGAGGTCGCTAGTAGGGGTCTCTACGTTCTCCTGTTTACCGATGATACTATGGTTTTTACTTCTCATTTACCTTAGTATATTATTGCACTTAAATTTATTTTATATCGTTTTGTACTTTTATCCGGTCTAAAGATTAACTTTGACAAGAGCTCGGTATTAGTGTTAAAAGACATAGATAATATTGAAAGTCAAGTTGCAAATACTCTAAATCGTAGAACGATGAAATTCCCTACAGAATACTTAGGTTTTTTTAATTAGACCTCAAAAACTTAAACACGATGATTGTGACAATATAATAAACAAAATTAGTGATAGGTTATCTGAATGGAATAGTAGATACTTATCGAGAGTCAAGTAGGGTAGTGTTGATTAATTCAGTTTTATATGCATTGCTTATTATTGGATGTCATTTTACCTTTTCTCAAAATGGGTTATTGATAAAATTGATAAGATTATGAGAGATTTCTTATGCTATGGAGATAATCCCAATAGTAGTTCTAAATGCTGGGTTAATTAGGAAATGATTTGTAAATCTAAAATTAAAGGGAAATTAGGCATCATTAATTTGCATAATTTAAATATATCTTTATTAGGTAAATAGATTTGGAAATCTAATGATAATAATAAAAATTTATTATGGAAAGAAATAATTTTGAATTAGTGGTATGGTGGTTCATATAATTTAAATCATATTTCTATTAATAATGCTAATAATTTGTCTCATTTTTGGAAATCAGTTATGTTAAATTTTGATGCTTATAATCTAAGTACTAATATTATTGTTCATTATGATAATAACACTTCTTTTTGGGATGATAGTTGAATTTCAGTCATTTCACGTAGAGTGGAATTTAAGGAATTATATGATATATGTAATTTCAAAATGTATTAATTTCTTATACTTATAGACCAAATTGTATTTTTCCTTGAAATTTTAGTTTTAATCATATGTTAGAAAGTATTACGTTAAAAAGTTTGCTTTATCATGTGCTATGTTAGAACTTTACAATATTGATAATGAGAAAGCTATTAGAATTTAGTGTTGGGATAAGAGTAAGAAATATACTTCTCATTCATTTTGTGATTTTATAAATTTTTCGGAAGCTAAGTTGAAAATATTTAAATATCTTTGAAAAGTTAGTGCTCCATCTAAAGCTAAAATTCATATGCGGTTAATTTTACATCGGAAGCTGAATACTGCAGAAATTCTAAAAACAAAAAATATTTTAATTGATAAAAAAATGTTATTTTTGTAATAGTAAATTTGAGAATTTATACTTTGATTGTAATATTACTAAATTTATTCTGGTGAGTATCCTTAAAATTTTTTATTTTAATATAAATTGTAGTCAATTTAATTGTGAAGTATATTGGAATAATCTTAGATTTCATTATAAGGATCATAATAAAGATAATAATAAAAATTCGAGTTTTAAAGATTACTTAAAAACTTTAAAATTCATATTGAGTTTTTAAAGTATAAAATAGATCTTAACAATAAATATAATAATAAAACATTAACTGTAGTTGACAATTCTGACATTGTTACTCCTAAATCTTTATTTGTTTTATGACTTTAGCATTGCTTTCCTTTTAATATTTTCCTTGTTTATTATATTTTAAATGGTTGTCTGATTTTTGTTTATTATCATCTGTTTATGTTTGGTTTAATTATATGTATGTATGTATGTATGTATGTACATTGTGTTTATTAGTTTAAAGTTTGTTGTAGGTTGTTTATGACTTTTGGTATTCGTATATAAGTAAATAATCATTTATTATACTTGTTGCTTGTCCTTGGTTTGATTCATTCTTGTTATTAGAAAATGTTCCTTGTTCCTTGTCTTATATTATTTGTTTTAGCTTATTTTATTTTTTATGCATATATATGTATATAAATATATATATTTATATACATATATGTGTGTTATTCTTACATATTTGTGTAGTTCTTTCTGTAGATACAGGTATAGCTTTTGGATTAGATGGATACTGTCGATTTTTAAGATTAGAGCATTTATTACTTTTTATTTGGCTGTATTTTTTTATCATAAACCTTATACACTTAGGTTTTTGGGTGGGCTTTTTATTTTCTTTTATTTGTATGAGAAGGTTTTTGTTATCTGTCTGGCTTGTTAGTAGTTCTTTATTAAAGTGTGGAATAAAATGACATGAGTGCTCTCATTCTTGTGAGGATCGCTCATTTCTCTTAAAAAAAGAAGTTTGGATCAGACACGTCTTATATGTATTTCTTTTACCAGGTTTAATTTGTTGACTTTTAATCGTCATGGTAAAAATAATCAAAGTGATTAAATTTTGTTATGTACTTCTAAATTTCCGTAAGACTTTGATAAGGATATGTTTCAGTGAATATTGATGATTATATATCAAATATTTATCCTCGGGGTTATTATTTTTTAAAATTTTATTATTATTTGAAGAATGAAGACTTAAAGAACTACTTAGTGAACTCCATAAAAATACGCGAACACGTACTTCGGATGGTTGAATAGTTATGATTGAACTCTTGATCGGTGTAAGCTTTCCCCAAATTACTAAATATTATCAATTAATTAAACCAATAAATAAATAACATAAACTTAAATTCAAATTCAACCTAACTTTCAAATTGTTCTAAAAATGTTTATTCACCAACCATTGCTTCCTTCTTTAAACCGACCCGGTCCAACAAAAAATCCCGTTGATAACTGATTTCTTCGGAAATGGGAGTTCCACGCACATTGGATGCTTCGGAAATAACCTCTCCAAGAACACTCTAGAATAAACTCGCAAGCTCTAATGCCTTAATCCATACTCGCTATAAAAACGTTCTCATTATCACGAAATTCGGCACGTTAAGTGAAACAAAACAAACAAGCAAAATCCGTATTTTAGCGTTCTTCAGCTTTTTTCTCGGGACCAAATACTCCTATCGAGCATTTAGTTTGTCGCGTGATTTGATTGATGGCGGAAGTTCAAATGCTAGATGCCGAGACCTTCGCTTTCCAGGCTGAGATCAATCAGCTTTTGAGCTTGATTATTAACACATTCTACTCCAACAAGGAGATTTTTCTTCGAGAATTGATTAGCAACTCATCTGATGTAAGTAATTGTTTCCTTTTTAATTACCTTTTTTACTGAATTCCTGATGATTTGTTTGTATATTTATGAAAGTGGAAAGTTGATTGTATCAGACACAACATATTGATTGTATCGGTATAGTTTTTGCTTAAGCTATAAGTTCCAAGTGAATTATTCCTTACCACTATGATATTTGGTGCTGAATGTGTAATTTATATCATGTTAGGCGTTGGACAAGATAAGGTACGAGAGCTTGACGGACAAGAGTAAGCTTGATGCACAGCCTGAGTTGTTTATTAGGATTGTGCCTGACAAAGAGAACAAAACGTTGAGCATTATTGATAGTGGAGTTGGCATGACTAAAGCTGGTAAGTTTTAATGTTTAATTTTGAACTCAAATAAAAGCATATCTATTTTATGAGTGATGCTTGAGCTATTTACTTGATAGGTAGATCTGCTGTAGTAAGGGTTGGTTTCTGATTGTTTGATATATGCGTGTATCACCTGTAAATTTTGCATGATTAAATGTGATTATCAGATTCGTCTTATGGTATATGGATTTTTGGTAATCACTTATTATCTCTCAATCTGTTATACTGTTTGCTGCTTATATAAAACCTGCTAAGGAGGGATGAATCGTATTATTTTTGAACTCAAATAGAGAAGTTCTGTGCAGACAGTGCAGCATTTTTTTTTTGTGTGTTTAACACGTAGAGTATGAATCATGTTATATTATACGTGCTCTATTTAATCTGAATTGGTATTCTATGTGATTAGACCTTGTGAATAACTTGGGCACAATTGCTAGATCTGGGACCAAAGAATTCATGGAAGCACTACAAGCAGGTGCTGATGTGAGCATGATTGGTCAGTTTGGTGTTGGTTTCTACTCTGCTTACTTGGTTGCTGAGAAAGTGGTTGTCACAACAAAGCACAATGACGATGAACAATATGTCTGGCAGTCCCAAGCTGGAGGTTCATTCACTGTCACTAGAGATGTGGAAGGTGAACCGCTTGGCAGAGGAACGAAAATCACTTTGTTCCTAAAAGATGATCAGGTATGTTTCAGTCTAAATCCAATGCCTGATTTGAATATAATGTAAATGCTGGATTCTTTAGTTTGAGTTTTAGAATTTTGTTATTAAAATTTTATAGGGCTAACAATCTCTTGACTTATTTACAGCTTGAGTATTTGGAAGAGAGGAGGATCAAAGATTTGGTGAAGAAACATTCCGAGTTTATTAGTTATCCAATTTATCTATGGACTGAAAAAACTATTGAAAAAGAAATAAGTGATGATGAGGATGGAGAGAGGAAGGAACAAGAAGGCGACGTTGAGGAAGTAGATGAAGAGAAGGAAAAGAAATCAAAGAAGAAGAAGGTGAAGGAAGTATCTCACGAATGGACTCAGATCAACAAGCAAAAGCCAATTTGGCTGCGCAAACCTGAAGAGATCACCAAAGAGGAGTATGCTTCATTCTACAAGAGTTTAACGAATGATTGGGAAGACCATCTTGCTGTCAAGCACTTCTCAGTTGAGGGTCAGCTCGAGTTCAAAGCGATTCTTTTTGTTCCTACAAGAGCACCATTCGACCTGTTTGATACAAAAAAGAAGCTCAATAACATTAAGCTCTATGTAAGGAGAGTGTTCATCATGGATAACTGCGAGGAACTCATTCCAGAGTATCTAAGTTTTGTGAAGGGAGTAGTAGATTCTGATGACCTCCCACTTAACATATCTCGAGAAATGCTTCAGCAGAACAAGATCCTCAAGGTGATCAGAAAGAACTTGGTGAAGAAATGCATAGAGATGTTCTTTGAGATTGCAGAAAACAAAGAGGACTACAACAAGTTCTACGAAGCCTTCTCTAAGAACCTCAAACTGGGTATTCATGAAGATAGTCAAAACCGCTCAAAATTGGCTGATTTACTGAGGTTCCATTCCACTAAAAGCGGAGACGAAATGACTAGCCTGAAAGACTATGTGACCAGAATGAAGGAGGGTCAGAAGGATATTTACTACATAACTGGAGAAAGCAAGAAAGCAGTCGAGAACTCTCCATTTTTGGAGAAGCTAAAAAAGAGAGGATATGAAGTGCTGTTCATGGTTGATGCCATTGATGAGTATGCAGTAGGTCAGTTGAAGGAGTATGATGGAAAGAAGCTTGTATCGGCTACCAAGGAAGGATTGAAGCTAGAAGAAACAGAGGAAGAGAAAAGAAAGAAAGAAGAGAAGAAGGCTGCTTTTGAGAGCCTATGCAAGACAATAAAAGAAATCTTGGGTGACAAAGTTGAGAAAGTGGTAGTGTCAGATAGAATAGTAGATTCTCCTTGCTGTTTAGTGACAGGAGAGTATGGATGGACAGCGAACATGGAAAGGATAATGAAGGCGCAAGCTTTGAGGGACACGAGTATGAGTGCTTACATGTCAAGCAAGAAGACGATGGAGATTAATCCGGAAAATGGAATAATGGAAGAGTTGAGAAAGAGAGCAGAGGTGGACAAGAACGATAAATCTGTGAAGGATTTAGTGCTGCTGCTGTTTGAGACTGCTTTACTGACTTCAGGGTTCAGCTTGGAGGATCCTAATACTTTTGCTGGAAGAATTCATAGGATGTTGAAGTTGGGGTTGAACATTGAGGAGGAGGAGAATGCTGAAGATGTGGAGATGCCTGTTTTGGAGGAAGATGCCAATGAAGAAAGCAAGATGGAAGAAGTTGATTAAGGGCCTGCGGTTATGACTCTGTTAACTTGGTAATTTTGTTTTTTCGTTTTGTTTGAGTACCGTATGGTTAAGTATCGTGTGGGGTTGTGTAGATGTGTGCGTCTTAATGTATGGTTGTCATGTGCTGAAATGATACGATGATAATGAGTTTTGTAGACATAAATATTGTCGATTGGTTTTCTTTTTTTATGCTTTTTCAACCATCAAGAATCATCTGCATTGTAATGTGGTGAAATGAGTTATTTGGTAGCACTGAAAACTGTATTGTTGCAGGTGTTTCAAATTGGAATGAAAATTTGAATGATTTCTTTTGAACAAATAACCACCGGTCTGCTATTCTAATTGTAAATTGTATTTTTCTCTAATTGAGTGTTGCGCATAGTTTAGAGAACCGGACCGGACCGCGGTTGAACCGCAAGAAACCATGAACCTTGAGCTGTTCCGGTCCGGAGTGGAGTTAGACCGTCAATATGTCAGAACCGGCGGCTGAACCATTGAACCGCCGATTGAATCTCTCATAGAGCCGTAAGCCGCATTTTTCTTCCTCTCTTCTCTGTTGCTTAGCTTATCATCCCGTAACATATTTTTAATCTCAACACAAAAAACCCCAATTTTCTACATAGCTGCATATTTTTAATCTCAACACAAAAAACCCTAATTTTCTGCATAGCTGCCTCTAAAACCATCGTTGCAGTCACCGCCTCTGTAACCACATCTGAAGCGACCTTCCCAATCGTCTTCCATCCTAAGCTCTGCAATGAATCTGTGGTTACCGACTCGCGAGCTCCTACTGATGTATGTGTGCATTTATATACTTTTTGAGTTGTTTGTTTTTCTGATACAATCATTCAGTTTTTGTATTTGATGAAATTGATAAAACAAGTTGCAGCAAGCTTCCTTTGGTTTGATTGTGAGTAGATAATCGACCTTTCTTATGTTCATTTTGAGTGGCTAATTGAAAAGTTAAAATATAATCCACTGATGCAAGGAAGTAGGAACAAATTTATTGATTAAGGTGCTTGTTCTAAAATGTTATTTTGCTAAGTTTTTTTTTTTTGAAGTATATTTATTTGGTGAATCCTGTCAATAGCTTGAAGTTGGACTATGGGCAAAATATTCTTATTCAAATTGTTGCTAAGATTGGATAAGAAAGGTGTGTTTTTATGTTCAATTGGCTTATTTTCATTGATAGAATACCAATCTTTTTTTGCCAATAGTTTTTATGTTCATGTAAGTTTCAAGTATTCGCCTATATTTCTGATTTGGAAAGTTAGGTAATTGTACAAATGTAGCTTTGAGGTTCATACCTTCATCTATTTACCATGTTTAAATTATAAAAAATAAAAAATGTACGGTTTCGACGGTTTGACCGGTCGGATCTTCGAAACCTTGAATCTTGGGTCGTTGCGGTTCGATCGGTCTTCAAAACATTGGTGTTGCGTAAGTGGTTTCATTTTGGTGCGTGTATATTATCAATCAATCATTCCTTGCCTGTTCTTCGGCTATTGAGGCTGCCACAGAGCATGCAAATCTGAAACTATTTAAACAAAACCACAAGAGATTAGTGGATAGCTATAAAGATGACGTTAGTAATACCTGAAACTAGAAACTTCCTTCCAGATAAAATCTTTATTCATTCACCATGATGAACACGTGGGTATTATGCGGTCATCGCCTGTCTTTATCATGTGATTCACATACACTACTGTACAGTCAATGGTGATGCAACCATAGATGTAAAATCAATTCAATGGGAAGAAATGAAAAGAAATCGTCATTGATGTTTAAACAACACGATACATGTGAACAATTCTGAATTATACAAATGAATGATGGTTTTTATTACACGAGTACAATGATGTCTTTATTTCCACCTTTACCAACCTATAAAGGTTGAAGCCTTTTTGCTTTAAGAAAGCAAACTATGTTCCCCATGTCTGAAAGATGAATGAATCAGTATTTAAACCCCATCATGATAAAAATACATGAAGACAAATTAATATATTCAGCACCACGGTTAAAGGTGGTCAAACGCTTGAAGTTTGATTCTTGAGATCAGATATTTGAATTTTGAATAGCGCATGATTCGAATCACTAAACAAAAGTTGGTACGTAGATTTGTAGTATGTACTACCGTATATTATGTATTCAATTTTATAAGTACAAAATAAAGAAGCTAGGAGACCGTAAACATGAAAGTTCATTTTGTTCATTCTCAATATAAGTTTTGAGGTAGCTAAGGGGATGGAAAAGTGGACCACGAACCAACTAAAGAAAAGAGCGATTGATGCTCATATACTTTCTCTTACAAACATAAATTTTGTAGAAATAAACATATTCTTTTTTGTTGCTAATGACACCTCTAAATTAAAGCTAATTCTTTATTATAAAGCAAAGAAAATATCACTGGATGACAACTCTAATTCGTCTTGTATGAATAAAGTTTTTTTATTATTAATATAGTCAGGATAACCCGACGAAGTGGTAAATGGTTGAGGGAAATTAATTTGTGCATGTCTGCTTTAACTCATGACACTTATGACATTCGAACATTATTTTTTACGAGAATATATGCAGGACATGACTTGAACTTGGATCTATTATCAGACCTGCACACCTTTTTTGGAACAATAAAAGTTAACAACGTTCAACTATTCATATTAGTATTTGATGAATATTGTGAATAAAACGTACTTCGGTCGTGAATAAAGCCACCCCGCACGTGCGCGTCCGAGCCTGAACCCGCGGCGCGGGCGTTTGAAGCGTATTAGAGACACTTTGCAATTGGCTTGGCTAGTCTGTTCAGAACGAACAGTTTTTATTTTTGTCCATTTAAACTCAAACGGTCGCACCGTCTGATAAATGGTCGCAACCTTTCAACCTGCCACAACCATTCGAACAAGCACCTATTACCGAATAGGCACCTCCCCGCGCCTATATATAGGCAGAAGGAAAACATGAAAATTCACTAAGTTTTTTCTGCATTTCTTCACTCACAAAATTCTGTTCTTACTTAAATTCTCTTGAGTTCATCGTTTCTCTGTGATTGTTGCGCAGCATTACAGAGACATGTCCGTTTCAACTCGAAAAACAATTGCTCGATATCCTTAAGCGCCATAGAGGGAGCAATATTGTTTCAAGAAAACAGTTTTTCGCTGGACTTGGACAATCTAGAGGTAAATTTAGACACTTTGATTAGGTTAAAAAATCAAAGTGAAATTTAGAAATAAGAGATATAAGAAATATCATCCTAATATAAAACTTGGAATTAGCGATACATTTAGGGTAACCTTTGTAATTCAAAATGAAGTAAGATTAGAAGTGGATAGTTTTGAATAAAATGGTTAGTAGGTTGATTGTTAATAACAAATACCATATGAATTAAGTTTCACAGTTTGACTATAAGGTATTTAATGGATTTAAGGTCAAGAAATTTGATTAAAAATGGATAGGTAAATAAGTTAAGTAGTTAATCATAGACTTAGCAAGAAAAAGATGTACACTTAGTAAAGTTGTCTTATTAATATATGGATAAGATAAATAATGTCAGCTAAATTAAGACCTTAGATAAATAAAAATAAGGATTAAGTCTTTTAACTTATTATTTGAGATAATAGTAGAATTCCATAATAAACCCTTAATTGAAGTAATAACAGTTTGAAGTTTGGGGATATGTATATATACTCTTAGGAAGTAAAGGTATATTATGCAAGTTTAAGTCATATTTGTATGCTTAAGTAATAATGTATTTAGAAGAAAGTAAATGGTTGTGAAATAAACTTGGATTAATTGAAATTTTGAAAAATGTAATAGGTAAAAAAAATGAATGTGAATAAGTACATAAGTTAAACGTAGATCATTACATAAATTTTGATATATGATTTGAGTACAGAACTTTGAGGTGTTTACACCAATCCGAAAAAGGATTTATCACTCGATTCTTGATGACGAGCATTGATGAGAGTTTATGATTATATACACGAGTTTTCTATCATAGTTGAGAGCTATGCAAGGAAAGCAAAGGTTTGTGATCAGGAAGTCCGATCAAAGTCTGCACTAGAAATCGGAGGATCGATACTAGTTCGGAGGTAAAGTTGTGGATTCGAATAATAGATCGAATCAATTATCACATATAGTATGATGTTTTGGGTCTATCTACATTGTAGTTGGATAATTATCTTAAATAGTACGCGCTAAGATATTGGATCTAGTATGATATTTTGGTTGACTGATGTAGATAGTTGACTTATGACTATGTATTTACCTCAAGTGTATAGTATGCACTCAGGTTGGGACTAGGATCAATGATTGTATTTCATGATCAGTATTTAGTAGTAGTATTTCCTTTGACATATATTGTTGACCTTTATAGTTCTGTATCTTTGATTTCATTTCGAGGACGAAATGCTTTTAAGTAGGGGAGAATGTAACGATCCGTAATTTCGCTACTTCAAAAATAAAAGATTTCGTTCGTTTTAAATTTAAAAGGAATTTAAATCTTAAATAAATGGGTTTAAATATTTATTTGATAAGTTAAATTTTATTTAAAACATCTAAAAAAGAGAATAAAAATATGTTAATATTCGTTTTACAAAAATAACCAAAATTTGCCGTATTTTGTTAGTTATAGATACACTATAAAATTAGAGATTTTGATATTAATTAAATATGATTTTTAAATATAAAGAGACATGTTTTAATTTATTTAAAGAAGTAAAAAGTTCATTTTAAAGTTTGGTTTACATCAATATGTAGCTTAACAAAAACGTTAAATTTTGACTCAAAATTTGACGACAAAAACACCGTTTTCAACCAAAACAAGTTGTCGTCAAATTGTTGCAACTTGATATATTTTCTAACATACACAAATGCATAAATACAAGTTTACAAACTTTTTAAACACTTTACATTTAGCATATAAGACAAAATATTAGGAAAGTTTAAAAATATTTATATAAAAAGCGAAAAGACATGATTTGACTAATTAATTTTATTTTAAATCTTTATAAACAACATCATTACACATATGTCATGTCTCATTAATGGAATGTTATGTGTATGCATGGAAAAGGAGCAAAAGGGTAATTATGTAATTTAAAAAGTAAAGAAAAAGACAAAATCATTACTTAAGGACTTAATATCACATCCAACCTTCTCTTCTCATTAATGCACATACTTTCTCATCTTGGAAAAAATGTTTAAGTATGGTTTAAAAGTCAAAAAAGTACAAAAGGGCATTATAGTCATTTGGCAAGAAACTACAAATATAAATAAGCATCCATAACTTCCACTTTTTTACATTTCATTCCTTCCTTCTTCTTCACTTTCTCCATCTTCTTCTTTATCCTCTCCACTTCTATTTCCATGGCATCCAACCTCTCTTCCACTTCCATAACTTTCTCTATTTCCATCACCACCTAACCACCTCCTACTCCACCTAAAACCTCCTCTACTCACGGCCAAACATCCCCACACACACTCCCATACCACACGGCCCCTCCTACACACCATGGCCAAGCTCCACCTCTACCCTACACGGCCGTACATCCCACACTCACCTCCTACTCCACCAAAATATCCTACACCCTTGGCCGTACCCTCCTCCCTAGGCCACACACCCTCCATATAAAGCCCACGGCCAAAATAAATAAATAAAAAAAGAAGAAAAATAAAAAGAAAAGAAAAAAAAGAAAAGGAGAGAAGGAGAGGAAACGACAAAAGTCGAGACGTTCGGAAAATAACATGTTAGTTCGTTAGTCGTAAGCACGCCAATTCGCCTAAAGATTGACGGAGTGGATATGAAGGTGAGAAATTCTCATCGCTTTTGAATTTATATTTTGGTTATATTAACACAATCATATTTATATCCTTATGACATATGAATGTTTATTTGATTGTTAATATGGATGATTTGATAGTTGGTTAGATAATTAAATTGTGGTAATATATTCCGTTATGGTATTAATAGTGAATGTTGGATTTGAAATCATATGTTATGTGATTTGTTGAATGGAACTTATGTTAGTGATGAATATGGATATTGGTTATGTTCATTTTGATTAAGTGATCCTTTGTTAATAAGACCATATTTTAGTGATATGAGATATTTTGAAAAAATAAGTCTCTTTTCGATTAGAAGTGAAATTAAAGTAAAAATAAAAGAGGATTTAAAACTTGAAGTGAATCGGATTTAAAAGGGATAGTTAAATTGAAATTGAGATGAATAGTGAAATTGAAATTGAAATCGATTTTGAAAATTTAAGTTTAGTTTGAGATTGAATTGAAGTTTAAATTGAAATTAGATTGGAAATTTAAGTTTTAAATATGTTCAATTTGAAGTTAGAATTGAAATTGGAATTTAAAATTTTAATATTAAAATAATATGAATATAATAATATTATAATATGGTAATAGTGAAAATATATTTTAAATACTTTAAAAAGTGAAAATATTGATTTATAATGATTTTATAAGTGACAGAATTCAATTTGAATAAATTATTTCAAATATTAAAAAATAACTTAAAACAATGTGCGTCGCGCAACGGTAGTTCGCGATTTCGCGTCGAAAAGTTCAAATGAATGTGTAGAGTGGAATATAGCTCGGAATTCTTCGAGATAAGAAAATTCCGGACTATTATATCCATATCTTATAAACGAAGAAAGAAAATCAAAATTTTGTTGAGTAGATTTTGAATTAAGTCCAAATCAATTTTCTAAAAAAATCGCGCTAGTGCAGTTAAGTGACCATAACCGGAAATTCGTTTAAATGAACGTTTTTAATATTGGAAAAATATGAAATAAATTTGATAAATCTATTTAAATGGTTTAAAAGAGATTTGGATTGGAAAATATGAATTATCAAATGTTTAAAAGTTGATTTAAACAAATAAGCTTATATAGCACTTTCCGCAGCGCTTTTATGCTGCGAATGATATAACTTTTTGAAAATAAGTTTAAATGTAACGATTTTTCCCTGAATCAATTGTGAATGTTTTTAAAAGGAAAATTAAGTGTTTAAACGATAATTTAGAATCTTTATAATCAATTCCAAAATAAAGTTGATAACTGAGTATGCGGAAACGACTACTACATTTGTTCCGCCCGTGAGATCTGGGAAGATAAAACAAGGTGTTAAGGTTAGGAATGGAGCAACCAGTGTCCTGAACTTATCTGGCCTATGTTTTCTTTTCTTAGGCGAGGGGTGGAACAGATCGAAAGGAAAGTCTGGATGCTCTAAGGCAAAAAGATTGTATTAGGTTTTCCAAAATAAAAGAAGATTAGTATTATCAAATTTAAGCAATCTCCAAAATGAACAAACTATGACTTGGATTGCATAGAGATAATCTTCTTACACTTGGTATTGAAATCCGAAGAGGGAACTCGTCCTATTCGTGGAATTTAAAAGGTGATTTCACCGTTATTTCGCCCATAGCACTTGTTGAATACGAAAATTGATGTTGAGTAAAATTAGAATGATTTTTATGATCCTTTTTACTCAAAAATGTTTGCTAAGATTTAATTTAGGGTTTATCGTAAATGATAACTTAAATAACATTGTTTTTGACCCGCCTAAAATTAAGGAATTTGGATCAAGAGTTAAGTAAGGAAATTTGAAAATATTATCCAAAGCAAAAGAATGAATTGCTTAGAATTATCCTAAGTTAAAAGAAAGAGATTTCGAAATCATCCGAGAAGAGTTAAAGTGAAAAGAGACTTAATAAATCATGTATATTCATATTCACTTTTTATCGATAATTGGATTTCGAAGGAACCGGGGTCGAATTTGGGTGATTCCTATCCGAAAACCACTTCGAACCAATGTATGCGTTCGAATGTGAAGACATATTGAAGATGATGATTATTGAAGACCGTGGATCTTCATAGCGTGCAAACTGCTTGTTGAACATGCTCTGGTTTGCCCACATTATAGAGTTATATATATATAGTAGTGGTCTCCTCATGGTGGAGATTTTTCCGATTGCAAGGACTACGCGCTACTAGTGGTAGTATAAGAGTGCCTTCGGTTTGTCCTGTTCCTGGACAATTTGTATGGACGTTTGTCTGACATTGCATTTCTAATGATTACGAACATTGGTTTTTACAAACGTACATCTGTTTGGTGGCGGAGAAGGCAACTTCTCTTAGCTTAACACCCTTCCTTGAGACGTACGAGCTCAAGGGTTGTATTTTTGTGGAAGGCAATTAGTAGTCAACGGAAATGACAATGTGACATTCTGAGATTTGATATGTGCTATGTGAAAAGGTAATCGTAGCCTCAAGCCTCATCAAACCGGAAATGACCGAAATAGGATTAGATGCGGCAAGGCTAAGTGGGTCATTCCCAATTAGGGTATGATCATCCCCTTCTAGATATATTTCTTTCCGCTATGACGTTCGGGATGTAAATTAATGTGGTGTATGGAAACGAGCGCTCGGTTAAAGGTCGGTAATGATCGAGGGATGACATATTCGGTACTTCCTAGTTAAAGAGGTAGGCCGGTCTTGTGTTGGTAGAGGACATATGTTCTGTGCCTCGGGACATCCATCTAGAGGTGTACCCATTCGAAAGGCAGATCCTTCACCTGGTCATTTGTATGGAAATCCATTCTCCAATAAGAACCTTCGGACTTGATTGTAAACCTATTATGCTAGAATTTAATCAATGTAACAATTTCGGCTAAGATTAATAAGTTTATTTGCAAATGATTGCAAAGAGATGTCATTAGAAATAATATCAAATGTTTTGATATAAAAGTGTTTTAGTTATCATAAGGTAAAAACCCGTCTGTGTTTATGTGTGGGCGTGAACTTATGAGATACTCTTGTTTTCAAAGGATTTTATCCAAAGGCTGATATATGACACTGTCATTTATTATTGAGTTTTTTTCTCACGCTTGTTTATCAAGCCTGATCTGGTTATTTTCAATACTCGGGTCAGATCCGAGTAGTTTCAGGTTTAGTCGAAGACGATTGGAGTTTCCAGAGGAGTGGTGGAGATATTCATCTACGTATGGACATATTCTATTATCCGCTGTACTTAGTTTGTTTTAGTTGATGTTTGTCAGCAATTGTAAGGTCAGATGTTTATAACTGTCTAAGCTGAATTTAGGTTAGACTCTGATATATGTATTTAAAAGTTTTCCGCTGTAAAGATATTTTTTCAATATTATATGTTATTCCATTCGTGTGAGATTCTGTTCTGTCTATTTTTCTTTGTTACCCTTCATGTTCCGTATTTTCGTACAATTTTAGTTGGACATGTGTGGTTTATTGTCGATTCAAAGGGTACGGGAAAACGGGCCTTGACAGATTTATTATTGGCTGTTTTTGTAGATGACAATGTCTCATGAAAGCAACACTTCTGCACCAACACAGACTATGATTACTACTCAGTATGCAACTATGGTTCCAACGATGGCGCTGTCTCATGGAGAAAGACCGGAAAATTTCACAGGGATGAATTTTAAACGGTGGCAGGAAAAGATGTTGATTTGACGACTTTTGGCCTTGCAAAGTTTCTTATAGAAGATGCTCCCATAATCGAAGAATTGGAACCTGATGCAACAAAAGTTGAAGCCTTGAATGTTTGGAAGAGTTCTGACTTTATATGCAAGAACTACATATTAAATGGACTCGACAACAGCCTATACAATGTATACTGTTCTGCTCGAACTTCCAAAGAACTCTGGACGACATTGGAGAAAAAGTACAAAACCGAAGATGCGGGCATGAAGAAATTCATAGCAGGAAAATTTCTTGACTTCAAAATAATTGATGCGAAGACGGTTATCAACCATATTTAAGAGTTACAAGTCATCATCCACCAACTGCACGATGAAGGATTGACTCTAAGCTAATTCTTTCAGGTTGCCGCTACAATTGAAAAGCTTCCTACATTATGGAAAGATTTCAAAATTTTCCTTAAGCACATGTGCAAGGAAATGACAATGGAGGAACTTATAGTTCGACTGAGGATTGAGGAAGATAACAGAAAATCTAAGAAGAAGACTTCGCATATCATGATTGCCAAGGAAAATGTAGTCGAGTCAGAGAAACCCAACAAACGGAAATGTGAGCATGCTCCTAAGAAATCAAAGAAATTTCAGGGTTCATGCTATAATTATGGAAATATATGGTACAAAGTCGTCAAATGTCGCATACCCAAGAAAAAGAAATCAGAAGCAAATATGGCTGACATTTCAGGAGGCGTGTCTGATATGGACTTATGTGTAGTAGTGTCCGAATGCAACCTTGTTGGTAACTCGAAGGAATGGTTTGTAGACACAGAATCCCCGCGACACATATGTGCAAATAAGTGGATGTTTACAACCTACAAAACTGCTACTGAGGACGAACAAATTTTTATGGGTAATTCATTCGCATCAAAAGTCGAAGATAAGGGAAAGATTGTACTAAAAAAGACTTCTGCAAAAGAATTAACTTTGGCAGATGTTCTTCATGTGCCAGAGACCCGCAAGAACCTGATTTCCGGATGACTGCCAAGCATGGCTTCAAACTCACTTTTGTGTCTGATAAGTTTGTGTTGTCAAAGAATGGAGTGTATGTAGGAAGAGGATATGTGTGTGATGGTTTATTTAAGGCAAATGTAACCACTATTGTACTAAACAATGATATGAATAAAACTGAATCTTCTATTTATATTGTTGACTCTTCTAACATCTGGCGTTCTAGATTAGGCCATGTAAATTTTGATACCTTGCAAAAATTGATTAATTTAGATTTTATACCAAAATGCAAAATAGATTCCAACTATAAATGTCAAGTTTGTGCAGAAGCAAAATTGACAAGAACCTCATTTCTCCATGTTGAACAAGAAACGGAACCTCTAGACCTAATACACACAGATGTATGTGACTTAAAAATGTGTCAAACTAGAGGTGGAAAAAGATATTTCATTACCTTCATTGATGATTGTACAAGGTATTGTTATGTGTATCTCCTTACATGTTTAAACAGTATAAAGCGGAATTTGAGAATCAACTAAAAAAAAGCTTTATAAAGTGATAGAGGAGGAGAATATGAATTTCCCTTTAAGGAATTCTGCGCCGAGCATGGCATTATACTCCAAACTACAGACCCGTATTCACCTCAATCCAACGGTATAACCGAACGGAAAAATAGAATTCTTAAAGAAATGACGAATGCCTTACTAATTGTTTTGGCTTGCCATATAACTTCTGGGGAGAAGCTATTCTTTCTGCAAATCATATTTTAAATAAGATACCACGAAAGAAAACATCTAAATCTCCCCACGAACTTTGAAAAAATAGACCACCATCCAAAAAATTCTTAAAAGTGTGGGGGTGTCTTGCGAAAGTGGAGGTACCTAAACCAAAGAAAGTTAAAATTGGACCAAAAACAATTAATTATGTATTCATTGGATATGCACAAAACAGTATCGCTTACCGATTTTTGGTACACAAATCCAAAATTGATGATATTTACGTAAATACCATCATTGAGTCGAGAAATGCTAGATTTTTCGAACACCTATACCCTTTAAAACAGGGTACTAAAAATTATACTCAAAAGAGAACACGGGAAACCGAGATCTTCAATTCTCTTGAGTATACTGAACAAAATATTGATAAAGTTCAGCAAAAGAATGCTAATCAACAAGTGAAGGAACCAAGGAGAAGAAAAAGATCAAGGACCTCAAAAACCTTTGGACAAGGATTCTATACATTTATGTTAGAAGACGATCCATTGACATACAAACAAGGTATGTCCTCTACCGATGCCCCTTACTGGAAGGAGGTCGTTAACAATGAGATCAAACCCATTATGCCTAACCATACATGGCTGTTAGTTGATTTACCTCAAGGATGCAAGACCTTAGGTAATAAATGGCTATTTAAGAAGAAATTGAAACCTGATGGTTCAATTGACAAGTATAAAGCTTGACTTGTGGTTCAAGGATTTAGACAAAAAGAAGGCTTGGACTATTTTTACCCATACTCTCCAGTAACTAGAATAACATCAATAAGAATGCTGATAGCAATTGCATCCACACTTGATTTAGAAATACATCAAATGGATGTAAAGACGGCATTTTTAAGTGGTGAAATAGAAGAAGAAATATACATGAAACAACCTGAAGGTTTCCTAAAAACTGAAAATGAAAGTAAGGTTTGTAGATTAAGAAAATCACTGCGTGAGCTTAAACAAACGCCTAAACAATGGCATGAACAATTTGATGAAAATATGATGATAAATGGATTTCATACAAATGAATGACAAATGTGTATATTCTAAACATACAAATATGGGATATGTCATTGTATGTCTATATGTAGATGATTTACTAATATTTGGAAGCAACAAGGAGATAATAAAATGTACAAAAGATATGCTATCCGCCAGATTTGACATGAAAGATCTGAGAATCGCTGATGTGATACTTGGTGTAAAAATACATAAAACCAACCAAGGATATGTGTTGTCCCAATCACACACATTGGGAAAATACTTGAAAAGTTTAAACAACACAATATAATATCAACAAAATCACCCGTAGATTTGAACCAAAAATGGGTTAAAAATAGCGGTGATAGTATTTACCAACTTGAGTACTCTCGTATACTAGGCAGAATTATGTACGTAATGAACTACACTAGACCTGATATAGCATATGTTGTTAGTAAACTAAGCAGATATACTAGCAACCCATGAAAGAACCACTAGAAAGCTATAATTCGAGTACTAGGATATCTAAGGTATATGCAAAGTCATGGACTACATTATGAAAGGTACCCATCTGTAATAGAAGGGTATTGTGATGCAAACTGGATAACTGGTTCATCAGATATAAATTCCACTAGTGGATATGTACTTACCTTAGCTAGCGGGGCAATATCTTGGAAATCCTCTAAACAAACTTGTATAGCAAGATCAACCATGGAATCAGAATTTATTGTCTTAGACAAAGACGCAGAAGAAGCGAATTGGCTTTGAGGTTTTCTAGAAGGTATTCCAAATTGGGAAAAACCTGTACCTACAACAAGCATACATTGCCACAGCCAATCAGCTATTGGAAGGACCAATAGTAAGCTTTACAATGGCAAGTCTTGACATATTCGTCGTAGACATAAAACTGTTGGACAACTTCTCTCCAATGGTGTTTTCACAATTGACTATGTAAGATCAAATGATAACATTGTGGACCCACTAACAAAAGATTTACCTAGAGAGAAGGTTAATATCTTATCGATGGGAATGAGGTTAAGGCTCATAAACTAAAAAGTTTCTTTAAACGAAAACCCCACCCAACTGACTGGAGATCCCAAGATCTAGGTTCAAAGGGAAAACTAAGTTTAGATAAACTTGATATCACTGTAAATATTCAAACATTTCCTATGATAAGTCAGTGCACTACTCGCCGAAGAATAGGATAAGTTTTGATACTTTTAATGATGTCTATACTTGGTAATATTAAGAACCAAGTGGGCTATTATGAAATACCCTTTATAGAATCACCTACGTGAGTGCGAAGACACCGCTTCAAGGAGAATTGTAAGGCCAAATTCTCCAAGCACTCATGAGACCAAGCTGGTGTTCATGGCAAAAACGAACACAAACTGAGAACCAAGGAAGATAAGAAACGCTTATTGTGTTTTTTCTATTTTAGATTTACACAAAAGGCTTACAATTCAAATACAACCTTAGTCCACTGATTCACCAGTAAGTCAAAAGGATAAACACTAGGAAAGTTCAAGGCCAATGTGCTACTTTAATCGATATGATAAATGTTTCGTAAAAATTTAAGAACAAATTGAGCAATTACTCATTCATGTGGGAGATTGTTAGAAATGAATGAGCATTTCATTGGGAAATGTGAGGCATTGAATGCCTTGGAAAATGAATACTCCCACATCTTAGAATAAAATATACATTCTGTGTTTATATACTAAGATGTGGACACTATTATAGTTACTATGAGACAAAGAGAAATATTAAAGGATAGCCATCTTGGCGGGTGGTGCAACGCACCAACCCGCATGCGCATGCCCAGGGCCGAGCCTGAACCCGCAAGCACATCCGCGGCGTGGGTGAATGGGCGTTTGAGACATATTAGAGGTACTTTACAGTTGGCTTGGCTTGTCTGTTCAGACAGAACATTTTTTTGTTTTTTTCTATTCAAACTCAAATGGTCACACTGCTTGGTAAAGGGTCGCAACCTTTCCAACTGTCGCAACCGTTCGAATAGGCACCTTCTCACGCCTATATATAGGCAGAAGGAAAATAGGAAAATTCACTAAGTTTTTTCTACGCTTCTTCCTTTCCCATAAAACGCTGTTCTGACTTAAATTCTCTTGAGTTCGTCGTTTCTCTGTGATTGTTGCGCAGCATACCAGAGACAAGTCCATTTCAACTTGGAAAACAATTGCTCGATATCGTTAAGCGCCATAGAGGGAGCAATATTGTTTCAAGGAAACGGTTTTTCACTGGACTCAGACAATCTAATCGGTATTATATCTGTTGCATAATCTGTTTATTGCTCAATTCTATTTGTAACAGTTTTTGCAATATATTTGTAACAGTTCTATAGTTGTAACAGTTCTGTAGTTGTAATAGTTTTGCAACGTATTTGTAACAGTTCCGTACTTGTAACAATTCTGAAGTTGTAACAGTTTTGCAACATAATCGTAATAGTTTCGTAACACCTTTGTAATGTACTGTTAACAGTAAGTCAGTAACTCTGATAGGTTATGAAACAGAGTTAATAATAGTTTACAAAAAGAAGTCGAGATGAGGAATATTACTTGCACTACCGTGAAAGTGAAGAGAAGATTATGTTATATATTAAAAAAGCAAGAATGAATAGGGCGGGTGGAATATAAAATATCCCGCCAAAAGCAGATTATGAGGATTATAAGTTATGGTATTTATTAAAACTGAATTGTCCATTTCTTCTGCCAAGTACAGTATCATACATTGTTCCCTCCTTTATTTAGTGTGTAATTTCACTACTTTGAATTTGTTTAAAAACCCTAGTCAAACATGTATTGTCCATATTCACACATGCAACCGCACACATAGAACAACTTTCAAAAAGTTCAAATAAAAAATGGATTTTATACCGTTGCAAACCCAACAGCTCCTTCCAACGACTAGTTTAACCCCTATATAAACATTTCTCTCTTCTTCCTTCCTCCATAACAACACCACTTCACTTCTTTCTTCTCTACTACACAATGTCTTCTTCACAAAAACGTTCGATTAAAAAAAACAGTAAGCAAAAAATCCTCCACCACATCACAAACTCGTCCATTTGATCTATCATACCATTTTACCGGTTATCCTGATGTCCGTCCCCCAAACCAACAACACCAGTTATCCTGATGTCCGTCCCCCAAACCAACAACAAAATATTATACTGCAATACGAATATGGCTATTCGTCGTATTCAAACATGCACTACACTCAACCTTACCATCCATACGTTTCTGCTAGCTTCCATTGTCATCAACAACCTTACTACCATTCTACAGCTCCTCAACCATACTATCATCACCATCCTATTAGAGCATATGAAGATCACTCATCGTATTTGTTGTTGATGATGCAAAGTGACCAACAACATCATCATCATCTTAGTGTGCAACGGTTAGAGACTTGCAACCGAGATGCAATGCGAAATCTTTCAAGGCAATTCTCGTCCGCGCGTATGCACCTACAATGTTGATGTCGGTAGCAGTTCTGAAGAAGAAAAAGACGAGGAGGAAGAGAAAGATGCAGATGCAGAAAATACTGAAGGAGGCAACGATGAAGTTGTTGAGAAGATGCATGTGCCCCAAAGCCCTGAATTCGACAAAAAGAAAAGGAAGTGGAAATCATTGAGCGGTATGTTAGGCGGTCTTCGCAGGGGATCAACTTCAGCTGGATTTGATTTTGGAATAGAAGACATTGAAGTTGAAACCGTCGAAGATGATGCATGATCAAATGATGGTAGAAAGAAGCAAATTAAGTTTACTACGTAACAACACGTTTCGCTTGCTAAAGCCTGGATACGAATTTCAAATGATTACATCACGAGCCACAACATGAAAGACAATTTTTTTGGCAAAAGGCCGTAGATTGCTTCTATGAGGAGGTTATATGGTAATGAACTCTGCATGCCAAAACTACTTAGCAATACTGACAAGACTTGATAATAGACAATAAAGTGGTGCTTCCTCTTATGACGTTGTAAGTTTGTTTTTAGTTTTGTTATATAGTTTTCAAATTGTACGGTTTATTCATACACTTTTGATTCTGTTCAATAGATAAAAGAAGCGCACAAGGCATACCATGCACATTATGAACATCCGTTCAAGTTTCAAGAATGTTTTGATCTTCTCCCCTCTCTACCGAAATGGGAGAACCTAAACAAATTCATGTTTGAGCAGCAGAATAAGACTAGAAGAATGAACTGCTCTGATTCCAATTCAGGAAGCGATCCTAGTTCTCAAGAAAGATCGCCACTGTTTGGAAACGCAGACGGCCATCCCTTAGTAGAAATAAATTAATTCAACTAGAATGGCAAAATGCAGATTTTTGAGGTTCTTGGAGGCTTAGGAGAAGTTTATTGGTGAAACAAGAGAGAATAGAGAAAAGTTTAAAGCACAAAGGATGCAATCAGATTCAGAGTTTCAACAAGTTATTAAGGCAAGATCAAGATTTTAAGCAACAGTCCCAAGCATCGAAGGAGGCTATGATGACAGAGAAGAACTTGATTAAACTAATGACTTGCGATTTTAGCAAGCTTACTCTTTTACAATAAGAACTGGTAATTGACCAACTCAAATCTTACAAAGGGGAGAGAGGAAATAGAAGTGGAACCGCCATGTCTAGGGATGGATATTAGTTATGTATTTGTGTTTGTAGTTGTTGTTGTTTTGTGTTTGTATAGTGGAAGTGGAAGTTGTAGTTGTGTAGTGTTGTTTTGCGTTTGTTGTATTAGTTATATATTTGTGTGGTTAATGTGTTTAGTCCCAGTTATAATCTTCTTGTATGATTTTTATTTCTGACTAAGTAGAAATTTTTGACAAAATTTGCTGCATTAGTAAGAAGTAAATATTCGGTAAAGCACTTAGTTCGGTTCACAAATAATTTGTACAGCAACTTAGGAAGCAAGTTCACAAATAACATTACAAATACTGCACCATACATAACCTAGTACACAAATTTTTTTTTGAGATTTTAATAAAACAACTTAAGTAAACAACTTAAGCAAAGTACTTCACAATGACTTCAATAAACACCAGATTGAACAAGCTCACAAACTACTTATATATTTATGACTAAATAGTCCTCAAATTCCTTCCTTTGTGCATCCATAACTGATCAACCAATTGGTCACATAGTTCAAAATGTGCTACTTGATCTTCAACATGCTTCACAGTTGAAACATATTCCTCCATCGAGTTAATGTTTCTCTTGGGTCTAGTATTTGAACCCTTAAACATGTCCGGATAATTATTACTTTTGGTTCCTGTACCCACCTCCTTCGGACATTACAATCATGTTATGAATTATAATACATGTATACATAATCTCAGAAAGAACTCTTGTGTCGTAAAATCTAGTAGGGTTTCGTAATATCTGAAACCTTGCTTGCAAAACACCGAATGTACGTTCGATGTTCTTTCTATAACTTGTCAATTTCTCGGTGAAATACTTCTCCTTATTATTGATTGGACTTTTGCATTAATGTTATCCACTTCAGATATATGTCACAAGGTGGTTTCCCATTCGATGCAAGAAATTACCAACTTTGTATTCAACGTCTATTGATAGTCCATTAGACTGTTCCAAAAATAAGTATAATTGCTTTAGAACATTGATATCATTTAACGAACCTGGTACTCCAAAAAATGCATGCCAAATCCATAAATCATCTGATGCTAAAGGTTCTAAAACCATTGTTGGCACCTTTTTATGCTCGATGAACATTCCTTTCCATCCGGTCGGACAGTTTTTCCATGCCCAGTGCATGCAGTCCAAACTACCAAGCATACCAGGAAATCCTCAGGCTCTCCTCTAGCTAGCAACCTGGCGACATCATTTGGACTTGGTGTACGTAAATAGTCATCGTCGAACCGCACGATCATCATTTTACAAAATTCCCTCATGCACTCTATCGCTGTTGATGATGCAATCCTGAAATATTCATCCAATTTATCACCAGATGTTCCATAGCCCAGCATTCGTAAAGCAGACGAGATTTTGATATTTGGTGAAATTCCTACTACAAGTGCTCCATTTAACCTATAAGTAAAATAGGGTTGGTTTCATGGAGCTTTAAATAAATTTTGTTGAAAATATCTAGACTCATGCGAAATCGAAAACGGAATAATGTAATACCGTAGGTTGGATTGTTAATGAAGTAGTCCTTCATCGATCTTTCATGTCCATCTTTATAGCTTCTCTTATAACGACGGTCAATTCATTTAGGCATACTACCACGGTGGTTGCTGACATACCTTCGCCATAAAAATAAGAATACCCTTGTGCAAGCCGTTGTGTTTCAAACTTGACAGTTTGGTTGTCCAGCTCTTCTTCCTTATGGAAGCTTTGTCTCTTGTTTTGGTTGTAGTAGTAAAGGTAAGGATTCATTTGTTTAGGGAACTTTGTAATTTGATTCTTTCTTTGCTTATCTTTGTATAGTTGTGTTTTGAGTAGTTCAAAATCAGAGTATATATAAGTGTGGAAGATAAAGCCATTGCCATTGAGTGGTTACGAATTGCACAACGTTGCTACAGTGTATGATTGGACAAGGCAATGAATGATTACGGATTGCACAATATAGCTACGGTGTACATTTACAAGGGGCATCGAATGGTCACAGACTGCACAACATGAATGTAGTGTATGACGAGACATGTCATTGAGTGGTTACGGATTGCACAACATGGCTATAGTGTATGTTTGGAGGAGGCATCAAATGGTCACAGATTGCATAACATAGCTACGGTATACGTTTGGAGGAGGCATTTAATGGTCACAATTTGCACAACATGACTACAGTATACAACGAGACATGTCATTGAGTGGTTACGAATTGCACAGCAAGACTATGGTGTACGTTTGGAGGAGGCATTGAATGGTCATGAATTGCACAACATGGCAATTGTATACGATGAGACATGTCATTGAGTGGTTACGGATCACACAGCATGACTACAGTGTACATTTGGAGGAGACATTGAATGGTCATGGATTGCATTGTTAGTCCATGAGATGATGAGATGATGGTTTTGATGACAACAACCTTAGAATAGATTATAAAATATATGAATACTAACATTACAAGTTTAGATATATATGTATATGCAGGATCTAACCATGCATGTATCAAGAATGAAGACTGTATAGTATAGAGATTCAAGATATAGAGATAGAAGACTCATGAGTATCAAGAATTTCAAGAGTTCAAGTTTCCAAGATAAGTTATATAGTTAGGAATATTGTTAAAACTCATAGAAAGGCACTGACATCTTAATATCCAATTTATTCGTGGAATGGAATCCACTTCGAGCCCGTTAAAGGGATGGAACCCTAAGTAGGATGGAACCTACGAAAATCTAGTGGGACATTGTTTTGTATCCACTAATTTTAATTCAAATGATTTTACAAAATTATCTTGTTTTCAAAATAATTTCAAAACTTTCCTTTTAAAAGATTCAAAACTCTCTATCCTGACTTTAAATAATTTTAGCCTCAAAACATCTTTATTTTCAGAGTCAAAATTACTCCTGATTTTAAACTGTCTTTTCAAATAATATATTTAACTTTTAAATATTTATACTTAGATTTAAATATAAAATTATAGTTAAATTATGTATATATTGTTCTTTATATTTACTTATGTATTTTAACTATAGATAAGTATATTTATAAAGTTTAAATTAATTTTAATATAAGATAGAGGATATTTTCAAAGAAAATCAAAACACCAAAAATCCCTTTGGGATGTCGACATGCCCAAGTACCCCATGTCGACATAGTGTCAGTTGGTTTCAAAATTCAAATTTCAAAAGAAGTGTCTATTCGCCATAACTCTTCATGAATGGACATGGTTGTTGTTCTTCTATAAATAGGGGTCAGTTTCAACGAATTTTTAATCACTTTTTTCTGGTTTTCACTTCTCTTCTTCTTCCACATTTCTTAATACAAAATCATACCATTACTCTGCCGAAATCAACATCGAATCATACTCGATTACTTCTAGTGTGATCTCCATCACTTTCTCTACAAGATCCAAGTGCTAATCTGAGTTATAGACTTTTTGTAATCAATCAAGCGAGAAAAGGTGTAACGACTCGGATTTTGCCCGCTCGAAAATCAACATCCGTACTTCACATTGTACTAGAATGCCGCAGATTCGACCGTTCAAATCCGATTCGCCAGAGCTATAACACAATTAAGTAAACAACACAGCGGAAGAAAGAAAACAATATAGATATACAACATCTGATACAATATCCAGATACAATGATGATACAATGAATATCTATATACATCAGAGATATGATACAACAAATAGCAGCGGAAAGAAAATAGATAACACCAGCAGCGGATAGAATATCCCCAATAGAATGCTCCAAGATAAGCAACGTCAATCCATGAACTCCAAAAACTGACTAGCTCCAGATAATCTACTCAACCTGAATAGCTGAAAAACCCAACTCTAGACTGCCCGTGTGGAAAGTAGTGGGCACCCAGAGTTTAGGAAGGGAACAATAAACTCCGGATCAGTCATGGGACTGGTGTGAGCAACAAAAACAGTTTATCTTTAACAAAACACAAAAAGGCTTTTAACATTGAAATCCGCAATGCTTTTCGAAAATGAAACTACCATAAGGCCTCCCGCCACACACACAATGCAATCGCAGAATTGGAGGAGATTTCTCCTTATGATAGTCAAAAATGCTTACTACGCAAAATCATTCGATATTATTATTATTAGTGCATAGTGTCGAAAACATTTCAAAAATATAATATCAATCTTAGCCAACATACAACAATTGTCGTATGCCTACTATAGCTACTACGTTCAATAGCAGGTTACCGCCACATTCCATAGCAGGTAATACAACTAAAACCGTACTGGGTTCGTATTGTTTATTTGGATTTCCAACAAATGATCAGGCTAAGGAACTTCCTTACCGAAATAGAAACGCCTCTGGAAAGACGCCCCGGATCCTAACCGGATCTCTGCAAACAAAAGGCCGACGCTACCTCACGCTGTACAGCTGTAACTAGGTAACTAACACACTGACGCTACCTCACGCTGTACAGCTGTAACTAGGTAACTAACACACGAGTCATGTCATCCCCCGGTCGTTACCGACCTTTATCCGCGGGCCCTCGATCACAAAGCAACAACCACAAAGTATAATAACTGTGCAGCATCCACATAGGTAAAATATCTGGGCTCTATACCATGATATCACCTTTTATCCAGAAGGAAATGACATACCCTAGGGGCGCTACCCCTACAAACCTTTGCCGCAACATTCCTGTTTCGACCATTACCGGGTTGTGAGGCTCGATGAAGTCTCGTCCACAAACGCTACGCTTTTTCACAAAGCCACGCTTTTTCACAAAGCCACGCTTCGATCAACAAATGATCAGCAGCACTTCGTATGCCACATTACCAAATTGGGAATGTATCACTAGTAACCATCAACTACATAACCTCTGAGCTCGTACGTCTCAGAGAAGGGTGTTAAGCTAAGAGAATAAATTCTCCGCCACCAACAGAAATGTATTTGATAGAAACCAGCTTTACATCTCAAAGTGTAATGTCAGACACACATCCATACAAGTCTGTTCCGGGTTCGAACAGAACCGAAGGCACTTCCGAAGAAGCCCTTGCAAATCCGGGTATTCACAATCTCGATCGGACTTCCCATCACTTAGGGAATCTCTATACCGGAGCCATGATGCAGAGAAAATCGATAGGTCATCATATCGCTCTCGCAAATACCCGGTCTTCACCACCGGTCTTCAAATGCTATCCATATCGTCGTATCACTATTCGGAATGGGTTATATGACACAAAGGTCCTCTCCCGGCTAAACCGAATAACGAGCGCAATTAAAAAATCATATAGATACTGGGGTCTCAGTTAAATCACAGCTTAAAGCCCAAAACTTTTCATTCGAATGGTTAAAACAAATTACCATTTCCAATCTTTTAAACAAAAAGATTCATTTCAAAAACCTTCAATGGTTTAAACAATTTCCACACTTTTAATCTTTTAAACAAAAAGATTCAATTCACAAAGTTCGCCCCGTTCACAAAGATTCATTCATAGATTTTCAAATCGATTTCCATTTCAATTTGATTAACTCGTTAAATCTTTAAATCAAGATTTAACTTATAGCTTTCAAAACTCATTTCCAAAGATTCATTCATAGTCTTCCAAAACAATTCCATTTCAAGTTAGATTAACTCGTTCGGTCTTTGAATTAAAGACTCATTTCATAAATTTCAAAACATTTCAATTCTATTTCAAACTTGAAATTCTTTCAACACAAATTTGGAAATCCTTTCTTATGTGAAAGCTTTTACTATTTGAAAACAAATAATTTTCGTTCCAGAAAAATCCAGTTATATTTACACGGGTTAAAACCCTTGAATTAAATTCAAATTTCCAAATTAATATCTTTAAAATGGTTTAACCCATATATAACTTGTACAACATCTTTAATCCCTAGTTTCAAATCATAGAATTCAATTTCAAACTTGAATTCAAATTTAAATCAAATTATTTAAATTTCAAGACTCGATTAAGTTATTCGAAATAACTTTTATTTTTGAAATTCCATTTCAAAAGCTTTTCACTTTAAACCCCAAATTTTCAATTTCAAAATCAATTGAAATTAAAATTTCAATTTCAAAAACGTTGAATTTAAATTATCTGTGACTTAACCGATTTCCACGTGAAATCCATATTTGTGTGTGTAAAAGTGTAGTCCAGGGGTTTAAAACACAATAGTGCAACATCATTCAATCATCACAGATATATCGATAAGCGGTATAATCGATAACGCTTATCTTCATTTACAATTTCACAGATAAAATAAATTTATCGGTCACAATGATTCACTATTATAATTCGATGTGGGTTTCGGATAACCAACTGAAATCCGACTCCCTGTCGCATCGAAATTCAAATGCCGTTCTATGGGTCAAGGGTTTCATATTCACATAGTAATATATCACAGAAATAGAAATTTCAGATCACAACATAAATCAGAACGTATCACAAAGCATCACAAATCAGGATATCAAACAATTCAACCATTCAACGAAATCCAAACATCCATAAGTAGAATCAAATAATATCTGATAATAATTAATTTATACCATATTAATTACTTATGAATAAACTACAAATCTTGGTTAATTAATCATTAATTAATTACACATCATTCTGATTAATTATCCTTTAATCATTTATTAATTAACCATTAATAATAAATTTAAAATTAATTAACCCCTTAATAACTCATTAATAAATAAATTAACCCTTAATTAATCAACCTTTAATTAATCATTCTTAATTAATTACAACAAGTGATTATAAATTAACTTTAATTTATTAGAATATCCAACATTAATTACAATAAGTAATTCATCCCTTGATTACTTTCGTTAAGTAATTAACAATTTAAACTGATTATCTTAATTAATTAATCTAGTTTTTTTTCATATATACTTAATTGTTATTAAAACCATTTAAACTTAAAAACTTCGTTATGCCCAAACTATGTCGTAAACGAACTTAAGTTTATATTTAAACTTTTGTTTTTAAAACTTGTTTAAGTTAACTTCCATTCATTTCCAAACTGAAATACATGTTAAGTTTACAGTATATTAAAATTTAGTGAAAAATTGTTTACTTAACACTACCTTTAAAATGCAATACTGCTGTTTGGAAACAAACCCGAGTAAAACCCCACAAAACACGACCCTGTCCCGAGTCTTCCACCACACTCGTCTACTTCGAGTCTAACTTCCATTCGCACGAACACTTCACCGAGTCGAGCTCGTCTTCCCCAAAACGTCGATAACTTCTGGTACACGAACGTGCACGGTGCACGTGCACCGGCAACTCCGGCCAACGTCGATCGTCGCGATGCTCCTCAACCACTCCACGAACTCTCGCGATCACGAATCCAAACCCAGATCGAAGAATTTCTTCGCGAATCAAAATTTCAAACCTCAAGCTCGAAACTGCAGAAAACAACGACCACTAAAACTTCCCCACGGCCATACACCTCGACGCCGTTGAACTCGCCGTCCCCACCATCGAACACCACGACCACGAGCTACCTTCACCCCAAAAGCGAACGCCTCCGGTCCATCTTCTACGTCGCAAATGTCACGACATTCAAGCCCAGCTGAGAACAACCTAAAACCCTAATTTTGATTCGACCAAACGAATCACGCAATACAAAATTTTCCTAGTATTTTTCTCGTATCCACCGATGTACCAGCTAGCTTCGACAAAAACCCCGAGCCCTAAAAGTTCATCGATCACCAGATTTTCACGAAAACCCATTTCCCGTTCAACTCCCTCAAGCTCGAGAATTACTAAGTTAAAAATCATAATCTCTTCATTAAAAATCATGGTTTACTAAGGCGAACATGATCATGAAGTCAAAACTCAAAATTTAATAAATTAAATTTTTGATAAAATTTGATTTTACTGTGTTCTTACCCTTTCTAGTAAATCCATACAAATTCATTGCTTAGAAGTATTTTTAAAATCTTGGTCTTGTTAATTCGAACATTTTTTGTTTAAATAACAAAGTCTAACAGTGAATGATTTAAGAGATTTGTATTTTTTTCTTTTTGTTTAGCCTGTAAACATTAAAACAGGGATATCTGCCTGTACATGCATCTCTTAGTTCTTATGTATATATATATATATACACACCATCATACAAGCAAAATCACAACTTCAATATCATATCAACAACAAGATATACATCAGATTCAAGAAGGTTGCTCACCTTGTTTTCCAGAGAAGAACAGAGCACCCATGTTGAAACAGTTTGAACTTGAAAAACTGGAAAATTGATAAATGCTTGAATCTGGAAACTTTAAATTGCTGAAGCCTTGATTGGTTTTGAACTGGAAGACTTTGAAAACTGAATTGTTTTGATTTATCTGATGTTTTGTTTTAGAGGAGAAGATATACTTTAGTTTCTTTTTTTTTTACAGTTTAAAATGGAACGAACTGATATGAGAAGAATTGATATGTAGGAGATGAGTACAAGTTGATATATTTTTGTTATGTACTGGCAATCCTTTGTTTATACTTTGGCCAGAGAATTTTATCTCAAATTAGAGGCTGATATGCTTGAACATGATGGCTTGCATTAATTGATGTTGTACCACTTATATTTTCTTTTCATTTTCAGCTGTACAATATAAGTGATATTTGTACATAGATTATATTATTATCTTCATTTCCTTCTTGCCTTGCATTTCGGCTGAGAAGAAATATTGGGTGGCTTCATTAAATGCTTGTACAATTCCTGTTTATAAAAATATTGCTTTGTACACTATTTGTATATTTCATTTTCTTAAAAATTTCAGCCTGAATCCTTTTATAATTGTTTACTATATACAATTGTTTGTACTATGCTTGTATATACGGTCTTGTTTAATGATACTATATATGCTACTGCTTTATTATGTGAAGCCATATGTTTACTTTAAACTTTAGTATATTTTTAATCTCTTTGATAACTTTCAGCCTGCACACTCTTTATTTTGCTTATGTTTTTCAAACTTAAACTATCAATATATAATTTACTTTTGTTATTTTATTTTAAACTTAACTATCCAATATTACATTCATTTACTATTATTTTTATTTTATTTTTTCATTTATTTTTCATTCGTTTATTTTATCACTTTTATATCGTATATATTTATCAAGATATATATATACTTATATATTATTTCAATTTTACTCATATATGCTCAATACACATATATTCACATATACACAATAATTTAAATTTTTAAACGATTTATACAAATATACTTGGATATCGGGGAAACTCGCATTACCTTATCATTTAATTCTACAAATTTTATTCAAATATTCTTTAAATTATCAATTTAAATTTATATAAAATTCGGGGTCGTTACAGACTTTCCCCCTTAAAAGAATTTCGTCCTCGAAATTTGCCAAGGAAGACACAAAGATAGATGAAGAACGTTTCATCAAATCAAACTGAACATCTATTCCGCATTTGGTTTACCAAATCAGAATATCGATAACAGATACAGGAACGAATCTTTTTGACACTTCATAAAATACTCGGGTTATCCATATCTACGAAATATACAGTGGCATCGGTTAGTTCAAAGGGATAACTAACCACTCGTAGAACATATCGGGACCCAAAGAATAGATAGATATATGGATACAATTTCAAAATTTTCCGTTTAGAACTAAAGTATACCTATCAACCATAACAACCAAAGCAATCAATTCATCCAAACAAACAATTCTGGTCTTTTTGGAGTTTACGTTCCATATCAATATATATCGAATCTTTTCCTGGATCTACCAGAAATAATCGAAGAATTGAGAAAAAAATGACGAACAAAAGAGATCGATAGAGAAAAGATCGCTTCCTTGTTGTTACAGAGTATTGACCATTTATAATCGTATTCCCCTGTCCTCTATCTCATCCTCTTCTTGCACTCATACTCACTATCAGTGGATAGCAAGAGAATTTACTGAGGCTTACAGACAGATATCTGAGAAATACTCATTCTAGGGTATACTTCACCCTATCTCTAATGAGCTACTTAACGTGTTATACTCCTGAGCTAAAGTTCAACCATAGCTCTGATACCACATGTAACGACTCGGATTTTGCCCGCTCGAAAATCAACATCCGTACTTCACATTGTACTAGAATGCCGCAGATTCGACCGTTCAAATCCGATTCGCCGGAGCTATAACACAATTAAGTAAACAACACAGCGGAAGAAAGAAGACAATATAGATATACAACATCTGATACAATATCCAGATACAATGATGATACAATGAATATCTATATACATCAGAGATATGATACAACAAATAGCAGCGGAAAGAAAATAGATAACACCAGCAGCGGATAGAATATCCCCAATAGAATGCTCCAAGATAAGCAACGTCAATCCATGAACTCCAAAAACTGACTAGCTCCAGATAATCTACTCAACCTGAATAGCTGAAAAACCCAACTCTAGACTGCCCGTGTGGAAAGTAGTGGGCACCCAGAGTTTAGGAAGGGAACAATAAACTCCGGATCAGTCATGGGACTGGTGTGAGCAACAAAAACAGTTTATCTTTAACAAAACACAAAAAGGCTTTTAACATTGAAATCCGCAATGCTTTTCGAAAATGAAACTACCATAAGGCCTCCCGCCACACACACAATGCAATCGCAGAATTGGAGGAGATTTCTCCTTATTATAGTCAAAAATGCTTACTACGCAAAATCATTCGATATTATTATTATTAGTGCATAGTGTCGAAAACATTTCGAAAATATAATATCAATCTTAGCCAACATACAACAATTGTCGTATGCCTACTATAGCTACTACGTTCAATAGCAGGTTACCGCCACATTCCATAGCAGGTAATACAACTAAAACCGTACTGGGTTCGTATTGTTTATTTGGATTTCCAACAAATGATCAGGCTTAGGAACTTCCTTACCGAAATAGAAACACCTCTGGAAAGACGCCCCGGATCCTAACCGGATCTCTGCAAACAAAAGGCCGACGCTACCTCACGCTGTACAGCTGTAACTAGGTAACTAACACACTGACGCTACCTCACGCTGTACAGCTGTAACTAGGTAACTAACACACGAGTCATGTCATCCCCCGGTTGTTACCGACCTTTATCCGCGGGCCCTCGATCACAAAGCAACAACCACAAAGTATAATAACTGTGCAGCATCCACATAGGTAAAATATCTGGGCTCTATACCATGATATCACCTTTTATCCAGAAGGAAATGACATACCCTAGGGGCGCTACCCCTACAAACCTTTGCCGCAACATTCCTGTTTCGACCATTACCGGGTTGTGAGGCTCGACGAAGTCTCGTCCACAAACGCTATGCTTTTTCACAAAGCCACGCTTTTTCACAAAGCCACGCTTCGATCAACAAATGATCAGCAGCACTTCGTATGCCACATTACCAAATTGGGAATGTATCACTAGTAACCATCAACTACATAACCTCTGAGCTCGTACGTCTCAGAGAAGGGTGTTAAGCTAAGAGAATAAATTCTCCGCCACCAACAGAAATGTATTTGATAGAAACCAGCTTTACATCTCAAAGTGTAATGTCAGACACACATCCATACAAGTCTGTTCCGGGTTCGAACAGAACCGAAGGCACTTCCGAAGAAGCCCTTGCAAATCCGGGTATTCACAATCTCGATCGGACTTCCCATCACTTAGGGAATCTCTATACCGGAGCCATGATGCAGAGAAAATCGATAGGTCATCATATCGCTCTCGCAAATACCCGGTCTTCACCACCGGTCTTCAAATGCTATCCATATCGTCGTATCACTATTCGGAATGGGTTATATGACACAAAGGTCCTCTCCCGGCTAAACCGAATAACGAGCGCAATTAAAAAATCATATAGATACTGGGGTCTCAGTTAAATCACAGCTTAAAGCCCAAAACTTTTCATTCGAATGGTTAAAACAAATTACCATTTCCAATCTTTTAAACAAAAAGATTCATTTCAAAAACCTTCAATGGTTTAAACAATTTCCACACTTTTAATCTTTTAAACAAAAAGATTCAATTCACAAAGTTCGCCCCGTTCACAAAGATTCATTCATAGATTTTCAAATCGATTTCCATTTCAATTTGATTAACTCGTTAAATCTTTAAATCAAGATTTAACTTATAGCTTTCAAAACTCATTTCCAAAGATTCATTCATAGTCTTCCAAAACAATTCCATTTCAAGTTAGATTAACTCGTTCGGTCTTTGAATTAAAGACTCATTTCATAAATTTCAAAACATTTCAATTCTATTTCAAACTTGAAATTCTTTCAACACAAATTTGGAAATCCTTTCTTATGTGAAAGCTTTTACTATTTGAAAACAAATAATTTTCGTTCCAGAAAAATCCAGTTATATTTACACGGGTTAAAACCCTTGAATTAAATTCAAATTTCCAAATTAATATCTTTAAAATGGTTTAACCCATATATAACTTGTACAACATCTTTAATCCCTAGTTTCAAATCATAGAATTCAATTTCAAACTTGAATTCAAATTTAAATCAAATTATTTAAATTTCAAGACTCGATTAAGTTATTCGAAATAACTTTTATTTTTGAAATTCCATTTCAAAAGCTTTTCACTTTAAACCCCAAATTTTCAATTTCAAAATCAATTGAAATTAAAATTTCAATTTCAAAAACGTTGAATTTAAATTATCTGTGACTTAACCGATTTCCACGTGAAATCCATATTTGTGTGTGTAAAAGTGTAGTCCAGGGGTTTAACACACAATAGTGCAACATCATTCAATCATCACAGATATATCGATAAGCGGTATAATCGATAACGCTTATCTTCATTTACAATTTCACAGATAAAATAAATTTATCGGTCACAATGATTCACTATTATAATTCGATGTGGGTTTCGGATAACCAACTGAAATCCGACTCCCTGTCGCATCGAAATTCAAATGCCGTTCTATGGGTCAAGGGTTTCATATTCACATAGTAATATATCACAGAAATAGAAATTTCAGATCACAACATAAATCAGAACGTATCACAAAGCATCACAAATCAGGATATCAAACAATTCAACCATTCAACGAAATCCAAACATCCATAAGTAGAATCAAATAATATCTGATAATAATTAATTTATACCATATTAATTACTTATGAATAAACTACAAATCTTGGTTAATTAATCATTAATTAATTACACATCATTCTGATTAATTATCCTTTAATCATTTATTAATTAACCATTAATAATAAATTTAAAATTAATTAACCCCTTAATAACTCATTAATAAATAAATTAACCCTTAATTAATCAACCTTTAATTAATCATTCTTAATTAATTACAACAAGTGATTATAAATTAACTTTAATTTATTAGAATATCCAACATTAATTACAATAAGTAATTCATCCCTTGATTACTTTCGTTAAGTAATTAACAATTTAAACTGATTATCTTAATTAATTAATCTAGTTTTTTTTTCATATATACTTAATTGTTATTAAAACCATTTAAACTTAAAAACTTCGTTATGCCCAAACTATGTCGTAAACGAACTTAAGTTTATATTTAAACTTTTGTTTTTAAAACTTGTTTAAGTTAACTTCCATTCATTTCCAAACTGAAATACATGTTAAGTTTACAGTATATTAAAATTTAGTGAAAAATTGTTTACTTAACATTACCTTTAAAATGCAATACTGCTGTTTGGAAACAAACCCGAGTAAAACCCCACAAAACACGACCCTGTCCCGAGTCTTCCACCACACTCGTCTACTTCAAGTCTAACTTCCATTCGCACGAACACTTCACCGAGTCGAGCTCGTCTTCCCCAAAACGTCGATAACTTCTGGTACACGAACGTGCACGGTGCACGTGCACCGGCAACTCCGGCCAACGTCGATCGTCGCGATGCTCCTCAACCACTCCACGAACTCTCGCGATCACGAATCCAAACCCAGATCGAAGAATTTCTTCGCGAATCAAAATTTCGAACCTCAAGCTCGAAACTGCAGAAAACAACGACCACTAAAACTTCCCCACGGCCATACACCTCGACGCCGTTGAACTCGCCGTCCCCACCATCGAACACCACGACCACGAGCTACCTTCACCCCCAAAGCGAACGCCTCCGGTCCATCTTCTACGTCGCAAATGTCACGACATTCAAGCCCAGCTGAGAACAACCTAAAACCCTAATTTTGATTCGACCAAACGAATCACGCAATACAAAATTTTCCTAGTATTTTTCTCGTATCCACCGATGTACCAGCTAGCTTCGACAAAAACCCCGAGCCCTAAAAGTTCATCGATCACCAGATTTTCATGAAAACCCATTTCCCGTTCAACTCCCTCAAGCTCGAGAATTACTAAGTTAAAAATCATAATCTCTTCATTAAAAATCATGGTTTACTAAGGCGAACATGATCATGAAGTCAAAACTCAAAATTTAATAAATTAAATTTTTGATAAAATTTGATTTTACTGTGTTCTTACCCTTTCTAGTAAATCCATACAAATTCATTGCTTAGAAGTATTTTTAAAATCTTGGTCTTGTTAATTCGAACATTTTTTGTTTAAATAACAAAGTCTAACAGTGAATGATTTAAGAGATTTGTATTTTTTTTCTTTTTGTTTAGCCTGTAAACATTAAAACAGGGATATCTGCCTGTACATGCATCTCTTAGTTCTTATGTATATATATATATATATACACACCATCATACAAGCAAAATCACAACTTCAATATCATATCAACAACAAGATATACATCAGATTCAAGAAGGTTGCTCACCTTGTTTTCCAGAGAAGAACAGAGCACCCATGTTGAAACAGTTTGAACTTGAAAAACTGGAAAATTGATAAATGCTTGAATCTGGAAACTTTAAATTGCTGAAGCCTTGATTGGTTTTGAACTGGAAGACTTTGAAAACTGAATTGTTTTGATTTATCTGATGTTTTGTTTTAGAGGAGAAGATATACTTTAGTTTCTTTTTTTTTACAGTTTAAAATGGAACGAACTGATATGAGAAGAATTGATATGTAGGAGATGAGTACAAGTTGATATATTTTTGTTATGTACTGGCAATCCTTTGTTTATACTTTGGCTAGAGAATTTTATCTCAAATTAGAGGCTGATATGCTTGAACATGATGGCTTGCATTAATTGATGTTGTACCACTTATATTTTCTTTTCATTTTCAGCTGTACAATATAAGTGATATTTGTACATAGATTATATTATTATCTTCATTTCCTTCTTGCCTTGCATTTCGACTGAGAAGAAATATTGGGTGGCTTCATTAAATGCTTGTACAATTCCTGTTTATAAAAATATTGCTTTGTACACTATTTGTATATTTCATTTTCTTAAAAATTTCAGCCTGAATCCTTTTATAATTGTTTACTATATACAATTGTTTGTACTATGCTTGTATATACGGTCTTGTTTAATGATACTATATATGCTACTGCTTTATTATGTGAAGCCATATGTTTACTTTAAACTTTAGTATATTTTTAATCTCTTTGATTACTTTCAGCCTGCACACTCTTTATTTTGCTTATGTTTTTCAAACTTAAACTATCAATATATAATTTACTTTTGTTATTTTATTTTAAACTTAACTATCCAATATTACATTCATTTACTATTATTTTTATTTTATTTTTTCATTTATTTTTCATTCGTTTATTTTATCACTTTTATATCGTATATATTTATCAAGATATATATATACTTATATATTATTTCAATTTTACTCATATATGCTCAATACACATATATTCACATATACACAATAATTTAAATTTTTAAACGATTTATACAAATATACTTGGATATCGGGGAAACTCGCATTACCTTATCATTTAATTCTACAAATTTTATTCAAATATTCTTTAAATTATCAATTTAAATTTATATAAAATTCGGGGTCGTTACAAAAGGTGTGATTGTAGCCTTGGAAATCAATTGAGCAAGAAAAGGTGTGATTGTAGCCTTGGAAATCAATTGGGTGAACTTGTTGCCCCGAAAATCAAGTATCTCTACCAAGAGGATTGTTATTCTGGAGGGTGTACCTCGTAGCCTTGAAACCGAGGGTTGTAATTGTTGAATTGATCTTGAAAGGAAATTCGTACTTAGTTGTGCGGGACTGGATGTAGGGTAACTCCGAACCAGTATAAAATCCGGTGTGTTCTTTCCTTTACTGCTTTTACTTTATATTTGCATCTGTGTTTTATTCTGTGTATGATTAGTGTATACATTGTTATCAAATTAAGATAAACTCAAAAAGATTAACAAATTTCTTAAAACACTATTCACCCCCCCTCTAGTGTTAATTCTAGCCTTAAGATCCTTAATCCGCATTTCTCTCATGCATAACATGGCTACAGTGTACGACACGATATATCATTAAGTAATTATGAATTGCATAGCATGACTACTGTGTACATTTGGAGGAGGCATTGAATGGTCACATGCACATAGATGTTGGACAGGTGGACATTTAGAATAGGTTGTTGCAAGTCACATAGATTAGGACATTGCTATTTATAGTGAGGGTTGGTTTGAGAAGTTCATAGGATTCCAAATGGAAAATCAAACTTGGACTCCCATGATTATTTAATGTTGATTAAAGCTTATATACAGGTCTATCAAAGACACATGAAAGAGGAGGTCGATGAAGATTTTTATATCACCGTCAATGAATCTTACAATAACCATCCATAATGTAGGTTAAGAAGAAGGAATTTGGATACTAGAAGTATGTATGTTACGTTTACTAGAGCATGTCGAAAATATCGGAAAATTATAGTTGAAGTAGAACGAGAAAATGTGTTTTAAATGTCTAGATCAACTTTTGACTTTTTGTATTTTCTGGCTCATCAGACAGCCTTCGTTGGTCATGCTGCGTATGATCTATGGGTTAGTTATATTAGACATTTTGAGTGATTTCTATGTGTCTCTAGGTGTTATATTTGTTCTTTGTATGTTATGCGTTCCTATGTAACTATTTCATGTATTTCTATGAGTTGCACTTGTTCCTATTTCATTGTTCTATGGATTGTATTTGTTCTATGTATTTCTACATGCATGGTCATCGGTCGTAGTTGTTCTATGTATTTATGGGTTGTATTTGTTCTATATATTTATGGGCTATACTATGTATTTCTATTGGTTGTACTTGTTCTATATTAGACAGATTCATTATCTCACACATCAACATACTTAAACATCAACATACTTAAACATAAAAAATACTTAAACATACAACATACTTAAACATACAACATACATAAACATATATAAAGATGCATTACCTCACACATCAATATACATAAACATAAAATATACTTAAACATCCACATACTTAAACATATAACACCTCAACAAAGCTTAGTTATGTCCACCACCACCCTGAAATTTCAATGAGTTTAGCCTGTAATGAAGTGCTGCTATTTCTTGTTCAAGTTCGGTTGCATATTCTACAGCTCAATGAGGGAATGGATCGTCAATCCATTCTCATAACCCACGACCGTTTGGAAAGTTGGAGCATCTATAGTGGCGCCGTCCATTATCATTATGCTTCTTACAATGGAATAAGTAAGCATAACTCCATAAACAAAAAATATTGGAGGAGTGTCGACCTCCTGTTCTCTTTCAGTCCATTGATTGCGGAGTTCTTATATTCCCTGTCTGCTTCTACGTTGGATTCTACACCGATCTCCAAGTCTTCTTCTCTCTTCTCCTAACCGATGCACTTATTCCTCTCTCTTATGCTCTCTTAGGGCTTCGTAGTGCATTTTCTATACTTCCACATACCACTTTGTCGCTGGTTGAGGAGAAGAAGGATATGGAGGTTGTTCGTGACTTAAATGACCTTCATATGAGCATGAAGAAGGCAAAGAAATGTGGTTGTAGTCCACTATGATGATATACTATGTAGAAAATTAGTAGAAGAGTCTGTGAAATATCAATGTTAGGAGAATGTTATTTATAATACCTTGGTGCATAGAAAAATGAATAAACATATACATAAGAATAACGTGGCTACATTGGTGATGATAAATAAGTCATTGATAAAAGATGCATGACATGGCTACAGTAATGATAAGACAAATCACTAAATGGTATCTGACAAAATTGATGTAATAATGTACTCATAAAGCAATACTCACTTTAATCATAAACCATATTGCATAGAAAATTGAAAAACAAATATATACAATTACAATGTGGCTATAGTAGTGATAAGACAAGTCAATGAATGATATTTGATAAAACTGATATAGTAATGTATTCATAAAGGAATTATCACTTTAAACCATAAACCATGTTGCATAGAAAGATGAGAAGGAAAAGTACACAAGAACAACGTGGCCGCAGTGGTGATAAGACAAGCCACTAAATGGAAAATGAAAAGCAAATATACACAATAGGTACGAATATGACATTAATCACAATACATAAATAGTAAGTACAATATGACATCAATCAGAGTCAGTACATAATCTATGAACATCAATCTGTATATGGACGGAGACCACAGCGGCGATGTGCCTCGTCCTCATCGTCTCTGCTAAATAAGTGATCATAGTGTTGGAACTGGGCTATCCTGCAACGGAATAAATGGGTGAATTTCAAAAAAAATTATCATTTTGGATCATTAATGGGCCTATGAAGTCTAAATACATTTAGATCTTATCTAGATTTTCTTTTAGATAAAATCAATATTTTATTTAATTTGGTAAGTAAATGAGTTTTAAATTTAATTCAAATAAATACATTCATGTGTTTGAATGATAAGGATAGCATATGAGCAGCACATAAAAGTATGTAAATAAACATGTAAAAGTTAGAGAAATAAACATTTTATTTCTTTTCTTAACACAAATAATTAACTAGGGAAAGATGGACCATAAATGTAGAAAGTAAAACCTTTCATTTCTCTTTCTCTCTTTAATTAGGTTAAGTGATAAATTAATGACATTTAACACAGAATTAATACATGCCTTTGTTGTTCAATATTTATTCTAAAACATGCAAGTGATAGTAAATATGTGTGTGTTATGTTCAGTTTACACTAATGTATAATATATTAAAAAATATTTTACAAACAGACAAAATTTAATTTATATCAAGAAAAAGAACAGTTAAGGAATTAAGGTAGACATTTATGAAAAAGGACAGATTTAGAATTTTCCTCCTTCCTTTGCTTATTCAACCAATGTCAATTCAAATTAGTAATTAAATTCTAAAACATATATGCATATAAAATAAATGTCGACCACTATCATAATTTGAAATCTAGAATTAACAATTATAATCAAGCTTCAATTTAGGAAGAATTTTAAGATTAAAATTGCGATTGTACATAAAAGTAAATTTTTAAACCTTGAATTAAAACAACAAATTCATACATATATGTAATTAATTACAAGCTAGTTTAAAATTTAAAATAGCAAACGAATATGTGAATTTTTTTATTTAGTATGCGTTAGAATTAGAAGTTAACAAATTTACATAAAAGTATAATAATAATTTTTTAACAAAAGAATACAATAACAAAAAAATCAAATACAAATCATACAAAATCATATTCAATTCTCAGATGATTTAAAATAGACAACATATGTAATTTATGTAAGTTGAAATAAAATAAATCATATAAATAAATGGTTCCAAATAGGAATAAAGTGGACAACTTAGGTACATATAAATTCATAGTAAAATTTCGGATCTGAACTATAAGACCAACATGAACAAAAAATTAAACGAGATGTAATATTTCACAACTCGAATGTTAAGAATATGGACATGCAATAAAAAATGGAATAGCACAAAATAGATGTAAATCAACAGATATTATAAGCATATATTATTAAAGAAAATGTGATAAAAAGAGAATTAAATCATAAACAATATTAACAATAAAAAACATAAATAAACATAACAAGAAAAGAATCATAAGTCCCTGTTTTTGATGTTGTTATACAAAAAGCCCCTACAGAAATGAATATGTAAATTTGGTCCCTATTTTTCGAAAATAAAAAAACGCAAAGTGTCTTGCACTTTTCTGACATAAAATGCAAGATAACTTGCACTTTTCTAATTTTGAATTTTTTTTCGAATTTTTCGAAATTTTCAAAAATTTTGAAAAGCCCAAGTTAACTTGCACTTTTTATCAGAAAAGCGCAAGCTAATTTGCGCTTTCTAATTTTGAAATTTTTTGAAAATTTTAAAATTTTTGAAAGCGCAAGGTAACTTGCGTTTTCTATCAGGAAAGCGCAAGCTAGTTTGCGCTTTCTGATTTTGAAAATTTTGAAATTGTAAAAAGCGCAAGTTAACTTGCGTTTTCTTATTTAGAAAAAACGGGGACTTAATTTACATACTTATTTCCACTGGGACTTTTCTTGTAACACCATCAGAAATAGGGACCTTTCGTGCAAAACCCCTAAACATAAATAAACAAAGGATGAAAAACATGTGCAGATCTGAGTTAAATCGAATAATAAACAAGTTATTAATTAAGAAGGTTTTTGATTCACATGTTTAAAATTAATCTATTAAGCATACAATGAACCATTTTTATCCAAACATATGTTGGATAAAACATATAAATAAATAAATATATGATCACCTTAGGATGTTGCTTAGAAATTACATATTGAATGATGATATATCCTTAGATCTTCAAGATCCACATCCTATCCTTGCAAGAGATGGATAAACCACTTTTTTTTTGTTTTATTTGATATTTTTATTTAGAGTTGAAAGATTTTGGAAAATTAATTTTGCTTTTGTTTTATTTTCTGCCATGAAAAGTTAGGAGGAGAGAAAATAATGGAATAAATGAGAAAGAATGTATTGTATGCACAGAATGAATTAGAGAATATGTTTTAGAATGAAACTACTCCCATTCTTTAATTAAAACTTCCCTAGTTAATTTCCTTGATTGTTTCTCGCTCTCCAATTCTTTCTTTTCACATCATTTGTCTTAAAATGAAATAAATTGTTTATAAATCATTTCATTAAATGACATAAAATTTCCATAAATCATTTCATGCAATTATCTTTAAATTACATCGATATCGTATCAATGCGTGCAAATATAACTTTTATAAATGCATTAAATAATTACAAACAACTTCCAAACCTCATATAAATAATAATTAATATTTCTCAAATATCAATTAATTTAATCAATTTATAATATTTTATAAATTAATTAAATCATGCGGTTTTTTAGAGAATTCATCATTACGGCTGTGCGACTCAAAGATGTAAATTTAGTTAGCGATTAATATCGAACTATTCAAATATTAACATTCACACGTGACTTAGCAGGTCGTGTGATATTTTAGCTGAATTTATCGTTTACACATCTTTTGGTAAAATCCAATTTTACTTATTATAAGCTCTAGCCAATAATGACAATTATTTACACCAATTGTCTTGATCAAAACTATATCACATTAGGACTTATGGAATTTGGTAACAGTCAAAATTCCAATATCATCCACATTTATCTTTATAGCCCAAAAACAAGTCTTTGGTTCAACTATAACAATTATTATTAACCGAAATGCTCTACCCAAAGTCTTTGACTTTGAGTTGACTTTAGTTGACCGTGATATTAATCTCGTATAACTGAGGAGATGAACCCTCTCTTGAATAGTGTTTCATTTTCAATGCTTCCACTCGACCCAACTATAGTCGTCCGACGGACGCCATGCCACGATTTAATTATAATTAAAGCGGAGCTTCCACATTGAAGATCAACAGTATTCTCAAGTCGAGAGAACTGTGTAAATTTGTCACATCGATATTCCCCAGTTGACCTTAGTTATATTAACCAACAGAAAACTATCGAGTAGGTTATTACATAGTTATTCAATAACTATCGGTACGTGACCCCTTGGTGCCTCCAGCAGTCATGAGTAATACACTTCCCAACATTTGGAGAGCATTATGTACTCTAGTCTCAACGGATGTATCAATATCCAGTCTCGATACATCTTCACTAGTAATATTTAAAATGATATATTTGTTTTCACTGTGATAAATTATTCATGGTTACAACACTTTGTAACTACTATTACAAAACATATCATTTATAGATTTTCTATTAAATATACTTTATTTAAATTAATTAATTAACATAACATATTATATCAAGTATATAACATAACAAAAAATACCTTTTAATTTGAATAAGATTGGTTATCAAGTTAGATATATGTAACAAATTACATAATTGCCCCTAGGGCATACCCCTAACTCAATCACATAGTACATACCAAAGTCAGCGAATCTCTTCCGCCCTGCCTCTAGCTCGGCCTGTAATCGTGTCGTCTCTGCTGCCTGTTGTGCTATCTTCGTTGCTTGTCTTGCCATATCCTCTACTTGTCGACGCAATGCATCCTCGTAATAATCAATGCTACATTTGTGCTCTACACATCCAATATGGCGAAATCCCATCTCCATGTCAAATAGACCACCTTATGATATTTGGAAGGGATCCGAATACTGGTCATGTGCAGGAAAGTGAAACACATCAACATAATGATCTGCTCCAGAAGATGTGGGCACTGCTATGGTCCAACTAAAGTGACTAGCACATGTCATCTGGTACACAATACCCTTACTAGGCTGGGTAAGATACTCGACAACCGAAGGTACTATACCATGACATATAGCAGATGACCCTACCAAATCTATCAAAGCTGCATGAGTAATGGTATCACCGATGTAGTGTAAAATCTACACTAGAACTCAATGTATGATTGACCAGTAATAATTAATCTCTCTGTTGGCCACCAACCTGCTGCTCTTGCCTCGACAAGCTGATTTGGATCATAAATCATACATCGATACGTATGAGGGTGCGGATCATTGGAAATGACATCAAAGTCATAACACTGTCTCCAACACCTCTCACCAAGTTATCAGTAAGAGCCGAACACTACAGGATACAATAGAAGTGGAAATATCTGCACACAAAGCATCCTAGCTATCTGCACAAACTCAAGCCCGATCGAGTCACTAGTATCAAATGGATGTCATATAATCTGCCCTCTGTACATCCTAAGTCAATTTGGTTGTGGGAAACCAAATATATATGATGGGATTCATTCTCTCTAGCTATGTTGTTGTTCGCACACCAAAATAATAAACTGAGGAAGAAACTAGATGCATCAGTAGTCATCATAATGCAATGGAAGCTCTTGGAATTCTAAAAATAACAGTACTGTAACAACTCGCAGAAACCTTACAATGAAACCAGCGAATCATACATGATGCACTGTACATCCAAACATATGTATAAGTTCGCAAGAATAGGAGTACCTCAATCGTACATAACAGTCAAAATCAAAACCAACTACGGCCTCAATATAGGCGGCCTGTAAACTACCACTAGAGGTACTGAAAAACAAGTTCCCCATAAGGTATAGAATAAACAATCTAGTAAGCTCCAAATCATGCTCTAAAGAATACTCCGTCAATATGCTATCCACGGCAGCTGTAATCGCACTGACTCTAATAGAAGTAGCGAACTGATCGGATGTAGGCGAAGTGTCTAAATGTGGAAAAATATACTGAATAAGTGTGGGATCACGCCACCGATTGTCATATGGTATTGATGGAAAAACAGTCACTCCTATGCTAATGCCGATGAGCAAAGAAAAGTTGAATAATGTAATCCCCAACTCACCGCAAGAAAAAAGAAACGTATGGGTGGTATTATACCACTGTAGAGCAATAGCAGCGCAATTAGACATCTTCTTTAATAACATTACCGATACCTAAAATTTTAAATTACATAACAATTTAAACTAACTATAATAAATTGATCAAATTTTTTAACCTTAAATGATTGATTAATTACCTAAGAAATGATGAAATCCAAGCTCATGTAGAAGGGCTACAACTTTAGGAATATTTCCTAAATGATTGTGAAAATATTTTAGGGTATTAGCTAACGAACCCCGAGAACGAATATTCTATGGCTGTTTAAGTTAAACGAATTCGTAAATATACAATTTAAAATGATAATTAACTTTAATTATTCCGTGAAAAATAAGATACTTACAGTTAGGCTAGTTTGTGTGCTGACACGCACTTTCCCTTCTGGAAGCACTTGAAAATCGATAAGCACATTTTCCGTGCTCAAGTTCGAATCCTCAAAACCACTGAGCTTAACAACTCTAAAAGAAACCTGCCCTATTCCCCTACGAGTCCTAATTGCTCGACCACCCCTGCGGCCTCCGCGATCCCGTCGACCTTCGTAACCACCTTCGCCTTCACCCTGCTGCTCGATATTTTCGGCGGCCTCAAGTAAGCCTTCTATTTCATGCTCATGTCCATACAACACAATAACAGTATCGATCTTCTCTACTATGACCACTGCAATCGATGTTGCCGCCACCGCTTTCTCCATGCATAAACTTTTTCGTAAAATTTTTGAGTAACCTAGACATTTCAACATGTGTAGATCTCAAAAACAAGTTTCACTTTGTGTATTAGTGCTTGGAGTGAGGAGTTTGGGGTATGAAAATGATGAAAGGGGTGGTTGTTTTTGCTCTCGAATTGTTGTTGGAGGAAGAAGATGGAAGGAAAATGAGGCGGCAGCCGGGTAAGGTTAGAAATATTAAAATGGCATAGACTTCGTCGTTTTAAATAAAACGGTAAAGTCTTCATCGTTTTATTTAAAACAAGCGAAGTCTATGTCATTTTAGTATAAGTTTCTTTTTTTAAAGTGGTATGTGGTTGGTTTAACTAGGCCTGTGTAGTTTTCTATGCAGCCTGTCCCAAGCTAGGATAAAGGAGGAGAGTTGTGATAAGCTTGACGAACCAACATAAAAACCACAACCTCTCTTATGGAAATGAAACCTAATTATATTTTGTTGGGGCGTAACCCTCTTAGCGACACGCCATATCGATGCTCGGTTATGTTGAAAAGTGAGCAAGGGCTGGATCGCCACTCCCTTAGTGGCGCGCCATATTGAGGTTCGGGTATGGTGATAAATATGCAAGGGATGGGACGTCACTCCCTTAGTGGGGCGCTGCATCGACGCCCTGATGTAGTGATAAATGAGCAAGGGTCTTTGCACTTTACTTGGCGGGTGCAAGGTGTAACACCATGATATTTTACGGGAATAATAATTGAAAATAAATTAAAAGCGCATTTGGTATAGTTGTAAACGCGCATGTTGACTTTCTTAGTGACCAGGGATCAAGTCCCGTTGTTGTCCAAAATTTGGAGCTATGTTTTTTTAGCTGGTTCGTTTCCAGCAATTTTCCTACGTATTTCAGCATTGTTTCTGACATGTGGCGGCTTTCCATTCACTCCAGTGATGTAATAGAATGAGATGGCTAAATTTTATTGGTTGAGTGAAGTGTATGGGCTAGAATGGATAACCATTAAGTGCATGAAAGAATCAGATTTAATCTAAAATAATCTAATGGATTATATTCACTCAAAAAATCTATAAATAAACCATCTAACCTAAACCTAATCTCTTATTCAGCTGTCGCCATAATTCTACAGTAAAATTAGTGTGTATTATTTTTCCTCCTTTTCTCTACTAAATAAACAAATCTCTACCAAATTAAATTATCTATATATATTCAAGCAATTTGGGGAATTTAGAAGAATCAAAGGGAGAAAGATTAAAGCAAAGCTTTTTTCAAATTTATGTAAATTATTGTATCTTCTTCTTCTTCCACTTCTCAATTCTAATTCATGTTTGGTTTGAAATTTGGAACAAACAAATTGTTATTCACGTTTCATGGCGTAAATAAGATTGGTTTAATTAAATTGAATTAGAATTGTTATTCAATTTCTAATTGGACAGATCTATATCCATCAGATTCTATTGTTGATTTATCAGAGTTAGATAAATCTTTTACATAAGAGGAAATTAGGATAGCAATTAATGATTTGCCAAGTGATAAATCTCTGAGACCATATGGGTTTCCTATTTTATTTTATAAAACTTTTTGGGATGTTTTAAAAATAGACTTAGTTAATTTGTTTAATGATTTTTATAATGGTAATTTGCAACTAGGGAAATTTAATTTCGCAAATGTTATTTTGCTTCATAAAAAAGTAGGAGCTAATAACTTAAAAGATTTTAGACCTATCTCTTTGATTAACTGTTCAGTAAAAATCATTTCTAAAGTTCTAGCTAATAGACTTAGTCCAAAAATGAATGATTTAATTGATTGTTCACAATCGGCTTTTATTAAAGGGAGAAATATCACTGATGGAGTGGCTGCTGTACAAGAATATATTAATTACTGTTGTAAGAACAACATAACCTGTGCAATTTTAAAACTTAATTTTGCTAAAGCTTTTGATTCAGTAGATTGGGATTTTCTTGTAGATATTTTTCATGCTAGAGGATTTGGACAAAGATGGATTAGTTGGATTTTGACTTTGCTTAAAACTGGAAATTCTAGTATTATGGTTAATGGTATATTAGGTAATAGAATTCAGTCAAAGAGAGGATTAAGGCAAGGGGACCCATTATCTCCTTTGTTGTTTAACCTAGCTGCTGATGTTTTTGCTAAAATTATTAAAAGAGCAGTGGATAATGGATCTCTAGGAAGTGTTGGCAACGACATATCGCGTAATGGTATATCGGTTCTGCAATTTGCAGATGATACCTTACTTTTTTCTTCTCCTCTTCCTAGACACATTATTACTCTTAAGTTTATTCTTTATAGTTTTGAGTTTTTATCTGGTTTAAAAATAAGTTTTGAAAAAAGTTTAGTTTTAGTTTTAAATGATTTTGAAAAAGTTGAAAACTTAGTTGCTAATACTCTTAATTGTAAAATTATGAACTTTCCTTTTGACTACCTTGGTTTTGTGATTAGACCCACCAAACTTAGACATGATGATTGGATTATTATTATAGATAAAATTAAAAATAAGATTTCTAACTGGAATGGGAGATTTTTATCTAGAGCAGGTAGACTAGTTTTAATAAATCCGGTTTTATTAGCCCTTCGATTTATTGGATGTCCATGCATCTGTTTCCGGATTGGGTTATTGATAAAATTAGAAGAGACTTCTTATGGAATTGGGAAAATTCTAATAATAATATAAAATGTCTAGTAAATTAGGAAACCGTCTGTAAGGCCAAAAAGGAAGGTGGTTTAGAAGTTATTAATTTGCGTAATATGAATTTGTCTCTTTTAGGTAAATGGCTTTGGAATTTTAAAGATATAAATGATAATGCTATTTGGAAAGAGATCATCTCCAAATATTACTATAACGGTTATACCAATTTATATCAAATTTCTCATCCATATACTCATAATTTATCTAATTTTTGGAAAAACATTTTAAAATGTCATGAAATTTTTAACTTAGGAATTAATACGATAGTACATTCAGGTAATTGTACTTCTTTTTGGCACGATCGTTGGATTTCGATCTTGCCTCTAAAGTTAGAATTTAAGGAGCTATATGAAATTTGTAACCTTAAGTATGCTTTAATCAATGAAGTTTATTCTCCTGAAAATGATCCTCCTTGGAATTTTAGTTTTAACAGAATTTTAGTTGATTCAACCCTTAGGCAACTTTATTTTCTTTATGCTAGATTAAATCTTTATAATATTGATAATGATAATGATTTAATTAGCTGGGAATGGGATAAGAGTAAGAAGTATACTTCTAATTCTTTCTACAGATTTATTAATTTTTCGGGTACTATAAACAACTCTTTTAAATATTTGTGGAAATCTAATGCTCCTCCTAAGTCCAAAATTCACATGTGGTTAATAATTCATGGAAAACTTAATACAATAGAATTTTTAAAAAGAAAAAACATTCAAAATGATAATAAATGTTAGTTATACAATCTGCATCTTGAGGACATTAATCATTTATATTATGATTGTTTAGATACTAATTACATCCTAATTAATACTCTTAAATTTTTTAACTTTAATATAATATCTAAAATTTCGAATTGTGAATTTTATAGGAATAATTTTAGATTCAAATTCAAAAAGAACATTAGATTTTTACTAGACACTTTATTCATTATTATTAGTTGGTTTATTTGGTTTGAAAGAAATCAAAGAATTTTTAATAATAATAACAATCATTTAAACAAATTGATTTTTTCAATTTCTTCTTTTTGTTTTAATTGGATTTCTAACCTCAAATATAAATTAGCTAAAATTATTCATTTCAAATGGTATCTTAACAAAGTCAATCATAATATTAACTTTTTTAAACACAACAATAATTTTTTATAATTAATAATAGTATTATTAATCTTTTCTCAAATTTATATGATGATTTCACTTTTAATCATAACTTACTTATGATTAAAGAAACATAATATAGATCTGTCTTAATTTTTGTACTGGTCTCTGTTTGGTTTTAGTTTAAAGACATAATATAGTTCTGTTTTGTTTTTTAATTATGTTCTGCTATCTAAAATTCAATATCTTCGAATCAAATCCATATTAGCCTTGGGTATTTAAATGAAAATTGTTTGTAAATGTATAATGAAGATTATAAAATATTTTCAGGATTTTTAAATAAAACAAATAATGTTTAAAATGTAAATAACAGAGGAATTCATAATTATGATAAATTTCACTCAACTTAATTTTAGATTTGGATGGCATGATGGTATTTGTAGCAGGAAATCTTGAATTTTGATAGTATAATCATGATTTTTAGTGTAACATTCTTTGGGATATAGGGAGAAGTGTGGTTTCGACATTTTTGTCGATTTGAGGTGATCGGCGGCTAGGATTCCGACGAGGGTTGGGCTAGTGATGGACGGGGTGTCGATGCACTCAGGAAAAATACTAGAAGTATTTTTCATTGGCCGAGGTGAGTGGATTTTAGCGAACTAGGGTTTAGACTGGTATTGTTCTCGACGTGGTTGTCGAGTAAATTCCGACGCAGGCGAAGGTTCGGAGGGAATCGCGATGGTGGGGATGGTTGCTGGAAGGTGTGTCGAGGCTGCAGTGAAGAGGTTTGGCGTTCTCGTGGTCGGAGGCGAAGGGGGTGTGTGGTTCTCCGGCAAGTATCGTTTCCTGATGGTCAAGATTTTTGCTCGATTTTGTTTCAGTGGATTTTCGTGCGATCTGGGTTCTCGCTTGGGGTCGCGAGGGTTCGTGAGATGGTCGTGGGTAGCCGCGTTGATCACTGGAGTTCGGCAACGTCGGAGCACGTGCACTGTGTGCACGACGAGTCTGGGACGTTGGGTTTTAGTGATTGGCTCGGGTGGTTCTCGTGTGAACTAAGGGATGTAGAAGATGGATGACTCGGGGCAGGCGTGGGTTGATCGTGGGTTCGACTCGAGTTTGTATGTTGTAGGGTTAATCTATTTTAGTATAGTAAAAACAAACTTGGAAAAGAGAATCAAGCTTAAGTAAAGTTTTGAATATAAAATCAGTTTAAATTTTAGAAGGCAAGATCTTTTTAAATAAATGGCAAACTTTGTTTAAGAGTGTTTTAATGTAATATATTTTAAGTTTTGAAAGGTTTAAAATAGTTGATTTTAAAGTAATTAACTAAAAATTATTTTTAAATTGAATTTAAAGGTATTTTCAATTTAAATATTAGATCAAAGTTTTTAAGAAATTCAAACAAGTTTTAAATAAGAATGTTTCAAGTTATAAAGTTACATTCAAAGTAACTATAAAGTAATGTTTAATTAGATTTCAAATATATTTTAAATAGATAAGCTTAAAGGATATGATAATTATTTCAAAGATAAATAATTGTTTAATTTAATTAAACATGTTTGAAAAAAAAATTCAAAGATTTTAAGTATATTAAAAATTAAGGGTTTGAATCGTTTTATAGTAAAATTATATTTCAAATATATAATTGATTACTAAATTGGTTTTTTTCTCCTTATAAATACATATATATGTATTTTTACTAATTTTTTCCTTAGTCGTGTTTCAGATACAAGTACGGAAGATAGGTTTTCAGTTTCTTTTTGCAGGTACTCTTGTTTTTAGATTGCTGGATATTAGATTGCAGAGAGGTCATCAGAGCAGAGTTTCTTCATCCAGGACCACTAGCAGTTATCTGTTCAGATATAGGATATTGCTATCTTCATTATGGAGTACTTTTATCAGGAGGATCTATTCTTTAGTTTGCCATTTTTGAGCGGTCTCTCTCTTCAGTAGATCCTCTTCAGAGCAGATGCTTATTCACCCCTTCTGATTCAGATGTTTTGGAGCTTCCTTATTAGTGTGTGTCGTCATCCAGTAGTCTTTGTTTTTCTTTAGTTTTTTAGGTACTTCTAACACCCCAATATTGGGCGGTGGTCTTGCCGGAGCTCGATATTGGGATGTGATGGGTGGTGGCCTTGCTGGAACTCATCTTAGGAGTACCTGAGTTTTGATACATGTTTTTTGTTTTCTGTTACCTGCCAGGCATGTTGGCAGTACCTTATTTACGTGATATATACATTCACATGTGTGCTCTCCTCTATTCGTAGAGGATCACACATTTTTTCTCAAAAAAAATGGTAGAACAGGTTATTTGAATAAATTCAGAATATGTTACTTGAATAAAATTATGGTTTTGATTGATATAATTACATAATTTTGAATATGGTTTTGGAACAAAATTGGAAAGTCTAATTGGTATAATTGTTTGTTTCATATGTGGCATAAAAATGTAAAAGTGGAATTTTGTGTAATTAAATGGCTTGTGGCTATTGGATAAAAAAAATTATACAGATTAAATCTCTACGTAAATTAGGGTTGAAAAAAATAATGTAAATTAAATGGACCCTAAAGGCTAGTGTAAATCTGTAACAAAATAGCATAAAAATTACAAACCATATGGACTGAACGGGCATGAAATTGAAATATCATTTATATAAGAAAAAGGGAAATTGTGAAATAACCAAATCGGATGTAAAAATGGCCTAAAGCAGATTAATGGAAATAAACAGTATTTAAACTGCAACGGTAAAATTAATTAACCTGGAAGCGATTTGTTTGGAAGACCTTGTAAAGGTCTTGATAGGTGTTTCATGCAGTTAAGACCAAAATATAGTTTTGGCTGTACGTACTAGGAGTGGGTATGTAGGTTCGCACGGATGTTTGTTACCTTTCATAGGTTGCTAGTACATAGGATAGATAGCATCCGTAATCGTAGACTTCTTCAGGCAGATCGACGCGGACGGAGCATGACAAGTGTGCTCCGACGTAGGCTTCTTTAGGCAAATCGTTGGAGGATTTTGCGCAAACAACCCAACTGCGGGTGCTCTTTCAGAGGACTGACACTTTGGATAGGGGCAAGTCCGCGTTAGTGACTGAGGAGACATGAGGATATGAGTCCAGTTTGGCGGAGCCTGAGCGCAACTTCGAGGTTCTGCGAGGTTTTTTGAGTCCGCACCGGTCAGACGTAAGAGGCATTTAGTCATAATGCATGGGTGAAGAGTATGACTTTCACGCTGTAGCACGTGGATAGGTAAGGACATCAAGTTCGACAGGCCGATTGACATTTAGTATTACTACATGGTTGACTTCCCTAGATTGACCATGGACCTTGGCTTCTTAGGAACTGTATCTAAGAAGGATTCACTGCATTATATTATTCACCCTCTGCGATATTCGGGGAAGACCTGGAATTACACTGTTTTATTCTTTTTGCTTCATTTTATTTCTCATTCACCAGACTTTATGTCTGACCCATTTCTATTTTTCCTATTTTCCCCCAAATCACAGGAGGGCAGGTCTAGGTTGCAGTTCATCACAGCTTGAAGGGTCATTGGAGCAGTTGTTATCTTCAGCTTTTGTTTCTTTTGTTTCATGTACTTAATTTCTCTTTTCCGTACTTTACTCTATATATGGAGACCTATATTGTGAACATTGTTATGTTTTATGTTTCGGTGGAGACTACTTAGTACTTTTGGTTTCAGAAATAAATTTGGGATAATGTTGTTTTTAATGAAGCTGTTTTGCTATTAATTTATAATCAGTGAAAGTTTTCTGCCACTGTAATATTTTAATCATTTTATGATGTTGCCTTAGTCTCTTTGCTATGTTATGAATTTTATTTCATCCGACCACCCATGCTTCTAGTCATGTTCGATTTTTGGGGTGCCTAGAGGTGTGGCATGTCACAGTTGGTATCAAAGCTAAGGTTTCGGTAATCCTAAAAATATTTCAAGAATATAAAGGTTTTCGAATAATTTTTAAAGGATATTCCAATTAATACTTTTAAAAGTATATTTATATATTTTGGAAAAAAAGAAATTTAGAAATGGGTGCCTCATATCTCTTCCTCCCTATCCATTGAACTATTTGTGGAGTACCTAATCCCATCTTTTTAATATCCACAAATAGAAATGTCTGTACCGCAAGATATCCCTAAAGTTCCAGGCCTTAATATGCCTGCTTGGTTCAGACGTTCTTTATAGGCTACTGCATGAGCATAGCCACCATCTAGGGATGGTGCTTTGGCGGAAGGGGCTCCAGCCCGTCTACCAAGCATTCCCGATTTTTCCAAGTTATGCAAGGACTACACCAGCTTAGGAGGCAAGTCATTTCTTGGCACTGAGTGATATACTGAGGCGAGAGCTTGGATCCGTAGTTGTGAGCAGATATTTGGAATTATGGGATTGGAGGACTTGGCTTGGAGGCAGTTGGCTTCATGGCACTTGCAGGGAGAGGCTCTTTGTTGGTGAGAGATTGTGGAGGCTGAGGTTGATAACTTGACTTGGGCGGATTTTCGTACTAGGTTCGAGAGGAAATTCTTATCGCAGGCTGAAGAGGGAGTGTAGCTAAAGAAATTTATAAAGCTCAAGCAAGAGGACATAATAGTTATGGAAAATGTTAATCAATTCAATGAGCTTGCCATATTTGGACTAGACCTGATCAATACTCCTCACAAGAAGGCGCTGAAGTTCGCTAAGGGTTTGAGTCAGCCACTGCAGAGTTTGGCGGTGAGCCAAATTCTGATGGGAGCCAATTTTAAGGGATTGGTAGAGATGGCTTTACTTGTTGATACTAAGAAGAAAGGAGATGTGGTGTAGAAGAGTGATGGGAAGAAGCAGTGGAAAGAAAAGAGGAGAGGAGGAGGAGGGTCAGGTGGAAAAAGGAAAGTTCCAAGGAAGGACTTGAAGTGCAATACTTGTGAGAAACCAAACCATCTTGCTAAGGATTGTAGAGGGGCAGGAGAGCGACCGAGACCGAGGTGCTATCTTTGCGATCAAGTGGGGTATATAAAAAAGGACTGTCCGTCGAAGTCCAAGGATAGTTCACGGACACCTTCATAGCCTGCTCAGGCTTATGCTTTAGAGGCAGCTCCTTTCTCTAGTACTCGTTCGGTTATGGGCAAGGGAAAGAAGGTGATCATCGAAGGTGTGTTATCTACCTCTGATTTTCCTGTTCGTACCCTATTTGATTCTGGAGCTTCGCACTCTTTTATATCTAGTACTCTGGTAGAGGGTCTTGGTCTTGATGCTTGCTTGGTGACCAATCCAGTAGTAGTATCAAATCCCGTAGGAGGATCGGTTTATTTGTCCATGTTATGTCGGGATTTGAAATTGTTTATTTTAGGGGTTGAGTTTGACTGTAGTGCCTTTGTATTGGGCTTTTCTGGGTTCGGGTTGATCTTTGTATGGATTGGCTATCCATGTATGGTGCTATTCTTGATTGCGATAAGAGGGTAGTGAGGTTAGGCACTTGTAGTGGACGTACCTTGGAGGTATCTTGTGATCCTAGAGGGTCAGTCATGTTGAGCTACCTTTATTCTCTTGACTTATCGCTCGATAATTTAAGTTCGGTACCCATTGTTAGAGACTTTCCAGATGTGTTCGAGGAGGTTGCTGGCCTTCCACCTTGAAGAGAGATCGAGTTCAAGATTTTTCTTGTTGACAATGCCAAACCGGTTGCTTTACAGGTACGACATATAGCTCCTAAGGAACATCGTGAGTTGAGCAAGCAGATTGGAGAGCTTTTAGAGAAGGGCTTCATTCGTAGGAGCATTTCCGAGTGGGGCACACCCGTATAGACGAAGAAGAATCATTATTTTCTTCCCCGTATAGACGATCTCTTCGACCAGCTAGTAGGAGCCAAGGTATTTTCGCAGCTCGATTTGGCCACAGGATTTCATCAGTTGCGTGTGGCGGAGGATAGCATCGAGAAGACTGTGTTTAGGACTCCGGATGGGTTATTTGAGTGGTTAGTCATGCCATTTGGGCTAACCAATGCTCCGGCATATTTTGTGGACCTGATGGGTCGAGTATTTCGCGAATCGTTGAACAAGTTTGTGGTGGTGTTCGTCAATGACATTTTGGTTTATTCGCGAAGCAAGGAGGAGCATACCGTTCACTTGGAAGAAGTGCTTAGGACCCTGCGAGCACATAAGTTAAAGGCGAAGTTCTCTAAGTGCCACTTTTGGAGGGATAAGGTTCGCTTTTTGGGACACATCGTTTCGGAGGATGGACTTGCAGTAGATCCGCGAAAGTGGCAGCAGTACAGGATTGGCAGTCCCCTAAGAATGCCATGAACATAAGGAGTTTCCTTGGTCTTGCGGGCTACTATAGGAAGTTCATTAAGGACTTCGCTAGGATATCAGCTCCACTTACCCGCATTACCAAGAAGAACTCGGCTTTTGTTTGGGATGCCAAATGTGAGGATGCTTTTGGTCGATTGAATGAATCTTTGACTACCGCGTCCGTATTGGTATTACCGTATGGAACCAAGCCTTTCTCAGTTTATACGGATGTTTGTGGTACGGGGCTAGGGCGGTACTAATGCAAGAGGGTAGGGTAGTGTGCTATGCGAGTAGACAATTGAAAATGCATGAGAAGAACTACTCGACGCATGATTTTGAGTTGGCAGCTATAGTTTTTGGTCTCAAGTCTTGGAGGCACTATCTCTTAGGAGAAAGATTTGAGCTTTTCATGGATCATAAGTCTTTGAAGTATCTATTCTCTTAGAAAGACTAGAATTTGAGACAGCAAAGATGGATGGAGATTTTAGCCTCTTATGACTTTGAGATTTCCTATACCCCTAGCAAGGGTAATGTAGTGGAAGATGCGTTGAGTAGACACAAAGTGGTTTTAAGTCCTCTGATTTTTGAATGGAAGCATTTGGAGTACATTGCTACCTTTGATTTTAGACCTCTATCGGATTTAGCTCCGGGGTTGTTAACAGCCCTCGACGTCCAGCCTACTTTGATGGAGCAGATTGGAGCAAGGCAAGCTGAGGACGAAGAGTTAAAGGACATTTTAGATAAGCTTCGAGAGGAGAGTCATCACCACATCTTAGGCATTATACCATGGACACTAAGGGATGGCTTAGAAGGGATGGTAGACTTTGTGTTCCCCGTAGTTAGGATTTAGTAGATGCGATGTTGGCTGAGTCACATCATTCTAGGATGACAGTGCACCCCGGTGGTGATAAGATGTACCAGGATATGAAGAGGCTATTCTATTGGCCCGGAATGAAGAAGAGGGTGGCGGAGTATGTATCGAAGTGCATCACTTGCCAAAGGGTAAAGGTGGAACATAAGAAGCCCGAAGGACTGTTGCAGCCATTGGATATTCCATTATGGAAATGAGAGAGTGTCTCTATGGACTTCGTGGATGGATTACCAAGGTCACGGAGAGGGAACACGAGCATTTGGGTCATTGTGGATAGACTTACGAAGAGCGCTCATTTTATACCCATTAAGAGAAATAGGACGACAGCTTCTTTGGCGACTCTTTATGTAAGGGAGATAGTTAGGTTTCATGGAGTTCCCGCCATCATTGTGAGCGACAGAGATCCATTATTCACCAGCGAGTTTTGGAGGAGTCTTCAGCAAGCCTTGGGAACAAAATTAAATCTGAGCATGGCATATCACCCTCAGATAGATAGACAGACTGAGAGGGTAAATAGGGTTTTGGAAGATTTGCTCAGATTATGCATCATTGACTTCAGAGGCTCTTGGGAAGACCACCTACCTTTGGTGGAGTTCACGTATAATAATATTTATCAAGCAAGCATTGGGATGGCACCATTCGAGGCCCTCTATGGCAGACCATGTAGATCACCAGCCTGTTGGTGAGATACCACCGATAGGATCTTGCTTGGACCATACTTGGTGAGGGAAACTTCCGAGAAGGTGGATTTGATTCACATGAGGTTGAAAACTGCACAAGATAGACAAAAGTCATATGCCGATAGAAGACGTTCAGATTTGGAGTTTAAGGTTGGAGATATGGTTTTTGTCAAGGTTTCTCCTTTGAGAAACGTTATGAGATTTGGCTCAGTGGGTAAGTTGGCACCAAGATTTGTAGGACCCTTCCCCATTACCGCATGGATTGGAAAAGTGGCATATAGAGTTGATCTTCCAGATAAGTTGGCAGGAATTCATGATGTTTTTCATGTTTCGCATCTAAGGAAGTGTCTACATGATTCTGCAGTAGTAGTAGAACCTGAACAGCTAAGGGAAGTGGAGGTAGAGCATGAATCACTTATGCGTCATACATCCACCCGTATATTGGAACACGGCGTCAAGATATTATGCAACAAGGAAATTCGTCTAGTGAAGGTTCAGTGGGGAAATTACCCTAAGGAGTGCACATGGGAATCCGGGAAGAGAATTCGAACTTCTTATCCTTTTCTATTTGAAGGTACACTTCAAATATCATATCTTTGATCTTTGATCTTTCCTTAGTTAGGGTCTTTTCGATAATCTTTAGGTGAAACCTATAGATGGTAGCTTGGTTGTAAACATGTCGTTAGGGAATGTTATGTTTGATGGATAAAAATGATTGCAAGTGGATGCCAATGTTTGCAAATGGATGCATTGCATGCACTAGATAGATATTTATTAGGATAATCGGCCAACTAGGTACACACACCTGCATATGCGTGCCTGTTATCTATTGCATTTGCACATGGTTGTATGTGTGTGTGTATATATATATATATCTGTGTGTGTGTAAATGGATGTTGCATATGGATGATGCATTTGGGTAAATGATTGAAACATACATATAGAATTATCAATTATACTAGGGTAATTGCATACATTTGGTTGCATGGCATAAGCATACTTGCATTACACGAGGTCAACTGAATCAGTAGACCGACTACCTTTTCGCATTAGGTAAGTTCATATGCATTTCACTTTGCATAAATCGTAAATTGCATTAGTTAAAAATAAGTAGAAATGGATTATGGTTGAGTAGATGGATGTAGTTCTTGGATGCTAGTTGTTAATTACGTTCTTCCGTCTTTGGAGATTTCGGGGACGAAATCCTTTAAGGGGGGAGAATGTAACACCCCGATATTTTACATAAAATATAATTAAAAAGAAATTAAAAGCGCATTTGGTACAGTGGTAAAGACGCATGTTGACTTCCTTAGTGACCAGGGTTCAAGTCCCGTAGTCGCCCAAAATCTGGAGCGATGTTTTTTTAGCTGGTTCGTTTCCAGTGATTTTCCTACATATTTCAGCGTTGTTTCTGACATGTGGCGACTTCTCATTCGCTCCAGTGATGTAATAGGATGAGATGGCTAAATTTTATTGGTTGAGTGATGTGTATGGGTTAGAATGGATAACCATTAAGTGTATAAAAGAACCAGATTTAATCTAAAATAAACGAATGAATTATATTCATTCAAAAAACCTACAAATAAACCATCTGACCTAAACCTAATCTCTTATTCAGCCGTCGCCATAATTTTACAGTAAAATTAGTGTGTATTATTCTTCCTCCTTTTCTCTACTAAATAAACAAATCTCTACCAAATTAAATTATCTATATATATTCAAGCAATTTGGGGAATTTAGAAGAATCAAAAGGAGAAAGATTAAAGCAAAGCTTTTTTCAAATTTATGTAAATCATTGTATATTCTTCTTCTTCCACTTCTCAATTCTAATTCATGTTTGGGTTGAAATTTGGAACAAACAAATTATTATTCACGTTTCATGGCGTAAATAAGATTGGTTTAATAAAATTGAATTTGAATTGTTATTCAATTTCTAATGGTAGAACAGGTTAGTTGAATAAATTCAGAATATGTTACTTGAATAAAATTATGGTTTAGATTGATATAATTACATAATTTTGAATATGGTTTTGGAACAAAATTGGAAAGTCTAATTGGTATAATTGTTTGTTTCATATATGGCCTAAAAATGTAAAAGTGGAATTTTGTGTAATTAAATGGCTTGTAGCTATTGGATAAAAAATTTATACATATTAAATCTCTAAAAGGAGAACGTAAATTAGGGTGGAAAAAAATGTAAATTAAGTGGACCCTAAAGACTAGTGTAAATCTGTAACAAAATGACATAAAAATTACAGACAAACCATACGGACTGAACAGACGTGAAATTGAAATACCATTTATGTAAGAAAAAAGGAAATGTGAAATAACCAAATCGGATGTAAAAATGGCCTAAAAAAGATTAACGAAAATAAACAGTATGTAAACTGTAATGGTAAAATTAATTAATCTGGAAGCGATTTGGTAGGCAGACCTTTTAAAGGTCTGGATATGTATTTCATGCACTTAAGACCAAAATATAGTTTTGGCTGTACGTACTAGGAGCGGGTAAGTAGGTTCGCAAGGATGTTTGTTACCTTTCATAGGTTGCTGGTACGTAGGATAGACAGCATCCGCAATCATAGACTACTTCAGGAAGATCGACGCGGATGGAACATGAAAAATGTACTTCGACGTAGGCTTCTTTAGGCAGATCGTTGGAGGATTTTGCGCAGCTGACCCCGTTGCGGGCGCTCTTTCAGAGAACCGACACTTTGGATAAGGGCAAGTCCACGTTGGTGATCGAGGAGACAGGAGGATAGGAGTCCAGTTTGGCGGAGCCTGAGCGCAACTTCGGGGTCCTGCGAGGTTGTTTGAGTTAGCGGCGGTCAGACCTAAGAGGCATTTAGTCACAATGCACGGGTGCAAAGCATGACTTTCACGCTGTAGAACGTGGATAGGTAAGGACAACAGGTTCGACATGCCGATTGACGTTTAGTATTACTGCATGGTTGACCTCCCTTTAGTGACCACGAACCTTGGCTTCTTAGGAACTGTATCTAAGAAGGATTCACTGCATTATATTATTCACCTGCTGCGATATCCGAGGAAGACCTAGAATTAAACTGTTTTATTCTTTCTGCTTCATTTTATTTCTCATTCACTAGACTTTATGTCTGACCCATTCCTATTTTTCCTATATTTTTTTCAAATCATAGGAGGGCAGGTCTAGGTTGTAGTTCTTTGCAGCTTGGAGGGTCATTGGATCAGTTGTTATCTTCAGGTTTTGTTTCTTTTGTTTCATGTACTTCGTTTCTCTTTTCCGTACATTACTCTATATATAGGGACCTATATTGTGAACTTTGTTATGTTTTATGTTTTGGTGGAGACTACTTGATACTTTTGGTTTTAGAAATAAATTTGGGATAATGTTGTTTTTAATGAAGCTGTTTTGCTATTAATTTATAATTAGTGAAAGTTTTCTTCCGCTGTAATATTTTAATCATTTTATGTTGTTGCCTTAGTCTCTGTGCTATGTTATGGATTTTTATTTCACCCGATCACCCGTGGTTCTAGTCATGTCCGATTTTCGGGGTGCCTAGAGGTGTGGGGTGTCACACAAGGGGCAACGAAGCTAGTCGATGAAAGTAGGATTCAGTTAGGTAGTTGGAATGTAGGATCATTAACAGAAAAGCTAAGAGAGATAGTTGATGCTATGGCTAGGAGACATGTAAATACCTTATGCGTTCAGGAGACCAAATGGACGGGCCAGAAGGTGAAGGAGGTGGAGAACACATGCTTCAAGTTATGGTACACGAGAAAAGAAAGTAACAAGAACGAGGTAGGCATATTAATTGACAAGAACCTTAGAAATGGAGTGGTCGACGTTAGGAGACAAGGGGACATGATCATCCTAGTCAAGCTGGTAGTGGGCGCTATGATTCTGAACGTCATTAGTGCTTATGCCCCACAAGTAGGTCTAAGTGAAGCCGTCAAGAGGAATTTCTGGGAAGAGCTAGATGTCGTGATTAGAGATGTGCCTAGTAGCAAAAAACTTTTCACAGGAAGAGATTTCAACGGCCATGTTGGTACAACTAGTGGGGGGTTTGAGAGAGTGCATGGTGGTTTTGGATATGGCAATAGGAACTAAGAAGGAGAAGAAATATTGAATTTCGCTATTGCTTATAACCTCATGATAGCTAATACCTTCTTTAGAAAGAGACAATCACGCTTAGTTACTTTTAGCAGTGGTCAACACTTTAGCCAGATTGACTTTGTCCTTACTAGAAGAGATGACAAACGAGCTTTTGTAGACTGCAAAGCCATACCCGGAGAATGCGTTATCTCACAACATCAGCTTTTGATATCCGAGTTTCGTCTTCGAATACGTGTTCGATGGGATAAAGGATCAAAGATTAGTCGGACAAAATGGTGAAAGCTCAAAGGAGACGCCTCACGGGTGTTTAAGGATAGAGTGATGGTAGAAAGGGCATGGAATATGAAAGGAGAAACAAATCACATGTGGGATGAGATGGCAACGCGCATTCGGAAAGTGGCTACTGAGGTGTTTAGGATAACGAAAGAAAATAAACATGAACCTAAAGATTCATGGTGGTGGAATAGTGATGTGCAAAAGGCTATCAAAGAGAAGAAGGAATGCTATAAGTTCTTACATCATCACAGGAGCGAGGACAACATGCAAAAGTAAAAAGTGTTAAAGAAGAACGCAAAGAGAGCGGTGAGTGAAGCAAGGGGTCGGGCGTATGAAGACCTATATCATAAGCTAAGTACGAAGGAGGGTGAAAAAACGTCTAGGATAGCTAAGCTCCGCAAGAGGAAGACAAGAGACTTCAACCAAGTTAAATGCATCAAAGATGACATTAATAGACTTTCGGTGAAGGACGATGAGATAATAAAATAGATGGAGAGGTTACTTCGACAAGCTATTTAATGAAGAAAGTGGTAGCAGTACGATCGAGATAGACGACTCTTTTGATGACACCTGTAGACATTTTTGTTTGGAGAATTCGAGAATCCAAGTAAAGGAGGTGCTAAAACAGATGAAAGCAGGCAATGCATTGGGCATGATGACATCCCCATTGCGGTGTTGAGATGCCTTGGAGATGCAGGGATTGCCTGGCTAACTAAGTTGTTCAATAATATTTTCAAATCAAACAAGATGCCAGATGAGTTGAGGAGAAGCATATTAGTTCCAATTTTTAAGAATAAAGGAGATATCCAAAGTTGCACAAACTACAGAGGAATTAAGCTTATGAGCCATACAATGAAGCTTTGGGAGAGAGTCATTGAACATCGATTAAGAAGAATGACAAGTGTTTCAAAAAACCAATTTGGTTTCATGCAGGGGAGGTCGACCACAGAGGCGATTTTTTTGATAAGACAACTTATGGAGAGGTTTAGGGAGCAAAAGAAGGATCTACACATGATATTTATCGATTTGGAGAAAGCTTATGATAAGGTACCATGAAAGATGATGTGGTGGGCCCTGGAAAGGGAGAGAGTCCCAATAAAGTACATTACCCTTATCAAAGATATGTACGATGATGTTGTGACTAGTGTCAGAGCATGCGATGGTGAAACCAGTGACTTTCTCATTAACATAAGATTACATCAAGGCTCAGCTTTGAGCCCCTACATTTTTGCCTTAGTGATGGATGAGGTTACGAAGGGTATACAAGGTGAGATTCCTTGGTGTATGCTATTTGCTGATGATGTTGTGCTAATTGATGAAAGTAGGATTGGGGTTGATAGAAAACTTGAGCTATGGAGACAGACTTTAGAATCAAAGGGATTTAGGCTTAGCAGAACTAAAACAGAGTATACGAAGTGTGAGTTCAGCGGTGTCAGGTCAGAGAATGGAGATGTTACTTTGGCCGGACAAATATTTCCCAAGAAGGAATCCTTTCGATATTTAGAATCAAAGTTGTAGTATGATGGTGAGATTGATGAAGATGTTAGTTTTAGAATTCGAGCGGGATGAGTGAAATGGAGACAAGCGTCTGGCATCCTCTGTGCCAGGAAAATCCCGCAGAAGCTTAAAGAAAAGTTCTACAGAACGACAATCAGGCCTGCGATGTTATATGATTCAGAATGTTGGCCTATTAAAAGCCAACATGTCCAGAAGATAAGCGTAGCAGAGATGCATATGCTGCGATGAAACTGCAGTCATACAAGAAGAGACCGAATTATAAATAATGATATACGTGATAAACTTGGAGTAGCACCAATTGAGGAGAAGCTTATTCAACATCGTTTAAGATGGTTCGGACATCTTCAATGGCGGCCGTCCGAGGCACATGTGCACGTTGGAATTATAGGCCCGTCGAATGCTCAAACAGAGGTAGGGGTCGACCAAGGTTGACATGGAAGGAAGTAGTAAAAATGGACTTGAAGGATTAGAGTATATTCGAAGAGCCGGTGACGGACATGTGCGCGTGAAAGTTAGCGATCCACGTACCAGAACCATGAACTATGAGTTTTATAAGTTTTAGATTATAGGACTAGGGAACAGGAGCCTAAGACGTAGGTTTGGTCATTGACCAATATTACTATGAGTATCATTATCACTATTATTATTATTATTATTATTATTATTTCTCTCTTTTATATATATATACACATATATATATTTATCTTTATTTTTATTTGACTTAGTTATTATTTTTATTAATTTACTTATTTGACTTTATTTTATTATTGTTATTGTTATTGTTATGACTTTTAAATTGATTTTGTCATTTAGTTTTGGGTCTCATTTCTAGTCAACCCCAACTTGTTTGGGAATAATGGCTTAGTTGTTGTTGGTTTATGGTTGGTTTCACGGTTACCTAGGTGCGTAGCTCGTTCGCTTTGTGCCAAACGAAGAAAGTGAGTGCAACTGAACATGTCGATTGTTGAGAATGTTCTAAGCAGCCTTTTGAAAGAGAGGTTGCAAGCTTTAAAATCTCAATAAATATATTGCAATGGTAGAAGAAAATGAATATAAAGATAATTGGGCTTTTCAAGGATTCTTGGAAGAAAATTATGAATTTGGAAAGTTAACTCTAGCACAATAATTAATGTGTAAAAATGCACCAACTCCAAAAAATAGAAAATTTTGGAAAGATTTCAGAACACTTTAATGGATAATTTAAACCGAAACCTTCTCAAGCAACATATTCAATGGATAATTTAAACTGAAAACTTCAAGTGATCTCGTCTGGGACCAATTCCTCTATCCCAACTTACTTGTGCATCATGTCCCTACTTGATCACAACCATCCATTTGTGTTGCATTGATTAATTTAATTATTTAATTAAATAGAATTAATTGTGTTGATTCGAAGGGACATGGGCACATAAGATCTGAGAACGGAGGAATTGGTCTCATTATAATATAGTTTTATACAAAGCCGAAGATGTGCATCCCATGTTTTTAACAATGAATTGGACATTAAATCTCATATATAATGACGAGCGTTACGGCACGCGAGTCGCGCTTGATTATGGCATGCACTTTGCGTGTGAATTGTTTTTCTATAAATTGAATATGTTTACCATATTTAAGAGAAATAATTTGCACAAAAATTAAGTCATATTTTTGTATTGAAATCATATGTAGTTGGTTTGAATTTTTATTTCTTTGTTGCAACATCTAAAATTTTCCATTAATTTGAATTTTTGTTCCTATTAATTTGTTAAAAAGGTTTATATGTTGAACCTTATTTTTAAATGATATTAAAATTTATTAATATTTGTAAAGGGAAGTTTTGAATTCATAAAGGAAGTTTAGTTGTTATATCTTATGTTTTTGTTTAAGTGACATTAAGATTTAATAATATTTGTAGATGTTTCTCTGTTAGATCTTATGTTTAAGTGATATTAAGTTTTAATAATATTTGTAGGGGAAAATTTAAAATTTGTAAAAGAAGTTAAATCTTTATTTTAAGTGATAGTAAAATAGAGAGGCGTTAGAGTACACGCTTCGCATGTGAATTGTTTTTTTACAAATTGTATATGTTAAATCCCATTTTTGTGTTGAAATTAAGTGTAGTTAGTTTTAGTTTTTATTTCTAAGTTGTGAGATTTGATTTTTTTTGTCTGTTTCAATTTTTATTTATATTATTAATTAATGAAGAATTAATTTCTAAAAGAAATTTATTTTGTTAGATCTGTAAAGAGTTGTTTTTGAATTGGTTAAACAAGTTTATTTGTTAAATTCTAATTTCAAATGGTAGTGGGATTTTGATAATATATGTAGAAGAATATATTTGATAGTTTACGCTGACATAAAAAAAGTGTGACACCAAATGTACTACGACTATTCAAATGTACTACAACTAATAAAGTTTTAGTAATTGCATCCATTGATTTAATAACTTTTGAAGACAATTAACATATCCCTTAACAATTAACCGCAATCCCTCTTTGCAAAAAGCCAACAATTTGATGTGAGTAGAGAAATGATTGTTCCTGTGGTAAGTAAAAGCACGTGCAATATTTGATCCTGCCTTTTCTTCATGACAAAATTAAGTCAAATGTCCTTATTTTTATTTATTTTTCTGATTTATAAAGCATGGATATATGCAACAGCTATCTAACATGTAGGTCTTGTACCACCAAATCAAATTCAATTAACAAAGTACACTACACGAAATCAAACAAAGCGAAAGAGACCATTTAATCTCATAATGAAGTAAGTTTAAGAACTGTAAAGCTTAGTCAAATCAATCAGAACCATACTTACATAATTAGTCATTTATGCAAGGTAGAAATTTAGGTACTGTTTGCTCCTTTGCGAGCCACATTTCGTATAACAGCACGTCAGATGCTTTTTGACTCTGACGCGATAACAAAACACATCTGACGCGATACGACCTTTTTTTCCTAAATGACTCACTGAACCGAATGAGGGGAATAGTGTGTTTGCGTTGGACGTGCAATGTCGTTTGACTCCTAACGACCACTCCTTCTCTCTCTCCTATATATTTCATCCTTTATCATCTCGGACTCCATACCCCTAATTCGAGAAATCAACAATTTTATCGGTCATTCGATTATCTTTTCAGGTATATTTCTACGTTTCTATATATATTTTGTTCGTATCTACAAAAATGTATTTTTATTTTTGAGAATTTTTTACTTACTTTTGTAATTTTCATTTCTCAAAATGTTAAGTAGCATTTGGTTTAAAATGAGTTTTGTGTTTTCAACATTAATTACAAAATATGCGAGTAGCGGAGGAACGACGGATATGATGAAAATAAGATGGAGGTGATTACGGAGAAGATGGAGGAACGATTAAAGGATGGATTGTTTCTCGTGCTTATCTTGTTTCTCAAAACATGGAAAATAAAATAAAGTTTTATTTTTATTTTGTACGTTAACTTTGTTTTCTAAATCGATCGTTTTCCATAATATACATGCGTCGTACGCATTTTTGTATGGACGAAAACCCAAAACAAAAAGGATAAACCAAACAATACCTTATTGTTTCATTTTTTTATGATTTTGTCCATAGGAGTTTAGACATGTTATTTTGAAATATAAAGGAGGACTGACTGACAATTTGAAGTTAATGCAACAATTATTTTAAGTAACGAATTCAACTGAAAAAACATCATATATCCTCGCTGTTAATGAAGAACCACTACAGCAACAAACTCCTCCTCTACAAAAGTTTAATTTGATAGAACATGAGCTTTTGATAGGTTTTATAGTCAACTAGATGAAAGAATACTCACAGTGGATAAATTTCAAATTTGAATTCACCAAACAATTCTTCATTGCAAGAAACTTCACAAGTTAACTCATCTTTTTACGCTAATAAAGCACTTAGTGGTGAAAGAATACGTTGTGGAGAAACTTATGAGAAGCTGTGCGAGATCATTGATCAAATGCACGATAAACATATGAAGAAAATCTCGTACGGATTCAGAAAGTCCGTATACATGCAACAACACAAACAACGTAGATTCTACTAGTTTTGTGCGGAGAATTATAATTGAGTAGACACTGGTTTTAATTAGTTTGTCAGGCTGAGAAAAGTAACTTCCATAACCGGACATCGCCTTAATAGACGGTGGTAACCGAACAACTTGACCTCGGCGGATAGGCCCGTAATAATCCTTCTTAGGTACTTAATTACAAACAAATAGAAGTGACATAAAAAATGTTCAAATTACCAAAAAAAACACAAACTCTACTAAAGCTTGATCCAAAGAACAATGGATTTTCGGCCTTTAAGTTACGTTGATCATTATGAAGTCATCAGCTGATACCAAGTAGGAAAAACATCAGCTGATACCAAGTAGGATGATTGAGCCTAAATGGACAAATAAGTCCAAGGATAGTGAAATTTTGGTAGAAAAAATCTACCCTACTAATGATGAAAGCAACGACCTGTTTCAAAAGATATTGTACAGTTAACCAAAGATATTCTTTGGCATATATATATATCTCTTTATCTTAATGCATGTTGTAATATTTTTAATCCACTTGAGCCTCAATTTCAATAAGACATTTCTTATATTTTAGGCGCATCATTCTTCCTGTTATACCAAATTTAACGCTTCTTCTGGGAGAGACCATAAGAGAAACATAATTGCATTAGCAATTGAAAATATATAGTAACAGTTAAGATAGTGTGTTCACCGAAGGTAAAGGTAAGACATGAGAAGGTTAATGTCTGATTGTTAAGAATGCATACAGATGGACATAAGAAATGACTATTACCTACTGGAAGGCGGTGTTTTTTCATCATTCAAATAAGCACAGCATGTTCCAATTTTGAGAATTGGAGAAGTAATATACTTGCATCAAAAGTTCTACCTCTGTTGTCTTCCTGCTACGTTAAGGTTTTAAATCTCAAATTTCAATCATGTTTCGTCTCAAAATTTTCACACAACCTATTTTATTTTGAAGAAAATCTGAAGAGATGAGCGTATTTTGAATGTACATTTCGGATTGACATCTCAGATCTCAATTTACATTTGAAAATTTATCAGGGTAACTTATGCGTCTAAAATTGATGTTTTAATGATTTATTTAATAACTATAATTTTCAAGGTAAAAAAATTATAATATACTTATTTGTAAAGAAAAATGAATTGAAATTAATGGTTTAGATAAGAACGGTAGCTTGATTAACTTAATTTATTTGTTAATAATTGAATAATATCTTCTTAATTGAATATAAAAAATAAATGAAGTATTTTGTTGAGACTCGTCAAGATAAAAAGTACAAAACATATTCAAGAAGTTAGGAAATTAGTAATTGGATTGAGTAATTTTTTTTGAATCTAATCGAAAATGAAAAAATACCACGTAAAAGAAAATGATATAATTTTGGATGATATGTCAGATTGAAATTTTGATCCATAATTTAGATGAAATTTGAATACTACGAACGAGATGAGTGTTAGAGGAGATCGAGATATAGAAGATTTAAAAACATATGGTACATTATAACCGGAGTCTATTCTGAGATTTTTTTTTGTCCAAACCGATTTACCAAACCTAAAATTAATGCAACTCGAATAAATCTATCCTACTTAGTACACGTATCAATATGAAGCTAGCAGGTAATACGACAAACATCTTACAGGCATGAAATCCTCTAGAAGTAAATGGAACCATAGATGTAAATGCATGTTCTGATATTTAGGAGTAGCTCTCGGTTGATCGTTTTTAGAAGTACACATTTTTTTTGCATTATCAATACCACAAGGAACCTTTGAATAACTCAACGCTCATGGCATTCTTTGTTATGCAGTTGGCAATTATCTCAGCACGCAGGCCACTTGAAAGAGTATGATAATTCGCAAAATCTACCAAACAATAAGAAACTCAAACCACGATTGCTGGTGCTGGTGGTGCAGCACATTTACTGCCTACGTATATAATTTATGAATATATAACAATTATTTTTGTAACCTTTTCTGAATTTTTTTTCTTTTATTCTTAAAAATCTTATGATTTTGATCACCTAATATTGTATGATTTTTTGTCTATGCAAAATATAACAAAGAGAATTCAGTGAATATGATTTTTAGAGTATTTTCTTGACATTTCAGAAACACTTCCATCCATCAATGGAATCTCACCATCGGTTTATACATTGGTCGGCTTGGTGCGGTTTGAAGTTTAAACAGCTTCCGCACCGCATCAAACGGTTAATCAAAAATACAAATCATTATACTAATATTTTAAATAGTTCGGTTTCCGTCCAGTTTAACATAATACGGTTTGGTTTTGGTCCGATCCAGTTTGAATCCATATTAAATATGAAATAAAAGATTTACTTGCATCAGCAATTAATTTACGAAGGCAACTGTACGAAGCTTTTACATTTAATTATTAAAACACATAATATTATACTGAAATGAAAGATTAGTTTTAAATTGTACAAATATTTCAATTTGACATTTAACTATAAGTGAGATTTTTTTAGTAGATTAACCAATCATCAATGTTAATCAATATATAATCATTAAGTAAAATGATTAGAATAAGATTATAATTAGCATTTATATAAAAAAAGTGAAATGGAGAATATTATATTAAAACTACAACTTCTTCCTTTATTACAACAATTATTATTAGTATAACATGAAAATAGAATATACTTCGTTAAAATATAAAATGAGAAAAGAGTTGCTTAGGCTATGTTTGGTTTACCGTTTTTAGTTTTGAGTTTTCGTCCATACAAAAATACGCACGACACATGTATATTATGAAAAATGATCATTTTAGAATACGAATTTAACACACAAAATAGAAAACAAATTTTTTTCATTTTTCGTGTTTTGAGAAAAACGGAAGAACGAGCAACAATTCATTCTTCCGTCGTTCCTTCATCCACTTCTTGGTCCCCTCCAATCTTCCGTTCATCCCTTCCGACCTCCCTTCATTCTTCTTTTATTTTGTAATTAATGTTGAAAACTCAAAACATAAAATACAAAATAAACCAAACGACCCCTTATATTTTTATCATAAGATTACTAGTGTAAATATTCAGTCCGGTTTAATATGGCCGGTTCAATTGTCCAAACCGCAACCGAACCGTATCGATGCAGATTGGTCCAGTTTTGGGTGTTTGCTATGGTTAAAAGATTTGGTGTGAGTTTCAACACCGTTTTTGCGGTCCGGTGCGGACGGTTTTCGTATAGCGGTGCGGTTTATGTCCATCTCTATGCATCACCATCTCCTTCCCAACCATCTATCAACGGAATTTTATTATCAATTTATCGTCGACACTGTCAACAAAACAATTTAAAATAAAAGTGTCGTGACTATCAAAACTTTTACACTTATAACGTACATCCGTCCATTCATTTTTTATATTAATATAATGTAAATATCTATATCTATTAGATGCACGTCCGACGGATTATGACAGTATTTATAAATGATTATATGAACAAAGTATTATGGGTCTTAGGTTGTAGTCTAGGTGATAGTCTGACTCATATTTTGATGTTTTCACTTACTTTAGTATAGAATCTTTGTTACTTGTGCTTTAGGTGCTTATGAGAATTATAATTCTTCATGGACTTTACTCGTTTTACTCTATTTTGCTGATGCCAAGAGGTAATTCCACTGGCAGCGAATGCAACAAATAATCTAACAGATGCAGGTTACTTTTCCTTTCTTTTCACTAGGGGTTGTATTAATCAATGTGAGTTGGCTGGTAATTCCACCCCCTTAATGAAGGTTAATTAACAGCCTAAATAACAGAATCTACATAAGAGGTGGATTAAGTACGTAAAGGCATAAATGAGACTTTCTTGGCAAAAACTGTGATGCTTGAACTGTAAGAGTGGGAAAAATAATTAAATCATGAGTATCCATGTATATTTTGTTGGAAATAGGTCAGTCCGAAACGGGTGAAATTGATAGATTTTGAATATACGTGGCCTATAAAGTCTAAAAGATTAGTGGATCTAATCTAATAATTTTTTTTAATAAAATCATATTTTAATTAATTTGATTAAAAGAAATTTCAAATTTAATTTAAATAAACATGTAATATAATGAAGGGTACTTTTGGCACAGGTCCTTATTAAGTTTCAAAATTCACGAAAAGTCCTTCACTAAATTTCAGTGTAAATTAGGTTCCTGTTTTTTATTCACGATTATTGCAGAGCATGATGCAACATTTCATAAAAGTTGCTGACATTTCCGCAATATTTCTGTACACTGTGAACATAGTGTATGAAAGTTGCTGAAATATCAACACTTATTTATAAAAGTTGCTGATATTTCAGCAACATTTATGTACACTGTGAACACAGTTTATGAATGTTGCTGAAATATCAGCACTTATTTATAAAAGTTGCTGACATTTCAGCAATAATTTTTCTTTGTTTTTACAATAAAACTTTGACACGGATAGTTGCTGAAATATCAGCACTTATTTATAAAAGTTGCTAACATTTCAGCAATAATTTTTCTTTGTTTTTACAATAAAACTTTGATACAGATAGTTGCTGAAATATCAGCAATAATTTTTCTTCGTTTCCAAAAAACAGGAACCCGCTTTACAATGAAACTTTGACAGGGACCCGCTTTACAATATGAAAGTATGATAGGGATGCCTCCCTAATTTCCACTATAATGAATGTATTAAATTCATGTGTTTGAATGGTAAGGGTAGCATATAAGCAGTACATAAACATGTAAAAGTTTAGAGAAAGAAACCTTTTGTTTCTTTTTTTTAACATAAATAATTAATTAAGGAAAGATTGCACTATGAATGTAGAGAAAGAAATCTTTCATTTCCCTCCCTTTAATTAGATCAATTGACATATTAATGACATTTACTGTTGAATTCATACATGCTTTTGCTGTCCAAATTGTGAGCATTATTTATTTATTTATGTCAGTCTTCTACACACACATATTTTGTGAGGAAAATGAGTGATCCTCTCAAGAAAAAGAGCACTCATATAATTTTATTCTACACTTAAAAGAAGGAGCCACCAACGAACCTAGTAGATAGCAAAATCCCTCATACAAATAAGAGAAAATAAAAAGCTCTCCTAGAAAAACAAAAAACTAGTATCCTGTAGAACCAATTATGACACCAACATACAGACTGGAGGCTCATGTCAGGAAGAAGATGTGGTGAAGTCCACACTGCCAAGCCATCGAGAGCAATGACGATGACCGTCCATCAGGAGATATCCAATGGCTACCTCATAGTGCTCGCGGCATCTCCCATGCATAGTTGGTTCAATCCAATGCAACCTAATAGACCTGAAAACTCTCAACCAGAACACAAGTCTATCACTTATATATGTATATATGGAGCTTATATACATATATAAGTGTATATAAAAAGCAATAACAATCTAGTAATGATCTTAGGTTTCACACAGCTGTAATATGTTTGATTGGTTATCCTCGTTAAATTGGGCAACTATGTCGATGTTGACAGTTATGTTACGACTTGTGGTGTTGTAAGATATTTTTACCTTTAGGCTATCCTAGCGCCTTTTTATTTTGTTAAGATATTTTTTGACGTATATGTTCTTGGTCAACTTGTAGCTAGAATTTGAGATCCAGTTATAACTAAAAATTGTAACAATGTAAATCAGGTTATCGAATGGTGTGGTAACATTATTGAAAATCCTTTGATTCTTTTCAAAGCATAAATACCGGTTAGTAATTGTTAAGATAGTGTCAAGTAAAATTCTATGGTGTTTTTCAAATCAGAATCTTAGTTCAGTCCAATAGTAGTCACAATCAAACTCGTTGTTTGTCAAGTAAAAGTCAAACAATCTAAGACCGTTTACAACTTTAGAATTAGCTAAGGGCCAGTTGTAGTATAGATGTGTTACGTTCTCTAAACCAAAATTACAAAAAGCACATTTTTTGTCTATATGTATATTCATTTTCGCTAATAATTCAATGGTGTTAAATTTTTGTGCAGGATTATCCACATGTGCAATTTTGTTTCGGGGGTGTATTAACTTTCCAAATTGGTTTGACAAAATTAGGTTTAGTTCTAGAGAAATTTGAGAAGTTGTATAGAAGTTTTGAGGAGTAGACTATTGTTTTCCCAACACCAGATTTTTATTTAACTCTCATTATATAAGTTGTAAAGTTTGAGCTTAGTGCATAGTGTTAAAAATTGAGTCAAGGCAACACCTTCAAGGGCTCGGTTGAAACTAAAATTCTACTAAAATTCACTAATGGGACAGGAAACCTCAGTGATTAAGGCATTCTTAAAATTATAAATATCGAATAATTCTTTGTATTCGACTCTCAAGGGCATAGCCGAAATCCAGCCATCGTGCCAAAATGATGTGCTATTGTCAGAGTGAACTACGTTATTAATGCCAAGGTGAAAAATGTTAGAGTGTTTTAAAATAGCTTTCCAGAAGTGAGACAAGTTATTGTTATTAGAGGAAATATGATGTAGGTTATAAGTTCCACCGTAGAATTGATTTGAGACCATTTCTTTCCAAATAAGATTTTCATTATTGTTATTAATTTCCAAGGATGTTTTTCTAATAAGAACACGTTTAAATTGTGAAGATCTATGATTCCTAAGCCTTTTTCTTCTTTGGTTTTACATACCGCTTTCCAATTAACAAAGCAGTTAATACTACTACAGGAACTATCTACTCTCCAAAGAAAATCTTTTCTTAATTTATCAATTTTTTCAATTACCCAATTTGAAAAAAAGATAATATGACATCCAATAGATTGGAAGTGTCGATACAACAGAGTTAATAAGATAATTCTACCTGATTTAGATAAAAATTTATTGTTCCAACCAGATAGTTTTTTTATTAATTTTATCAATAATAACTTGCCAATCTTCCTTTTTTAACTTAGTTGGCCTAATCAAGGATCCTAGATAGTTAACAGGGAACTTCATCATTTTACAGTTAAGTGCAGTGGCCACTAGATTTTCAGCATTGTCGGCGTCGTTTAACACTAATACCGAGCTCTTTTCAAAATTGATCTGGAGCCCCGATAGCATTTCAAAACTATATAAGATAAATTTAAGATTGTGTGTGTATGTGTTTGTGTCTATTAAAATTTCAACCAGTTTACACATTATGAAATCAAATAATATCTAATTTGATAAGATTTTGAACCTAAATTAATGATTACATACAAGAATTTATTTTATTAACTTTAAGTCAAATGGACTTTTCAAATACGTGTGTGTATTTGAAAATTATGGATAGTGAAATAAAACAAGAAAAGTGTCACAGGTCCATGTTTTTGATGTTGTTATAAGAAAAGTCCCTGTAGATAAGAATATGTAAATTTAGTCTCTGTTTTTTGAAAAATAGAAAAGACAAGGTGTTTTGCATTTTTCTGACAGAAAATGCAAGCTAACTTGCAACATTTTGACTATGAATTTTTTTTTTTGAAAATTTTAAAACTTTTGAAAAATTTAAAAAGCACAAGTTAACTTGCGCTTTCTATCAGGAAAGCGCAAGCTAGTTTGCACTTTGATTTTGATTTTTTTTGAAAATTTTGAAAAATGCAAGTTAACTTGATGGAAAGCACAAGCTAGTTTGCGCTTTCTTATTTTGAAATTTTTTTTGAAAATTTAAAATTTTTGAAAATTTTAAAATGTTTGAAAAGCGCAAGCTAGTTTGCGCTTTATGATTTTGAATTTTTTATTGAAAATTTTGAAATTTTCAAAAAAAATTAAATTTTTGAAAAGCTCAAGTTAACTTGCACTTTCTATAAGAAAAGCGCAAGATAGTTTGCACTTTTTGATTTAGAAAAAAAACAGGGACTTAATTTACATATTCATTATCATAGGGACTTTTCTTACAACAATATCAAAAATAAGGACCTTCAGTGGAAAGCCCCGAAATAAAATCCTACCATGACAAATGGGTTAAAAGGGGCATGTGATATTTTGCATAAAAGTTCACTTATAATAATAATATTTTCTTTTTATTAAAGTGTACAGTGGTGAAAGATTTATATCCAAATCAACAACCATACAAAACTTATACTCATGTTCAAAAATTGTTTCAAATAAATAACATGTGTATTTTGTTCAAATTTGAATTTTATGTAACAAGCAATAAAAATTATATTAGGTTATTTAACATTAGATTTCAATCAAATTACTAACCTTCCCTTTTTTTAAATCAATTTATGAATTTCTAGTCTGCCTAAAATTTTATGTAAACAACAAACAAAATTATTTCAAAATGACTGAGACAGAATCTTCAGTTTTTAATTTTACAATATGAAACTAAACTTTATATAAACAAATTATCTTAAAACGTTATTCAAATAAGAGTTCCTATAATAAAGAATTAGACAACAGAGGCATGTATAAATTGTGTAGGAAAACAGGCACGAGGATAAACTTAGTAAAAAAAATTAGGTTGAAGGATATTAAGTTTTATTTTTTGGTTGAAGGACAATCCTGGTTATAACTAACATTTTGTATAATCTAAAACCGAATATAGTGCTAGCTATAACTAGCATTTTGTATAGTATAGAAGTTGAATATAATGTTAATTATAACTAGCAATTGTCCTTCAGCCGAAAAATAAAACTTGATGTCCTTCAACCTAAATTTTTTCAAAGCTTGTCATTTTCACTATTTCCCCCTAAATTGTGACATTGAAAAGCATATCTAATTAAATATATAACATAAACAACCAAACATAATAGGGTAGATCCATAATAATTATCATTCGTGACATGTGAATAACAGAGAATGTCAACAAGATGATTTTAATCATATTAACATGATGAGGATAAAGCTAGTTCAAGGGAATAAAAAAATATTCAGAACATTGTCAAATGCAAATGAATGAATGGAATAGGTGAAGAATAGAAATATACAATCATAATGAAATAATATATAAATAAAACAGGAGTTCACCATTTAGATGAAGCGAAGAGAAACACAGTGTTTTAGGATTTATCCTTAGATATCAAATAGATCACCATCCAGCTTCGCAAGAGAATGATGAACCACTTATTTTTATTTTATTTGATGTTTTCATTTGGTATTGGAGTTGAATTTTTTGGAAATATTGATCTGATTTTCATCTATGGAAAGTTAGGACGATAGAAGAGAATAGAGAATAAAAACTGAATGTCTGTACGTAGGAGATTAATTAGTGGATTTGTTTTTAATTGAAAGAACGAAACCTTACCCATTATTTAAATTAAATACTCCCTAATCAAATCCCTTAACTCTCTCTCTCTCTCTTTCCGTTCCTCTCTGTTCATTGGTACAACTGAAATTACTTGCCATCAAATGGTACAAAATTTCCATAAACCTTTTCTCATGCAATTACCTTTTATTTAAACTCGTTTAAAAACACACAGATATCGTATATCGATGCCTCAAATATAACTTTTATATTTGCATTCAAATAATTCCAAACAACTCCCAAACATCAAATAAATTAAATAATAATTAATATTTCTCAAATATCAATTAATTTAATTAACTTACAACATTTTATGAATTAATCAAATCATGTGGTTTTTTAAAGTATTCACAAATACGGTTGTGTGACTCAAAGGTGTAAATCCAGTCAGCAATTAATGTTGAACAATTCAAACATTAGTGTTCACATGTCACCTTAACTAGTGGTTTAACATTTTGAATGAATTTATTGCTTACGCATCTTTACTGGTAAAATCCAATTTTACTTATTTAAGCATTACTCGGTAGTAATAATTTTTCCACCAATTCTCTTCATCAAAACTATATCATATTATTATTAGGACTTATGAAATTTGGTAATGGTCAAAATTCCAACATCGTCCACATTTAACATTTTAAGTGTAAAAACAAAATCCTTGGGTCAATAATAACAATTATTATTTACCGTACTGCTTTGGCCAGAGACTTTGACTTAAATTGACCACGTGATACTAACCCCATATAACTAAGGAGACAAATTCTCTCTTGAATAGTGTTTCACTTCCAATGCTTCCACCCAATCAACTTTTATAAATGCATTCATGTAATTACAAATAACTCCCAAACATCAGCTAAATTAAATAATAATCAATATTTCTTAAATATTACTTAATTTAATTAATTTATAATATTTAATAAACTAATTAAATCATGTGGTTTTTTAGAGAATTCAGTTAGTGATTAATACCGAACAATTCAAATATTAACGTTCACACATCATCTTAGCTAGTGGCTTGACAATTTGGCTGAGTTTATCACTTATACATCTTTTGATAAAATCCAATTTTACTTATTATAAGCGGTACCTGGTAGTAGTGATGATTTACACCAATTCTCTTTGTAAAAACTATATCACATTAGAACATATGGAATTGGTTTTGGTCATAACCTAACATCATCCACGTTCAACTTTGTAATTCCAAACACAAAATCGTTGGTTTAATAATAATAATAATAATAATAATAATAATAATTAACCGTACTAATCTGGCCAGAGACTTTGAGTTAACTATAGTTTACCGTGATACTAACCACATATAAATGAGAAGAACTTTTTATTGAATAGCGTTTCACTTTCAATGCTTTAACTCAGACCCAAATATAGTCGTTCGATAGAAGCCAGACCAAGGTTTAACTATAATCAAAGTGGAGTGTCCACATTGAAATTTCATGGTATTCTCAATTTGAGTGAGTTGTGTAGCATCGTTACTTCAAGATTGTATGTTTGACATTAGTTATATTAACTAACAGAGAACTCTCGAGTGAGTCATTCCATAGTTATCTAATAACTATCAGTACGTAATACCTTGGTGCCCTTAATAGCCATGTGAAAAACACTGCCCAATATTTGGAGAGTGTTATGTACTCTAGTCGGTGAATCAATATCCTTTCTCGAAACATCTTGATAAGGAATATTTAAAGCAATATGTTATTTTCAATGTGATAAAATTCTCATGATTACAATACTTTGTAATTACTGTCATATAACATATCATTTAAGGATTTACCATCTATATACTTTAAATTAATTGCTTACTTATTTATATCAGTATATAACAAGTATATGACAGAAAGAAAAACACATTTTATTTTGAACAAGATTGATCACAAAGTTAGATATATGTAACAAATTATAGAATTTCTCTTAGGGCATATGCCTAACTTTATCAATCTTTTACTTGCACTTGGGTCAACTATGGAATCTTATTCCAACTTCGTCGATCGGTTTTCTCAAAAACTAATCGAGTCAATCTGATGCTGATAAACTGCTTTTATCATGTAGAACTACTGGAAGTATATCTCGACTTCTGATGAGCTTTAGATTCTTTTATGAACTGTATCATAACATGGTTATCATATAATAATGTCATGGAATTCTCAACATTTGGAATTACCCCCAGCTCGGATATAAATTTGTCAATTTATTTATACTACTTACACTATAATAGCCTTTGGTTGAATCGGCTACTACTTATTATTTGGAACAATTCGAACTTAAAGTTCTTAACAAGTTTGAACTTGAATTTAGGATTGACATACTATACTTGATAAAATTAATGAAGTTCGAGTCCGCACACCCCTCCATAAGGAGTTCGTTGTTTCTATAAACAATTCCTTAGTATTTCATAAATACTTGAGAGCATTCTAAACTATCATTAATTGATCTTAATCTAGATTTGTGACTTGCTCTATGTATCCAATACATGAGCGAAGTGTGATATTGTAGGTAGTATAACATATATGCTAATTCATGTTGCCAATGCATACAGAACCCATCTTATAGGCTCCATATTAAACAATTTTAATATCGTGTCCACGTTTATCAATTAGGATAATCCCTTTATCCTATTATACTGATTATAAAAGATATCATTTTCAAAACCAATGCCGAGTATCAAGCAACCAAACTAAAATGATTGTAACATGAATACATCGTTAACAATCATAAGTTTGTTGTTTACTTATAGTTCTAGAAATATATTTTAGTACTTATTAATATTCTTTCTTATAAACACACGCTTCCTTTGCATTTTGACTGAAATTCAAATTATTTGATTTCTTTGTCAAAATACTTACTTAACTCTGATGCTTACCGAATAACACTTTCGTATCAATTTTTGATCAAATCTGATACTCATAAACTCGGTCATTGCTTAAACTAACTTCGAGACATTTTGGTTGTTATATGCAAATAGTTTATTTTAAATCATTATTTGGAATTTTTTTTGCAACATATATGCACCAAAACTCAAAGTCTTACCAAGCAATAACTTTTGTGATTGAAATCTGAATTAACTAAAGCATGTTAAATGATGAATCCGTTACGTTAGTTTCAACAATTGAAATTTACGATGTTATTCTTATCAACATCGCTTATATTTCAACCACATTAATCCTCTTCTTGAAGACACTTTCGCAACCAATGGATCATATCCTTTTGGCTACCAATATTAAAATCATATTTTGATAACATACTTGGAATCAATTCCGGATTAGCACATCATACCACTTGGCAGAGTCAATACTCTTAATGGCCTACGTAAGACCGAGGAAGTTCTTTTCTCGACATGAATAAAATTCATAATTTCTCTTTGATGCACAAGATTTATCATTAGACATTCTAATCCATTGCGTCTATTTAGTTTGATTAATTCTACATCATTCATTATCAATTTTATCTTTGGAACGTATCCAAGTCCATCACTACCAATAATTTCTAAAGAATATTTCTCCGTTATGAAGTTGGCATTTCTTGAAACAACAATTGTTTCTCAGTGCAATGGAATAAGTATTCATAAACATTTTACGAGTTGCCTATATATATGTATAAACTGATTAAGTTGTTTTGCATACTTATGTTCATAACATAAACTGGTCAATCAACATTGATCACATTGATCGGTCCTAAACTGCTTTGGGGTGGTTCACATAAGATCTCCCACAAGTAAATATTATGTGCAACTTCTCGACTCACACAACCTGTCAACTCATTGACCTAGGATATGCAGTGGTTGTTTCATCAACTCTAATCTTGTTAATTTTGCAAACTTTATTTTAGATGAAATAGTACTTAACCTTATGTACTTACTTTTATGTACTCGACCTTATAGAAAGAAGTTAATTCAACTTTACTCATTATAAGTCATACTTTGTTCAACAAATTCCAATTACATACTTCTTTTTTTAGTAACCAATGTTGACATTTAGGTAATTTTTGGGTTTATTTAGGCTAAATTGATTAGGTATTTCTTCAAAAGAAAGTGTAACTTATGGTATCATAAAAATTATATATTATTCACTAACTCGATATAAATAAAGCATTAAAATAATTATTTCTATATTTAAATATTAAATATTATGATGAAATGTATTTGGTCTGTAGTTTCTTTTAACTTGAGAAATGTTAGCCTCACACCTACTATGATAAAAGAAAAAACTCTTCCGCTAGCCTGTCGAGTTAATGTTGATATAGTGTAAAATACTTATTAATGATACTCCTACATGTTTCTCTTTCTTTTGCTTTATGCTATATTCATCAATCTAAGTGCAAATGTAAATGTAAATGAAAACTGCATGATAACATGAACATATTTTTACAATTGATAACACATAAGCATTAGAAAATCATTGAAGATAGATAACAAATAAATATACTCATATATAATTTTCCTTTAAAAATAATTATTAACACAGATTAATATTTGCTGGATAAAATGTTGCGGAGATCCATATCATATCCAAATAATCAATTTTGCAACAAAATTCAGGTATTCAATGGATGAAGATTTCCAAAGTTAAGTTCTAATATATGATAGATAACCTGTATAATTTGGACCAGATTTCTCATTACATTTGTCTTGGATGAGAAAATTTTAGCAAACTAATTAAAGTAAAATAAACACACAGCGCTCAACACATATATGCCATTAGTTTAAAATTTTCCATGATTTAGTTTATTAAGCTTTGTAATAGGTTCAAAATTTATATACGATTCATTTAAATTGACGTGGTTGTGTAAATAGTTCATAAAATAGTGTTTAGAAAGTCCTTTCTAAGATCAACACGTACCTATAACATACAAACATTCATATTTTAAGACTATATCTATATGCTTCAATGGCTTTTTTCCGAATAAATAACTACTATGATATGGATCAATCTTTTCTACTTTGATTCTATTTGACCCTAATTTTATTTTTACACTTACCATATAACTATTTGTAGGAGGGTTTAACTATTTGTAGAATGACTATAATTTGTGTAATTTTGTCTTGAATGGGTTCCATATATGATGGTATTTATATGTTATTACTTATCTATATATAATGAGTATACCTACATTTGAAGCTTTGGAAATTACAAAAATATCCATGCTAAACGAGTGCTCCAGACTGGGATTCTAGAGATCTTGGGTGGAAACCCAAAAACATCAAAATTATGTTCCTACCAATTTCACCTTTTTTATACCAAAAGCTTTTTTAAAAGAAAAAAATGAGATGGTTCTTTTGCTATGTACACGTGCATCGTATGTATGAGTACTGGAATATTTACGTTACTTTTCACTTTTCCTATTTCTTACCATATCACTTGGGTGATAGCTCAGAAAGAATATAGTTTAGTTGTAGTTACTACCAAAAGGTAAGAGAGAGGTTCCAATGTCGATAAAAGAACATTGTATAATGATGTTACCTATTGTTGAACTTATATTCGATTATGATGTAACTATTGTAGAGTGGAAATATCAAAAGTTTGACGTGCTTGCACATCAAATCTTAAGGACTTCTCTAGATTCTTTATATTAATTATTAGCGTTATTTGGGACCTTGAGCCCAAAATGCAAGGTAGGAGTAATTTGGATCTAAATTGTGCAAAGAAATGTGAAGGTATATATTTCTACCTTAGTACTCTAATTAAATTTGGATTATTAGTTGTCCATGTAAAATTCATTTTCAATTTACTTTGCACAATCTAATTACTAAATATTGATCTCCATCTTGTACATCCAATGAAGTGGATATTAACTACCATGTGTTCATTTCATACAACAAATGTATCATGTGAAACAGTTATGGTTCCATAGACATTTCATGGGCATAAAAGATTCATAGACCTATTTTGTTGCATGAACCTTAACAAAATACAATTATTTTGAAAAATTATATTGCTAAAAATATTTGTTGTAGTTATAAATACAATGCGCTAAAAAATGAGCCAACCGAAATGCTAAATTTCATTATTGCAATAATATTCTATACATAAAACAATAAATATTTAGTGATAATATAAAAAGATATATTTGCGATCCGTATGCATAACACGAGATCGCAAAGTGTAAAAAAATTAATCTTATTTGGTTGATCGGTGCTCCAAAGATGAGAAACAGGTTGGAGTTATAACTAAGGAATTTACAGCAATGAAGAACTAGATCAAACTTTTATTTTATATTTAGTGAATTTATCATAAATACATTATTCATGTATTAAATACATATGTTTATTTTACTTTAATTCATCTATGAATTAAACGAAGTATTTGGAACCATTTTTGGTATCATTGGACTTTTGACTGCATACATCTTTGTGTACCAATTCGAAAAGTTCACTAACTCTTATGTCACTTCCACTAAACTAGTCTTTATTCTTAATTCCAAAATAACTGTAAAAAATTATAGACACTTCTATGTTATGTAGCCGATGTGATAAATATAGTTATTCTGATAGATTTATTTCATAACAAACAATTAAAACATTCATAAGAATATAAAACTATATTCACTTTTTATCAATATTGAAATTAATTATTATTTCATAAATACTATTTGGTAGATTTACGAAAACAATTTTTGTATCTTGATGCATCCATTAATAAGTATTATATGACATGCTCTTGCTATTTAAGCTATCACTATAATAACATATGAAATATGAAGCTTCATTCGACAACTTATTATGTACTATTTATTTCTTTCAATGTAACTAGTTTATAATTGAGAGTTTCTTATCAAATATCTTAAACTCATAGAAATGACTTTATAGAAAACAATTTTCTATATCATAATAAAAATTGTAATAGAAATCACATTTCTCATTCCATAACTAAGCATCCTTTAGTATTTTATACAATTCTCGTTTCAGATGTCTCTTCATAAAACAGAGTTGTATTCACTATCTTCATCCCAACCGTGCCAAAGTTACATCCACTCTTATACATTCACTTTCCCTTTCTAAAATGGCTAAACCATTCAAATGATATCTTGATTGTAATTAATCACATTGAATACACGATTTCGTATAATGGTTTATTTCCTTATTTCTAGTGAACTAGTTTCGTTGAAGTTTCATACATTGCAAACTACGACCGTCCACCATAAAACATTTATATGTTATCGAATATGATTCAAATACTTGTTTATACCAAAAAGTGGCACAAACACCCAAAGAATTAAAGTAAAGAAATAAGTGAAGAAAGTAAATTAAAATGAGAAATAGTAAGACACACAAACTGTAACAACCCATATATTTTAACAAATATTTTAAATTAATTTTTATTTGAAACTTTGGTTTTTAAATCATTTTAAAAATTGGAATTTTGGATTTTTCAATATAATTTTGGATTTTATTTATATTTTATTTTCCAAATATAATAAAATAACGATTTTCTGAAAATTTTATATTATGGTCAACTTTGGTCAAACTTTGACTTTCAGTTGAAATTTTTAATTTTGAATTTTAAATTTCTAATCTTTTTCTTTGAAGCAGTATTTGTTTCTGATATTCGTCCTGCTGTTCGTTTCGTCAAATTCTGTTTTAAACTTTTAAATTTGATAAAATTCACCCTTTTACATGCAATTTTTCTCTGTACTTTCATTCTTCATTTTCTATTTTATTTTCCCATCTTTTAGTGTGTTTGGGCCTTGTTTATTTTGTTGTGTTAAATTTGTTTGAATTGGGCTTGTGATAGTGGGCTTTGGAAATTCAAGAGGCATAGGTTGCATTGTTGCCTTTACATTTTCCTAACCTCTTCATTTTCTAACCGTTCTCTTCATAGCCGTACAAACTCCACTTCTCACTTTATTATTCACGTACAAGAATTTTTGTTCAGCATCTCATTTCATTTTATCACCTGAGAAATAAAAATTGCTGCAAGTTTTCCATGGTTTCTCTTTCTCCTTCTCTTTTCTTTTTCTTCTTCTTTATTTACAAACTATGCTCGGCCTCTCCAATATGATCACCACCAAGCCTGAACTGCTCATCATCGACCATCACCTCCTCCTCCTCCACCTTCCATGGTCAGCACCACCACATCCACTGACCAATAGCCGTGACCAATCCATCACATCCTATGCACAAAAACCCTAGCCGAACTCATATACACACCATCATCTCCTTGCTTGCCTCGGTCTCCACCACCACTGCCACCTCCTCTAGCACATGAGACGACCTGACATGACCATAGCCTGACCACCAGACCACCTGACCCCTTGCTTGAACACCAGACCGAACCACTTTTGCACTAGGCCGAATCACTTGACCCAAGACCTTCCATCTCCTTGTCTCTTTACATTCACAACTCCTACCCCTTTCAACTTCCTTTGCTTTGCTTCCTACTCTCAGACCATGGCCGAACATATTGCCACAGACCTGACCATAGGCCGAGCCATTGTGTTGGTGATCAAGCCCATTTCCTTGAGGCCGAGCCACTTGTTTGTTCTAGTCTTTGGTTTTCCACTTTTGTCTCTCTTTTGTATTATTTAAATCTTATATTCTTTGTGAATTAATATATACCTATGTATATATTCTATTTTGTTGTTACAAGATTTGGATTTGGGTGCTACTTCTCCTCGAAATTGATTCATGCTTTGTGGAGTTTGAATTGTGTTTTGAATTTGATCTCTAGCTTTAGAGGTGAGTTTATCACTCTTGACAAATCGTACTTATATAAATGCGAAACAATGTCACTTGAACTGTAGTAGTTGATATGCTATGTTATATGCTCACATCTGCCTGTTATCTGACATTATATGATGATATTACCTGATTATATACATGTTGCATCACCTGACATCATATGATATATTTTACTGTTTATTTATTTTCTGTTTCTCATACTGCAAGTTCCCTGTTAGTATAGAATCACTATGGGTTGAAATGATACATACCCGAACGGACTTTAGAATAGGGAAAGGCCGTTATGAGCTGAAATGATATGCTTAAGCGATTTTTATTTTATTTGACTTGGGATTGCGGGTTTGAAATGATAAAACCCGGGATAAATTCATTACGGATTGAAATGATATATTATCCGTATCACTTGACCTAGGTTAGAAAATATTATACCGACCCGTGGTTAAATTTTAAAATGATTTTTCTAAAATTATTAAGTATTTTAAATTTTAAAAATATGGATTTTAACTTAAATTGAATTTAAATGATTTAAAAAGTGATTTCCTAAAAGTTAAAAATTTATAAGTTGATAAATGGTTTAAATTATAATTTAAAAATTTGATTTAACTTAATAATTGAAATTTGATTAAAAATGGGATTTTAGAAATTATTAAGTATTTTTAAAAAGGTGAAATTTTGACTTAATTGGATTAAAATGATTTAAACAGTGATTTCCTAAAAGTTAAAATTTTATAAGTTGATAAATGGTTTAAATTGTAATTTAAAATTTTGATTTAACTTAATAATTGAAATTTGAGCTAAAATGGAAATTTTAAGCTTAACGTAGTAATTAAAATATTTATTTATGAAATGGATACCTTTTTAAAGTAAAAGAAAATATCAAGTTTTTGTTAAAATAAAAGTTAAGCAACTTATAGTGAATTTTGACTTAATGTAAATGAATTATAATTTAATTGGATATTTATTAATAAAATGTTATTTTATTAAATTTATAGGTTAAATGATATCCTGATAAATAATTTTGAAAAGTGGAATAAGTTTGATAAGTTAAAAATGATAAAAGTGGAAGATATATTGTTTAAAAATGTCATAGTACAACTTATAACAGAAATTGTAGCATTCTAGAAATGTTGTGGTTTCAGTGTATTATTTTTTCAAATATACTACTGTCTCTACAGCAGTAGTTTATAAGTGCTGCTATTTCTGAAATGAACTGTATTTCTGAATTACTATTATACCTACTGTAACATTTTATAAGTGCTGTTGTTTCCGAATTGAACTATTTTCTGAAATACTATTTTATCTACAAGTAGTAGTTTCTAAGTGCTGCTGTTTCTAAAGATAAATTTTTTGAAATGCTACTGTAAGAATTATAACATTTTCTAAGTGTTATGAATGCTAAAATACAATGTTATAAATTGTTATAATTGATTGAATGAACTTAGGAAATGCTAAAATTATGGAAATTGAATATTTGATTTGAAAGTATAATGACTTCATATTTAAATGGTTTAAATGAATATGTTTTGATTTGAAATATAAACCATTTTGAAATTTATAACCACGGGTTATAATAACGGTTGGATGTTATAAAGTGTGGCTAGAGGTGGGCAATTGCTGTAGCTTTGCGCTACCCCAGTCACATTAACACTATTATTTTGCATAGTTTGCTTTACCTTAGACATTACTATGATAGCGTTCATTACTGCTTAGTAGATAGTTTAACGGATCCTTAAAGAATGGGCGATCCCAGGCATCCTTTAAGTTACCTATGCATTGCTATTATAGTTCACTTGAGTTGGTTTACATTGTATAAGTATCTATGTCCTGACTCGAGTGTTTTGTGTTTTACTTTACGCTCGGGTCAGCCTGAGTATCACAGCTCTGCTTCACCTTCTGGAGCTAGAGATTTGCTGGAGCTTATTTATCTATCTGCATCCATTTCCATTTCGGTTATTTCCTATTCAGCTATGTTTATGTATTAGTGACTTATGTATTCAGACTTCTGTTGTATTTTCTTTTCAAACTATGATATTTTGTATCTGTTTTGAGATTATTTATGTAGTAGCTTCATGAACTACTATGGTATTTTATTTCCGCTGCGAGTTATTCTGATATTCTGTGTCTGTGATTCTGTGTTTGATTTTATTTGCTCCAAATTTTCTTAACAATCCACTGTTTTGAAGTATTCAAGTCTGACATGTGAGGATTTATTGTCGATTTGAATAGTCCAAAATAGTGGGATGTTACATTTGGTATCAGAGCTTTGGTTTTGGGAAAACCTTAGCCTGTGGAGCAAAAACTCATTAGAGATAGGGTAGAAATACCCTAGAATGAGTGAAATCAATCTTAGAATCATTTCTTTATAAGAGAACGTATTTTCAAAGTATAAAATGATTTTCAAAGGATTTTTCAAAGATTATTTTGATATAAATTTTCTTGTTTTGAAAGAAAATTTTTTCTAGACCTTATTCCTTTCCTTGTCCACCTTGTTGGTAATTTCTTGGTTAGGATTCTCATCGATTAGGATACCTTTGAATTTTGGAACGCTCCCACTTGCTCTAAATTCCATTCTTGTCTTACCCTTTTTGTATTCTTTTGATTCTAGAGCATTCCATAACTCCACTTCGAATGACCTCTATAAAACTCGACGGTCCCGCCAATCTTTGAATGATTTGTAAAGGGGTGAAACTCCCTTACAATTGGCATTGATTCACCGGAGATTTCTATACCTGTTACCCGGCTACTTGGCCCGGCTACAAAGTGACAGTTGCAAAAGTTATAGTTAGCACTAGACAAGATTCTGGCCAAGAAGAGACTGGAGATATAAGGTTTTGATGCAATTGATATGGTTCAGCATGTATGCAGGGCTCGGTGAACGCAAGTTGCTTGCTTTGGGCCGACGTACCTTGTTCTTGGGCTTACATTGGGAGTCCAGCCTATCTTCGTCTATAAATAGATGGGCAGTGACACAGTTGAAGGGACCTTTTTTGGGAGAACTCCAGGGAGACGCTGCCATTTTTTATACTCTCCTCTTTTAATTCAAACTAGTATTCCAGTGATTGGTTTACAGATTGTATCTGTATTCAAGTAATTGAGAAAGTAATAAAGATTTCATTCAAAGTGAACGTAGGCAATTACGCCGAACCACTATAAATCTGGTGTTCTCATTTTTATTGTTTTATTTGGCATTCAATTACATTATCTCTCTATTTTAATTTACTCTCTTCATTAATCTCTCTACATAACTCTTCTTAAGGGTGTTAGTGACCAATTTTGGTGCTAACATTTTGGCGCTTTCACTGAGAATTAAATTCTCAGCTTGATTGGATCTCATCGTCTACTAGTGGATTTCCCTATTCGTGAGATAGATCCAGTTGTTTACCAGCAAACATCCTATTCTACTCAGATTTAAAAGAAATATAAAGGAAGTTGATAGCCATAGTCAGAGAAACTAAGTTTACTGCCCCCTGTTTTTGGGAGATTTGATTATGATAAGTTTCTTGTTTAGAGTTAAGAAAGTGCTTATGCTCATGTGAAAGGGTTGGATTCACTGATGTACGCAAGATTTGGGGATTGGATGTTGAGGTTTGCACTCAAGTTGAATGAAGGCCGACCCCCAACCCTCTGAAGGCAATTCAGCCGATCTCTCATATGGCCGAACACTCACCAAGGCAAGCACACATATACCGATCACTCCAAAACATCTATACGCGCGACCGACTCGGTGTATGCCGAGCGAGAGTACACCGAGCGACCCAGCGTATGCCGAGCGACCCAGTGTATGCCGAACGGGACTACGTCGACAGACCCAGTGTATGCCGAGCGAGACTACGCCGACCGACCCAGTGTATGTCGAGCGAGAGTACACCGAGCGACCCAGGGAATGCTGAGAGGGAGTATGCCGAGCGACCCAGTGTATGCCGAGCGGGACTACGCCGACCGACCCAGTGTATGCCGAGCGAGAGTACACCGAGCGACCCAGTGTATGCCGAGCGGGAGTATGCCGACCGACCCAGTGTATGCCGAGCAGGACTACGCCGACCGACCGACCGACCGACCCAGTGTATGCAGCACAGTGCCTCCGGATAGTGAATTCAAAACTCAACTTAATAAAGGAACATTCTATCCACTCCCCTGACATCCCATGATCGACCAGGGCATAGAGGATCTAGCAGCAGCTTATGAACGACATCAATGGAATGGACAAGCAACCGCTATTCAAACGGTACTCCCAAAGGTTTGAGAACATAGATGAAATGACTCTAGCAAACGCCAAGATGACTCCCAACACCATTCTTCGCTGATCCAACACTTCGAATTTAGTGACTCCAAGCAAACCAATGTTTGGCTCTAAGCAATTTATTCCAAATACTAACAAAGATATCATACTGATCGCGTTTGAGGAGAGTCGACCTCCAGATATATTTTGGCAGCTAGTTAGCTGAAGAGCCTCCTACGACTATGGATCGTTTCTTTTACAAAATGAATCAGAACTAAAGTAAGAAGGAGTGGAGCAGACTAGGAAAAATAACAATGCAGGCCCGTCGGCTAAGGACACTGATTCTAGTAGACAAAAACAAGATCTCAAAATTCGACTCATATGCTCTTTGGTAGATTCAATCGATAGCCTCTACTTGGAAGCTCATCACTCATAGTGGTACTGAAAACCAACCTCGAAAGAGTCCACCAAAGTCCAGAGAAAATCAAGGGAATGTTGTATATTCCAAGATGCACACTGATCCTAACACTGGCGATTACAAACACCTCTGAGGTGTGATCGAAAAGCTTTTTCGAAAAGGAAAGCTTCAATAGTACGTGCAAGCCTTCTAGAAGGGTGAGCCAGAAACTGCGGATGCCCATCAATAAATAACTATAATTAATAATTGAACCGTTGGTAGTCGACATCCCGCTAGAAGGGGTTAGGGGCAGCGTTGAAAAGCACACAATGCTGCTCCACTTATCAACGAGATTTATACCAATCTTCTTCGGATTGTTTCTATTTCAATTTCAATTGTGCTTTAAATTATGACCGACTTAAACTAAATTTTTCCAAAACGATGCAGGTGACCAAGTACTCAGAGTTGGCCACCAACCAATCCACGCAAACCTCAATCGGATTTGTGGAGTTTCATCAAGACGAGCATGATTCGATCGCTCATCATCAACCATGTGCCTTTGATTTGGGGCCAAGGACTAGAGATTGAAAAGCTCATCACGGTCAGAGCCCAACACAAAGCCAACATGACCGACCATCCATTCATCGACCTCCACAATTGCCTTGGAGACCTAAACAAGGCTTGGAATGAATGTGGCCCGATCATCCAATCCTTGGGTCATAAAGTAAAGTTCGATAAAATACATATGCTTCTCATAGAGCTCAGCGTTGCTGGGATCTAACTAGAGCGGACATGATTTGATCATCTACTCATCAAATCCTACCCTAAACACAAAAGGTGGTTCGAAAGCCCGACTTGAAGTAGCTATGATAGACTGCCTACTCGTTAACCATTGCTCTCAATACATGGAAGCGACTTCATCGTGAAACATATGAAACTTACTTTGTCTACCCAGTAATCCATCATCCTCGTTTTCTGGAAAGAGATATGAAGCAAATTGTGCGAGACTTGATTATCCAACCCCGGCATGGATGTGATCCAACCATCTGTCATATACCTCCTTCCTTGACTTGATTGGAAGAGCTATAATCACCAAGCGGACGAGAATCGACCGTCCATTTTTAAAGTTTCATCCTTGATGCTGGGGGCAGAGTCCCATTCCATGAGCAAACGTGCTTTGATCGTTCATTCGACAACATTAGCCTCGATACGGTAAATGAAATACAAATCAAACGGGTGGAAATACGACTGCTCTCCATAAAAATCTCTAAGTCCTTGAAGCGGACTAGAGTACTCTGAGTCCCCAAGGCGCGGACTAGAGTGTAAACGACTTGAGAAAAATCTCTAAGTCCCTGAAGCGGACTAGAGTACTCTGAGTCCCCGGAGCGCGGACTAGAGTATAAACGACTTGAGAAAAATCTCTATGTCTCTGAAGCGGACTAGAGTACTCTGAGTCCCAGAGTGCGGACTAGAGTATAAACGACTTCAGAAAAATCTCTAAGTCCCTGAAGCGGACTAGAGTACCCTGAGTCCCCAGAGCGCGGACTAGAGTATAAACGACTTAAGAAAAAAATCTCTATGTCCCTAAAGCGGACTAGAGTACCCTGAGTCCCCAGAGCGCGGACTAGAGTATAAACGACTTCAGAAAAATCTCTAAGTCCCTGAAGCGGACTAGGGTACTCTGAGTCCCCAGAGCACGGACTAGAGTATAAACGACTTGAGAAAAATCTCTAAGTCCCTGAAGCGGACTAGAGTACTCTGAGTCCCCAGAGCGCGGACTAGAGTATAAACGACTTGAGAAAAATCTCTGTGTCCCTGAAGCGGACTAGAGTACTCTAAGTCCCCAGAGTGCGGACTAGAGTATAAACGACTTTAGAAAAATATCTAAGTCCCTGAAGCGGACTAGAGTACTCTGAGTCCCCAGAGCATGGACTAGAGTATAAACGACTTGAGAAAAATCTCTATGTCCCTGAAGCGGACTAGAGTACTCTGAGTCCCCAGAGCGCGGACTAGAGTATAAACGACTTCAGAAAAATATCTAAGTCCCTGAAGCGGACTAGGGTACTCTGAGTCCCCAGAGCGCGGACTAGAGTATAACGACTTGAGAAAAATCTCTAAGTCCCTGAAGCGGACTTGAGTACTCTGAGTCCCCAGAGCGCGGACTAGAGTATAAATGACTTGAGAAAAATCTCTATGTCCCTGAAGCGGACTAGAGTACTATGAGTCCCCAGAGCACGGACTAGAGTATAAACGATTTGAGAAAAATCTCTAAGTCCCTGAAGCGGACTAGAGTACTCTGAGTCCCCAGAGCGCGGACTAGAGTATAAACGACTTGAGAAAAATCTCTAAGTCCCTGAAGCGGACTAGAGTACTCTTAGTCCCCGGAGCGCGGACTAGAGTATAAATGACTTGATGAAAATCTCTACGTCCCAAACTGTGGACTAGAGCATAAACCATTCGAAAAATCTCTAAGTCCCTAGAGCGTGGACCAACGCATGAACACAAATTGGGCGCGAGTCGACCGGGGGAAGAATAACTCTAAGTCACTAGAATGCAAAGTGGCGTATAAACACCGATAAATAGATGAGTGGATTCCGACAGTTCTCTATTCCGCAAACTTCGGCCGGAAATCGACAGGAGGAATATTAACTCGCTAAGGATGGAGTTCGACCATCCGACTTGTGGTTTGGCCAAATCAATGCTGGGGGCAGGAGTACAAATCACTGAAAGCTAAATACGACAGCTCATTATAGCTCTAGCTTGGAGTTCTTTACAACTTAAGGCAACGGCTGCAAGGAGGCCTCAATACAAAACCAATCAAAATGACATCTAAAGCTACGGGCGACCGACTATATCATACCTCAAATCGAGGGTCAATATTGATCCGCACCAAGCACATACGAATGTGACCCGAATGTCCCTTGAAAAACTATGACCACCAGAGTGTGGAAAGGAGAGTAAACCACGAAGACTTGGTCATTAATTCTTCAGCACCCTCCTTCGATCCGTCAGGAGGAATATGAAATTGGATGAGCATAACCCGACTGCACTTGAGCCAACTTTACCCCAAGATCTGGCTACAGAACATGAACCAAAGTGGACGTAGCTGACCGTCCAGTACCCAACTTACGCCCATAAACTGACGAGGCATCGAAGTATTCCCCTTGGAATGAAAAACCATTATACAATCCAGGATAAGCAAGACTCAGCCTCCCATCAACTGACCCGATCCCACGATTCAACGGGAAAGAGAGTAAAGCTAAAATGGGCATGGCTGGCCTTCCTACTTATCGGTATATGCCCCGTACTTGGGGGCACGAGAGAGAAGGAGGATGAATGTGAACCAATTATTCACCGATCGACTCTATGTATTTTGAGTTTAGGTGGGAGTATAAACGTAGCTAGGACGAGACTCAACCGTCCACACAGTACATTTATCAACCCGAGATTGGGAGCAGAAGCGTGATCATCCAAAGACTGGCTACGATAGCTCAATATTGAAACTTATATATAGTGTTTACAACTATTCAAGGCTATGACCGGAAGGATGTCTAGCGATAGAATCATTAAATCGATGCCTAAGCTCGTTGGCAATTGACTATCGACCCGAAGGACGGATAAAAGGTCATGAATGCGTTTAATGGAAAGAGCGTTACTCGAATATACAAGCAACTCTAAACTCAAAGCAAGATCCAACTATGCAGCTTCACGCAACTCAAGGATGACCCCTACTCGACATTTTCTTCAACGTGCTTCTAAGCCTGATCTTTGGCCATTTGCACATAATCGATCAGAGCATTCGGAGTCCTTCACTATCAGACTTAATAACTTATGACAAGACTCTAGGATTCGACCAGAGTAACCATCAACATTGACCATCCCAACCATATTTCACTTTGAATGTTACGTAAAATAGTTATATCTGAACTCAAAGAATCCGAGATTGCACCTGCTATGCTGACAATCAACATTGCAGCCAGCCATGGCAACCCTTTCCGGGTGCTGAATATCGGATCACAGCTCAGTGCAATGATGGTAAAAGAATTAGTTGGATTTCTCAGAATAAATGATGATATGTTCCCTTGGACCTATTCTGACATGCATTTGTGATTTCACCGACTATCGCGAGCCATGCGTTGAATATCGACCCAAAGCTACAAAAGCTAGCATCATACAACGACCTGAGACGTTTGAAAGACTACTTAAATAGAATATCGAACTAAGCCAATTTGATATCACTTATTTCCCTCGAAGGGCTATCCAAGGATGGAAATTAGTAGACCTCATATCTGAATTCACTACTTCAGATGACTACTCGAAGAGTAGTGGAGAACCAACCAACAGATGGAAAATGTACGCGGATGAAGCATCTAGTGATCAGTGTTATTGGCACATGAGTCGTGTTAATGACTCCTGAGGAACGATCGATCTTCTACGTCCTAAAACTCGGTTCCCGTGTAACAAACAACGATGCTTAGTAGCCTCGACCGCCAGCCTCAAACTTGCTAGAGAACTTGGAGTGGAAACTTTACATATCTTTTGTGATTCCTGATTGGTAGCCTGCAAAGTTAGAAAGTTAATCTTGCCAGGAGGCATTGTCTTGCTCCTTATCTCGGCCAGTTCCAAGAGCTACTAGCCAACTTCACATATTACATCATTACACACATCCTCAACGAACGAAATGAAAAGAGTCAAGTCACTTGCCAGGTTGGCCAGTTTCAGGGACATGCAACAGACATACTTTTTTCCGGTTGAAATACTTAATATTCCAAGTATTGACGGATGGAGATCGATTAGATCTTGGAGTCAGAGCCATAAAAGGGGTCACGGTCGACTCCTATCAAAAACTATCTACAATGAGGAGTTCTTACTGAACGGAGGAATGGAAAATGACAGATCCTCCTCAAAGCTTCACTCCAAATCATCCAAGAAGAAGTCATGTGTAGAAAGGAGTTTATCCATTCCTATGCCTCGATGTATCACCCATGATGAAATCAAACAAGTCTTCAGAGAATTTCATGAAGAAAAATGCAACGATCACACCAAAGGGCAAACCCTTGACAAAGAAAATACTCCGTTATGGGTATTACTGGCCAACTGTCAATCGAGATGCAACTGATCATGCTAGACAATGTGACGAGTGCAAGATGTTTGCAAAAATTTCGAGAGCCCCGCTAATGGAAATTACTCAAATGGCTAATCCATAGCCATTTGGCACTTAGAGGCATTGACATCGTCATCTTCTTGCCAATCCTAAAGGTGGTGCGAAATACATCATCGTAGTAGTTGATTACTTCATCAAAAGGGCAGATGTAGAACTTTTAACCAATACCAAGACTTAGAAAATAATCAACTTCACTGTCCAGTACGTCATCTGTCATTATGACCTTCCACAAACCGTTATAACCGATCATGAAGCTCAATTCAACAACGCTAAATTTGAAAACTTCTACCGTCGGCATCATTTTGAAAAGAGATTTGCGGTATTTGCTCGCCCTCAAGCAAATGGACAAGTGAAAGCTGTGAACAAAATCATAAAGTCTATTTTGAAGAGAGGTTTTGAAAAGGCTATAGGTAAATGGGTGAATGAGCTCCCAATAGCTTTATGGTATTGCATAACTACCCGAGAGTTCGCGACTGGCCATACTCCATTCGCCCCACTTACGACTCCGAGGCCACCATCTAAATATAACTTGAAGTCCCCTCTCATCGAGTGGCTAATTACAACCAATATTTCAAAAAAATACTATATATATATAAACATGGAATTGCAATCGAATTCCAATTAAACTAGAAGGAATTGGTGATGACTCACAAACATATAAAACACATCTAGGAGCCAATGGCTAGAACATGTACCTGAACATGCATGTGTATATTCAAAAAACAATTCGACTTCTTGAAATCAACAGAAATTGAATTTTCACTTAAGGTTATTAAGAAAAGACTGGATTAGATAGCCGAAGCCTACTAGTCCTGTAGAATCGGATACAGATGACCACTGATGAACTACAATCCTGAATTTATACTATTGGGAATCGACCAAGCGTCATGGCGATCGAAGAAGGATACGACACTTTGGGAGGATAAAATTGAAGGATAATGACTATTCAGGAAACATGATTGATTTCTTTCTGGAGACTCTAACTTGCTTCGATTAAAAGCACGTCATGTATGCAACAAGACGTACTTTGGGGGGCAAATGTTACCCGGCTACTTGGCCCGGCTAAAAAGCGACAGTTGCAGAAGTTATAGTTAGCACTAGACAAGATTCTGGCCAAGAAGAGACTGGAGATATAAGGGTTTGATGCAATTGATATGGTTCGACATGTATGCAGGGCTCGGTGAACACAAGTTGCTTGCTTTGGGCCGATGTACCTTGTTCTAGGGCTTTCGTTGGGAGTCCAGCCTATCTTCGTCTATAAATAGATGGGCAGTGGCACGGTTGAAGGACCTTTTTTGGGAGAACTCCAGGGAGACGCTGCCATTTTTTATACTCTCCTCTTTTAATTCAAACTGGTATTCCAGTGATTGGTTTACAGATTGTATATGTATTCAAGTAATTGAGAAAGTAATAAAGATTTCATTCAAAGTGGACGTAGGCAATTACACCGAACCACTATAAATCTGGTGTTCTCGTTTTTATTGTTTAATTTGGCATTCAATTACATTATCTCTTTATTTTAATTTACTCTCTTCATTAATCTCTCTACATAACTCTTCTCAAGGGTGTTAGTGACCAATTTTTTTGCTAACAATACCCTCGGTTTAGATGCTTCTATCTTTTGCTATGCCGAATTCTATCTCTGGCGATCGAATGTCGATTTGCCTTAGAATCCTGCATCGATCATATTCCTGAAGTCACGGTTGACCCGGTTAAGGTCGCCCGCGATTTATATAAGTATGTCCATCTACTATTTGTAATTAATTATCTCATCTTCGTTCGAGCCTATCTTCGAATCAGAATTCTATTTGATTACAGTTCCTCTAATTTGAATCTCTATCTTTGTTTTGAAATCCATTCTTGAATCATCCCTTGAAAAATTGTGTTGTTTGTATTTTAGAAATTGTTTTATATATCGAAATTATTATTTTGATAAGACTGATTATATTTTATATATAAGAGTGAAATGTTTCAGATAAGAATTATATACCTTTTAAAAACGAGAATTTAAAGTTTCGAAAGGATTTGAAATTTTGGAAATTATATAAGAAATTGATTTATACAAAAATGATTTATAACTGAAGGGTTTTGAATTTGAAATTTGAGAGATTGAACTCCGGCATTTTGAAACTGGTTTTAAGATTTTGAAAATATATAATAATACGATTTGAAAGTATTTTCCGAATAAGAAATGTTTCAAATGACTTTAAATGAGTTCCAATGGTTTCAAAGAAATTTCAAAGAAGTTCTCAAGAAAATGGAAGTCCAGAACCCACTTATGTCGCTGGAGAATGATTTCGATGATGAGTGCACGCATCATCGACATTGATTTTCGAGTTTCAGAGTGGGGGAGAGGCCACCTTAGTAGCTTTGCTATGCGATTGATTTTGTGAAACCAATTTTGATTTCGAATTCCGAAGTATGATTTGACATTCGAAAGATATATGTATATATATTTGAAACAGTTTGAACGAGCCCGGTGTTCAGTCCTCGAGTTTTGGATTTGATTTGGTATAACCCTATCTTTTGAAATTGATTTACTGATTTGTTGCTGATTTCCAACTCTTGGATTGGAAATTTGATTTCTCCGACTATTTTGAATGTTCGAACACTTCCAATTCGAGGTTTAATTTTTTTAAAGCTAAGAAATTTCGAAAGTATAAATTATTTGATAAAGTATATAAGTTTAGTTTTGTATGTTTAAGTATAAAGTAATAAGATTTAAATAAGTTTGAAACTGTTTTGTTAGGTAAATGAATAAGACTATTTTGAATTATACTAATATGAAATTTAGTTTTAAAATATTTTGAATAAAAATTTAGTTTTAAATGTTTTAACTTAGTAACATCTTTTATAAAACTATATATATATATATATAATAATTTTCAAAGGGTAAAGTGGATCTTTCAAATAAAAATAAATAGTTTATAGGATTTAAAGGGATGGGTATAAACTAGGAAATCATTTTTGGGGTATAATTGATTTTGAGGAAAGGATTTGATTTCGAAAATAGATTGGGATTTAAAACCCAGTATTTATTTGATATCTATATTTTTCAAATATAGAGTTTATAATGATTCAGGTTGGAAAGATAAATTTGAGATTGATTTGAAATTATATTTATTTAAGAATTATACTTAAATAAGTTTGATCTGAAATTTATTAAAAATTGAAATTTCGAAGATATGATTTTTATAACTTGGATTTGATTAAAAGTGACTTAAATGCATATTTCAAATTTATATAAATTTGAATGGGATATTTTGTTTATTTAAATTTGAAAATTGGGGTTGTATTTAGATGTTATTGAAATGATTAAGTAAATATTTCAAACTAAATAATAGTAAAGTGAATTTGAGATATAAATGAAATTATCAAATTTAGTTTTGAAATATTGAATATATAAAGCTTTGGAATATATTGAAATTGAAATGGTTTATTTTGTGGTTCACATCTGTATTTGAAATCGATAAAATTTGAAATGGTTTATTGAGAAACTGAATTGAATTGAAATTTGAGGATTTAAGATTGGATTAAATTTTAATTTTGGAATCTGAGTTGAGTTGAATCGATTTGTAGAATTTGAAGAAACTATTTTATTATATAAAGTATTTTAAAACTATTTTATATTATTTTATAAACTATTTTTAATATAAACTATTTTTAATATAACTATTTTCTTATATAAACTATTTTTAATATAACTACTACTAATATAAACTATTTTAAAAATACTAATTATTTTAATATAAATTGTTTTAACTTATTACTATTTTATTTAAATATTTTATTTTACAAACTATTTTATTCTATATACTATTATTAATATCTAAACTGTTTGAAGGAAAGTGTTATGATTTCAAGTGTTATGATTTCCTAAGTTTGAATTTCAAAGTATTATGATTTCCAAAGCATTATTATTTCAAATTGTTTGGGTTCGAAAGTATTATATCCTTGAAAGTACTATGATTTTGGAAATGAATTTGTCTAACATAAAATATGTTGATTTGGAAACAAACTTGGATTATTTTCTAAACCTATTACCTTGGAAACTTTAAAACTGAAGATATTTAGTTTGGAAGAAATAATTTGGTGAAATCGTATATGATTTTGAAACTGAACTGATATTGAAACGAATTGAAATTGAGAACCTTATTTTACTAAACACTTGATTTGGGAGTTATCGAACTTATAAAATTGATTTGTATAAGTATGAAGTTGATTCGAAAACTATTAATTTGGAAAGGTACTCAATTTGAAAAGTGAAATTTTATATAATCGAAGTCTATAAAAATGTGATTTGATATACTTTTGATTTTGGAAAGTATTTGATTTGAAAATGAAAATCTTATATATAATGGACTTTATATAAGTATGATATTTGAAATTGATTTGAAAGGTACTATATGATACATATTTTTGAAGTAAAGATATGGAAAGTGCCTTCTGCTTGATATCCTATTTGTGGCCACATTTGGGATTCATTCTATCGATATCATTCTCTCTGATTTGGTTTTCCGGATATGATACTCGAGTGCCATGACGTTACCCATGGTCTTATGAACTCGACTGCATAGCGTAATTCGCAGGGGCTGTGATGGCCTACGGGTACGGATGTTTCCTAGGGGATCCAGGCGTAACCATTGTGTATCTGCGATCTATGGTCGTTTTGTAGCATAATCCGCAGGGGCTGTGATGGCCTACGGGTACGGATGTTTCCTGGGGGATCCAGACGTAACCATTGTGTATCTGCGGTCTACAGTTGTTATCATGGCTTAATTCGCAGGGGCTGTGACGGCCTACGGGTACGGATGTTTCCTGGGGGATCCAGGCGTAACCATTGTGTATCTGCGATCCATGTTTCGGTTTGATTCGGTTGATTTGTTTGGATTGTACTTTCCATATCAGTTTTGAAAGTTTTTCCAGTATTTTCACTGGGTGTTGAAACAAGTCTACTAAATACTTGGAGAATTCTAGCTTTGCGCCTGATCAACGCATGGCCAGAGTTTGCAAGAATGAGGATAAACTTGTTGAGACATCGAGTTATAAAAGTATTTTCAAAAAGGAAATTTTGTTTCGATATAAAAGTATTTTATTATAAAAGTATTTTGATAAAGTATTATATAAATGATATTTTGATCAATTCTCTTTCTAAATAATTTAAAGTGTTTAAAATATTGTTTATTTATATACTACACGGTTTAATAGTAAATTATTAGTGTTGTAAATATTTTAGAAGTTATTAATTAAATACAATATATTTAAAGAAAATGATTCTTGATTTATTAATAATATTGAAAAGTATCTTGAAATAAATTAATAAATTTATGAATTATGGATTTAATGTTTTCAATAGTTTCTTTGTAAATACAAGTAATGATATAAATAATTGTATTCAAAGGTGTTATTTAAACATATAAATGGTATTTATAAAGGAATCAAGAAATTTTACAAATGGGTTTAACCAAATTATTAAATATTAATTAATTTAAATTGAAATTTATATAGTAAAATTAATTGTATATCCTTGTCTTTCAACTTATTTTTCTTTCTAGTTGTTTCTATTCTCCTACCTTCTTCCTTTTCGAGGACGAAAAGTTTTGAGTGGGGGAGAGTGTAAGAGCCCATATATTTTAACAAATATTTTATATTAATTTTTATTTGAAACTTTGATTTTTAAATCATTTTAAAAATTGGAATTTTGGATTTTTCAATATAATTTTGGATTTTGTTTATATTTTATTTTCCAAATATAATAAAATAATGATTTTCTAAAAAATTTATATTTTGGTCAACTTTGGTCAAATTTTGACTTTCAGTTGAAATTTTTAAATTTGAATTTTAAATTTCTAATCTTTTTCTTTAAAGCAGTATTTGTTTTTGATATTCGTCCTGCTGTTCGTTTCGTCAAATTCTGTTTTAAACTTTTAAAATTTGATAAAATTCAGCGTTTTACACGCAATTTTTCTCTGTACTTTCATTCTTCATTTTCTATTTTATTTTCCCATCTTTTAGTGTGTTTGGGCCTTGTTTATTTTGTTGTGTTAAATTTGTTTGAATTGGGCTTGTGATAGTGGGCTTTGGAAATTCAAGAGGCATAGGTTGCATTGTTGCCTTTACATTTTTCTAACCTCTTCATTTTCTAGCCGTTCTCTTCATAGCCGTACAAACTCCACTTCTCACTTTATTATTCACATACAAGAATTTTTGTTCAGCATCTCATTTCATTTTATCACCTGAGAAACAAAATTTGCTGCAAGTTTTCCATGGTTTATCTTTCTCCTTCTCTTTTCTTTTTCTTCTTCTTTATTTACAAACTATGCTCGGCCTCTCCAATATGATCACCACCAGACCTGAACAGCTCACCACTGACCATCACCTCCTCCTCCTCCACCTTCCACGACCAACACCACCACATCCACTGACCAATAGCCGTGACCAATCCATCACATCCCATGCACAAAAACCCTAGCCGAACTCATACACACACCATCATCTCCTTGCTTGCCTCGGTTTCCACCACCACTGCCACCTCCTCCAGCACATGAGATGACCTGACATGACCATAGCCTGACCACCTGACCCCTTGCTTGAACACCAGACCGAACCACTTTTGCACTAGGCCGAACCACTTGACCCAAGACCTTCCATCTCCTTGTCTCTTTACATTCACAACACCTACCTCTTTCAACTTCCTTTGCATTGCTTCCTACTCTCAGACCATGGCCGAACATATTGCCACAGACCTGACCATAGGCCGAGCCATTGTGTTGGTGATCAAGCCCATTTCCTTGAGGCCGAGCCACTTGTTTGTTCTAGTCTCTGGTTTTCCACTTTTGTCTCTCTTTTGTATTGTTTAAATCTTATATTCTTTGTGAATTAATATATACTTATATATATATTCTATTTTGTTGTTACAAGATTTGGATTTGGGTGCTACTTCTCCTCGAAATTGATTCGTGCTTTGTCGTGCTTTGCGGAGTTTGAATTGTGTTTTGAATTTGATCTCTAGCTTTAGAGGTGAGTTTATCACTCTCGACAAATCGTACTTATATTAATGCGAAACAATGTCACTTGAATTGTAGTAGTTGATATGCTATGTTATATGCTCACATCTGCCTGTTATCTGACATTATATGATGATATTACCTGATTATATACCTGTTGCATCACCTGACATCATATGATATGTTTTACTGTTTATTTATTTTCTATTTCTCACATTGCAAGTTCCCTGTTAGTATAGAATCACTATGGGTTGAAATGATACATACCCGAACGGACTTTAGAATAGGGAAAGGTCGTTATGAGCTGAAATGATAGGCTCAAGCGATTTTTATTTTATTTGACTTGGGATTGCGGGTTTGAAATGATAAAACTCGGGATAAATTCATTACGGATTGAAATGATATATTATCTGTATCACTTGACCTAGGTTAGAAAATATTATACCGACCCGTGGTTAAATTTTAAAATGATTTTTCTAAAATTATTAAGTATTTTAAATTTTAAAAATATGGATTTTTAACTTAAATTGGATTTAAATGATTTAAACAGTGATTTCCTAAAAGTTAAAATTTTTATAAGTTGATAAATGGTTTAAATTGTAATTTAAAAACTTGATTTAACTTAATAATTGAAATTCGATTAAAAATGGGATTTTAGAAATTATTAAGTATTTTTAAATGTAAAAAAAGTGAAATTTTGACTTAAATTGGATTTAAATGATTTAAACCGTGATTTCTTAAAAGTTAAAATTTTATAAGTTGATAAATAGTTTAAATTGTAATTTAAAAATTTGATTTAACTTAATAATTGAAATTTGAGTTAAAATGGAAATTTTAAGCTTAACTTAGTTATTAAAATATTTATTTATGAAATGGATACCTTTTTAAAATAAAAGAAAATATCAAGTTTTTGTTAAAATAAAAGTTAAGCAACTTATAGTGAATTTTGACTTAATGTAAATAAATTATAATTTAATTGGATATTTATTAATAAAATGTTATTTTATTAAATTTATAAGTTAAATGATATCCTGATAAATAATTTTGAAAAGTGGAATAAGTTTGATAAGTTAAAAATGATAAAAGTGGAAGATATATTGTTTAAAAATGTCATAGTACAACTTATAACAAAAATTGTAGCATTCCAGAAATGCTGTGGTTTCAGTGTATTGTTTTTCCAAATCTACTACTGTCTCTACAATAGCAGTTTATAAGTGCTACTGTTTCTGAAATGAACTGTATTTCTGAATTACTATTATGCCGACTGTAACATTTTATAAGTGCTACTGTTTCCGAATTGAACTGTTTTCTGAAATACTATTTTATCTACAAGTAGCAGTTTCTAAGTGCTGCTGTTTCTAAAGATAAATTTTCTGAAATGTTACTATAAGAATTATAACATTTTCTAAGTGTTATGAATGCTAAAATACATTGTTATAAATTGTTATAATTGATTGAATGAACTTAGGAAATGCTAAAATTCTGGAAATTGAATATTTGATTTGAAAGTATAATGACTTCATATTTAAATGGTTTAAATAAATATGTTTTGATTTGAAATATAAACCATTTTGAAATTTATAACCACGGGTTATAATAACGGTTGGATGTTATAAAGTGTGGCTAGAGGTGGGCAATTGCTGCAGCTATGCGCTACCCCAATCACATTAACACTATTATTTTGCATAGTTTGCTTTACCTTAGACATTACTATGATAGCATTCATTACTGCTTAGTAGATAGTTTAATGGATCCTTAAAGGATGGGCGATCCCAATCATCCTTTAAGTTACCTGTGCATTGCTATTAAAGTTCACTTGAGTTGCTTTACATTGTATAAGTATGTATGTCCTTATTTGAGTGTTTTGTGTTTTACTTTACGCTCGGGTCAGCCTAAGTATCACAGCTCTGATTCACCTTCTGGAGCTAGAGATTTGCTGGAGCTTATTTATCTATCTCTCATCCATTTCCATTTCGGTTATTTCCTATTCAACTATGTTTATGTATTAGTGACTTATGTATTCAGACTTCTGCTATATTTGCTTTTCAGACTATGATATTTTGAGATTATTTATGTAGTAGCTTCATGAACTACTATGGTATTTTATTTCCGCTGCGAGTTATTTTGATATTCTGTGTCTGTGATTCTGTGTTTGATTTTATTTGCTCCAAATTTTCTTAACAATCCACTGTTTTGAAGTATTCAAGTCCGACGTGTGAGGATTTATTATCGATTTGAATAGTCCAAAATAGTGGGATGTTACACAAACTTTATAATGGTTTGGCTAATCGTTGCCTACGTCCATTTAACTTTGTTGCCGATTCGATTGTTGTTTTCAAGAGGTGTTATTATGGATCGGTAATGATCCCCATAATTACAAGAAACACATAAATTCGTGAAACAACTAAAATCAAATCCCCAAAACATCATCATATTCCTCTATTTTTAATTGAAGGTCGTCGAGAATCCCTCCACCACGTTCCCCACATCAAGGAAGAGAGGTGCTAGGAAGAACGTGTCCACATGAGAAACATTCAGCGATCGGTACTGATCCATGGCCAGGGATTGGTATTGATCCATTTGATAACTTCATGGGTCCTCCATTTAGCTTTGGGTAGATGTGACTTGCTTGTGGCTTCATGTTCTTCACCTTGATTGCTTTGCTAGAAGCTCATTTTTGGGTTTCTTAGATCGATGGTGGAATGGAGTTTCTGGTTTCATGTACACGAGATGCTTGATGGCTATTACACGCGAATGATCCAAAAAGCTTGAAGAGGGGCTTTGAATATCATAGTTTGTGATTTGTTGGGGGTGATGGATTGTTTTGATGAACTTTCAGGGATCGGTACCGATCATTGCTCAGGGATAGGTACCGAGCCTTATTGTCTTTGTTAAATGGACTTTGGATGGTTGTTAGTTGATGCATGGGGTGTTGGAATTCTTTTGGAAGCTGATGGCTTTATTCTTGGCTTGTAATTTTTGGTTGTACTTGGCATCTGGGTTCGCTAGTTATCACTCTAGGCACTCTACCCGATAACCTTCAAGTTCAACTAGTCAGTTTCATCCAAATACGGCTTGGTCAAAAGGCTGGATAATACTTGCCCCCAAAAGTACTTCCTGTTTCCAACATGACGTGCTTTGAATCGTGACAGGTTGGGATTGCTTCATATATTTTAACCTACACTTCGAATGGTTGTCATCCTTTCTTCGGACTATTTCGATGAAGTGTAGTGTCTTTGACCGTTCGTTGTAACGCTTTACTTGGCTCATGCCTGTTGACCTGGCATTATAAAAACTAGAGTGTGCTCGAGCAGTTTGTCACTCCAGATTTAGGAGCTTTCAACGGGCCTCCTTCTTGGATTCCACTTGTTTGAACTCATTTGACTTTAACCAAGCTCAGTCTAAATTGCAATAGAGATCTGAATTAAGCTAAATCAGTCATCAGGAGCTTAACTGTTTGAGTGCCCATCAGGAGCTTAATGGTTCGAGTGCCCATCTTCGGGTACCCTTCTTCAATCGTATCCGATTCTAGGGTCCGATCGAATTTTGATCACCTAAAACGGTGGTCTGGACATCCCTCTTTGGAATGTTTGCCCATGATCGTGCCTACCTCTGGGCATCGATCGGAGTTGGTCAACTGGAACAACGATTTTGAGATCTCTTATTAGGATATTTGTTTCCAACCATGCCAGACTCCAGGCATTGATTGGATTTGACCACGTGGGATGGTGGTTTAGTCATCCCTCTTTTCAGTTGTTAGTCTTTGACCACGCTTGACTCTGAATGTCAATCGAGGTTTGAATGATATGAAGCCTAACTATGGGCGATGATCTTTGGCGTCGCCTGCCTCCGAGCAAGGTATCAGTTTTTTATGCAAGGCCTTGCCTAACATCGAGCATTGGCCTTTCATCTTGCCATCCTCTGGGCAAGGTGTTGGGGCTTTGCAAAATTATGGGCATGAGTTTCTGAGGTGAACTGTCTCATTTTTCCCATGAATATTTATACTCTTGCTCCTTAGTCAAGGGTTGAAGGAGTTAGTAGGCATTTATCTCCAGATGCCAAGGATGGTTTTACTTCAAGGGTCTGATCATGGACTGTAGAAGTTCGGTTGGCACCTATCTCTGGGTACCTACACGTCTGCATTATACATAAGTAGATTCATTCAAGTTCACCATAATTCACAGTTTATGGTTAGATGGAGACAGAGTCGTAAATTTAGGAAATCATTTCTTTTTATATTCCCATGAAATGACATTGTAAGTTTTTGCCATTTTATGCCCGCGGTAGTGAAATCCCGTCTACGGTTGCCAGCTTAAATGTTCCATCTCCAAGATTATTCTCAACTACAAACAGGCCTTCCCAGGTCAGGTCCATATTCATGGGGTCTTGGAAGATACGTTTGAGAACAAGATTGCCAACTTTAAAGGTCCAAGTCCTGACCTTGGTATTGTAATATCGAGCAACTCGCTTGCAGTATGCGGCTGCTTTTAGGTATGCTGCCTCTAGGAACATCGCATCACACTTCTCATCGATCATGTCGAGAGATTCCTGCAGGAGGTCCTCATTTGTTTGGGGGTTGCAATGAGTTACCTAATGAGAAGGTACTTCAAGTTCAACTGGAATCATAAACTCTGATCCGTAGACTAGGTCAAATGGAGAGTGACCGGTTGCGGACTTGTGTGTTGTTCTGTAGGCCCAAAGTGCCAATGTTGTTCATCGACCCACTTGTCCTAGGCCTCCTCAAGTCATTTCTTTAGAAGGGAATTGATTATCTTGTTCACAACTTCTACCTGTCCAATTGCTTGTGGGTGTGCTACCGCTGCAAATCACTTTTCAATGTGATGCCTGGGGCAGAAGTCTTTGAACTCGGCGCTGTCGAATTAGGTTCTGTTATCAAAGACGATCATTTGTGGGACCCCAATGTGCAAAATGGTGTTTCTGACAAAGAAATTGATCACCTTCTTAGTAGTAATTATGGCTAGCGGCTCCACTTCAGCCCACTTCGTAAAATAGTCGACAACAACGATGACGTACTTCGCACCATCTTTGGACATTGGTAGCACATCAATGATATCGATTCCCCAAACTGCAAATGGCCAGGGACTGACCATCTGGGTAATCTCTATGGGCGGGGATTTAGGAATTTTAGCGAACCTCTGGCGTTTTCCACACCTTCTGGTGTAATCAGTTGCATCTTGGTTAACGGTCGGCCATAAGTACCCAGAGTGAAGAATCTTCTTTGCTAAGGTTTGCCCTCTAGTGTGGTTACCGCAAGCCCCTTCGTGAACTTCCATTAGGACCCACTTGGCTTCATCATTGGCAACACACCGAAGCAAGGGTATTGAGAATCCCTTTCTATATAGCACTCCTACCTGCATGACAAATCTTGAGGCTTTGCGCAGGAAGGGTTCCTCCCTTTAAATAATTCTTGATTGAAGTCATCCACGACTCCTTCTCACATGCAGCCTCTAATATTCAATCGACATCTGTTTGGTCGATGCTCGGAGCTAATAGTACTTCCATTGGGATTAGGCCCATGAGTTACACATCTTCTGAGCTAGCCAGCTTGGCTAGCGAATCAGTCTTCACATTCTTCTCTCTAGGAATATGTGTTATTGTGTAATACTCGTATCATTAAGCAACTCAAGGTCTTTGTTCAGATGAGGAGCTAGTCTTGCCCCTTTCGCCTGGAACTCTTTCCTTTCTTGACATAGCACTAGTTGGGAGTCACAAAAGATGTGCAAAGTTTTGACTTCCAACTCTTTCGCAATTTTAAGTCATGCAATCAAAGCTTCATACTCTACCTCGTTATTCATCGCAGGAAAATCAAATTTTAGGGCATAATAGATCGAACGTTCCTCGGCGTTATCAACACAACACTTGCCCCTAAACAAAGGCTTTTGGCTGATCCATTTGTAAGCATTCCGCTCTGCACTGCTCTCCAGAGTATATTCTCGAGCAGTGTACTCGGCTATGAAATCTTCAAATGCTTGGCCTAGGATTGCTCTTCGAGGATGATGCGTGATATCGTGTTGGATTAGCTTAATGTTCCATTTCAACGGCCTTCCAGCGGTCTCTAGTCGCTACAGATCTGTCTCAAAGGGTGGTCGGTTAGAACTTTGATCGGTGAGCCTGGAAGTATGGATGGAGTTTCCTCGAAGCGATTAATAGGTAGTACAACAACTTTTCCAACTTTGGGTAGTTCCTCTCTGCTCTTGTCAATCGTAAGCTAATATAGTACTCTGGTCTTTGGATTTGGAATTCCTCGCACACCAGTGTGGTGCTCAAAGCATGCACTGAGCCTACCAGGTAAACAAACAAGTCCTCATCTTCCAACGGCTTTGACAGGATGGGAGATCTTTCTAATTGATCTACCAAAGCCTGAAAAGAATGTTTACACTCTTGCATCCAAGCGAAGTTCCTTTTTCCTTTCTTGAGGATGTCAAAGAAGGGGATGAACTTGTTCATGACTCTTGAAACAAACCGGCTCAGAATGACAACCTTTCCATTCAGGCTTCGGACTTCTTTTATTGACTTCGAGGCTCCAACATTCCTCAATGCTGTTATTTTTTTCGGATTAGCTTCTATTCCTCTTGAGTTCACTATGAAACTGAAGAACTTCCTCGACGTAACTCCAAATGAGTATCTCAAAGGATAGAGTTTCATCCCATATTTCTGGAGTACACTGAACATCTCCGCTAGATCCTCCACATGATTTGTCGACCATCACGACTTCACCAGCATAACATCAACTTATACTTCCATCGAACATCTGATTTTTTCTCTAAACATCGATTTCACTAGCCTTTGGTAGGCCGCTCCTGCATTCTTTAGACCAAATGGCATAACAAGATAGTAATGCAGACCCAGGTCAGTTATTAAACTGGTGTGCTTCTGGTCTGGGACATGCATTGGAATCTGGTTGTAACCAAAGTAGGCGTCCATGAATGATAGCAGTTCGTGTCCAGTGGTTGAGTCTACCTGCTAATCAACTTTCGAGAGTGGAAAGTTGTCCTTTGGGCATGCTTTATTCAGATAGGAGTAGTCGATGCATGTTCCCCACTTCCCATGGATACCCAGTCCGGGTATAGAGCATCGTGGATGAAGGCATTGTCTTTCAACTTATCCACCTCTTTTTCCAATGCAGCGGATCGCTCCATACCCAAGCTGTGGCGTTTTTGCTTTATAGGAACACATTTTGGGTTCATATTCAATGCGTGGCACACTAACTTCCGTGATATTCCACACATGTCAGAATGCGTCTAGGCGAACACGCCCAGGTTCTCCTAGAGAAAACCAGTCAACTCTTTCATCATTCCCATGCTAAGTTGAGTTCTAATCTTCAATACCTATGTAGGACCATCCTGACTGACCAGGATGCTGATCGTCAAATTTACGGGGGCCGCCCTCACATCCTCTGGCTCCTTCCTTGGGTCCATATCTTTATGGAACCGAATATTCTTCCCGAGCTAGGGCTTAGGTGGTGGTTGCTATGCCTACGATGACTTTATGTAGAGAGTCTTCTCCACATCTTTTCCCTTCTCATATCATCTCTCCTCTTTCAACTCCATGATGTAGCATTCTCGTCTGAGCCCCTGGTTTCCTTGGACAACTCCTATCCCATTACCTATGGGGAAATAAATGATCAGGCACCACGGGGCAATGGCTGCTCGAAAACTAGCTAGGGCCGGCCAACCCAAAAAAGCATTGTAAGCAGAAAATATATCCAACATGACGAAGGTTACAACCCACACTCTCTTGCAGTCACCTTCTCCTTACACCACCAGTAAGTCTATATATCCAACTGGTTCTGTCGACATACCGTTGAATCCCTGGATATGAGATTTACATGGTTTCAGATCTTTTTCATCTAAAAGCATTTGATCATAAGCCTTCTTAAACATAATATTGACTGAACTGCCACAGTCGACTAGCACTTTGCTCACAATCGTCCGCCCAGTCATGGCCGATATAACCAAAGGATCCATTGTCGGGGATTTAATACCATCAGCATCCTTGTTCATGAAAATGATATCATCAGTCATGGTCCTGAGCTATTTTCCAGAGCTTCGTCTTCAACGATAAAGAAGCTCTCATTCACATCATGCTTCAAAGCGCTTGCATATCTTTCCATTTCACTCCAGCTCACCTCAGTTGGATGCGGTCCTCCAAAAATCGTGTTGATAATCAATCTTTTTTCAGGCCGCCTGGGCTCATCCTCATCAGGCCCGGCTTGCCTCATTGGAACGATGGTCCTTGGAGGTTGGAGCTTCCTTATTCGCCATCCTATGGGACTTTGACAAACTGCTGTAACTTCTTTTTCCTTATTAGATCTTCGATCACATCACGTAAGTATCTGCACTAGTTTGTGATATGACCGTGGGTTCATGAAATCTACAATACTTCCCAAACTTTGTTTCCTTCTCAGTCGACACTTTCAAAGTCGACTTCTTGTATTGTTCCGTACCTTAGGTAGCAAGGTAAAATAAATTAATCGAATTGTTTAGCTGGCTGTAACTATCATACTTCGGGAACCTAGGGCCACCCTAGGATCGGGCTTTCTATCTCGGGCTCCCTGATCGTTCCTTCTCTGACCATTGTTCTTATTCTCGATATTTACATCAACAATCCCAGAGTTCTCTCCGGACTACTTTACTGCAATATTTCTCTGAATCACCTCGGCTAACTGTCCAGCATTGACTTTCCTAGCAGTAGTACTTGCCTCTTCCAAGCCTAAGAACCGATTTGCCTACCTATAATACACATCCATCATTGGTGGGGGTTTCATTTTTAGCCGTCTCCTAAAATCAGTATCAGGATGAATCCCCTTATCAAAGCCATTAGAACAGTATCTTCCTATGCTTTACTATCTTCTATCACGGCCGTATTGAATATTCTCAAGAAATCTTTCACCGGCTCTCCCACTTCTTGGAAGAGGTTTAACAATGACATTACATCCTTAGAACAAGTGGTGTGTAAACAAAAATTCTCAATAAACTTCCGTGCTAATTGATCAAAAGATGATATGGACCTTGACGGAAGCCGGGTGAATCATATCATCGCAATAACATCAAGAAAAATCAGGACACAACGACATTGATAGCATCGGTCACTTTAGCCAAATCCACATGCCATTCATACTTCATTATTAACATTGCCATGGATCCGTCCTTCCATTCTGTGACGACATCATTGGCATTACAAACCTTCTAGGGTACTCTTCATACAGTATTTGCTCAGTGAATTGGTTTCGACTAGGGAAGGATCCAAATTGGTCCTTACTTTGATGTTGGTTTTCATTTACTAACTTCCTCACCATTTCAGCAAAGTACTCCAGCTCTGCAGGATCTGCTGAATGGTGGTAATCATGGCCTGCCCCAAGTGTTTGGATCGACAAACGCTCTCGGTTTGGTTTTTGATATTTGGGTTCTCTTGACTCCAGGAGAACCGTTCGTCCAACAGCTCTACTAGTTCGGTTTCTGTGCGGTGGATCTATAACAACCGCTTGATCTCCAACATTCTAGCTATCAATAGCACGACCAAACGTACCTCCAACGTCATCATTCGTAACATCAACTCGTTGATTCACCATCCTTAGAAAGGATGTTCGATACCGATCCCTACCTAGGGTTTGGTATTGTACCCTGCATTTTGTCCACGACCATTTTCCACCCTCTGCCTTGAAGTGTCGGTCTCCTTCCCGACCATCTTTTGCTTCCTTTCCCTCTATCTTTGGCCTGATGATAAAGAACTATCATGCTCCGAATCGGAAGGCATCAACTTCTTCCTGCTTCTTCTACGACCAAAGGCCAATTCATTCAGTAAATTGATGCTCTCAAGCATTTATTGCTTCATCTCGTTGTGGCTCTCCTGCAACTTATCCTCCATCTGTTTCACCATATAGTCCATCTCAACCCTCATTATTACCTTTGATGGGTTTTGAACTTCAGCGTTAGTTGGTTGTGCAACCTCTTCCACATGTTGTGAGTCAACATTCTCTACACCATCTACATGTCTAAAAGCGGTGGATTGGTCTCTTTGGGGGCCATAGCTTAAAATGGCTTGAATTAATCCTACAATAGATTATGCTAGAATATGAGTAGTCACGGATTATAATAATAAGACTAATGGATCTACCTTATGGATTTAAGCTATCTAAAAGTAGGAAATAGACCCTAACAGATTGAGATCAATGTTTTCGGTGAAAGCATCAACATGGTTATACTAAAAAGTAGCACAAACACCCAGATAATTAAAGTAGAGAAATAAGCGAAGAAAGTAAACGAAAATTAGAAATAATAAGACACACAAACTTTATAGTGCTTCGGCTAATCGTTGCCTACGTTTATTGCTTATTTGATTGATGTTTACAAGAGGTGTTCTTATGGATCGGTCATCATCCCCAAGATTACCAGAACGATACGTAAATTTGTGAATACCTATAATCAGATCCCCAAAACATCACCCTATCCCTCTATTTATAGCTGAAGGTCACCGCGAATCCCTCCACAACGTTCACACCCACATTTACCAAGTCTAGGAGGTGAGATGCTAGGAAGAACGTGGCCATGTCAGCAATTTTCAGGGATTGGTACCGATCTATGGCCAGGGATCGGTACCGATCCATTAGATAGCTTCATGGGTGTTCCATTTGCTTTGGGTAGATGTGAGTTGCTTGTGGCTTCACGTTCTTCACCTCGATTGCTTTGCTAGAATCCCATTTTTGGGTGAACTGCTTGAATCAGTGGTGGAATGGAGTTTCTGGTTTCATGTACACAGGATGCTTGATGGCGATTACATGCGAACGATCCAAAAAAGTTTGAAGAGGGGCCTTGAATATCATAGCTTATGATTTGTTGGGGGTGATGGATGGTTTCGATGAATCTTCAGGGATCAGTACCGAGCCTTATTTTCTTTGTCAAAAGGACTTTGGATGGTTGTTAGTTGATGCATAGGGTGTTGGACTTCTTTTGGAATATGTTCTTAGCTAGTAATTTTTGTTCGTACTTGGCATCTAGGTTCACTAGTTATCATTCTGGGCACTCTACCTCGACAACTTTCAAGTTAGCTAGTCAAATTCATCCAAATATGGCCTAGTCAAAAGGATGGATAACAATACCTATATTTTTGTACTTCTTAAGGGTTCAAAACTCATGCAAATAATACAAAGTCTTCGGCAAATAAACACTTAAGCGACTAAGTTACAAATGTGTTTAATAGTGTATAGTAAGGTTCTTGCATGGGTCTTGAAGCGACAGCATGCCAAAAGATTTAAGGTAGATATATCTTATATTTCTTTGTTTTATATATTTCAGCTGATAAATATTTTATCATTTATATTAGTTGCACAAATTTATGATGTAGATTATATTAACTTTATATAGCAAATGTTCTTATAATATTATAAAGGTTAAATGTTACCATTTCATTTTTCTAATAAGGCTCATACTAGATTTTTATGTTTCCTAAATCCCTAAGAAAAACATAGAAATATTTTGATTTCTCTAGTGGGTGTTTGGACTCGCTTGCCTTAAGATTCTGACCTTGAGGATAGTCAAAAAATCATAGACCCATAAGCGATAGATAACACCTTATTGGTCGTATCATATACAACTCCTAACCCGTGGTGTTTGTCCTTATCCCATCTTTACCTTGAGGAAAGCTCAACAAATCAAGAGAGATTATTCACTTATACGCACCATTTCACAACGTCCTAAGTATAATACATATACCTTGAGGAAAGCTCAACAAATATGTGCAATTATCTTACCTTGTCTATTCTCCATATTGACAGTACCACAAATAACATCCCTAGCTTGAGGAAAGTTCAACAACTAAGGAGCATGCAAGTAATCTATTAGTATATAAATGGTAGAGGATAACATTATATTATACACTCATAGTCTTCAATATATTTGTTCAAGTGATACCGATTTAAGGAATAATATATTTCTTTTGAAATACCCCCGTGATTTAAGTATCAGACACATTTGAAATCATGGTATATGTACCATACATATGTACTTATTTCTAAAATCTCATTTAGGTCTCCTTTTAGTTCCTCTTAATTTAAACATTCATATATTATATAAGTTAATTTCATATATAACCTTTTATAATTTAGTTAACTTATTTAATAGTCATACGTATATCATTAATTAAATCATATTTAATTAATTTTAATTTGTTAATTTAATTAACTAAGTAATCAAATTATTCGTAAAATACAAAATTTTATTTTATCATCCTAAAAATATAAGATGAATATTAACTATAACACTTATAATTTTACATGCATATATCATATATATGCACATCTTATTTATTAATTAACATTTAATTAATTTATTTATCAAATAAATATTTTATTTAATTAAAACAAATTTAGTTAGGTATTTTAACAGATTGAAAATTATTTTGATTTACCTTAAACAATTTAAGATATATATATATGTATGTATGTGTTATATGATAACATTTATAGTTATATGTATACATATATCAACATATGTATGTTTCAATTTAATTAATTAACTTTTAATTATTTAATTAATCCATTTAATTAAATTTCAAATAATTTTGAAAATACTAATTTATTTTCAAAACAATTTTCAAAATACATTTTATAACTTTCATAAATTTTATTTCATATTTAAAATTAATTTTTAAATTAAAAATGTCTTTTCAAACAGATTTTGAAAATTAGTCCAAGGCCTAAATTCAAATTGGGCCCTTTTTATTAGGGATAACCTTTGAGCTCACTTCACATATTGGGCCAGGACTAGGATGGTAGCCAGGTAGGGTAGGGTACTTAATTACCTAAACACTACTTTTATAAACACCCTGCTAAATGGTTGAGCTTAAGTAGTTGGCCTTAACATGACTAATTTAGACTACATAGACTATTTGGCTCTAATACCATTGAAGGAATCATGCCAGTCAGAAGAAGGTTAAATGGGCGAATTTAAAAAAAAAATCCTATTTTGGATATTAGTTAAGTCTATAAATCCTAAATGGATTTTAGATCCAATCCAAAATATTTTAAATAAAATTTTAATTTGTTTAAATTGTTAAACTGGAGTTTTAAATTTAGTTTGAATTTACTTATATTATTATGAATGCATCTAATACATTCATATGTATAATGTGTAAGTATCTAATATTTATCCAAAAAAAATATAGAGAAATAAACCATTCTTTCTCTCTCTTAAATTATACAATTACTTGAGGGGAGATATGATATTATATATAAAGGGAGAAACCTTACATTTCTCTCTCCGTACTTAGATTAGCTGATTTATTAAATGACATTTATGACTAAATATACACATGCCTTTGTCGTTCAAGATTTGATTAGTAATACATACATATATAAAATTAAGGAAGTGTTTAAAATAATTTTTAATAGTTTTACATAAAAACTATTTTAAAAGTTGAAGTTAAAATGGGATACACGTACATATGTTTATTGTAAATAATGTTTTGATATATAAAACAACATGTGTATTTGAAGATTGCAATTTAATACATGCAAAATGAACCAAAAGTTGATAAATTTAAATCCAACTCTAAATTTAGGAAAAGAATCAATTAAATTAAGATTTTACATAAAAGTCCACTTGCATGTTTTGAATTAAAATAACTCTTACACTTATGGAAACAACAACTAAACAGAATTATTCATACAAAAACTATGTAATACATGTTTCATTTTTAAATAAGTTATAGTAGTTGATGTTGATTCAATCAATAATTATTTTCAATCAAAATTAAATGAAAATCAATCAAATTATTTCAAGCAAAATTCAAAACAACTATGTAACATGCAAATATTTAATTAAATGGAATTCAATCAAATGATTTCAAAACAAACAACTAAATTAGATCTGACAACTAAAGGCACATATAAATTCATTATAAATGATACAATACTAAACTATATGAACAATATGAACAAATAATCACATGAGATGAAGGATCTAAACTGTATTAACATATTTGTCACATAATAAATTAAGAAATAACAAAAGGGTGGGCCAAATTATATTAACTATAATTAATTGAGATGTAAAAAAAGGGATCTGAAATTATGATGCAATATGAGTATACAAATATTTGATGTACAACATTAAGGGATCCAAACATATTAAAATGGTTAATATATAAATAAAATGGAAGAATTACCTTAGACGTTTCCTATAAATCACACATTGAATGAAGATATCTCCTCAGATCTCCAAGATCCGCACCCAATCCTTGCAAGAGATGGATGAACCATTTATGTTACATTATTTTGATGTTTGCATTTGATCCGAAGTTGATAAAATTTTGAAAATCTTGATTTTATTTTTCTACCATGGAAGGTTGGGAGGAGAGAAGAGAAAAGTGAATGAAAAAATGAGTGTCTATGGGAAATGAATTAGTGGATTTATTTCAATTGAAAGAATGAAACATTTCTCATTCTTTAATTAAAACTTCCTTAATCGATTCCCTTAATTATTTCTCTCTCTCTTTCTCTTCACATGATATGGCTAAAATTATATGCCACTAAATGACATAAAATTTTCATAAATACCTTCATGCAATTATCTTTTATTTAAACCTATTTAAAATTACACCAATATCATATATCGATGAGCTCAAATATAACTCTTATTAATGCATTCAAATAATTACAAGAAACTCCCAAACATCAACTAAATTAAATAATGATTAATATTTCTTAATTATTAATTAATTTATAATATTTTATAAACTAATTAAATCATGTTGTTTTTCGGAGAATTGATCATTACGGTTGTGCGACTCAAATGTGTAAATTTAATCAACGATTTGTATCGAACAGTTTGAATATAACATTCACATGTCACCTTAGCTAGTGGTGTGACATTTTGAATGAATTTATCGCTTACACATCTTTTTTTAAAATTCAATTTTACTTATTATAAGCGGTACCTGGTAGTAACAACTATTTACACCAATTCTCTTAGTCAAAACTATATCACATTAGTACTTATGGAATTCCATGTCGGTCAAAACTCCAACATCTTCCACATTCAACTTTGTAATTCCAAACATAAAATCCTTGGTTCAAAAATAACAATTATTATTAATTGTATTGCTAGTGATTTTGATTTTTAGTTGACTATAGTTGACCGTGATACCAACCCCAGATAACCGAGGCAACGAATTCTCTATTGAATAGTGTTTTACTTCTAATGCTTCAACTCAGACCCAACTATAGTTGTTCGACGGATGCCATGCCATGATTTAATTATAATCAAAGTGGAGTGTTCAGATTGAAGTTCCACATCATTATCAAGTTGAGGGAATTGTGTAACATCGTCGTTTCAAGATTGTTTGTTTGACTTTAGTTATATTAATCAACAGAGAACTCTCGAGTGATTCATTCCATACTTATCCAACAACTATCAGTACATAACCTCTTCATGCCTCTAGCAGCTATGAGAAATACACTACCCAACATTTGGAGAGCATTACGTACTCTAGTCTCAATGGATGAATTAATATCATTTCTCGAGACATCTTGACTAGGAATATTTATAACAGTATGTTATTTTCAATGTGATATAATTCTCATGAATACAACACTTTGTAATTACTATCGCATAACATATCATCTAAGGATTTTTCATCTATATACTTTAAATTAAGTACTTAATTATTTATATCATTGTATAACACGTATATAATAGAAAGAAAACCACCTTTTATTTTGAACAAGATTTGTCATGGAGTTAGATATATGTAACAAATTACATATTTGCCCCAAGGGCGTACCCTAACTCTATCAGGTGACATATCGTAGGAAGGTGGTCGAGAATCCTCTCTTATATGGCACGCTTTGCATAGTAATTCAATGTACCTTATGTAGGAGTTTTCGTCGTTCATTTCTTCCAATTGGGAGAGTTCCCTTTTGTAAATAATCCTTTATAGAGTCAACCATGACTCCTTTTCTTCCTCCGCCTCCAAGATCTAGTCAACATCCATCTAGTCAATGCTTAGAGCCATCAAAACCTCTACCAAAACAAGCCCCATAAGCTGGATATTCCCAAAGCTTGCACGTTTGGTTAATGAATCAGCTTTCGTATTCTCCTATATGAGGACATGCACTATTGCATAGTGTTCAATGTCGTTTAGTAATTCTAGAACTTTTATTAGGTAAGGGGCAAGTATCACTCCCTTAGCCTGAAATCCTTTTTAACCTAGCAGACCACCAAGTGAGAGTCGCTAAATATATGTAGCTTCTTGACTCCTAGTCCTCTTGCTGTCTTGAGGCCCACAATCAACGCTTCATACTCGACTTCATTATTTGGGGTTACGAGAATCACTCTTGCCCAGAACTACATTCTCTGGAGGCTCCATCCACATACAATTTCCATGGGAAATCAAACCATATCCTTTTCCATTTCTCCAACCCGGACAGTGAATTCGGCCGTGAAATATCCAATTCCTGTCCTCGTATTACCCTCCTAGGATGGTATGTAATGTTACATTAACTTAGCTCGATATTCCACTTCAGCAATCTTCTTAAAATCTTGGGTCAATGTAATACTTGCCTCAACGGCTTATCAGTAAGCATTTTTATCGGGTGAGCCTAGAAGTATGGTTTCGACTTCTTTGAAGCAATCAACAAGAAGTACGCCGGTTCTCTATTTTTGAATAATTATTTTCTACTCCAATAAACTACTTGCTGATATAATATATTGGCTTTTGGATTTTGAATTCCTTACGTACCAAGGCTACGCTCAGTACGTGAGCCGATACTACTAAGTAAACAAATATGACCTCTCCTTTCAAAGACTTCAGAAAAATTGGTGGTCTTTCCATATGTTCTAGTAAATTCTAGAAAGCTTTCTGACATTCCTTCATCTTAGATAAACTTTTCTTTTTCCTTCTTGAGGGCATCAAAGAACGGTATACATTTGCCCATCACCTTCAAAATAAATCGACTCAGTCGGTGACCTTCCCGTTTAAGCTCTGCATCTCTCCCCTTGTCTTTGGGTAGTAACCTCTTTCAATGCCTTTGCTATATGTTAGCTTCAATGCCCCTTGAGTTTACAATGAAATCCAAAAACTATTTCGACGCAACTCTAAAAAAGCACTTCAATGGATTAAGCTTTATTCTATACTTTCGAAGGACATCAAACATCTCTGAGAGGTTATCCATGTGATTCATCGATTACCATGACTTCATGAGCATATCGTCCACATAGACTTCCATAGTCTGTCTGATTTTTTCTTTGAACATCTTATTTACCAATCACTGGTAAATAGCTCCAGTGTTCTTCAAACGAAATGGCATCGCTCAATAAAAGCACAGGCCAAATCACCGATGAAACTTGTATCCTCTTGATCTGGAATGTGCATTGTTATTTGGTTATTGCCGGAGAACATAGCCATAAAGGATAACAATTCATGTCTGATGGTAGAATCCATGAGTTGGTCGATCTTTGGTAATGGGAAGCTATCTTTCGAGCATGCTTTATTCAAGTCTGAATAATCAATGCATGTCCGCTACTCCCCGTTCGACTTCTTGACTAATATAGGATTTGATACTCATGCAGGATATACTACATCATGGATGAAGCCATTTGCCTTCAACTTAACCACTTCTGTTTTTAGTATAGCTGGTCGGTTCAGACCCAGGCTGCATCTCTTCTGGTTTACAAATGGGCAGCTTGGTCCACATTCAATGCATGACACGCTATCTCCAGTGAAATTCCCCACATATCTGAATGCGTCCAGGCAAACACAACTAGGTTTGTTTAAAGAAACCATACTAGCTACGTTTTCATTTTTATGCCGAGCTGAGATCCGACCTTGAGAACCTAAGTGGGAACATCCTCATCGACCGGGATGTTAATTTTTAGCACCATCGATGTCGCCCTCGCATCCTCTGGATCTTTTTGGGGGTCCATAGGTTTGTAGAACTTACTATGGGACCCGAGCCAGGGCTTGTCCAGTAGTTGTTATGCATCAGTAGTTTTGATGTAGAGAATCTTCTCCACTCCCTTTTCTTTCTCACGTCGCTTCACCTCTTTGAGCTCAGCGACATATATTCCCAACCAATGCTTTGATCGCCTTGAATAGCACCTATTCCATTCTCGATGGGGAACTTCATCGTCAAACACCATAGACAAGTCTATTATGAAACTAGCAAGCGCGAATCAGCTCATATAGGCATTATAGTTCGAAAATTCATCAACCACTACAAATGCCTAAACCCGCACTATCTTATGGTCCCCTTCGCCCAATTCTACAAACAAATTAATGCAATATGTAGGCTCTTTAGCCTCTACGATAAACCTCTAGATACGAGATTTACATGGCTTCAGATCCTTTGTACTAATCGTCATTTGATTAAAGGTTTTCTTGAATAGAATATTAACATAGTTTCCACGGTCAATCAAAACTTGGTGCAATATCATCGGCCCAACAATGGCCAATATCACTATGGGATCAAGCATTGGCGCTTTGATCACATCAGCATCTCTATTTTGGAAAATAATGTGATCATTCATTGTTCTCAGTTGTTTTTCCTGAGCTCCATCTTTGATAGCAAAACTAGTCTCCTAATGCACATGTTTTAGTGAACTACCATACCTCCTCATTTCATTCCAGCTTTTCTCCATCAGGTAGGTTCCTCCGGGATGATATTTATAATGATCCTTCTCTCATGCTGCCTCAGTCCCTTTCCATCAGACCTAGGCTGATCCCATTGGGCATTATTCCCTTGGGTTCTGTCATTCACTTGTCTGCCAGCTTTTGGATTCCTTTCATATTGTTGTACCTTTCTTTTGAATCAAGTCTTCGATCAGGTCCCTTAGATGATACCACTCATTATGATCGTGAGTCTCATGGAAACGACAATAATTTCCCATGCGCCATTCAGCTTCAGTTGCCTCCTTTCGAGGTGGCTTCTTATCTCCGTACCTAACGGGGCAAGGTAGATGTTTTCTACCGAATCGTTCAAGGGAGTGTAATCCTTCGGTCTTATGTACTAGTCCGCTTCTTGGTGTCCTGCTCCTTCCCACTGGCACCGTGGTTTTCCTTTTTGGATTATTGTTTCCAATGTTTATAACAACATTACTAGCACTCTCACCAGATTTCTTGATAGCAATGGTGCTTTGCACTACCTCAGTCAACAACTTACCACTAATCAGTCCTACGGCCATGTTTTCCTCTTCCAAGCATAGAAACTAGGATGCCTTTCGGTAAAAAATGTGCATAGTAGGTGGTTGCTTTATTTTAAGCCATCTATCAATGTCCATGTCGGGGTGAACCCTCCCTATTCAATGCCATCAAAAAATTCCTCTTTTGGATTACTCACTTCTGTCACTTTAATATTGAATCATTTCAAGAAATCCTTCAGAATCTCTCTGAAACTCTGATGGATGTTTAACAAGGACATCACATCCTTTGGTCGAGCAATATGATGTCTGGGCTATTACATGAACTTCTTTTCCAACCAATCGAAAGATAATATGGACCACGACACGAGCCGATTGAACATCATAGCAATCACATCTAGGAATATTGGGAAGTACTTGCATCTCACGGCATTAGTAGCATAGGCACCATCCATGTGTCATTTATACTTCAATAGATGTTATCTTCGATATGTCGTTCCATTACAAGACAGTATCGTCGGCATCAAAACTTTTTAGGATATTTCCCTTGCAATATATTATATGTGACTGGAGTCCTAGTGAGCATCGCACCCCATTAGTCATTACTCCTATGCTTTTTTTTATCCAGCAGTCTTTTACTCATATCTGCTATGTACTCTTCGCTGGCCCGGACAACCGGATGGCAATTGTAAGGGACAATCCCGAGTGTTTGACTCTACAAATGCTCTCGGTTTTTCACATGATGTATATGTTCCCTTGACTCTGGGGAAGCCATTCGCCCAAACCTTTTATGTCATCTTGGTGCATCTGCCGCATTCATTTGAAGACCATCAGTCTGCGCACTAGTATCTTGCTCGACGTCATCACCAACATCCTATAAATCATCCTCACCATCAGAAAGATTCATCGCTTCTGGGGGTTGTCCACTACCTCTAACTTCAACTTGGTCGGCACCGACCATGTTGGCCATGGCCAAAACAACTCCACTTCCTCCACTTTGTTTCTTTGATGTTCTAATAACCTTTCTCTTCATCTTTTGCTTGCCTTCTCTCCTGTTCTGATCTGAGAAAGATGAACTATCTTCCTCGGAACCCGAAGACAACGAATCCTTACGACTCTTCCTTTGCCTTTATGGTTGTTGGGACAGTAAAGCAAAGCTTTTCTCCATTCTTTTAAAGATGGCATTCTAGCTGTCCAAAATCCTCTTGTTCATTTTGACCATCACTCTATCAAGTTCGGCTTTAGTCACCATCTCCTGTGAGGAAGAAGATCCTAGTAAAGCATGTGTTGGATGAGTGGCTATTCATTGTGTAGAGAAGCTTCACCTTTTCCAATAACAACTCCAAATCTAGCAGAGGTCTTCCTAAGGGCCATATCCTCTAAATCTCATCTAGATTCTTTTTTACATCCGAGTAACTTTAGATCTACAACAAAAAATTCTAGATCTAACTTATGAATGCTCGAATTACAAATTTCTAAGCTAGATCTTGCTTGAGAATCTTGGTTCTCGGTGAAAGCACCAAAAATGTAGGGTCATAAAGCGACACAATACTCCAAATCGATCACAAACGAGAGTAAATCAACCAAAAACAAGATATAATAGTAAGAACACATAAATTTTATAGTGGTCCAACTTTAAATCATTGTTTACGTCCACTTTTATTTTATTGCTTTGAGATTTGATATAAATACAAACGATTTACAGGATTTTAATTCTATAAAGCAATGCAAATTCCTATTTGATAGCAATTCGTGGCTAAGAGTTGAAGTATAAATAAAAACGTAATGAAATAGAGCCAAAGTCTTTTTTATGTTGTTCTAACTCCTATATTTATAGTTGAAATCGCCTACCATAGTCGTTAGCTCATGAAAGACTAGGTAAAACTAAGATTCATGCAAATATGAAGGAAACCGGTGTTTCCATTGAACAAAATCATTTTGGTACCGACCATAATATGCTCGGCACCAACACTACTAGAATACTTTAAAATGGGGACGGAGCCTGGAGTCAGCCAGAGTTGGCTCCGTCTCCATTATGGAGTCGGCTGGGGACGGCGCAAAATTCTATTGAAGTTTGCGTCGGTTGGGGACGGCCCGAGTCGGCTAGCGTCGGCTATTTAATTATTTTCCCAATCTAATTCTTATATACACCTATTTCATTTGAAAAAAATAAAAAACACTACTAAAATGGCCAAAAAAATAAAATTGACATGTATGATTATTAATATTCACCCAATGACGGGTCGTGATAGGTTAAATTGGTATTTTCGATGATATATGTTCGTGTAATTCGAAAAGTTATCGTTGTTGAAAATCTAACTCACACGACAATTCGATGGTACTTTTAGTCGATCCGTTATACAAATTCGATAAAGGTGGTTATATGTAACATTTTAAAGAATTAAAATAATTTTTTAAATCGTTGGGTAATCAATTATGAATTTTTAAATGTATTTGGTATAATAAAATTATATAAAATAAAATATGCGGCGTAAAAATAAATTCTTTGGATCTTATGTCGATCTAAGGTATTTTGGACATATTTCCATAATATGGTTTAAAAATACACGAATCTGGGGTGTCGATTTTGAATTTCAAATTTATGGCAGTTCGTGGACTTTCGGACAAAAAACCCTTCGTTCGAAGGCCGAACGACCTTCAAACGAGACCAAATTTGAACCAGTGATGCTTTGTAGTGTTTTAATCGAATCCGTACGGTTGGATTCGCAAAAAAATCATCGCCTACAAAATTATCCAAGAAATATGTCATTTTCTAGGAGTTAGCTATAACACTTATAATATAAGTGTTATAGCTAACTCCTAAAAAATGACATATTTCTTGGATAGTTTTTTTTTCAATGATTTTTTTTGCGAATCCAACTGTACGGATTCAATTAAAACACTACAAAGCATCACTGGTTCAAATTTGGTCTCGTTTGAAGGTCGTTCGGCCTTCGAACGAAGAGTTTTTTGTCCAAAAGTCCACGAACGGCCATAAATTTGAAATTCAAGATCGACACCCCAGATTCATTTATTTTTAAACCATATTCTGCAAACATGTCCAAAATACCTTAGATAGACATAAGATTCAAAGAATTTATTTTTACGCCACATATTTTATTTTATATAATTTTATTATACCAAATACATTTAAAAATTCATAATTGATTACCCAACGGTTAAAAAAATTATTTTAATTCTTTAAAATGTTACATATAACCACCTTTATTGAATTTGTATAACGGATCGACTAAAAGTTGCATCGATTGGTCGTGCGAGTTAGATTTTCAACAACGAAAATTTTCGAATTATACGAACATATATCATCGAAAATACCAATTTAACCTATCATGACCCATCATTGGGTCAATAATAATAATAATAAATGTCATTTTTTATATATTGTAGTAGTGTTTTTTATTTTTTAAACGAAATAGGTGTAAAAAAAGAATTATATATATATATATATACGGGCCGACCCTAAACGACTCAAGCCGTCACTAATCGGACCGATGCTAGCCGACGCCAGCTGACTCCATATCGAGTATACAGGTTTCAACCGAGATCTTCTTCTTCACTTTCTTCGCGTAATAAAAAAACGATTTTTTTCTTCCCCATCACCGATTCCGACCCTCTCCAGCCATCACCCTTCGTCGTCGTCGCCGTAGAAGCCTAGAACTCGCCGAAACTCGCCAGAATCTCCTCTTCTTCTTGAATTTGGTAATTTTCTAAACCCTAATTTTGAATTAAATTATTTAATTAGGTTTAAATGTACATTATTGTGATGATAATTGGGTGTAGGTATTGCTAATTTAGTGTATTAGGTTATTTTTAGTATGAAATCGTTGAATTTGAAAGTGTGAATTGGGAATAATTGGGTGTAGGTATTTAGAATTTGAAAGTGTGAAAGTGTGAATTGGGAATTTGAAAGTGTGAAAGTGTGAATTTGAAAGTGTGAAAGTGTGAATTGGGAATAATTGGATGCATGTCGTTAATCGACTAAATATAAGAAATGTATTTAGAAGTTTGGCATGCGGGTTGGGATTTTACTTACAGTACTGTGTATCGGGAGATTTATTCCCGATCGATCCCTTATATTTTATATTTGGATTGAGTGAGGACGACTTGGTCGTCGACTGTTGTTTGACTGGTCTGTGCGCCTTGTATTTGGATTGAGTGAGGACGACTTGGTCGTCGAGTGTTGTTTGACTGGCCTGTGCGCCATGTGTTTGGGTATTTATACTTGGAAAGTCTCAGTAGCCGGTCCATTCGGGCTGTGCCGATATTATACTAAGGGCATATCGCCTCGATAAGCTACCGTTTATTTCTGGCGCCTAGGTGAAGCGACTATTTGGATGTTTATTGCTTTATTGCAATAAACATCTTAATATAAATGATTTAAAGGAAATAATTTATAAATAAACTTCTTACTTATTTTAGTCTATCTCTAATTAATATAAATAATTTAAACGAAAATAAGACAGCAACAAAGCCTTTAGTCCCAAAAGGCTTTGGTAGATTAGAAAATACGATAATAATCACATAAAACTTCAGATGCAAAGTCTATATGCGTATAGGAATAGAAAAGAAATGCTGTTGAAATTTCTAATATATATATGTTTTTAAATTAGGAAAAATGTTCAACTATCTTCTCGACCGTACCTGGATGTATGAAAGTCGAACAGGAACGAAAGGTTCAACGAAAAAACATTTTAAGGATGGTGTACATGAATTTGTTAAATTCGCTAAAGCTAATAATGAAGAAGGCGACACACAAATTCGTTGTCCGTGTCGTAAATGTCGACATTTGCATTATCGGGAATCAGATTTAGTTATTGTACATTTGTGTAAATTCGTTTTTGTGCCAAACTATTATTTCTGGGATCGTCATGGAGAAAAAATTGGTGCATCTAATTCTATAGTGCTTGAGGCCGAGGTGAATAACAATAATGTTACGACGAATCCAATAGTAGATATGGTGGAAGATGCAGCACGATCAATGTTCTCTACTGTTCAAGTTAATGATGTAAATGTCGAAGAAGAACCGACCGAGGGGGTGAAAAGTATTTATGATTTACTGGATTATGCGAAAAGACCGTTGTGGGAAGGTTGTAGTAGCGAAACAGAATTATCAATTACTGCCGAATACATTACTATGAAATCAAAATTCAATTGTACAGAAGCTGGATTTACAGCAGTTGTACAAGCTACAAAATGACATATGCCACCCAATAATCTGATGTGCGATAGTCATTATAAAGTGAAAAAACTGATGTCTGCTTTTGGTTTGCCCTACCAGAAGATATATACATGTATAAAAGGTTGTATGTTGTATTGGAAAGATGACATTAATCTTAAGAAATGCAGAATATGTAATGAGGAAAGATACAAACCAAGAAGAAAAAGGAAAGGAAGTTCCATACAAGAGAATACATTATTTACTCATCACCCCCAGACTTCAAAGGTTAAATGCGTCGTCTGCGACAGCATCACATATGAGATGGCACAGTGTGAGAATGCAGGAAGATGGGACTTTGATACATCCATCGGATGGAGTAGCATGGAAACATTTCGATAAGACTTATCCTGCGTTTTCCGTAGAGAGTCGTAATGTGAGACTTGGTTTATGTACAAATGGATTTTCACCATTCTCTCAATTTGGTAGTAAATATTCGTCTTGGCCTATTATCGTTACACCTTATAATTTACCTCCGTGGATGTGTATGAAAACTCCATATATGTTTCTTATGATTGTCGTCCCTGGTCCTGATGATCCGACACAAGGAATCGATGTTTATCTACAGCGATTGATCGAAGAGTTGAAAACATTATGGTATGAAGGGGTGGATACATACGACGTGTCGAAAAAAAAGAATTTTCGTATGTTTGCATCTTTGTTATGGACTATTGGTGATTTTCCGGCTTACGCAATGCTTTCAGGCTAGAGTACGGCCGGTCGTCTGGCTTGTCCTTACTGCATGGAAGATACACGGGCATTTCATTACCGCATGGAAGGAAAATTTCATGGTTTGATTGTCATCAATGTTTTCTACATGTTAATCATACTTTTAGAAGAGATAAGAAAAACTTTGTAGTAAATAGAGCAGAGAACAAAAAACGACCAACGACTTTATCAGGTGAAGAATTATATGAACTAGTTAAAGAATATCCGAAGATACATGAAACTGGAGTACAGACTGAAATTCCAGGTAAATCGAACTGGCATAATTGATGCAAACAAATTATAATTTGGGAGTTACCTTATTGGAAGCATCTCTTACTACGACATAATATTGATGTGATGCACAACGAAAAAAATGTGTTTGATAATGTGTTTAATACAGTTTTGAATGTCAAGGGTAAAACTAAGGACGATCTCAATTCAAGACGTGATATAGAACAATATTGTAAACGTCCCGAACTTCATATAAACCCTAATGACGGTAAAAAACCAAAGCATGCTATGAGCTAGACAGCAATCAAGTAAAACTTGTGTTGAAGTGGATTGAAAGGCTGAGATGTCCTGATGGGATTTCTTCAAATCTCCGTAGATGTGTTGACTTAAAAAACAATAAATTGAGTGGGATGAAAAGTCACGATTGCCATGTCATGATGGAAAATTTCTTACCCGTCGTTTTCAAAGAACTATTGCCCGTAAAAGTGTGGAGTGCTATAACAGAATTAAGTCTGTTTTATAAAGAGCTTTGTTCGACCACGTTACAAGTTGAGCGTATTCGTAAACTTGAAAATGACATCCCTATACTGCTCTGCAAACTTGAGAAAATATTTCCTCTAGGATTATTTAATGTAATGGAGCATTTACATGTTCATCTTCCATATGAAGCACTTCTTCGAGGTCCTGTGCAATATGGATGGATGTATCCATTTGAGAGGTAATTTTGAATATTTGAAATAATAATTTAAATTTGAATTTGATGTAAGTAAATTTTAATCGAATAAATTTTGTAATAGGTACTTGAATCATCTCAAGAAAAAAGTTAGACAAAAAGCACGAGTTGAAGGTTCGATTTGCAAATCATATATCGAAGAAGAAGCTTCATTCTTTTTCTCTCACTATTTTAGTGACCATGTGAATTTATCATTTGCAAGTGTTTCGCGTAATGATGAAGCCGTTGAACAAGATTGTTATGAATCAATGTTTTCTATTTTTAGACAAAATGGCCGAGCTGTTGGAAAATGTGTGAAAATATGGTTAGACGATAGATATTACCATATAGCACACACATATGTTCTTCTTAATTGTGCTGACGTTGCACCATTTATTTGGTAAATATTGAATGATAATTCTCGATAATAGTACATATTTGCATTATTTATGAGTTACCCAATTTAAATTGATTTTGCACTTAATATACGTATACATATATTTGCAGTATTTACGAATCAGAACATCCACTTGGCGATCTCAGCAAAGAATTTGCTAACTGGTTTACGAAATACGTTTATGATTAAAGAAATTGTGTCGGTGATGAAGGATTGAAATGTCTTACGATAGGACCAAAAAGAAATGTCAACACTTATCCAATATTCTTCATGAATGGATTTAAATTCAACACAAAGGAATACGGTGCTGAAAAATGACTTATAACAGCGGTGTATTTGTCAAAGGGACTGATGATCCAGATGAACATATAAAAGATTTTTACGGCGTCGTAACACATGTATTGGAATTGACATATTCTGTCCAATCTGTAGAAAAAGTATTTTTATTCAGATGCAGTTGGTTTAGCAATGTTCCGAGCTCTGGTATCAACGTGCACAAAGACTATAAACTTATTGAAATAAACCATAACTCACGTTACTCAAAGTATGATCCTTTCGTGTTAGCCAAACAAGCATTACAGGTTTATTTTGCTCCGTATCCATCACTAAAACGAGATAAAGCAGACTGGTCGGCTGTTTTTAAAACAAAGGTAAGATTTACACTTGACGAAAATAATATTCCAGACGAAGCAGCTTATCAAGTAGATCTTGAGCCAAATAATGAATTAATAATAACTGATGATCATGCTGATATAGGGCCTTTGAATGATGAATCAAATATTCTAATAGAAGCATTTGAGACTTTGGAGGGAAATGACGATATAGAGTGCGAGACCGAGTCAGAATTAGAAAACGACGAAGATTGATTATTAATTAGTGATGATGTAATGTATATAAGATGAAAATTTGTATCGTTTGTTGTATTATTCTTTTATTATTCTGCTGTGAGCTATATGTATGTGATTATTAATCAGGCATGTTTTCTAATTATGAAATGATATATGTTTTTTTCATTATATGAAATGATATATATATATATGCATGTTTCTAACATATATTATGTCACACAGCAGGCGGTCCCAAGGTTCACGAGGCCTTGCTCTTGGCGAGGGTAGTAGTGGTACGACCGATAATCGTCAGAGAGCATACTTAGTGCCGAAGACCGATGAAGGGTAAGTATTTAATTTACTGCAACTTCATTATATTATTTAGTGCATGCTACTAGTATATTTATGATTTATTAACTGACAATATAAAAATGTATTCAGGGGTTTCGATTTACAGCCGTTCGAGCCCATTCTAGCTGTGTCTCGCAACAGCTACCGCAGTAGGATGACGGACTTGTGGGAGCAGTGGGATAGGATCCCACTTTATAACAGAGATGTCGTATGGGCTGACCTCCAGGTAAGTATAAAATTCTAATTAATTTGAGATTGGCATATTTGATCTTTGAAAATTAATATACAATTTATATAATTCATTTAAATTTCAACGTGCATGCATTCTTTATTGTGGATCCCGAAGATCTCGGGACGTTCATGACGCACTGGGAGAGGAAGATGAGAAAAAACTATAGAGGTACGCTCTCCAAGATGAAAGAGGCCGATAAAAAGCCAAACTGGATGAGTGAAAATTTGTATGTGTGGTTTGTGCAATATTGGGAAAGCGAAGACGCGAAGGTAAATTTTCTACTTTCATATGTCTGTAATTATAATTCATTTAAATGTTTATATAATAGTTAAATTATACATGCGGTAGCATCGAGGAACTCCGCAAACAGGCTTAGGAATCCTGCAACATACCGCGGTGGATCCAAGTCTTTTCCGCAATATAGAGAAGAAATGGTAAATATAAAAATTGTTATTTGTAATTTACTTATAACATTGTTTAGTTATATATATGTATATATGTGTATATATATACATTATTTAATCATATCTAATTTCAGACGAGTGAGAGAGGTGGTGTTGCACCGTCTCATTTGGACGTCTTCACCCGAACACACGCCGTCGAGCATACAGATGAAGATGGCGTGGTAACATATGAATGGTCAGACGCCAAATCAGCGAATATCCGAGTATAAAGACTATAAATTTTTTCTCTTATTTAACAATACATTAAATTGAATATTCATCTTCTCAAAATTATATTTCTAAACACAGGAGAGATGCGATCAGGAGATTGCTCGCGTGCTTGCAGAGTTTGGTAGGGAGCAGTTGGCCGTTGAGGAGACGGACATGATATTCGCTCGTATTACCGACCCGCCGACCAGAAATTGACAGTATGGATATGGCAACAAGCGGTAATATTTATTGAAATTAATTAATTCATTAACCAGTTTATAAATTTTATTGAATATTACGTATAAACTATAACTATGAATTTATTAATATACAGGCCGCGACGCAAGCCGCTTACAATAAACAACAGGCTGAAGAAACAATAGCGGCCCTGCAAGCACAAGTCGCCGAGTTGAACGATTGGAGGAAGACTGGATTGAAGCAGCAACTAGACGAGACGATTGCTGCTTACTTGGCAGAGCACGGGACGAATGTGCCGCCATCATAGGGATCTGGCACTGCTGATGATTGGGGCAAGTGGTAGTATGTTTTTATATATGTTTTCTGATGAACTTTGAATGTCTTGTATATTTGATGAACTTTTGGTTGAATTTTGTAAATATTATGGATATTTGTGATGATGGACGTTTGGAGATGTATATTGATGTTTTGTGGTTCTTAGTTGGGCATATATGTGATGTATATTGTTGTTTGGTGAAGTATATTTGAGAAATATATATGATTGTGTGGATGGAAGGTAGAAATGGCTGCTGAAAATGTAGAAAAATTTACCCAGATTAACGTCGGCTGGAGTCGGCTCGGGTCGGGCTATGAGTCATTTATTATTTTACACGTGGACTGAGTTTAGCGTCGACCGGAGTCGGCTAGCCGACTCTAGCCGACGCTAAACTAGGGGACGGACCCGTCCCCATTTCCGTCACCATATTACTTGGCGACGAGCTATATAGTGTCGGCATATAGCGTCGGCTCGAGTCGGCCGGAGTCAGCTAGAGTCAGCTATATCCCGACGCTAAACAGCCTTCTCCTTGTAGTGCAAGCATAATTGCTCTTCGCCAATATACTTGCCTCCTCATGCTTGTCCACATTTCAAGTCTCCAAACTCAAAAGTGGGTTGCTCTCTTAAAATCATCTCGGTACCGACCATAATTAATATACTCCAATTTGGCTCCAACTTCTTGTGCTCCATCATCCTAAGCATCCTTTTAAGTTGTTGATCCATTTCTTCTTCATCTCGAAGTCCATATTCGTTGAGAAGTTGTTTGGTTTAAATGCTGGATAACATCTTAGATTCTAGTTTAACTATTATTTTTCTTCCTCATCCCTTTCATTCTGATTTTAAATTTAGTTTGTAGTCATTCAAAAGCTACATATCGAATTATATTTCACCATTTATAAAGAAAATTGATTTTCTTATATGATTAGCTCATGGGATCCGCTTACCAAAGTACTGGTGGTAATTAAACATTTTGATACGTATAATTTGACATTATAAACCTTTAGATCGTTACTATTTTCCATTAGGATGTTTTATCATTCATCTTTTACATAATGCCAGTTTAATAAAAAATTACATCATTAAATAAATGATATTCCTAAGTCGATGAATATGAATAAGAAAAAAGGATTTTGATGCACCAATATTTGCACAAGGTTGGTAAAATAACTAGCAAGAGCTTTAAACTCATGAGACTGATTATGTTATTAATTTTGTCTATATACAGATTCACGGTAATCATTACTAAGCTATAAAATATATAAATATTATCAGTCAACAATAAAGAAAGAATATCTCAGATGTTTATTCTAGACAATAAACTCAAATATTATACATGGCAAGGGATGGAAACTTCCACAAAATTATTTCAGCTTTAACAAAATTCATGTTAAATGCGCAGGTTGAACAACACTTTTCATTACAGTACATTCAATTTATGTCTAAAATTTCTATGGTGAATTTGTTACTACATAATGTGGACAATGACTACTCTTCTACTTCAGTTCAAATTAATTAAGCATCTAGTAATGTATGAGCCAACATTGCGTCTGTAGATCGATTTCAACTTTGGTTATTTTCATTCTTATGCTTTGCAAATTTACAGACCATGTTAAACATGTTGATCATTGGATTTCAGCTTGTAGTGTAGCTTTAAAATTTATATTTTACATGAAAATTCATGTTTTATATCTATGTGTTAATTTACAGACCATAGCTCGAATTGGATTTCATAGTACCATGACTTCACAGGTCATGTCTTAAGTTAGATCCTGCATGCACACATTCAGGCGATAAATTATTTAGCTTAAGTTAAAGCCAATAGCTTAAGTGTAAGTATGTATTGTCTTTAATTACGCTTTCAAAAGTAAACTTATGCTAAGGTTCAAATGTAAGCATATATTTGAAGGCAGATGGTGAATGAAGTTGGAAAGCATAGGTTCTTCACTTGAGTTCTAGTATGGTTACAAAGAATTTACAAAGCATAGCTCAAATAAAATAGACGCATACAACAAACAATGCCTTTCAAATTATTATATATTGTGGATCAGCAATGATTAGTGCTCTTTTAAATTTTGAGCAAAGTGACATATGACAACAAAAATAAAACTAAGCATAACTCACTAAAGGAGATTCTAACAACATTATTTCTCTTTTTTTCTTATTTTGTTGGGATTATTTGAAGCTTCTCCAAAGCTTAGAGAGTTTCTATAACACTTTTGTAGAATATGCAGTAATATATTGTCAAATTGTCTTGAGAAATTGTATGAACTGCATCTATTTATTTTACAATTATAAATCTAGTACCCACTCTTTCTATCCATGTTTAACTAAATGCATAATACAATCATATGTTGTCAAATTATCTTAAGAAATCATATGAAATACATCTATTTATTTTACAATTATATATCTAGCAACCACTCTTCCTATGCATGTTTAACTAAATGCATAATACAGTGCAATGAATATGTCCATGCCACTGTAGTATAGGCATCTCTTTCCACAAATCGCAAGAGATCTCATCCATTCAGTTACTGTTTTCTTTTTTGATTATGATGTTATTCTCTTTACTTTGTAATTCTTAATCGAATTTGTTGCAACATTAGCATTGATGTTTAAAATCTAGAATGTTTTGTAAATTGTAGGAATTATTTGGAAGGAGAACAAGATTATTGAAAGAGTAGGAATAACTGCTTTGCAATCTCTTTGATTCATGGTGATTCTCAGTTTATCTTTATATTTTATGAGAAGAATTTCTCCTAACATTGTTAGAATTAAGTAACTAACAATTTCAAAATCAGTCAAATTAATATAGTGAATATGGTAGTCTTATTTCCAGTTATATTATGTGTATTTAACATGCGTTTTTAAACTAAGATATAAAGTATTGATTAACGTTAGGATTTACACACTTTGAAGATGACCTTGGAGATGTACATTGTGTACTGGCTCTATTGTGGATATCATGTATTAAAATTGACAATTGTGGTTCTTTGGTTTGGTTGTCACACGCCCATATATAATTTGATCCAAATTTACATAGTTTATTTTTTGAATGATAAAATTTGTTAATTTGTTACCATTTGTTAATAATAGAAATGATTTTAATTCTTTGATGTTTCTTTTGATTTCTGATATTGAAATTCAGAATTTTATGTTTTAAGGCAAATAAAGCAATGTATGATTCACTGATATTTCATTGAAACTAAAACGATGTTTCCTAATTAGCCCCAATATATTTATATAGTAAAATGTTTTCTTCCTTCGTAATCCTAAATCTCAATGAAAATAATTGAATATTCCATGTTTACATGTGATTCTTTTCAATGAACTTGACAAATTTTAAATATAAATTAACCAATTTCAAGAGTGTTTTTGCCAAAAGTTGGATAAACACATGATTAGATTAAAGTAGAGAATAAAATGAAAAAATTAAATGAAAAATGAGATAAAATAACATACAACAATTTATAGTTGTTTGGCTAAACTCTCGCCCACGTCCACTTGAACTTTATTATTGATTTTTAGAGTTTAACAAACTGTGTTCTTCCAACTGGTTGCTCGTAACTCGGTGAGAATCTAGCAAAGTGACGGAGTAAAATAAAAAAGTTCAAAAAACAAAAAAGGATCTTGAATTAGTGCCCCACTCCTCCTATTTATACATGTAGACCAGAGAAATAGGCTCTAATATTTTCTACCCACGTTCTTCATGCTCAACAGGAGGTTCAGGAAGAAGATCGTGAACACGTTCACAAGTTGGTAGTCAACTCGGTATCAAATTGTGCTTCACAACTCGATGCTAAGTTGAGTGTTGTTTATTTTTCTTGAGCACTTGTCTTAGTTTTCTGATAGAAGCCCTTGGCCAATCTTTTATAGCCTTATGAAGTGTACAGTTCATGGCTTTACCTTTGATCGCCTTTAATTTGTTTTGTTGGATCACAAGCAGGGATCGTTACCGAGTTCAGTGTGTCAACTCGATATCAGGTTGTCACTTCACTTATTTTTTGCTGATTTTCTTCTATGCCACTTGGCTCTAAGCAAGGCTCTATATATCTTCAAGCTTTCGTTGAATTCTGACTTTCCAAGTTATAGTTCTAGATTTTTGGCTTGCTATCCGACTATTCAATGGTTCTGACTCGTCTATTTATGGTCAAGTTCAAAGGCAGGATAACACTTGCCCCCCAAGTATATCTTGTTGGCAACAAAATATGCTTTGGATCGATATAAGTTATTGACTTCAAACTCTGCTTTGAATATATGTCTCTATTCTACGAACTACATTCGCAGATCGGTGTGTTATCTTCAGGTCGTCACGTCATATTGAACCGTTTTTGGATTCACATTTCTTTGATAGTATAAAAGTTGAAGTTTGTAGTTCTAGTTCGTCATTGGAGCGTTGGAAGCTCTCACTACGCCATAAATGACCTTCTGCAACATTTTTGCAAGGTGTTGCCAGCTAAAATGTTGCGATAGCTATAGAATTTTGGTCCTACTGCAACGTTGTATTTTTGGTGTTACCTTAGCCATAGAAATGTGTTGCTCTAGCTAAACAAGTGTAACACGATGCAACATTTTTATATAGTGTTGCCATAGATGTTTTCAGATTAAAAAATTAAAAAAAAAATACACCTCAGCGATCCACACCACCATTTAAAACAAAATCTCAACCGTCGATTCACACCATCGATCCACACCTTACCAATTTCCATTTCCCGCTTTTACTTTTCACTTATCCACTTTCGTTTCTCACCCCCAATTTTCCAATCCCTAATTTTTATTCCTCCGACTTTAAAAAAAATGACGCCGCTCCTCCTTGTTTCTTCGATTTGGAGAATAACTGGCTTTGATTTTATCCCTTGTCGGCCATATCAATTTCCATTATTTTCTTTCGCCTCGCGTCAGTTTTCCTCACTACTTCCGGATTTGCGATTTTGTTCAGGTTTTTGGCGATTCTGGTGATTCGAGGTAAGGCTGTGGGATTGCGATGGTTCAAGGAGTTGCTGATTTGGTCGCAATTTCGTGGTTGGGGCCTGATGTCAGAGTGGCAGGGGGTAGTCGAATTGGTTTCGGTGAAAACTAGGGCACGCGATTCTAATTGCTTTGATGCTCTGATTGATCGAATCTAGTGTGAGAAACGTTCCTGGTAGCTTGCTCCTTCGTTCTCCTTGATTGATTGCTCGAATTGCTTTGACTTCGTCGTTGGGTGCGATGTGATATTATTTGGTATGTTTTCTGCCTTCTGGTTTACTTGAATATTCTTGATTTTGGTTACACTCGCACGCTTTTGCCGATGATGAATTGGGATTTATTTATAGGCTTTATTTCCTATAATCTCGTGTTTAATCTTTCTATTGGACTTTGAGAAATTTGGTATGTTGGATTGCAATGATGAATACAAACATATGTGTGTTGAGCTTTGTTGGTTTTGCTTGGTCTGGACTGAACTGGTACCATGCTAACCTTGTTCTTTAACATGAACTGATGCTCCAAGTCCTCTGTATATCATGTTACTGCGTAGGTTTCTCTTGTATATGCCTGATGCATTCACTGTTTTTGCTTGATGGGCTGCCTATGTGTACTGCTGTGTTTCTTGCACTGGCTTGTCTATATTTTGCTGAACCTGGTTCTTGTTTGTTTTGTTGGTTGCTTGGCCCTGAGTTGAATCCAGTCGATGACTCGGGTTTGACCTTGTGCCGTGTCCGTTTTTTTGGCTTGTCTACATATCTGGCTGCACTTGAGTATGAACTTGCACTTGAGTAGTTTCTTGTACCAAGCCTTATGATGCATGTATGTTCATCCATGTACATGCATTTCTTGGTCATGTTATGTTGCTTGCTGTGTTGAGTACTACTTTGTGCACTTGGCTTCTCCTTTGTGCATTTTTGCTTGAACTGTTGCTTGCTTGCTTCCATACTGCCTTGTATCCATGTGTTGCATTCATGTTTGGCTTATGCACTTATGAAAAGAAACAACCCAAATACCTGAGGCAAATAATATAACAAAAATATTTTCATTTTCTGTTCGAGTTAAATATTATTTTCCAGATTACTGCTTTTGAATTATATGTGACAGGTATTAAAGACTGGACAGTTGGATATAAGCTTGAAGACAGAGTCAAATCAAATGTGCATGAGCTTGAAGACAGGTTTCAAAGAAGGCTCGATCTTTCGAAATCGGATGAATCGGTCGATCCCCGCCGGGACTGCGGTGCCCCGGACCCCCGCCGGCGCTGCGCCCGGACCCGCTTCTCGGCTCGCCTTCGGCTCGGCACTCGGCTCGCCTTCGGCTCGGCATATATTTGTCAGTGTCGGTGTTTGTATAAATTGAAACTGCATATGTAATGAGTGAACTGAGTGATGTAGTGAGGAATATCTGTATATGTGAATATCAGTGTTATATATCATTGAATTGTAAAATAGTGGAGTCAGGAATTTGTACTATTTCAAATGTTGAAATAAAATATTTATTTAAATAAATTACTGTTTAAATATCAAATTCTGTGCAATAGCATTTTATTAAATAAATATTTATTTTTATTAAAAAATCAAATATGCTCTATATTGTGGGCCCCACAAATTCAAAAAGTTCATATCTATAGCAACATTTTGGAATGTTGCTACAGATACCTATGGGTGTTGCCATAGACCCAAATAGGGTTCTATTGCAACAATATTACTTATGTTGCCTTAGATAGTCAAAATGTTGCCTTTGAGGTCTAAGGCAACGGCAAAAATTGCATCACCCTAAAAGTGTTGCCATAGACCTATGGCAACATTTTTCGGGCCTGAGCCAACATTTTTTTTGTGTTGCAGTAGACCATTTATGGCGTAGTGTCTGGAAGTATTTCTTTGAGTTGATGAGGTAAAACTTTGATATATGAAGTTTGCATTCCCATGCATTACAAACTTCACTTTTCATTTTCTTTATTTTTTTCTTTTCTCTTCTTCCTTTCCATTTTTCCTTTTACTTTTTTTATAGATCGGTACCGACCAGTTCTCCATGGATCAGTACATCTTTTTGGCCAATTTCTTTAGGAGATCATATAATTAAACAACTTCACCCCTTTCTTTCTTCGTTCGATCTGTTTGCCTAAGCACTTTCGAGCTTACTAATCTTCATGGCCGAACTTCAACTTCGACCTTCAATACAGCCACCGCTTCACCTCTCTTGCCATCAACCCTCATTGAAGTGTCCCGCCATCAGCAACTTCACCACCTTCGATTTGAACATCATCTCTTCTCAAATTCGGTCAACCTTGCTAAGTCAGATTGAATTATAATTCGAATAATTTCTCTAAATTTTCATCGTTCACTTCTCAAATCTTAGGTAGGTGACACCGGCTTGGGGTCGTTGGTTTTAGTTGTTGATTTATGATTCTATTCGAACACGACTTGAAGTTTTCTTATCTACTTCTCTGGTTCGATGGTAGGATCCTGCACTTAGAAAATTTGAGGAGAAAGTTTTGGAAACTAACTTGGCCTTGAAAAACTTAGGGTTGACTCGAGGTTATTGCACAGTTTCCCTAGGCACGACCCTAGTCACTTACCTAAACGATTCACTTCGGGTTGGCCTTAGGTTGTAATCGAATTAGAATCGAGTTTTTTGAGTGATCAAGGATTTTCTAAGAATTTTTCAAAAATTCTTTAAATTTAATAATGAGCGGGGAAGTAAACCATACAAGCGCATTTTTGGTCGAGTGGAAGTTGATGTCATGCTTCAATAAGATGGTTTCAGATAGAAGTCATGTTGAATGTGCTTTGGCATTCGAACGGACTTTCTGCCATTTCTTTTACTTGACACTTCACTGCAATGTCCCTACAAAATGAAATACCATGTTGCTCTAAATAACAGTTTGGTTTTCATAAAGCGTACGATAACGGGTAAAATCTAATACATAGCTCCACTATGCGATGGTGCTCATTTGTTAGCATGAGCAAGCTATCTACACAGAGTGTTTGCCTTCATAGTGCTATGGGCACCGGCGACACATAAATTGTATACATTGCCCTCTGTCATTGTATAAGACCCGACTGGTCAGCATACGCCGACGTCCATTGGGTATTATGCATTGGCCATATAGGGTTTTATTTCAGCATGGAAATTATAGATAAATTCTACCTGACCTTGTTTACCTATAAAGTTTTCAATAGTTATGGATCGTAGACGCTTCTCACATATCCCGGTTGTTAACCAGCCTTTTGGCAAGGCCGTGGACATGCGGATTTAACTAAAATCAACAGTGTTACCTGGCTACAGGATGATAGTTGCAGAAAATATGATCGGGCTCGAACGAGTATCGAGTTAGGAAAGGATTGGAGGTATGAAGGCTAGTATGGCTCGGTCAAGGGTGGAAAGTCACGAGTGGCTCAGCCTGAGTGGGTCGGTAGATGTGGCTCGGTGGTGATCTGTTTAGTCATTTCTGGTTCGTCATTTCTGGCGTCATTTCTGGTTCGTCATTTCTGGTTCGTCAATTCTGGTTTGTCATTTCTGGTTCGTCATTTTTGGGTCGTCATTTCTGGGGTCATTTCTGGTGTCATTTCTGGTTCGTCATTTTTGGTTCGTCATTTCTGGTTCGTCATTTCTGGGTCGTCATTTCTGGTTCGTCATTTCTGGGTCGTCATTTCTGGTTCGTCATTTCTAGGTCGTCATTTCTGGTTCGTCATTTCTGGATCGGCATTGGTGTTGATGGGCCTAGATCATCAAGAAGCCCGGTAACTCAGGTTTTGCCTATAAATACAGCAAGCGTGGCTTCAGAAAAGGGATCTTCATTCTGTTTCCCTTCTTCTTCCTCATTAAGGCTACTCTGCCATAAGTGTTTTGAAAACTCTGGATTGTAACTGTAATTGATTCTCATATCAATAAAAAGGAAAATTTTGGAGTAGACGTAGGCCAGAGTCAGCCGAACCACTATAAATTCACTGTTTTTTCTGCTTTCTTTTTTATTTTTACCGCTCTTCGTATTTATACTCTCTACATACAGTCTATCTGTTATTTGTGACTGTTAGTTGGTGCTTTCATTTACGTTTAGGTGTTAGTGACCAATTTTGGCGCTAAACATTTTGGTGCTTTCACTGAGAAAGCTAGCACTCAGGGATTCAGAAGCTTGGATTTTGGATTTAAAGGCCTAAGAACTTGGATTCTAGAGACTATGGCAAGGCAATCGACCAGGAGACAAAGGACAGAAAGGAGTCAGCAAGAGGGAAGTCAAGAGGCTTCCTCTGGAGCTAATCAAGCCTCGATCTATATCACTAGGGACGAAATGCAGGTCATGATGAATTCCATGCAGGAGCAGTTGATGAAAAGGCAAGAGGAAATAATGCAAACCCTTCTCAGACAATTTGGACAAGTAGGAGCTGCAGGAACTCAGATCCATGGAGCTGGAGTAGAAGGACTCAACCGGCAAGCAGATGGAGTGGTTCAGCAGGGGTAGCCCTGATCGGTAAACAGCTGTCAACCTGGATGAACCTAGACTTGGGGGCATACCACCAGGTAATGCAAGACCAATCCATGGAGGGATACCATATGGCACGGCGCAGCCTGGCGCCAACAGGGATACATGAGTGCGTGATGAGGAGTATGTACCAGAATTCCCTCGAGGACCTGGAGGGCAGTTAGGAAATGTAGATGGGGGGGCAACCATTGGTAGGTAACACTGGATTAGCTGATATTATCAAACGAACTATTCGCGGAGGTCTGACAAACATGGATTTGGAGGGAGTAAACAAAAGTCCGTTTAACCGTAACATCAGGATGGCAAGGAATCCACCTGATTTCAAGCTGCCCACTCTGGAAGTATACAACGGTAATACAGATCCCACTGACCACTTGATGAGGTATACAAGACATATGGAAGTGCTGGGGGCATCAGAGGAGGTTATGGCCTGATGTTTTTCCCTGTACTTAACCGATATAGCTGCTATGTGGTTCAGACAGCTGGAAGATGGATCAATCGGAGCATGGACAGAATTAGTGGATAGGTTTTTGAAACAGTTTCGAGTTCACATCAAAAGGCCGAAGAATGTGATGACATTGACGTCGGTGAAGCAGAAGATGGGAGAATCGCTTAGGACATTTTTAACTCGGTTTAATGCAGCAGTTGCTTCAGTGGATCGGCTGGATCCATCAATGGTTCTAATAGCGGCGGTATCAGGAGTAAGGGATAATTCAGATTTCAAAGTATCGTTGATACGGGATCCACCAATTGATCTCGGGGAATTCTTTCATGAAGCTGATAGGTTTCTTCGACAAGAGGATGCATGTTTGGATATGAAGTCAAAGGAAGTAAACATAGTTAAGGATGGAGAACCGTCCGGTGAAAGCTTGGGTAAAGATAAGGATAAAGGGAAGAGGAAGCGCTGGGGAGAACCAAAATTCTCCACTTACACAAGACTGAATGAGACATTGGAACGAATATACTTGGACACTCGGGATCGCCTTCCTTATCGAAGGCCGGCAAGGAAGGAACCATCATAACGCGAAAGGGCATCGGAAGGCACTGTCTGTTTCATGACCTGGACGTGCATGATACTAACAGCTGCAGGCATCTAAAGGATATAATCGAGGAGCATGTAAGGAATGGTCAGTTGCGGCAATATGCCGAAACTCGGAATGGGGCAGTGGAACAGGAGCAGCCACCGCCTACCTTGAACGATAATGGTGCAAGGCCTAGGAATGGTGGTCGGTTGGTCATCAACTAATCGTGATGGTTTGGAATAAGTAGCAAAATCTAGGCAGACGGCTGAGTCACTTACTCATGTACGGGGACAAAGACAACACCTAGGCATGCTCTGAGATGATGATAAACCGTGCCACTCTGGTTTGTGAAATCTGTTTTTTCTTTTTGGCTTGGACACTTTCTTTTTTTGGTTTGGTTTTGGAGTTTGATTTGAACTCCTGGTTTTGTTTGTTTTATGATTTGGATTTTAGTTTTTATGTTTTCCTTTTGGTTTGGACTTTTGATATGGGTTTATGGTTTTCTGGTTTGAATCTGGATTTCAGATTAGATTTTGATTGACCTTTTGTCTGGTTTTTGGCTAAAAGGTCGGCGAGCATGGACTATGCTCGGCAAGGGTCCGGAGCGACGAGGATTCGACCTAGGACTTAGGCCCCATATTATCTAACGGTTACAATTTCAGGTCGTCGAGTGTGGACTATGCTCGGCAAGGGTCCGGAGCGACCAGGATTCGGCCTAGGACTTAGGCCCTATATTATTTATCGGTTACAATTTCAGGTCATCGAGTGTGGACTGTGCTCGGCAAGGGTTCGGAGCGACCGGGGTTTGGCTTAGGACTTAAGCCCTGGCATTAAGCATTTGGGGACACTGAACCAGGAATACTATGGCATTACTTAACACAGGTCGTCGAGTGTGGAGTGTGCTTGGCAAAAACCCGGAGAGGTTACGGATTCAGATTTTGACTTTGAATGGCTATGGATGACATATGGACTTTGGATGACGGATTAAAAGCTATTCAAAACACGCCTTCCTACCGCAAGGCATGTTTTAGGGGGCAAATGTTAATCCGCCTTTTGGAAATGCCGTGGATAGGCGAATTTAACTAAAATCAACAGTGTTACCTGGCTACCAGATGATAGTTGCAGAAAATATGATCGGGCTCGAACGAGTATCGAGTTAGGAAAGGATTGGAGGTATGAAGGCTAGTATGGCTCGGTCAAGGGTGGAAAGTCACGAGTGGCTCGGCCTGAGTGGGTCGGTAGATGTGGCTCGGTGGTGATCTGTTTAGTCATTTCTGGTTCGTCATTTCTGGATCGTCATTTCTGGATCGTCATTTCTGGTTTGTCATTTCTGGTTCGTCAATTCTGGATCGTCATTTCTGGATCGTCATTTCTGGGTCGTCATTTCTGGATCGTCATTTCTGGTTCGTCATTTCTGGTTCGTCAATTCTGGTTCGCCAATTCTGGTTCTTCATTTCTGGTTCGTCATTTCTAGATCGTCCTTTTTGGTTCGTCCTTTCTGGTTTGTCATTTCTGGTTTGTCATTTCTGGTTCATTATTTCTGGATCGGCATTGGTGTTGATGGGCCCGGATCATTCAAGAAGCCCAGTAACTCAGGTTTTGCCTATAAATACAACAAGCGGGGCTTTAGAAAAGGGATCTTCATTCTGTTTCCCTTCTTCTTCCTCATTAAGACTACTCTGCCATAAGTGTTTTGAAAACTCCAGATTGTAACGGTAATTGATTCTCATATCAATAAAAAGGAAAATTTTGGAGTGGACATAGGCCAGAGTCAGCCGAACCACTATAAATCCACTGTTTTTTCTGCTTTCTTTTTAATTTTTACTGTTCTTCATATTTATACTCTCTACATACACTCTATCTGTTATTTGTGACTATTAGTTGGTTCTTTCATTTACGTTTGGGTGTTAGTGACCAATTTTGGCGCTAAACACCGGTTATGGCCGCGATCTCATCCACGTCAAAGAGTCCAGTCCACAACATAGTCGGATTCAGACTCTTCCTTATTATCTTCCATGCTATCTACTTCATCATCCTTTTGGCCTTAACCGTCATGTCATCCTGTAAAGCAATCTCTAGAGATTGTTACTTTTGTAGCCATAGGTGAAGAGTTTGCGGGAATTGCCCCCAATTTTGATCTTAGGGATGCCATAATTCTCAATAACCCACTGGACTCCCCAACATCTAGACTTGGTAAGACGATCATATTACAAATTTGTGATAGGCATGACATTCCCATCAAAGATGTTATTGTTCCAAATCCTTATTAACGGGCCCACAAACCTCTTGATGGTGTACCACATGCAACTAGTATATGTGCTTATCTAGGTGTGTCCCACCATTCAATCACTTTATCCGGATAGTGCTCCAGTACATGAGACTTGCCTCTGTCCTGCTTCATCCAAATAGCTATGCTAATTGAATAGCATGTATTTGGTTTTTCTACTTCATCTAGGCAAGGTGACGACACTATAAGTGATTCGATACTTATATGCTTTTAAGAGACGAATTTGAAGCATTTCTCCCGTCTATTTGGAGCCATCTATGGGCTATCGTGTCATCCGAGGTCTTTTCAATAAACTAGCTATTTCAAGGAGGAATATTTCTTTGTACGGTGTCCTCTTAGGTTTTCCCAAAAATGGCTGTCTGGATGTAATTCATACGGTCATATACGATTCATGCGATGCTAATTCTTCAGGGTTATTAATCCCTTTATTTTTATGAATTTTTAAATATCCCTAGAAGGCCTGGCAGTGCAGCCTTGGCTAGTACACTTTAGCGCTTACTTGTCATCCCTATAGTAGAACGAGAGATAAGATTCCTACTGCCAGATGAGAGAATGCGGCAGTTCTACCTTTTGGACCCTAATTATAGTTTGGGCCTTGCGTCTAATGTTCACCAAGGTGTTCAACATGCTGTTGGAGCTGAGGAAAACGTAGATATTCCCCCCATCCAATGTTCCTAAGTCAATCTAGAAGATAATACATGGGGAGATAATGATGTGGACTTCACCGTGGAAGGTGTTGTTGGTAATAATGATGATGAGGGTGGTAACGAGGAAATAGATCTAGGCCATGAATCAGTTGGTGATACGGGTGTTGACGATCAAGCGCCACTTATTTCTCGATGGCCAAAACTAAAGATTGTCTCATCTCACCGAGCTTCACAACTACCATCAGCTTCCGCAGTAGAAGTGACATTGGTCCCTCCATTTGGATATATATATATATATATATATATGGATCATTTGGGAGTTCATATCGGATGAAATAGCGTCTTTCGGTCTCAATAACATCATCATCGATGACATCAAGTCTCTTATTCGCTTGCCCATTGATGTTCTTGCAACCAATGTAGCGGAGATAACCCTTGTTAGCAAGCTCCAAGACTGCAGTCTGTGGAAGGGCATTAGAACACATTAGCACTTCACAACACTTCAAATCACTACACGTTTACACTACATGTATTATCGTTTTGATCTTCCCAGTATTAACTCGACTATGATTTGTTTTTAGGTTTTATGGACTGCGAGCATCTATTTGACGAGTTCAAAGCTTTGGAGGTGAATATTAGAGGTTTGATGTGTCATGCCATCATCATGAATCATCTCACGAGTCTAACTAGAACAAGCGTCATAAGAGGGAATATGAAAGATGGGATAGAGATTACAAGCACCACAATGACTACCACAGAGGATATGGTAGGACTTCACGTTCTCAACTTAGATCTCGCTCTCCACTGCCGCATTGCATGGATAGACCTTCGATGAGGCCTGATCCCGTTCCCTCAATTCAAGGCCCTACCACTCCATCTTCAGTTCCACCTGTAACATAACAAACTGTGTCTTCTCATATGCCCTGATGATCTAAACAACCATCTGGGCTTATGTCTTCTGACACTTCTAGATGATGGCATGGCAAAGAGCAACTTCCTGTTACTGGTTCCGCTGTAGAGACCAAAATTGTCTCAAACCCACATTTTGCCGCCATGAAGAAGGCCTTTCCGAAGATTTGCTTTGATGGGGTTAAGTTTAGGAACTTGAAGTACCGGGCTTTAGTTATGGTCGGGGAGGAAATACTAAGGTAAGAGCGAGAGCATTTCAATGGAGTTGAGATTGACGAAGAGGAGTTAAAGCTTGACCTCTTGAAAGATGAAGATGTAATGGCACTTGAGGTTAGCAGATTTCTTTTAATGTTCGAGGTCGTTCTTGAGAAATGTGCCCGTCGAGGCCCGGCCTAAACCTAGCTCTAAAGGTTTGGGTGAGAGTTCCACTTCTGCTCTCGAGGGACTAACAATAGAATCTTATAAGTAAATGGAGGGTACATCTGGTACCACCACTCTTCCACATCGGGGCTACTAAGCTTCTTATTCCTCCCTTTGGTACTTCTACTTCTTCCACTGTGGTTTCGGGCATTTCAACTACTTTAATATCTTGAGTTGACGTTCAGTATAATCCTGAGAAACTTAGGTATACTGAATCAGATTCATTTTCGAAGCTACCTATCTTATCTCTTATCATGAAGGAAGGTTCAACAGGGACTCCATCGCGTATGGCCTTTACATCTCTTGGAGGTATATCATTAACTTCTCCTATATTCGAGATGGATCACATGACTCCAGTTGATGTCTCTAATCTCTACTTTTTCTATTATTCCAGTTTCAGATCCACTTGCACCTTGCCTGGAAAAGACTTGTCTTTAGGCACAAAAGCTATAGTAACTGAATCAGTTATTGTGTCCGCCCCTATTCCAAATCTAGCCTCTTTAGCAGGTACTACTTCTGGTCCTGATGTTGAAATAATCCATGCTTTGGATGAAGAGGCCATAGACAATCCGTATGTGACATAGTTGGATGAAGATGTTGTCATCACTGCGGCCACCGAGCATATCTCCGGGCCTTCGATGCAGGAGGAGAAGAAATCGTAAACTATAAAGTTTAGAAACATCCAGAAGGAAAAGATGGATGATATTCCTCATCCTTTCTCAGTCTCGCTGCCTATACCACGCATTGTCATTCCTGCTTCTGCCCCATCCTCCGGTAGTATCCAAGCTGACATTCCCGAGTCTTCGAGGAGCAATTACGATTGGAACACCGACCCTAAAGGCTATCTATCCAAGGGAGGAAATGGTAGAAAGTTTGGCAAAAGGCATATTACACATTCTTATAGGGAGAAGAAGGATTAGAAGAGGAGGAAGAAGAGGAGGAAGAAGAGGAACCCTTAGTTGTTGCTTTGTCATGTTGTCATTTGCTTGTTCATTCGTTTCTTTGTTTTAGTTTTCAATTTGGGTATATAAGCTATTGTTGTGCGAGTACAACCCCTGCATTTTTTGCAAAGTTTACTAGTTGTGAATAAAATAGTTTTCTTTTCAAATCTTTGTTTTGTTTTCCTTTGTACTTAGTTAATTTATACTAATAGTGATTACGTTTAAATCTAAACAGCAATGTCATCCACAATAACTATGTATGTCTGAATGATTTCTCACGATTGCATGACTAACTTTGTAGCTTATTTCGTTTATCTCTACTTAGGTTCTATTTGACCAGAGATAAGGTTGGATTTCTATATCAATCCCTATCTTTAGGAAGTAATGCTTTGAATGTCTATCTCTGGACATCCTCACCCAATCCCGCCTATCTCTACGCATTGATCGTAATTGTTTACCTTAAGTGGTGGTTTGGACGTCTATCTCTAGAGGTGAACATTTTTAATTGGAAGGTTTATTTTCCTACTAGGTCCTATCTTCAGGACCTAAAGGGTAAGGCGCTTATCTTTTGGCATCGCAAGTAAACCTTAGCAATCTTTGGGCCGTTGTTTGCACAAAAAATTGGCACAAACACCCAATATAAACTTTTTGAAGAGAATTAAATGAAGAATAAAATGGAAACAATGGATAATAACAAAGAAACATCAATTAATTGAGAGAATAACACTTACACAATGATTTATAGTGGTTCAACATTGTTTGCCTATGTCCACTTTGAATAAATTGCTTTATTAATTACTTTATAATCTGAGTACAATAGGGATCATATCAAAATCCTTAGTTACAAAATAGTATAAAGTAACTAGTAGCGTAAAGTTCTAAAAATGAATAACCAAGCCGGTATTTATAGACGAAGGTGGCCAAATATTTCTTTGAAAACTTGGCTAAAAGACCCTCAAAACCATATGGACCCACAAGTGGGGTCGCATGGCCCAATTCCCAAAGAATAGGTATCGGTACCGATCCCTTCTTTGGTTGAATTTTGAGGTGCGATACCTATGGTGGCTTCCTCATGCTAAAATATGCTTAGCCTCCAAACTTCGTGCCAATTGGATCAGTGGAGCTCAAGTTATTACTTGATCTTTGCTTCAGTATGGATTGCATGCTGCTTTCTACCGATCTCTTCCAAGGGAAGTATACCGATCCCTCCAACTTCATCCCCTTGAGGTGCGATCCCTAGGGTAGGCTCCCTAGGATCCCATGTCTTGCTCACAAAATTTCATTTGCATTGGACTTGTGAATCTTGAGATATTAATTATTTTCTATAGGAATGCTCTCACACTTTAGAACATGACGGTCCCTATCATTGAATCCAATTTATGCTGATCCCTCCTAGGAGTTGAACCATATTTCATATTTCGAACACTCTGCCTTGTGTATCCATCAAGTTCCTTCAACATGACATCATGTTACCTTCTGTACTTGACTTCTAGGCCCCACAATCATCACTCTGGAGTCATCGGCCTTTGATGGCAGTCCAATCTGACTTGTGCGATCAATTCAATACAGCCAGGTTAAAATGCTGGATAGCACTTGCCCCCCAAAGTACGTCTTGTGGTGAACATGATGTGCTTTGAATCGAAGCAAATTAGAGTTGTTGAAAAGAACCGTCCAGTTTCCTGAATAGTTGCTATCCATCCGTCGAATTATTTTTCCAAGGTGCTATATTTCTCATTGGTCGTCATGACGCTTGGTCAGTTTCCAATAGTATAAATCTGGGGTTCTACTCCATCAGTTGATATATATAAGCCCGGTTCTATAAGACTAACAAGCTTTGGTTATCTGGTCCAGCCTCGAACTTGAAGGCTTTAGGTTCGATTTCAATTTCTATCGATTTCAAAAATTGAACTTTTTTGGGTCATACACGTACACATTCATATACACGTTCTTTGTTGTTGGCTCCAAGGTGTGTTATAATTCATGAGGGATCGGTACCCTTGCTTTGAGATAGGGGTCGGCATATAGGGGTTGGCTTATACGGATCGACATTTATGTACTTAACTAATCCTTAGGCTTTGAATTGAACTCGAAACCTAATCCATAATCAGTTGTTTGAGCAATTACAATCAATCCCATTTCAATGAACTTGAACATATGACGACGACGAACAACAAGATTTGCATATTCATTATTGTACTCAAAACTGAACGGTCAAATCCTGGGGACTTAGAACATGAAATAAAACTTAGTATATGGACTCGAATAATAGATCTCACACTCTGATATGCCCATAGTTGATACCAAAGCTTACATAACTGATCCATCTCTTCGCCAGTTGAGACAGTCAGCGATGACGGTCACCCTGACTGGAATCCAAAGTCTCTTCATTTCACCTTGCTTTCTTATTTTGAGCTGCTTATTTCTAAAATACATCACACTGCACTACACTAGCTCACACTTAACATGGGAGGACAGGTAATCTTTTCTAATCTCGATTATCTACTGAGTATAGTTTACATGGACTTTAGATATTCAGAGCATCTAGCTGCAATGTTTTCTGGACCAGCCTCACAACATAGCAATCTTGAAGCAGAGTCGAGTTCCAAGACCATATTTGGCAGGCTTTCCCTTAGTCATCAAACTGAATAAATGGAAGTTTCTAGCCTGCCAGCCAACCTTTTTTCTAATGTTCCTATCCTCCCTGCAAAACATGTAAGTCCTGCGCCCAACGCAGTAGAAGGCGTTATTGAAAGTCTGATGGATCGTATATATGTTACTAATGTGCAAGTGTACTAACAGTATAGCAAAGATATAAGCAGATATGTAAATGTAAGTAGAAATAAAAACGATCACACCAGAGTTTTTATACTAGTTCGGACCTCCCGTCCTACGTCCAGTCCCGAAGCTCCCCTGAGGTATTTCACTACCCAAATACCCTCGCTTCACCCGGAGGAACAGGTCTTTTTACAATAGAGTTTTTGACAATCTTGTGTTCTGATCAACACTGATATTGACTGATAATACAAATCTTCCTATAATCTCCTTTGAGTGATTGTGTAAGTGTGAGTGCAAATTTGAGGAAGAATATAACCAATATAAATAGTGGTTATAGTTTTGATTTGAGAATATTAGAAATTAGGTTTCAGAAATTAACTTGATAATGATAATTCAAGAGAGTAGAAATCAGTAAGTTAAGTAAGTAAATCTCAAATCAATTTGATAGTATTTATAGAATTTGAAGAGTTATGATTAAAGAGAAGTGACTAGAAGCCATTGGTGAAAGGTTGCAACTATTTGTAGAAGAATAACGTTTGTTTTAAGGTTTCGCAACTTTTCAAAAATAGAGCCGTTTTAAAGAAATATTCGTAACCAGACATCTGCAGTATAGGTCAGACGTCTGGAGTATGTTTCAGAAATTATCCTGAACCTTACTGCAGACGTCTGAGTACATACTGCAGACGTCTGTAGTATGTAATTTCCAGACTTTTGTGTGTGTCACTTCATTGGAGATTGTACAATACTTCTATATACTACTTTCACGAATAATCTTCTTGTAATCTTCAAATCATAGCTCTTTGACGTGATGGATATCTTGAATACCTGCATATGTTAGTATATATGTATATATATGATATTGTATAGTTGTTGTCATTGAAATCATAGAATGGAGGTTCCAACAGTTATACTCTTAGATAACCTAACAGATTCTCAAGCGTTCAGAATTGGTGAGGCCGCCCTTCGTAGACTATGTTCCAGACATGGAATTCCATTCGAAGACGTCCTGGCTCCTTCGATAAATGATAGGGCTCACTTGCCCTCGGAGGGGTACACAGCATGCAACAAATCAATGCGTTGGGCCGGTTGCGTGCCGCCCTCCTATTATTTTATTCGGGAAATGTTAAGATATCTTGGAATAGCCCCCACTTAACTTCAACTGAACAGCTACGCCTTTCTCCATGAAACTTTTTTACTATTCATGAACGTTTTGTTCCGCCCGCCAACTCTTAAGGACATAAGGTTCATTTATAACTTTAAACGATGATCAAGAAGTCCTTCCTATGTTTTTCTCGAGCCTTCACCCAACCATCATGTCTTGACGGGTGCTTGGAACAAACTTACCCTTTTCAAACACGAATGGTTCTACGTTAGATGTCCTTCTGAGTTTGCAAGGTGATGGTTGGAAGGACGTAAGTGTTGCCTTCGCTTTATATTCAAATTCTCTAATCCGAGTCATATTCTAGATCAACTAAGATTATGAATATCTATAGGTGTCCACATACGTCCAGAGGGTAATAGTTTTCAAGGGTGATCTCCGCAATTCATGGTACCCCTGTCGAAGACAGGGACATCGGACTCCTCATAACCGATGAGTTGTTATCCCTATTTGGGCTACTGGAAGAAGGCCGCAGCATTGGGCTTCCTGGAAGTGCTACATTACCAAGAAGCGATGTCGAAAAAGAAGGGGATATTAATAACCCTATCGTGCCCCCAGTCGAGGTGACTCGGGATGACGCCGAAGAAGGCGAAATTAGGGGCGCTAAGATCAATGAGCCTGGCGACGCTAATGCAGGCTGAGCAAGGCGCCTGTAGTCAAAAAATCATAAGGCGTGCAACCCTACACACAAGCCAAGAGAAGAAAGAAGCTTGCATATAAGCTACGTAGGAGAAAAAGTGCTAAGGATCCGGAGTTCGTTATCACTTCTATCGATGAAGAGTCATTTTCCTAACATTTGGGAAGTTCGATGAAAGGTTTTTCTAATCTCCAAACTCCCGATGACATCATGACTTATGACTTCCCTAACATCAATGTGCTCAATTCTCCCACCAGAAGTGGTGACGGCATTCTTCCTACTAGCAAAGGAGAGAAAACTCCCATGAGCAAGGCTGCAACAACCGGTCCATTGGGAGGGACACTCACAATCACGTGCACTTCACCACGCAATTTCATTCCATCTTTTGTTCAATGGTCACTTATACTTTGGTGTTTGGTTTTTTGTAGGTTCGATGTCTCAATCCCGCGCTTTTGATCGCTTGAAGGGCTCCTCGACGCAATATGGGTCCATACGTGACTCAGAATCGAGTAGGCGTAAAGAGAGGGATGATGACCGAGAAAGAAGTCGTCGCTCGAGGGAACCTTCATCTTCAAAACATAAATCCCAATCTCATTCATCCGATCAGGAAGTGCAACCTAATCTTCCTATCCATAGTGGCGATCAGACCTATTTTCACAGTCCTCCAGCTCTCGTACCGCTTGACCAATATTCGGGTTCATCCAGTTCCAAGCAGTCCCGTGACTGCAGGTCGAGCAAACATCCAATCATTGCTTCTGATCCATCTTTGCCAACCGCTTCCGTTGAAGCTTCCACATTAGAGAAATTGGTCGAACTTAAGGTCATTTTCCTAAAGATTTGTTTTGACGGGCTTAAGTTCCTCCCCTCCATTCATACAATCCCAAGGACTGTCAAAGCAAACTCTCTCGCATGCGTCAATGATGTTTTCGTGTAGCATGAATCGTTCTAGCACTTAGCAGAAAAATCTCCGAGGTGTCTATTGAGCGACAGCATGAGATAGATAGTCTTAAACTAGAGGCGGTCCATGATAAAGATATAATTTAACACCAAGATAATGAAATCTTGGAGTTGATGAAAAAACTAACTGAAGCAGAAAAGAGTGCCAAGGAAACATTTGAGCCAGTGAGTCATTTGGAAGCTACCCATAAAAAGGTACTTGATGCTGCCCTCTACCGCAGCGGTGCAGTCGCCTTGGAAAAAAATTCCTTACAAACGGAGAAAAATATCTTGGCTCGCCGCGTTTAGGAGCTTGAAGAGCTTCTTAAGAAAGAGAGGGAAGAGAAGATCGAAGCTCAAAAAGAATCACAGAGATATCACAAAGAAGCTTTTGATGATCATACTTTAGAGATTAAACTTGATGAGCAACTTGCTCAAATTGAAGTCCTCAAAGAAGAGGCGAAGGAAGTGGGCCGCAATGAGATGAGAGAATAGCTCGAGGCCAAGGTAGAGGATGCCAAGGAAGTCGATCGAAATGAAATCAAGGACATGTTCGATCCCCTGATCATTGAATATAGTGCTAAAGTCCTTCTCTACCGTGAGCCGAGCTTTCTTGGTGAGGGTTATCTTGAGTCGCTCGCTGAGGCCTAGGAATGTACTATTGAAATGAAAAAGAGAGACCTTGGCGAAGCTGATTTAGTGAAGAGAAATTAGTTTGGGAGATCCTTCGCAGAAATGAACCCCTAGACCTTACTACCGCGATACTCCAATATCTCGACATTCTAACATCTTTCGGCAAAGGAAAAAATATCGCTGAGTCTTCGGAGTCTGATCCGAAGGGCCCCTCTTCTTTTCAAGCAGCCGGAGCATCAGTTTCCTTCGGCCCGGTACCGGATCTAAGCTACGATCTGGACAAACCGGTTACTGGAAGGGGGGACCCCAGCAATGACTGAAAGTCAGCCGGATACAGGTATTCCGTTCTATTCTCCATTTTTCGATCAATTTCTTTCTTCATGTCCAATTGTCATGGGCTTATCTTCTTGTTTCCGTGAATCTACAGGTCTTTCGAGTCTGGCCAAACTCCAAAAAGTGGTGTCGCCGTGGAGCAAATTTCGACATCAACTGAGATTCCAGTGGCCACCGATGCTCCAAGGCTCGATGCTCAAGTTATTGGAGCACTCGATGACGATAAGGATGAAGATCCGCTGCCGCTAGATGAATTTGATGATATTATTATCATCGGAGCCACTAACACATCGATGAGCTTAGCTTAAAGGAGCAAGTTGAGAGGGAGGAGTTGTTGAAGAAACAAGCCAAGTCTGAACCCCTTGATGTGGATATTGACGATCCAAATCTCATCCCATTACAAGTCATCCAACCTGGCAGGTTTATTTTCGAAAAACTCCCTCCTACTTTTGAAAGCTCCCCCACCAAAGGCGATAAAGGATAAAGGAAGCGGACAGGTGGAAGCTCGGGCTACGCCACTCCCGAAAAATCCAAAAAGGAGAGAAGGAAAAAGAAATAGCCGTCATTTCGGCTTTGTTTGCACATAGCTTGTATAGTTGTTTTTCTCTTTGTTGGCCGTGATTGTACGGGTACGGCCTTCATTTTTTGAATAAACTTATATCACAATTTTGAAGCTTATTATGTGAATAAAAGTTTTTGTTTTCTGTCGAACCCACATGTGAATTGTTATCTAAGTAGTTGAGCTATTACTTTCCATTCAATGTACTTATAATTCATTGCGCATTGCTTTGGATGATAACCCGTTAATTCTATCCCAAGGCCTCCATGCAGTCATGGCCCTGAGTCGTACCAAACACGGGGCTTGAGCCCTAATGTTGTGCTATCGGATTTAGTGGTTTGAGGGATTACACTCCTACTCCCAGACTCGGGTTAGCGGAGTTAGACGGTGGATGGTCGAACTCCATCCTTTGAGAGTTTACACTCTTCCTGTCGGTTTCAGGCCGGAGTTCATGGAATAACGAGTGGTCGAATCGCACTAGTCTATTTTTTATACTCATATCCACACTCTGAGGATAAGAATTAGTTAGCGGGTGGTCGAATCGCACCCGGCTTGTGTTTATACTCCAGTCTGCACTTTGGGGCCTTAGAGTTATATCGGAAAATAGTTGGATTGTACATTCCTTGATTGATTGATATGCCCCCAAGGTCTGGGGTTTGATTTAGCGAGCGAACGATCGTGTCATGATTGCTTTTGATTTAATTTAGTCCCACCACTCGGTGGGATTTATTCGGTCATCGGATGGTCGAGTCACATCCATTCCTTGTTATGTATTCCGTCCATCGGGTTATAAACGAGAGTTATCAAATGAACGGTCGGATCATGCTCATCTTGTTTATTCAATCGGGAACCAGTGTAATTGGTTAGTTCCAAACTCTGGGAACCTGTTCGGACATATCGACATCAGTCGGTTTCATAATGTAACTAACATGCAATGCTACAACAGACACAGATATAAAGGAAGTTCAAAACTTTATTTGATAAACGGAAGGAAATGACATAATTTGTCTTATTACATATAAAAAAAATCAAATGTTAAAACGAATTCTGAAAGTAAATACAACTAAATGAAAAAGAAACAAACTAAGTGAAATAGCGTCATCAATGCTGGCTATTCCACGCCTTTGGGAGTGTGATGCCATCAACAGTCGCTAGCTTGAATGTTCCCTCTCCAAGCCTCTACACAATGACATACGGTCCTTCTCAGGTTGGATTCATATGCGATAAGGCAGGAAAAACCCATTTCAAGACGTGATCGCTTGTTTCAAAGGTTTTAAGTCAGACTTTAGTGTTGTAGTATCGGGCGACTCGATGTCGGTGTGCAGCTGCCCTCAAATCAGCTTCCTCACGCTTCTCATCTATAAAGTCCAGGGATTCCAAGAGGAGATCTTTATTTTCTCCGGGATCGTAGTAAGTCACTCGATGGGAAGGAACTTCAAGCTCAACAGGAATAACAGCTTTAGAACCATAAGTGAGGGCGAAGGGAGTATGGCCAGTCGCGGACTTTTGGGTGGTCCTATAAGCCCATAGTGCTGTTGGGAGTTCATCCACCCACTTGCCTCTAGCCTTTGCCAAACGCTTCTTCAGAATGGATTTTATGATATTGTTCACAGCTTCAACTTGCCCATTTTCTTGAAGGTGAGCGATTGTTGCAAATCTTTTTTCGGTACGATGGCGACGGCAAAAGTCTTTGAACTCAGCACTGTCGAATTGAGTCCCATTGTCTATTACAATAGCTTGTGGAAGACAAAAATGACAGATGATGTTCAGAATAATGAAATTGATTACTTTCTTCCTTGTGATCGTAGCTAATGGCTCTGCTTCGGCCCATTGGTGAAGTAATCAACTGCGATGATGGCGTACTTCGTACCACCTTTAAAGATCGGTAAAGAACCAATAATATCTATGCCCCGTATGGAAAATAGCCATGGACTGACCATTTGTGTTATTTTCGTCGGCGGAGTTCTTCGGACTTTTGCATATATCTGGCACTTGTCGCATCGCTTTACATAATCAGCAGTGTCTCGATTGATAGTGGGCCAATAATACCCGTAACGAAGTATTTTCTTTGTTAGAGTTTGTCATCCAGTGTGATCGCCACATTCTACTTCATGAACTTCTTTTAGGACTCGTTTTATCTTATTATGAGCGATACACCGGAGTAGGGGAACGAAAAAACCCTTTCTATACATAACTCCTTTCTGTATGTATATCGTGAAGCTTTACGAAGGACTTGTTATTTTTCATTCCTTTATTCATGGACGACTCCCTATAGCAAATAGTTTTTGATCGGAGTCATCCACGGTTCTCTCTCAGGCTCTGTCTCTAGTACCCAGTCGATTTCCATCAGGTTTATACTCAGAGCATTCAATAATTCAACTAGAACCAAGCCCACCTGTTGTGCGTCCCCGGTGCTAGCAAACTTTGCAAGTGAACCAACCTCTCTGTTTTGATCCCGAGGAATGTATGTAAGGTCATAGTACTCAAAGTTAGTCAACAACTCTTGGACTTGGGTAAGGTATGAAGCAAGCCGTTGTCCTTTAGCTTGGTAATCTCCCCTGACTTGGTATACTACCAATTGTGAGTCGTAAAAGATTTCAAGAGACTTTATTTCCAGTTCTTCGGCGAGTTTAAGTCCAACAATCAGAGCCTCATATTCGGCTTCATTGTTTGTTGCAGGGAAATCAAGATTTAAAGCGTAGAAAATTGATCGATCTTCAGGAGTTACAAGCACAATCCCGCTCCAAAACAACGTTCAGTGGATGCTCCATCTGTATACAACACCGTATGATAGGGGTTTCACTGCTCTCTAGGAAATCATCTTGTGCAGTAAATTCTGCTATAAAATCTGTCAGTGCCTGACACTGGATAGCCCTCTGGAGAAGATAAGTGATGTCCAATTGGCTGAGCTCGATATTACACTTGAGTAACCTTCCAGATGTCTCAGGTCGCTGCAGGACTTGTCGTAACGGCTGGTCAGTATAAACATTGATAAGGTGCGCTTGGGAGTAAGGGTGGAGCTTTCACGATGCAATCAGCAAACAGTATGCCAGTTTCTCTATCTTCGGATAGTTCCTTTCAGCTCCTATCAATCGCTTGCTAACATAATAGACTGGACTCTAGATAGATTCTCTTCACGAAGCAACGCAACATTTATAGCGTGTACCGACACGGCTAAGTAGATATACAAATCTTCATGATCCATTGGCTTTGATAAGATGGGTGGTTTCTCTAAGTGGTTTACCAAAGCTTGGAATGCATCTTTACAATCCTGTGTCCATTCGAAATTCCTTTTTCCTCTCTTAATCAAGCCAAAGAAAGGAATGCATTTATTGGTAGCTCTGGAAATAAATTGGCTTAAGGCAGCAACCTTCCCATTCAGGCTCTGTACTTGTTTAATAGTCTTTTGTGCTTGGATATTGCGAATAGCTTGGACCTTTTTGGGATTAACTTCGATTCTGCCGGCATTAATGATGAAACCCAAGAACTTTCCTCATGCAACACCAAAGGAGCATTTAGAGGACTAATCTTCATTTTATATGTCGGAGGATGTCGAACATTTCTACCGAGTCTCTAATGTGGTCGCTAGACTTTCGTGACTTCATGAGCATATCATCCACATATACCTCCATCGTTTTTTTCATTTGATCTTTAAAAATTTTGTTAAATAGGTGCTGGTAGTTTGCTTCTACATTCTTTAGTCCAAACGACATCACCACATAGCAATATAATCCAACATCGGTAATGAAGCTGGTGTGCTCTTGATCGAGAATGTGCATAGGGATTTGGTTATATCCTGAGTATGCATCCACGAAAGATAGCAATTCGTGTACCGTGGTTGAATCTACCAGCTGGTCGATCCTTGGAAGGGGAAAACTGTCTTTCAAGCATGCCATGTTTAAGTCCGAGTGATCAATGCACACCCGCCATTTCCCATTCACCTTAGTACAGGATTAGATACCCACATAGGGTAGAGGGCATCGTAAATAAACCCATTATCTTTAAGTCTATCCACCTCCTCTTTAAGTGTGGCAAATCTCTTCGGATCCATGTCACGTCCTTTTTGTTTCACCGGGACATACCTCAGGTCGATATTCAATGCATGGCTCGCAATGGAAGGAGAGATCCCACACATGTCAGAATGAGTCCAAGCGAACACATCGAGATTCGCTCAGAGAAATCTAGTAAGTTCTTTCATCATCGGAGGGCTGAGCTGCAATCTTATCTTTAGGACCCGTGACGGGTTGTCATGGCTGACTATGATGTCAATCGTCAGCTCAGCCGATGCAGCCTTGGTGTCTTTGCGCTCCTCCTCGTCATCTCTCAGATATATATCTCTATAGAGTCGAGTGTGGCGTCAGAGCCAAGGCTCAGGCGCCAGTTGTCAATCTTCAGTAGCTTGGATGCAGACTGACTTGTTCACACGCTTACCTTTCTCCTTCCATTAGGCATCCCTCAATTCAGCTACATAACAGGCATGTCCAGCAGCCTGATCACCATGAATAACTCCAACACCATTATCTATCGGGAACTTCAAAGCTAAGCACCATGGGGCAAGAGCTTCCTGGAACTCAGCTAGGGCCGGTCGGCCTAGAAAAGTGTTGTATGGAGAGTTAACATCCAAAACAACAAAAGGCAGAATCCACACTCTCCTACGGTCAACTTTTCCCAACTCTACAAGTAGTTCAACATAACCAACAGCTTCAGTTGCAATACCGCTAAAGCCATCAATGCGGGCTTTAGACAGTTTCAAGTCCTTGGCTTCCATCCTCATCTGATTATAAGCTTTTTTGAAATTTATATTTACAGAACTTCCACAGTCAACCAATATCCTCTCACTATAGCGGGGCTGATCATAGCCGAAATGACCATTGGGTCGATCGTTGGAGCCTCCACCTTGTCTGCATCTCTGTTTCTAAACACAATATCATCTACCATTGTACGCTGCTATTTTGCTGGAGCTGCATCTTCCGTATTTGAACAGCATTCAAAATCCACGTGCCTAATTGCGCTAGAATAGCGCTCCATTCCATGCCAACTCTTATCCGCTGGATGCGGTCCTTCGACTATTGTATTGATCACCAATCCTCCACCGGTCCACACAGGCTCCTCAGCCCTATGCGGTGCTTGTCCTCGGTTGGGGTCAGATGTGCCCTACCTACCATTCTGTGGGGTTTTCACAAGCTGCTATAACTTCCTTTCTCGAATTAGCTTTTCGATAATATCCTAGAGATGTCTGCATTCGTTTGTGTTATGCCCATAACATTCGTGGAACCGACAATATTTCTTGGTTTTTTTCTGCTTCTCCGTTGATTCTTTTGGAGACGACTTCTTATACTGCATTGTATTGCATGTAGACAAATAAATATTCTCTAGGGACGTATTCAGTGGCGTGTAAGTATTGTACATTGGAATCCTAGACTTCTCTCTTTCGAAATCCCTCTTTCGTTCTTGGCTCCTATCTCCACCTTTCTTTTGTTGACTCGGTTTGTTCCGGACATTCACTTGAACTTTTCTAGAGCTATCATCAGACTGCTTTACAGCAATATTACTCTATACTCCTTCTTCATTTGGTCCTACAACATTCTTCTTTCTGGAGGATCTGGCTTCCTCCTTCCTCAAATATTGAGCCGCTTTTGCGTAAAAGCACTCCAAAGTTGCAGGTAGCTTGCCGGCTAACCAATCGCCAAAATCAGATTCTGGATCAATCCCTCTTGTCACAGCCATCAATATTGCATGGTCATTCGGATTAATGATTTATGTAACAGCTGTATGAATTCTCTCCAAATAATCTTTCAACGATTCTCCCGGAGCCTGGATCACGCTGGACAGGGACATCACATCTTTGGGGCGAGTTGCGTGCATTCAAAACTGCTCCATAAACCTTATTGCCAAATCATCAAATCTAGAGATCGACCGTGGGGGCAACCTTGTAAACCACATCGTTGCTATTCTAGAGAGAGTTATGGGAAAACATCTACACTAGGTTGCATCATCTGCTCGTGTGAAATCCATTAGCCACTCATATCTCATGATGTGCTACCTGGGGTCGGTTTTTCCCTCGTAGGTGGGCATCGACGTCATGTTGAACCTCCTTGGATACTCTGCATGAGGACATTATCAATGAATGGGGGTATGGATTCTCGAGATTCCCCAGTCATCATTGGTCAGGCCTTGGCTTTCTCTTAGTAATTGTCTGACCATAGCCGACAAGTCCGACATTTGGATAGTTGGTGCCAAGCGGTGGTCGTGTTCCACCTCACGTGAATGGTTCAGTCGATGTCTACGGGCCGTTCCACGCCTTCTTGGTTCAACATCTTCCCAATGTGTATGTCATAAATTCACTTCATCGTCATTCCGAGGAAGCACTTGGTCAACATTTAACTGAACTCCATCATCCAAATTGGCCGCTGCAGCTCCAGCTTGAATCCCAGTGTGCATAGGTAAGTTACCTCCTCTGGAGGAGGGATCGGTACAGATCCCTATGGAGGGATCGACACCGATCGATCGTGGCAGACCACGATAGTCTGCCTGTTGACGCCTCGAAGTTTCTGCGCGATATCCGTCTATCCTATGGCGCCTATGCCTATAATACTCATCCGATGAGCTAGAACTCTCCGATGCAGAGTAAGGCCTAGGGTCCCTCCTAGGTTTTCCTCGCTATTGTCGACTGAGTTGGTTCATTAGGTTGATATTAGTCCGAATCTACTGATTTAATTGTCGACAGCTATCCATTAGCTCTCTCATCAGATTCTGCAATTCAGCTCTTGTAATAGAATTAGATGGATTCTGAACTTCAACTGGTTCAACATTCACATCCATTGGTTGACTGCTCGGGCCTCTTTGCTGGATACTAGCGTTCTCTTTTCCTTCCCCGTTTTTAGAAGTAGATCTAGTGTTCCTCACCATTGTTGATAGCTTTGCTTAGATTTTTGCAAATCTAAGTAGTATGAGAAAACTTCCTGAAGATAACTATGGATCTCCATCGGGGAATTTATGCAATCCAGTAGCAACAAAGGGATCCTAATAAGCCGAGTTAAGGTTCTCAGTGAAATCACCAAAATGTTTGTACCAAAAATTGGCAGAAACACCCATTAGAAACTTTTTGAAGAGAATCAAATGAAGAATAAAATGGAAATAGTGGATAATAATAAAGAAACAGCAACTAATTGAGAGAATAACACGCACACCACGGTTTATAGTGGTTCAACGTTGCTTGCCTACGTCCACTTTGAATAAATTGCTTTATTAATTACTTTATAATCTAAGTACAAGAGGGATCAGATCAAAATCCTCAGTTACAAAAGAGTATAAAGCAACTAGTAGCGTAAAGTCACGAAAATGAATAATTAAGCTGGTATTTATAGACGAAGGTGGCCAAATATTTCTTTGAAAACTCGACTGAAGACCCTTAAAACCATATGGCCCACAATAGGGGTTGCGCCCAATTCCCAAAGAAGAGGGATCGGTACTGATCCCTTCTGTAATGACCCGCAATTTATCAGTTTGATAAACTATATTTTTTTCAAAATATTCAAATATAAGCTTTTAAAAACATAGATTATGATGTTTTGAACAATAAATAATGATGGTGATCTTATTTTGAATAAGTACTTATGAAAATATAAACTTTGAAGGAATATCGATAAAATGACCGAAAACCGTTTTATCGATAAACAGCTCTATAATCATAAAACATCGCGCACGGAGCTGGATACATACACTTATTTTTATAATCGAACAAGAATATGGAATAAAATAATTTATTTTATTTTTGGAAATCAAATGAATATAGGACATCATCAGCGATGCCCTTATATTTAATAATCGATTTATGAATTTAAATTGAGATTTAATGATTTAAAAAATTATAATTATTCAAATAATTATTTTTAAATTATTATAATACATTTTAAATAGTTATAAAGTGATAATAAATAATTTACAATATTTTTATAAAGATATATATATAATCGGTTTGAAAATATAAGGAAAATTGATATATCGCTTTATCAGTATAATAGCAATTTTTGTAAATAATTGTTAACATTGATTTATATGATTTTATAATTAAATGAGATATTTTTATTAATTAAAAATGATTAGAAATTTATTTTCAAACTTTGTTTATAAATATATGTATATTAACTAATAAGTGAAAATGTGACTGGGAATCGGAATCAGAATACGTAACGATTTGACGTATATAAGTTGTATAACATTGTTTATATGACTTGAACACATATATAACATACATATGCACACATGAACACATATACACATACAAATATACATTAATATATAAACATACATAAGAAAAATCTAAGATATTTCCCATTTCCTTAATACTTAAGCATCTCTAAGTCAACTGTCTTGCACTTAAGGACATGCACATGGCATGGAAGTGAATGAAGTGATGGAGCACATGAGAGGGGGGTACCAACGTGTATGGTGATGTGAAAGAAGGGGTGTGGGCAAGGGGTGTTTTGGTCCATGCACATTTAGATATTTTCCATAGTTTTTTCCTATAAATACCACTCTCCTCTAATACATTCCTTACACAATCTTCTACTTCTTCTTCCTTCTTCTTAAGCTTTCTAAGAGCCTCTCTAATGGCTTCTTGTTCATAGAAAATACGTGGAGAAGTTATGAGGAAATAATGTAAAAATAGAAACATATGAAATCAATGTCAATCCACTTTAAAAAGAAGTGCAATCACTTCCTCTCCTCCTCTTACGTATTCGACCTCCACTTTTCCTAACCAAATCCGAGCCCAATAGGAAGAAGGAAGCAAGCTAGAGAAGCTCTGGAGCAAGAAAAGGAGAAGGAAGTGCCGCCGGTTTCATTCCAAGAAGATAGAAGAAAGTTCGAAGTGCCGCGGAAGCTCTGCCGGATTTCCTGGAGCTTGGGAAGGAGGAAGCATTTGTGATGGTGAGTACTCAACGTTTATTAAATAATAAATAATCTCTATAACTATTTTTAAGTATGATAATATGACCATTTAATCTCTTAATGATTGTATGAATGTTTAATAACTTGGTTGATTATATGGATGTTGATATGACTGATAACTTGGTTTGATAAATGGTAATAAAAATGGTTAGTAATTTACCATAGTTAATTAAATGGAATTTTTTTCCATAAATAATATGTATATGGAGTTTATTGAGCCTCTTAATGGTTTAAGAATATAAAAAGTTGAAAATGAATATTATAATAATATAATATTATGAAATGATTTAAAATTGAAAAAGAGATTTAATATAGAGATATTGGTTTAAATGTCTGAAAATGGATTATAAATGTTTTATAAACATTAAAATTCAATTTGAAAGTTTTGACAAATAATGAATTTGGAGTCAAAGATAGGCACGTTGTGTAACGGCAATTCGCGATTTCGTGCCGTAAAATTAAATCCTTCTTTAGGATGAAATCAGAGTCGGATTTCTTTGCGATAAGAATTTTCCGAACTCTTATGACTATAGTTTTCAAACAAGGGAAAAAGATCGAGATTGAATTTAATAGATTTAAAAATATGAGCAAATCAAGTTTTCGATAAAATCGCGCTTCGGCGGTTCGGCGACCAAAGTAGCAAATGTTCTAAATATAGATTTTAAAATGTTTAAAAATATGGAATAAATTCTATAAATCCTTTAAATTTTTTTAAAAGAGATTTGAGTTATAAAAATAGATTTCTAAATGATCAAAAAGTTGTTTTAATCAAATAAGCTTTGAAAACACTATTTGCTGCGCTATTTGTAGCACTTTTTGCAGCAATTTGATAACTTTTGAAATATGAACTTAAACTTAAGTATTCTTTTCAAAATCCTTTATAAATGTTTTCAAATGAATTATTAAGTGTTTTAATGATGATTTGGAAGTTTTATAATTTATTTAAAAATGTTTAAATAAATGGTTTAAAGAAAAGCTGTTAAAAATCAAGTGATTTAATCTTGGCTCTACAAACCGACGAGTAGACTGGATTTTTTCTATTCATGAAATATGGGTGAGGTGCTTAAACTTAGGAGATGTTTAGGAGCAACCAGTGCCCTGGCTCACCTGGCCTCTCCTGGGCAAGGGATAGATAAGGTTGAAACGTCGAAAATGAGTTAAGTATAAAGATTAAAATTTTCAAATTTAAAAAACTTGCATTGCATGGAGATAATGTTCTTACACTTGGTATTAAATTCCAAGGAGGGAACCCGTACAATCCATATGAATTTCAAAGGTGATTTCACCACTATTCGCCGGATATTAAAGGTTGAATACAGAAATTGATATTGAGTAGAATTATTATAATTTCCATGATCCTTTTTACTCAATAATGTTTTCCAATATTAGATGTAAATAAATGATTTGGAATTAATTCAATTCCTATACTTAAAATTAATTGTTTTGGGTTTGCAATAAACTATGTCTTAAATAACATTGTTTTAGACCCGTTTTAAAAGTTATGATTTGGAAATCTTTGTAAAGATTTAAATAAATGATTTGGAAATATTCTCCTAAGTAAAGGATGAAATAACTTGGAATTATTCCACGATTCAAAAAGGTTTAATTAAACAAAAGGATTTGATAAATGAGCTTTAATGATTCCATATAATGTTAAGAAGATAAATGGAATAATTTAAAATAATATGTCTCTCTGAGATATTTATGAATGAATAAAAAGATGAATTAAATTAAATGATGTTTGATGATCACATATGAACTTAAAATCATTTAATCGATGATTGGTTCGGAGGAACCGAAATCAGATTTGGGTAAATCCTATCCGAAAACCACTTTGAACCAATGTATACGTTCGGAAGTGAAGACATGTTGAAGATGATGATTATTGAAGACCGGAGTCTTCAAAATGTAGGGACTCCTGTCACGAGTCCCAGGGGTTTACCCCATATTATATTTATATGGAAGTGGTGTCTGTATTCTGAAATCTTTGTTGTATTGAAGACCGAATATCTTTATAGCGAAAGGACTACTTGTTGACATTCTTTGGGTGACTCCCAATATAGAGATATTTACTATAGTAGTGGTCCTGTCGTGTTTTGAAATCTTCGTAGTGCATGGACTACTCGCTACTGATCCTAGGATGTAGTAGGAGGGGTGCCTTCGATTTCGTCCAGCCCTAGAATGAACTTCTATGGACGAATGTCTGACATTGCATTTCTAAGATCACAACGTTGACTTGTACAAACGTACATCTATTTGGTGGCGGAGAAGGCAACTTCTCTTAGCTTAACACCATTCTCTAAGACGTACGAGCTCAGAGGTTGTATGTTCGTGAAAGTCAATAGTGATCAAAGGAATGTCAATGTGGCATTCAAAGTGGAACCTATGATGATCAAAGCGTGTCTTTGTGAAAAGAAAAGCGTGGTTTTGTGGAGCGTAGCCTATGGAGCCTCACATCCCAAGAATGATACGGAATACTACGTGATCTGAAGGACATATTTTCGGGCTATTATTGAGGGAAGATGTCCCTGTAGGCACTTGTGGCCTTATTGTACGAATGGACATATATTGGAGGCTGACGGAGATCGTGTAAAGCCTAGCCGAGTAATACTCTGTTCCATAGTAGTATAACAGCGTAGTTTGGAGGCTGACGGAGATTGTGTAAAGCAATGTAGAAACTATGTGTTATACGTGGATTTTCGGGTCTGAATGGTGGCTAGTTCCCTATCATGTTGGAAATCCAATTCCAATACGTTGCCTTTTAGTTTTGATTATAGAACCTACTTTTAAAATGTAGTTAGTAAGACGTTAAATTTAACCAATATAACAATTTCGGCTATTTTGATAGATTATTTGAAAAGTGTTTTCAAAGGAATGTCATTAGAAATAAAATCAAATTATTTTGGTATAAAAGTATTTGGTTACCATAAGGTAAAAACCCATCCGTATTTATGTGTGAGCGTGGTCTTATGAGATACCCTTCTTTTCAAAGGATTTTTAACTGGCATCAATTTAAAATTTCGAGTATCTCACGCTGGTTTATCAAGCCTGATCCGGGTATTTTTTAAACTCGGGTCAGATCCAAGTAGTTTCATGTTTAGTTGAAGACGCTTGGAGTTTCCATAGGAGAGTTGGAGATCTTTATCTACGTATGGATGTATTCTATTATCCGCTGCATCTATTGTATTTGTTTTTATTTTTTAGCATTTGTAAGGACAGAGGATTCATAACTGTCAAGTCTGAATCTAGGTTAGACTCTAATATTGTATTCAATTTTTCCACTGTAAAGATTTTATATTGAAATAATATATATTATTCCATTCATGTTAGATTCTATTTTATCTTTATTTTCTTTTTCCCCTAACAATCGGGCTTTCCGACAATTGGATTTGCGGCACATGAATACCGAGGATGTATTAGTGTCGATTTTCGAGAGTCGAAGATCCCAGATGTTACACCTTCTTTGGTTGAATTTTGGGGTGCGGTCCCTCTGGTGACTTCCTCATGCTAAAATATGCTTATCCTCCAAACTTCGTGCCAATTGGATCAATGGAGCTCGAGTTATTGTTTGATCTTTGCTTCAATATGGTTTGCATGCTGCTTTCTGCCGACCCCTTCCAAGGGAAGTATACGATCCCTCCAACTTCATCCCTTTGAGGTGCAATCCCTAGGGTAGGCTCCCTAGGATCCCCATGTCTTACTCACAAAATTTCATATGCATTGGACTTGTGGATCTTGAGATATTAATTGTTTTCTATATGAATGTTCTCACACCTTAGAACATGTCGATCCCTATCATTGAGTCCAATTTATGTCAATCCCTCCTAAGAGTTGAACCATATTTCATATTTCGAACACTCTGCCTTGCATATCCATTAAGTTCCTTCAACATTGACTTTATGTTACCTTCTGTACTTGACTTCTGGGCCCCACAATCATCACTCTGGAGTTATCGGCCTTTGATGACAGTCCAACCTGACTTGTGCGATCAGTTCAATATAACCGGGTTAAAATGCTAGATAACAGTCGTGGTCTTGAACCTTGCCTTTCTTTAAGCAATGGTCCAAAGATGGAAGCATAGGGTTCATCGTCATGGTCGACCCTAGTTGTGTTTATACTCCCATGTTACGGTCATGGATAAAAGGATTCTATTGGTATCTATATAGCTGCATTTTCAAAGCACTAAGCATTCAATTTTGCTATTGTTTAAAGCACAAGATCAGGCTATAAAAATACAGTTCCATCGATCCCCAAAGCCTATTCATTTTATATTCAGAAAAGTGGCAGACTTTGTCTTGTTACATCAGAGCTTAGTTAAGTATATACAAATATACACTTAAGCAAAATAGCATCTCAGGTGTTTACTATTCCATGCCTTTAGAAGTGAGATTCGATTAACGGCTACCAACTTGAATGTCCCATCTTTAAGCTATACTTTTATAGTTCTTGCCCATGTTCACTAGACTAGGAAAGATCGGTTTAAAAATGCGATCGCCGATCTCGAAGATGTGATTCCAGACCTTTGCATTGAATTGTCGCGCTTCCGTTTCTGGTGAGCAACGACCCTTAAATCAGCTTCTTCGCGCCTCTCATCGATCAAATCGAGGGACTGAAGTAGGAATTTCTTGTTTGTCTTTGGATCGTAGTGAATCTTCCAATGAGAAGGCACTTCCAATTCAATTGGAATCATGGCCTCTAATTCATGGGCTAGGGTGAATGGAGTACGGTCAATTATGAACTTGTGAGCCATTCAATAAGCCCATAGCGCTTGGGGTAATTCATCAACCCACTTGCCTTTGGCCTTTGTTAATCATTTCTTCAAGATGGACTTGATGATTTATTCATTGCCTCTATCTATCCACTCACATATGGATATGCTGCAGCTGCAAATCTCTTCTCAATTCGGTATTTATTGCAGAAGTCTTTGAATTCAGCACTATCGAACTGGGTTCCATTATCAGAAATAATGGTTTTTTGAATTCCAAATTGGCATATAATACTCTTTACTATGAATTTGATTACTTTCTTTGTGGTGATCGTGGTAAGCAGTTCCGCTTCGGTCCATTTGGTAAAATAATCTACTGTAACAATGGCATATTTCGCTCCGCCTTTCCACATTGGTAGCACATCGATGATGTCAATTCCCCAAACTGCAAATGGTCATGAACTGGCTGTTTGAGTGATCTTTGTAGATGGGCCCTAGGAACCTTTTCAAATATTTAGCATCTATCGCACCTTCGGGTGTAAACAGCCACATCATAGTTGATCGTTGACCAAAAATATCCATAGCAAAGAATCTTGCTTGCCAAAGTCTGTCTCCTGCTTGATTGTCGTAGGCACCTTTGTTCACATCTACAAAGATCCTTTTAGCTTCTTCGTTGGTGACACACCGCAGTAGGGGAGCTAGGAATCCTCTCCTATATGGCACTCATCTTGAACAATAAATCGTGGTACTTTGTGTAGGAGTTTTCTTTGTTCATTCCTTCTGTTCGAGAGAGTTCATTTTAGCAAGTACACTTTGATCGGAGTCATCCATGATTCCTTTTCAATCTTGACCTCTAAGATCCAACCAACATACATTTGGTTGATGCTTGAATATTATAAGACCTCCGCTGGAACCAATCCCATGAGTTGCACATCACCAAAGCTAGCCAGCTTGGCTAATGAATCAGCCTTCGTATTATACTCCCTGGGAATGTGCATCATTATATAGTACTTGATGTCATTCAGTAGTTTCAGAACTTTCATCAAGTAAGGGGTTAGTCTCACTCCCTTAGCTTGAAACTCTTTCTTTACCTGATAGACCTCTAATTGAGGATCGCTATACATATGCAATGTCTTGACTTCCAATTCCTTTGCTATCTTTAGCCCTACAATGAGTGCGTCATACCGTGCTTCATTATTAGTTGTGGGAAACTCAAGTTTCAAGGAATAACAAATTGATCATTCCTCGGGATTTATCAAGATCACTCCTGCTCTAGAGCAACATTCACTAGATGCTCCATCCGTACATAATTTCCATTAAGAGCTCCAGTATGTCTTCTTCCTTTTCTTCATCTTGGGTGCTAAATTTGACAATGAAATCAACCAGTACCTATCCTTGGATCGCCCTCTTGGGATGATAATAAATATTTTACTGACTTAATCCAATATTCCACTTCAGCAACCTTCCCAAAGTCTTGGGTCGGTGCAAAACCTGCCTCAAGAGTTAATTAGTCGGTACTTTAATTGGATGAGCTTTAAAGTAGGGATAGAGCTTTCTCAATGCAATCAAGAAGTAGTAAGATAGCTTCTCTAACTTCAGATAATTTATCTCTGCTCTAGTAAACCTCTTGCTGATGTAATACACATGCCTTTGGACTTTGGTTTCTTCGCATACCAGGGCAACATTTAGAGCATGAACATATATTGCCAAGTAAACAAATAAGTCTTATCCTTTCAAAGGCTTCAACAGAACTGGTGGTCTCTCCATATGATCAAGTAGGGCCAAGAAAGCATCTTACATTCCTATGTTTAAACAAACTTCCCTTTCTCCTTTTTGAGGGTATAAAAGAACAACACACTTATCTGTAGCCTTTAAGATGAATCAAATCAGCGAAGCTACCTTTCCATTCAAGCTTTACATCTCCCTCCTTGTTGTTGGGGCTTTGACATCTCTCGGTGCATTAATCTGCTCTGGACTAGCTTCTACGCCCTTTGAGTTCATAATCAAACCCAAATATATACCCGATGCCATTTCGAATGAACGTTATAGTGGATTGAAATTCATTCCATGTTTTCATAGTACATCAACCATCTTTGAGAGGTCTCTTATATAATTCATCGAACGCTGTGACTTCACTAGCATGTCGCCTACATAGATCTCCATCGTATGTCAGATTTGATTCTTGAATATCGAGTTTACCAATCTCTGGTAGTTTGCTACTACATTCTTCAGACCGTACGATATGACATGGTAGCAATACAGTCCTAAGTCAGTAATGAAACTCAGTTTCCAAAATTAGTTTTTTCCACATATCTAAAAGACATAACATCTATAACAAAAGCTAGGAACCATAATACAAATATCCTTAATTCTGTTCTATTTAGAAAATAAGAACACAAATCATGTACATAAAAGGAAAATATATATAACCAGTTTTAGAGTACTATACATGAACGTATACATTTAAGTTGGACCTTATAATAAATAGGAAGTCAAGTTTATATGATGTTTAGTAATCATAATTAAAAATTTTGAGTTCATAGTAATTCCATAGCCCAAAAATTCAACTTTCATATTGTATATTTTGAGTTCAGATCACTATATAAAAGTCACAACATATGAAACAAAATATATGTTCTAAATTTTATTAAAGTAAAGTAATAACACAAACTGCTTCCTTTACTTTCAACCTATTTAAAAAGTATAAAAAAATACATGGAAAAATAAAATACAATATGTATAAAGACGGCAAGACAATATTCTCTCGTGGAGAAAATAAAAAGTAAGATAACAATAAAAATATTTTGGCGAGGAAGCAAATAAATTTGATGAATTAAATTTCACTGGAAATCAATCCCTAAATATTCAATTTTGCTGATAAGTGAATAGGAAAAAACTTGGGAAAAAGAAGATTGCAGCAACGTCGGCAATTACATGAACATACAAATAAGGACAAAGTTTTATACAATAGTGTAATGTAAAAGCAACATGAGAAAAGGTAGCAAACAAATGAACTTTTATTACTATGCAAGGAAGTGAAGTGGGTTGTTGTTATGAAATCATTGCTGAATGTTAAGAAAAATTAGTAGATGACTAAAGATTAAGTTGTACCAGCAAGTCTATTAATTGAAAATTCAAACCAAAAACCTCGCTACTCGTCGAATTGATTGAATCCCATACTTGAGCAATTCAAATGGTGATTGACTTGCATTCGGGAAACAAGTTGGAGTGGTTGGAGCAGATTGCGTTAATGGTTGTGAAACCTGGTAAAAGAATGATGTAGTAATTAGCACTGTAAGCTCTATTTCATTTATAAAAGAATGAAAACAAAGGCATAAAGAAATGAAACAGTTTCTTATGGTAGACTTGTAAGATGAAGGGAGGAAAAGTGTTTGTTAAATTCTGATGTGCGCCTCTTAGTTTCTTATATAGTTGCAAAATGAACCTACAGTCTCTTCCACTATTATATGTAAATGTAGTTTTAAATAACCACTACCCTTTCATATGTTAATTCCTTTGGCATTCCTTTTGATTTATTATAATAACGTTTTCCTTTAATTATTCCTTTGAGCATTATGTAATTTCCACAGCGAATGACAACAACACAAGAATACAAAAGAGAAAATTGCAACATAATTTACATAACTGACATATGAAACAAGGAAGAGAGCGGGACATATCATAAAGTAAAAAATGCTTACAACACAATTTATTTATAAAATGTAAATACTAGCATTGTATATACAATCATCCAAATTGCTATGTGTAACAACTCGCCTCGGAATGAGCCTAATTTTCAACCCAGAAAAGGTCCATCGAACATTTGACTCATTCCAAAGTAGGCTATTGGTTGGTAAAATTGATTTAAAGAATAATACACAGAGCTATCTATCTACACATTTAGAATCTCACAGCGGAAGGATAAAATATAATATCCAAATAGTACCCATTTATTTAAAAATTCAAATGTCTAAAACAAACAACATAATCCCACATAATAATGCCAAATATTCATGGTACAATATCTCAAAATACATCGTGTCCCAATAGGTACATTAGAAATATAAAAATAACATAGATAGCTAAATAACTACCACGGGTCTGCATCTCCACCACCATCTTTGAAAATCCGCATCATCGTCTCTAACCTATGTTGTAATGAGGAGGAAGTCAGAACAACAATGTCTAGTGAATAAAAATCTTGAGCCTTTCTATAATAGTACTTGGAGAGTATAATTTAAATAAGAATATGTCTTACGTATCCTAACTATATTGTAAATCTTCCAACTATAAGCCCTAAGGCTTTCCCAGTCCATTTCCATAACCATTACTCCTTCAACCCAAAATATATATTTATCGTTATAAATGTCCTAACAATGTAAGAGATGGCATCCAAACAACTTAATACCTTTTTAATGGGAACTAGGCAGACTCTGATCATTTAATACCTCATTCAAGGCTAGTCCCCGTCATTTAATATCTATCCCAAGGAGGACTCCTCTCTGGAACTATCTCGCCGACATTGCACGAAATCTCTTCAGGCCACTTAATACTTCTTTTTATGAGAGAGGCGGACCCCATAATAGCTACTTAAAACCGAAGTAGACCCTCTACGATATATCCTCTACCATGGCTAACTGCTAACCCTGGCCATTTAATACTTCCTATATAGGGAAAATGTAAGCCCTCAATCAGCCACTTAATTCCTTCAACCCCAAAGAAGGTCCTTCGAATTATGACTCGTAACCCAACTATGAAGTCTCACATTAGTCCGACTATTTGTAGGTACTGGTAGCCAGATTAGCTGAGCAGATTTACCCTACATAATTTGGGACTAACTTCACGTCCTCCATAGGTACTTATTATAATCGATGTCTCACATCAGTCCCAATGTCACAATATTGGTAGCTGATTAGCTGGAGAGACTTCCATGTGTTTCTGACTAACTTCGCGTTCTTATAACTTAGTCAAAATTTACGACCCTCTCTTGACATATTATCACACATCCCACTGCATTCCATTTCAAGGCCTTATATGAAAACTCATATTTCACCTTTACAATTAACTTCTTTCCTAAAGGGGGTTTAATGATAATTAATAACCTATTATCTACGTAAGTAATACGGTATAATTATACGTTATGTATGCTAATATACATATAATACATGTACATGTACATACACACACACACACACATATATACATATACATAGGTACACACACACACATATATATATGCGCCTAACATATTTCTAAGTATACGAAGATTGCCCCTAAAACTAACGTTTAAATGTCAAAACTTCAAATTTGTACAAGTCCAGTTCCATATCTGTTATCCCGCCTTTTGGCAAGGCCAAGATATCAAGAGACTGATTGAAAACCAAGTGATGTCGATGAATTTTGTCCGAGCCCGGATAAGGATATAATTGATAAGACATGACTAGAAAAGCTAAGAGAACCAACGTTCCAAATTTCAAGTCAATCCGAGTTCGTATGCTCAGGATATGATCGATTCAAGTTATAGAAGATAACTCCATTTTCGTATCCATCAATGAGCCTCATTTCGTATCCATCGGTTTCGTATCTATCAGAATGGCCAGGTCCACGTATCGATGAGCTTCGTATCGATCAGCCTTCAGCCAGAGAGACTTGTTCGAATCCATCATAAAGTAGTCCGCTTCATGATAATACCCTAACGTCAACTTCGCATCCATCAGAGATTCGATACTTCGTATCCATCAAAAGGCTCCAGTTCGCATCGATTGGTTTCGTATCCATCAAGGAAAAGCTTGTTCGTAACCATCAACCTTCGTTAGCTCGTATCCATCGATGTAACTATTATTCGAATCCATAACTGGTAACTACTTCGTATCCATCGAGTCAACAAACCTGGGTGACGTGTCACCCCTCGTAGCGAACAAGGCGAGATCTATGGAGTCGATACGATCAACACGGAGTAAAGACCGGATCGAGGCAAAGTGCGCGTGCCACATCATCTCAGGAACACGTGCAGTCATCGACACGAAGGGATCGAGTCGAAGCCATGGAGACGAATAAAACAGCCTTCAAGAAATTCCACTTCGTATCGACTGTATCTCCTGATCCACTGATCCAAATTCAATGAAACTTTCACAGAAGCTTGCATATACACTAAGGAATGTCTCTGCCAAATTTCAGCTCGATTGGACATTATCTCGATCGATACAAATGGATTCGTATCGATCACAGATCGAGGCGAAAATTCATAAGATTGGTCGCGTGGGCCCCTCACGTGCCAGAATGAGTCTCCCGAAGTTTGAGCAGAATCTCAGCCTCTTATGCCTATAAATAGAGCCCCAGAGCCTACAGAAGAAGGAGCTTTTGGTTCTCAAGCGTCCAGACTCTACCGGATCGAGATTTGCATCTTACTCATACTGTTGAATTCGAAATCTAAGCTGTATTCCGCTGTTGTCGCTGTAATCGCTTGTAATCATTGAAAGAGAATCAATAAAATCATAAAAACTTCATAGTGGACGTAGGCAACACGCCGAACCACTCTAAATTGCTTGTCTGCATATTTACATTTCTGTTTATTGGAGTTTTTGTTAGATAATCTTCATTTTCAGTTTAATTTCTTCACTTTTATCTCTTCAAAAACTTCCGAAGAGTGTTGTGCCCATTTTTGGTACAAACACTTTGGTGCTTTCACTGAGAAAAACAAGTTTTTTCTCCTACTCCTTGGATCTACCATCGACACCGGATTGCATAAATCCAAGAGGAAGATCTAGATCTCTAATCCGGAATCCTTCCATCCTATTCAGATTTGCGTAAAGTCTAGGAAAGGACTCCACCACTCAAGATGGTTAGCACAAGAACTGCCTCTACAGCTGCTGATCAAGAAGGTCGGGATAGACAGAATCCTACACAGCAACCGCCATCCAATCAAGACAACACTGCTCACTCAGATCCGTCAGGACTAGTCTCCAAACAAGAGTTCCAAGTGTTGCTCCAAGAACTGACTCAAAGTCGGCAACAATTGACTGAACAGTTGCGCGCTAATGCTGAATTGACCAACCAATTAAACCGCCGAAGGCGCAGGAGGACCAGGAGAGATGATGTTTCCCACTCGTCCACTGAAAGTTCTGCTTCATCTGACTATCACGGCAGATCTACACGTCCCCGATTAGACATGAGTCACACACAAGCTACCAGATATCAACCTGCCTTGACCGTAGGACAATTGAGGGTTGGGCCTTCAACCAGCTTCCAGGCTGGGCCCTCATCACGAGGAGGTGCTGTTCCATAATATACCACGGACAATCGCACTGCAACTGCCGCGGTAGAAACAAGGGTTGATACCCGAAATCTGTCAGATCCGAATAATCAGCAACGTGGGATTACTCCAGAGCCATACGTCCCGGAAGATGCCGAGCCAAGGAGGCGAGACATGGGCCGTCGACAGCGTCCGGTCCAAACTCGCACTGTGGAACCCGACCACACCTTAGCTCAGCATGCACAGAATGCGACGATGCTCGATATTTCAACCATGATATGTCAGATGATTCGCGAAAGTCAAGGGCTTACCAATGACGACTGGGGAATCTCCCATAGTCATACTCCTTTCACAGACGAGATTTTATATGCTGACCCCCTCGGCGATTCAGAATGCCAACTCTCCCAATGTACGAAGGAAGCAGTGACCCCAATCAACATATTTTGAAATACGAATGGTCAATGAGCGCTACAAGAGCTGATGATGCAGTGAAGTGCCGAAGTTTCCCCATATCTCTGGGAGGAATTGCAACAATGTGGTTTACAAGGTTGCCACCTAGATCTATCTCTTCGTTCGATCAACTGGCTAAGAAATTTGTCAAGCAGTTTCGTATGCATGTTGCTAGACCTAAAGACGTTAATACCCTGTCTAGTGTCACCCAACCTCATGGGGAAACACTCAAGCGTTATTTAGAGAGGTTCCACGCGGCATGTGTGGAGATTAGTAATCCCAACGATAACTCGATCTTGATGGCATTAACCAAAGGGATCGATCTCGATTCTGAGTTTGGAAATTGGCTAGCTGGGAAACCACCCGCATCGTTGGACTGTTTCTACTCCAAAGCCGCTCAATTCTTACGGCAAGAGGACGCGAAACAGTCTAGGATGCAGGACGATGCGAGGCCCAGGAGTGAAGGGATACAAAGTAACGTAGCAGTTAAGCAATCCGGTGAGAGTTCCGGAAAAGTTCAGTTAAATATACAGAACAAACAGACCCAGCCGCGAGGCAACAATGGTCAGGATAAGAAAAGAGATCAAAATCGAGGCCCACGACGTAGGGCTCCAATGTTCGATAATTACACGCCGTTGAATACATCATTAGAAAACGTGTACCTACAAACTTGCAACACAGTGCAATATAAGAAGCCTGCTCCGAAACCCTCGTCGGAGAGGCAGGTTCAAACAGGGAAGTTTTGTAGATTCCATGAGAGTTACGGCCACAATACCAATGAGTGTCGACACTTGCAGGACCTCATTGAGAAGTTGATCAGGGAAAGAAAGTTAGGTCAGTTCGTGCGGGCGCCGCAGTCTGGTGATGCGGGCCCTTCGAATCAAAATCGTGTGCAAAATCAAGAAAGACAGGAAGAACCCGCTCGTACGTGCGGAAGGCTAGTTATAAATACAATAAGTGGTGGTCCCCACCCAACAGACAGAAGCTGGAGGGAAATGGAGTCGTATGCTAGCTCTATCAGGCATGCGGACTTCGAATGCTGCAGTAATTGTGAAGACGGGGCACCGGCCAAACAACAGAAGACAATGTCTGATGATATCATATTTAGAAACTGAGACGCTGATAAGGTCGAAGCCCCTACAATCGACCCACTAGTCATATCTGCCCAGGTTGGTCCTGCTTGGATGAAGAGGATCCTAGTTGACAGTGGGAGCTCAGTAAACATCTTACTTAAACGGGCTTATGATTTAATGAAAATGGAAGCGAAGGACTTAAAACCTTGTTAATCTCGGATCCACGGCTTTAACAGAAGTGCTACAATGCCCACTGGAGTGACAGAACTACCGGTGGAGTTAGGAGTTGGAGAACGCCGAAGAGTCCGGATGTTACAGTTTGTCGTTCTAGAGATTGATTCACCTTACAACGCATTTTTGGGCCGACCGGCCCTTGCTGAGTTCAGGGCAGCCATTGCCCCATGGTGCTTGACTCTGAAGTTCCCCACTGATCACGGGGTCGGAGTCATTCAAAGAGATCAGGCTGCGGGGAGGGCCTGCTATGTTGCTGAACTACAAGGAGTACAGCGAAAGGAGAAAGGAAAGGGCGTAGAGGAATCTCTCTGCGTCCGTTTTGCTGATGATTGACAACTAATGCCTGGGCCTCGGCCCAGGCACCACAACCAATTCCAAAAAGACCTTGACCCTAGAGACAATGAAGACAAAGACGAATCTAAAGAGAATCAAGCTTCCCCGGCCGAACTGACTGTGGACGTCCCAATCAGTAAGGGTGATGATTCTAGGATGCTAAAAGTTGGATCTCAACTGGGCAAACAGACACAACAGGATTTGGTTGAATTTCTCCGGGCACGTTTTCGCCTGGACACACTCTGACATGTGCGGGATCTCGCCGTACATCGCAAGTCACTCCCTGAATATTGATCCGCGATATGTCCCGGTCAAGTAGAAAAGGCGTGGTATGGATCCAGAGAGATCTGCCGCCCTTAAAGAGGAAGTTGATAAGTTACGATCAAATGGGTTCGTCCGAGATGCTCTGTACCCAGAATGGGTGTCAAATCCCGTACTGGTTCGAAAACCGAATGGGAAATGGAGAACTTGCATTGACTACTCTGACCTGAACAAGGCTTGTCCGAAGGATAGTTTTCCACTTCCACGGATTGACCAGCTCGTAGATTCAACAGCTGGGCATGAGTTATTATCTTTCATGGATGCTTATTCTGGCTACAATCAAATACATATGCATTTGCCTGATCAAGAACATACCAGTTTCGTGACCGATCTGGGACTCTACTGCTACAAAGTCATGCCTTTTGGCCTAAAAAACGCCGGAGCAACATACCAACGCTTGGTCAACAAGATGTTCGCCAACCAGATCGGGAAGACCATGGAGGTTTATGTGGATGACATGCTAGTAAAATCTCGATTCTCCACAGATCACGTCAGGGATTTGGATTCGATGTTCTGCATCCTTCGGGAATATGGAATGAAGCTCAATCCATTAAAGTGTCACTTCGGTGTCGCTTCTGGAAAGTACCTCGGGTTCATCGTTAACGCTCGAGGGATAGAAGCAAATCCCGAAAAGATCTGGGCAATAAGGAACCTACAAACTCCAAGAACCATAAAACAAGTCCAGAGTCTCAACGGGAAAGTAGCAGAATTAAGCAGGTTCATTTCAAAATCCACCGATAAATGCATTCCTTTCTTCGATCTGATCCGGAAAGGAAAGCGAAATTTTGAATGGACCGTGGAGTGTGAAGACGCATTCCGATCGCTGGTTCAACATCTTTCCATACCACTGATCTTGTCAAAGCCGATTGATCACGAGCAATTGTACCTTTATCTGGCAGTATCAGAGCATGCAATCAGCGCTGCTTTAGTTCGGGAAGAAGACAGAGTGCAGAAACCAGTCTACTATGTTAGTAAACGGCTAACAGGAGCTGAAAGAAATTACCCAAGACTAGAGAAATTGGCGTACTGCCTGGTCATTGCCTCAAGGAAACTTTGCCCTTATTTCCAAGCTCATTCCCTTACTGTGTACACCGATCAGCCGTTACGACAGGTCCTCACGCGGCCTGAGACGTCTGGTAGGCTACTCAAGTGGAACATTGAACTGAGTCAATTTGATATCACTTATGCCCCGCGAAGAGCCATTCAGGGACAAGTCCTAGCGGATTTTATAGCCGAATTTACTATTTTAGAGAATTTGCCTGAAACCACTATACCTCCTAAATGCATTTGGAAGCTGCACACCGATGGTCAGAATAGTACTTGAAACTCCCGACGGCCGATCCATATGCTACGCTTTGGGGTTCGAATTTCGCGCAACCAACAATGAAGCCGAATACGAAGCTTTGCTTGTCGGGTTAAAACTTGCTTGTGATCTAAAGATTGTTGCTGTGGAAATCTACTGCGATTCCCAGTTAGTTGTATATCAAGTTCGGGGCGAATATCAGGCCAAGGATCGGCGACTAGCTGCCTATCTAGCCCGAGTTCAAGAAGCACTAAGTCAATTCAATTACTATGCTATTTACCATATACCCCGAGAACATAATCAGAAGGCTGACTCATTAGCAAAGCTGGCAAGTACAGGTGAAGCACAACAAATGGGACTTGTCCCTGTCCAAACCTTGTCCTCCCCAAGCATCGATCAAGTAGAGACGAACTCTATGTTTGAAACCGCTCCCAGTAGAGAATCGTGGATGACTCCATACCGAAATTACATCGAGAATGGGACGTTGCCCGAGCGTAGGAATGAGAAAAGACAAATTCTACGAAAAGCCTCGCATTTCGTCATTCAGAACGGAGTCATGTATAGAAGAGGGTATTCTGTTCCTCTCCTCCGATGTATCGCTCATGATGAAATCAAACGAGTGTTACATGATGTACACGAAGGAGAATGTGGCGATCACATCGGTGGGCAAGCTCTCGCTAAGAAGATACTCCGATACGGATACTACTGGCCAACTGTGAATCGAGATGCAGCGAACTATGCCATAAAATGCGATAGGTGTCAAAAACACGCCTGGATTCCAAGAGCCCCACCTACCGAGATAACCCAAATGGTCAGTCCCTGGCCATTTGCAATGTGGGGCATCGATATCATTGGTACGCTACCTCTGGCCAAAGGTGGGGCAAGATACGCCATCGTTGCAGTTGATTACTTAACCAAGTGGGCTGAAGCGGAACCCCTTGCAACCATTACGACAAAGAAAGTAATCAATTTCATAGTTCGCAACATTATCTGTCGATTTGGACTCCCGAATACCATCATCACCGATAACGGAGCCCTATTCAGCAGTGCGGAATTCAAGAATTTCTGTCAACGATTTCATATCCAAAAGAAATTCTCGGCGGTCGCACATCCTCAGGCAAACGGTCAGGTCGAGGCCGTCAATAAAGTCATAAAATCCATTCTAAAGAAACGACTGGAAAAGGCTGGGGGCAAATGGGTTGATGAACTGCCTATGGCTTTATGGGCCTATCGAACGACCCACAAGATTGCGACCGGGCACACCTCGTTTTCCCTATCTTATGGCTCAGAAGCCGTTATTCTAGTCGAGATGGAAGTGTTTTCCCATCGCGTGACTTACTATGATCCGAAAACAAACGCTATATTGCTTGCTGAATCTTTGGATCTACTGGATGAGAAGCGGGAAGAGGCTGATTTGAGAGCAGCCGCACATCAAAGTCGAGTCGCCCGATTGTACAATGCCAAAGTTCGACCACGAACCTTTGAACTCGGCGATCTCTTCCTCAAGAGAATCTATCCGATCCCTTCACATATGAAACCAAATTGGGAAGGACCATACGTGATTACACAAAGGCTTGGAGATGGCACATTCAAGTTATCGACCGTTGACGGTCTTACTTTGCCAAGGGCCTGGAATAGCGAGAGTCTCCGTCGCTATTACACCTGACAGGCTTTATTTGTTTCATTCTATTTTTCCATTTACGTTTTGTTTCCGCATTTTTATTTGAATTTTGTAATAAGGCAACTGACTTTGCCGCATCTTCTTATTTCAGCAATAAAATGTCATCTCTTCGAGCCAGAGCTGTGATTCATTGAACACGATGTATGACATCACGATGCACGGAGAGCTAAATCCCATCATGCAGTGGGATTTATTCAAATAGAGAGTGGCTGTGATACGACCGGCCACTCGCTAAGTGAAACCCAAGCTCGAGGGCAAGTCATTACACCAATGATAAATAGGATTGATACACGACAATCCTATAACTATTCCCAAACTCCCAGAGTGTGAGCTGGAATATGAACATCAAATAAATGCGGTCCCGAGGAGGACAGATCCGTCCGCCTAATGACCTCGACCGTATTACGACTAAATGTAGTTCCGAAGAGGGTAAACCTATCCACCTAACGACTTCGGTTGTACCTTAAACAAGCTTGAGGAGGATAGACCCGTCTATCTAACGACCTCGCTTGTCGACTCAGGGTGGATGCGAATCAACCATCCTCGATCCTGATTAATCCACCGTTCCCAGAGCGCGAACGTAATCCAAGTGCCCAAACAAACGTGACTGGCCGTTTGTCGGCCAACTCCATGCTCCCAGAGTGCGAGGTGGGGTATAAACTTTAAAATACAGTGTCGAAGAAAGTGAATCCGTTCACCTAACGACTTCGACCATAACTTAACCAAGTTCGAGAGGGATGGACCCGTCCGTCTAACGATCTCACTTGTTGACTCAGGATGGATACGATCTAACCATCCATGACCCTGATACGCCTTTCGAACTCCCGGAGTGCGAGTCGGAATGCGAAAGCTAACTCCGATTTCCCGGAATATGGGATGGAGTATTAACATCAACCCTAAGTTCCCAGAGTGTGAACGACCGCTCACAAGATAACTTGTGTCCCCAGAGTGTGGACTAATACTTGAAAGCTTTCGATAGCTATCACTGGTTGCAAGAATGCAAGTGCAAACCCCCAGAGTGCGGATGTAACCATCTATAAAGAAACAAATGTAGTTAGACCGCTCGATCCCCACTTACTCCGATTTCCCGGAATATGGGATGGAGTATTAACATCAACCCTAAGTTCCCAGAGTGTGAACGACCGCTCACAAGATGACTTGTGTCCCCAGAGTGTGGACTAATACTTGAAAGCTTTCGATAGCTATCACTGGTTGCAAGAATGCAAGTGCAGACCCCCAGAGTGCGGATGTAACCATCTATAAAGAAACAAATGTAGTTAGACCGCTCGATCCCCACTTACTGCGATCCCAAGCTGATCTTTACAACTCAACCCCGGAACTGGGGGCAGATGCAAGTGTTAATCACTACCCGAAACGAGTTAAAGTAATGCAAGTACACAGAACTAAGGTTCGAATGCTGCAACATTTAAGCATAAAAGGAATAAAAGTTGAAACAAAAAGGACAAAATTTTATTTCAACTAATCGAGCGCGATGGCTCATATACCAGCCTTTCCAAAAAATTCTTACTAGCGGGGGCCGACCCCGCATCTATACACGGCCTATGAAAGAAAAAAGATGAAAAAAATCCTAACTGCAAAAGGAAGTACATGCCTAAAAATAGTCTATCTACTCTTTCTTTTTCCTTAGTTTCTTCTTCTTCGACGAGGAGCCGCTGGACCACTAGCGATCTTCCGCTTTGAGCCCTTTTCTTTGAGCGGATTATCCTCAGACAAGAGCATGATATCGACATCCTCCTCCGAACTAGAGTCTAAGGGAATGCTTCCCGCAGGAGGAGTCGGAGGAACATGATCTACAGCCAGAAGTGGGACTGGCGCACTAGTGTCGACAAGCGTGCCCCCAGGGGATATCATCATAAGTGGCGTAGGGCCATGCGCCGCTGCTCCGCTCTTTGAGCTTCCACCATGTGTTGCTGCCTCCATCTCGACGTCAATTTCAGCCAGCATATTTGCTTCTCGGAGGGCTCGGGCTACACTGTGCGCCGTGGTAGTTTGTGCCGAAGTATCTGAAGTGGATGAAAATCCACCCAGACCGAATGGTAAATCCGCGAAGGGGTCACTCTGTCGACCAAGGAGCTCGTTTATCATCTGTTCATCAAAAGAGATTGAGCTCCCCTACGTTACTTCGACAGGCGCAACCGTCACAATAGAGGTCGCCTCAGAAATGATCGCTTCCTACGCTTGGCATGATTCCTGGATTGCAGGAAGCATAGTCGGGACAACTTCGGTCACTGATCAGAGAAAAGAAGCATTTGTTAGTATACACTTCTATACAAGTTCTTCCGTCCGAATGTACACGAAATTAGTTTAGAATACCTTCCTCAGTTTGGCTCAAGGTCGTCTGAAAGACTTTAGAAGGATGCTCCTTAATAGGAGATAGATGTGGTTGGTCCGGATCATAAGCTGGTATAGGCTGAGAGTCGATCATCGAAGTCGGCTCAGACTGAGATGACATGACAATCTCGGAACTCGTGATATGGTGCTCAACACCAGAGCCTTCTCCAACTTCCTGGGGCTGAGTACCAAGCCTCTCCTTCTCATGAGAAATCATGGAGTCGTGAAGAACCTTCTTTTCATCATCATTGAGTATACGGTTCTCCAGCTCAAATTCATCAAAGGCTTCATCAGGGTGCCCCGATTTCTCCTCCTAACAAGTAGATTCCAGGCATTATAAAGATTTGTCGGGTAATCATCGAGCCAAGTCAGATCTTTATGCCTTAACACTTGGGCGTTGTAAGTGACTAGAAGCTCCTCTACCTCAGCCTCAACCCTGCCTTCCGCGAGTCGGACCTTCTCATCAACCCGGGCTTCGATCTCGTGGATTTTTTCCATGACCTAATCCCTCTCCTTTTGAAGCACCACCGCCTGATCACAGGCCTCTTGAGCAGAGACGTTGGCCGCGTCTTTCTCCTTCATAAGATCGGAAAGCTTAGATTTAAGCTCATTGAGCTCTTTGAGGGCTGCGTCTCTCTCAGCAGTGATGGTGGTGTTCCTATGACCCATGTCTTCCATCGAAGTGTAGTGCTCTTGTTTCATTCTGTTCATGGCCGAGTTTGCCTCATCGACCTTCTCGAGAGTTTCCATTTTAGATTTACGGGAAGACTCGGCCTCGGCATTAAGCACTTGCATAATTCGGTCTTTCTTGCCCAGCGCTTTTTCCAGCATTGTGATAATGGTGGCCCGTTCAAATGCCACTTTTGATGCTTTCCTCGCGGCCCTCGCCCACTCTTTGTACTGAAAGAATATGTCCGCAACATAATCGTGAATGGTAGTCTCAGCCGTTGGCGGAATTCTCTTCAGATGTGGAGGGAAGACATAACCATCAAAGCAAATGTCGGGGAATTCTTTCCTCATTTGTGCAAGTTTGGCTGCTCCTTCCCCAGTCGGATCGGTCACGACTGATGTAGTAGGCAAGGAGGTGGCTATTTCGGTTCCACGTGGAGGGTCGGATCTAGGAACATGAGCTGATGGCTTGTGCCGTGAAGTTTCCGGAGGACGTGTAACTATAGCTAGGGGTGGTACAGAAACCCTGGGAGGAGGTGGAGAGCAAGATCGAGACCGACGTACATATCCCTTGTCTCTGTCAGACCGTTCCTGGTTGGAATATCCCGTATCATGATCTCTATCTCCCTCTCTCCTGCATGGTTCATAGTGTGATGAAGATCAGCGCTTGTAGCGCAAACTACCAAGCACTGAGCCTCGACCAGACATCGTACCTGCAAAGTGAAATAAGGAGAATTAGTAACCATTTATGATATGCGGTTTGCGATCAAAGTTTGTGTAGTGACGTGAAGAGTGTATGGATGTGTAACCCCCCAGACCAACCAGAAGTGTCAACCACACTGGTAGAAAGGGACTCGCTAACGTCAAAAGTATGCTGAAGTTCATCCAATTCAACATCATGTTGTGCGGACGCGAGGTCCGGAATTGGGAGGTCGGCGAGCCCTTCGAAGGGATTTTCCGCTTGTAGGGGGGATGCCTCCGAGATTCTAACTCCTGAAAGGGGTCGGTTTAAGACTACAGATTTCCGCCTCCCAGATTTAGAATGTTTAAAAGCCACTGCCTTGCCTTTTCTCTTTTCCTCAGAGTCCGGGGTCCCGTCAACAGGCCCGACCAATGGTTCTTCATCGGTATGAGTTCTTTCGGAGTCAGCTTCCTCGATTATAACGACTTTGGGCTTCTTCCGTCTGACTTTTTCTCTTGAGACAGTCCTTAATACGCCATCAAGCCTTATGCTTTGTCTCCGCCCGATCAACCCGAGAATTCTGAGATTCCGGTCCGTCAACAGCAGTTCGATATTCCTCTCTTCACTTGGAATTTCTTGGAGAACCCGGATTATCTCTTTATAATAACCACCTTCGGGTCGTTGGATTATTGATGAAAAAGAAAAAGGAATGTGAATTCGATGTCGTTCATAATTGCCTTATCAACAACTGGGGGAAATGACGGTACTCACGTCTGAATAGCCATCTTCTAGCAAATCCTGGAGGACATCGGACGTAAAACCACTCCGACTTGAAGTAGCTAAGTCTAGTCCAAGACCCTGTGACCACTTGGCAATTTCTTACAAACTCCAGGAATGTGAAAGATGGACTGTCAGTTCGACTTTTGAAGTTGAACAAATATCTTATATCGGTCATGCAAGGAGGTCGATAGAGGTACTCCATAAACGCAATGAACAAGCTATTGAGCGAAGCATATCCATTCGGGTGCAGCTGAGATGGAGCGATCGCCAGATAAGCCAACACTTCTCTTATATATTCATTGAACGGAGGAAGTGTCCCGGCTGCGCACGCATGGTGATTAAATGCACTATATCCCTCCGGGGGATTATGCGGTCTGTCATCCGGTCCCGGCAATAATACATCGTCCAGCGACATACCATGCCTTAAGCATATTCTCCCTAGCATATCTTCGGAAATATTGGACGGAACAGAGTCAGGTGGACTATTAATGAAGGACGCGTCAGGCAACTCGTCCGGGGCTGGACCGATGACTTCGGCCTCGATGTCCGGTATGTCAAGTCTAGGAGGGGTTAGATTCTGAGTTTCTTGCTGTTGCGAACTTGATGGTTCCATAACTAGCTAACGCATGAGAAATCATCATTAGACGATAAAAAGCCCGTGCATTCCCCGATGTAAAGTGTATGAATGTGTTGTGTAGTGCAAGTGTTATGCATGACTTGAGCAAATTCTGCAGAATTAAAGAAATATGCAAATGACAAGACTTTGAGGTCTAGTAGGAATGACCGTCATCGCTGACCGTCACAGCCATACCATCAAGAAATTGGCGATTGATTCGAGTTAAAGTCCATTATCACGTTGTTAAGTTACAGTTCCGTCAACGAGCTTCAAAAGGCAGTCAAATATGCAGTTCTGTGTTCAAGTTCAGTCATGCAAGGCAGAAGCTCGTCGGAGTCAAGTGTTCAAGTGTGCAAAATTTCCCTAAGTTCGTCAAAATTTAGGTTGGAATCGATCGCCGCGTTTCGTTTTCATATCGAGTCAGAGGGACCACACATTTCAAAACTGGCCGCGTTCGAACCGATACGTTTGTATCGATCATTTTGGGGTAGGAGTGTTTCGTATCGATCAGGTTCGAATCGATACGTTCGTATCGATCAGTTTGGGATAGGAGTGTTACGTATCGATTAGGTTCAGATCGATACGTGTCGTATCGGTCAAGAGTAAACTAATTTGCATCGATCAGGTTTGTCGATCTCGCATCGATCTCAAAACGCTGGCTTCCCATCGATCGCCGCTCTCGCCTCCATACCGATACAAAATCACATCATCTGGATCGATTCGAATACTCCCATTCCAGATCGACACGAAACAGAGCTAAAGTGATTCCTCCGCATCTCCTTCTTCTCCAAAGAGCCTCCATGGCCACGCTCCGTCCACAATCTTGCTCTCACACGTCCAAATCTCAAATTTATCTAAATCGGTTGTAAAAGCAAGAAGGATGGCTAAGATTTCGAGTCTCGTCGTTCTTAACAAGATTCTATCATTTAATTACCTGAGTTTATTGTTTAGGTTCGAAGGATTGAAGGATGGGATCGATTCGAAGGCTAGAACAGTTCGCTCTCTCAAGTTTGTAGATCGATACGAAACTGCAGAGAGTATAAGGTAACAGTAAAAGTAAAAAGTGAAAATGGGCTAAGTCCCAGGTATTTATATTGAGCCTAGGGGAAAACTGGGTCGGTTCGTCTCCCAGTCAACTTGACCGGTCGCAATCGGTCAAACAATGGATCAGTGCGAACGCCCTCTTCGAATCCATCGGACTGTGCTTTCATCGAGGCGAAGTAACCACCGGACTTCATTGATTCAAAGCGCACAACAAAGGCTGCCATAATGACATTGAACTCCACCGATTCGAAGTCTCTATTTTTGCAACCATCGACTCACAGCGGTACAAGTCGATCGATACGAATGCTAATTTCATATCTATCAAAAGCTCATCGATACGAACAATCATTTTGTATCCATTGGAGATCATCGATGCGAAGCAGCGTCCACCGCAATTCATGACCATCGATACGAATGAAAATTTCGTATCCATCGACTTGACCTGCATCGTTATGAGAAACTACTTTTCAACCTTTTTACATCGATTCAGGAGAGGATCGATACACGAGGATAGTCGAAAACAACCATCAAGCGTTGTTTCAACTCGAATTTCAAATCGGTTCAGGAGAGAATCAATACAAAATTCGATAACAAGCTAAACTGACAACGACTCACGAACATGTAGTGTTAACGAGAGTCAGCTAATCATTATCACACAATAGTCAATTACAGCGGTGCGGAGTGCAACTTTCAACAAGAAATACTATAATTGTTCAGAGAAAAACTGCAGCTTGTCAAAGCACATCATGTTTTCCACAAGATGTACTTTGGGGGGCAAATGTTATCCCACCTTTTGGCAAGGCCAAGATATCAAGAGACTGATTGAAAACCAAGTGATGTCGATGAATTTTGATCGAGCCCGGATAAGGCTATAATTGAAAAGACATGACTACAAAAGCTAAGAGAACCAACGATCCAAATTTCAAGTCAATCTGAGTTCGTATGCTCAAGATATGATCGATTCAAGTTAAATAAGATAACTCCATTTTCGTATCCATCAATGGGCCTCATTTCGTATCCATTGATTTCGTATCGATCAGAATGGACAGGTCCACGTATCGATGAGCTTCATATCGATCAGCCTTCGGCCAGAGAGACTTGTTCGAATCCATCAGAAAGTAGTCTGCTTCGTGACAATCCACTAACGTCAACTTCGCATCCATCAGAGATTCGATACTTCGTATCCATCAAAAGGCTCCAGTTCGCATCGATTGGTTTCATATCCATCAAGGAAAAGCCTATTCGTAACCATCAACCTTCGTTAGCTCGTATCCATCGATGTAACTATTATTCGAATCCATAACTGGTAACTACTTCGTATCCATCGAGTCAACAAACCTAGGTGACGTGTCACCCCTCGCAGCGAACAAGGCGAGATCTATGGAGTCGATACGGTCAACACGGAGTAAAGACCGGATTGAGGCGAAGTGCGCATGCCACATCATCTCAAGAACACGTGCAGTCATCGACACGAAGGGATCGAGTCGAAGCCATGGAGACGAACCAAACAGCCTTCGAGAAATTCCACTTCGTATCCACTGTATCTCCTGATCCACTGATCCAAATTCAATGAAACTTTCACAGAAGCTTGCATATACACTAAGGAATGTCTCTGCCAAATTTCAGCTCGATTGGACATCATCTCGATCGATACGAAATGGATTTGTATCGATCACAGATCGTGGCGAAACTTCATAAGATTGGTCACGTGGGCCCCCTCACGTGCCAGAACGAGTCTCCCGAAGTTTGAGCAGAATCTCAGCCTCCTATGCCTATAAATAGAGCCCCAGAGCCTACAGAAGAAGGAGCTTTTGGTTCTCAAGCGTCTAGACTCTGCCGGATCGAGATTTGCATCTTACTCATACTGTTGAATTCGAAATCTAAGCTGTAATCCGCTGTTGTCGCTGTAATCATTGAAAGAGAATCAATAAAATCATAAAAACTTCATAGTGGACGTAGGCAACACGACGAACCACTCTAAATTGCTTGTCTGCGTATTTACATTTCTGTTTATTGGAGTTTTTGTTAGATAATCTTCATTTTCAGTTTAATTTCTTCACTTTTATCACTTCAAAAACTTCCGAAGAGTGTTGTGCCCATTTTTGGTACAAACACCACAAAACATACCATATAATATCCATAATTCAATCAATGGACGTATAAAAATAAAATCAATACCAAACTTATTTTATACAAAATAATGGAATCAACATTAATAAAAAGTTACAATTCAAATATTTTTACGTTCTATTCAACTTCTTTATATAAAATTGAAAAAGAGAATTTCTATTTAAATTGCGAAAATAGGTAGTGCAAACTACGAATAAAAAAATCCGTACTTACGCACCATTTCCTAATTTATTATTTTCAAAATGCATAATCAAACCCAAAGAAAAAGATAAGAAGTGGAATAGAATGTAAAACATTAAAATTGCAATATCTACACAATCTATTAATTTATAGAATAATTGAGATTCTAACTAAAGAATTGAAATTTCAATTTAGGGTAATTTTGTGGTTTTAGTGTGATGTTTTCGTAAACAAAATTCCTTAAAGGCATAAATCAAATCTGAGTTATACTACAATTACTAAAATAAGAAAGACTAAGATTTCCACTCACAAAATGTCGTTAGCTCTTCCTTTTTGGATTTTTTTTACACCCGATCCAACCTGTTAGATCTCTCCTTTTTGAAATATACATAAGAGAATTTTATATGAATTAGATTCAGAAATTTAGGGATTGGAGGAGAGTAGAATAAGAAATTGAATAATAAACACCCAAAATTTCTTACCTGAAACACTAGAGAATTTTATGAATCTTTGAAGAGAGAGACCGGTAGAGTTTCGCTTAGTTCCCAACATATTTTATGAATAAGTGAGGGGATTAAGCTCTTATTTATAGTGGTTAGAAAGCACCAGAACCGTCAGATTTAAGTTTGTTAAAAATAATAGAATCCGGACCGTTCAAGTGTAGAATACCCTAGCCGTCATCCACGTCCACCGGTCGATCGGCCTATCCTTGGCGGTCGACCACTAGCGGTTGATCAGTCCTAGGGAGCAGTCAACTAGTTAGCTTATTTTGGGATCGTTTAATTTGTTCTGTTGTATATTTATTTGATTCCTTAAGTATCCATTAACGATATTGTTTATGTTAACGTTTACTTAACCTCAAGCTTAATTACTGTTACTTTTTAAATTTTAAATTTAAAAATTAATTATTAATTGGAATTTGAATTCCATTTAAATTATTTTGAGTTTGAAAACTTCAAATGTCAATAACATTCATTTATGCTTCGTTTTTAGAAACTTTACATATGAAAATTGATCAAAAAATGGCACGAACACAACGACATAACTTTCGTGGCCAAATTTCGACATTAATTTTTCTTTCATTTGTATCCTTATTATTAATTTATTAATTACTTATTAGTTAATTTCCTATTAATTTTTATGCGATGTTACATTCTCTCTCCTTAAAAGGATTTCGTCCCCAAAATCCCTAAGGGACGGACAACGTAATAATGCGCACTAAGCATCCATGTTATACAACCATGTTATCTACACAACCATCTACTGAACCGAAAAGCGCAATATGATTATGTATGCAGACATACTACATGTGAGCTCAATCTTAGCGGGAATGCAAGTGTCGTGACATATAGACATGTATGCAAACATCCAAAATATGCAAAAAGTTCTATATAAATGTAAACACAACAGTAAAAAGTGTGACAACCATCCCTTAGCATCCAATCTAGAAACCACGATGCGACCAAAACCTAATTGGAGAGAGAAATTTACAAGAGAAAAGCTTAGGATAAGAAGTCCTCATGCTTTCCATCGAAACTTCCCCCATTGCACTTGAATGAGCTTAATTTCTTTGTTGCCGAGCTTGCTAGTTCCATGCTCCACTATGGATGCAGTGGCACGGGGTGTTATAGGTTCCGTCTCAGTGTCCCCCAATTGATCATGCTCTATCATGGTGGTTATGATATGAAGGAATTTCCTGATCAAGTGCAAAACATGAAAAATGTCTTAGACTCCTGCCAACGTATCTTGTAGCCACATATGATAAGCAAGTCTTCCTATCCTTTTCAACATCAGGAAAGGCCCACCAAATCTTGGTTCCAACTTTTCCAACTTTCCGAACCTCACAACCTTACTAAGAGGAGAAACTCCAGCAAACACCATGTCTTCTACCTTAAACTCAAATTCCTTCCTTTGCATATCCGCATCTAACTTCTAACGATCCTGTGCAACCTTCATTCGCTGCCTAATCAATTCTATCTTTATCGAAGTCTCGCAAATTAAATCTTATCCGAGTAGAATTTTGTCGGTGGTTTCCTATCGACAATATGTGGTTCACATTGCCTCCCGTACAATGCTCCAAAAAGGTGCCATGGCAATCTTTGTTTGGTGACTATTATTATACGTGAATTCTACTAATAGTATGTGCTGCTCCCAGTGTCCTCCAAGGTCCATGATGCAAGCTCCCAACAAGTCCTCCAAAATCCTATCCACTCGTCTAGTCCGACAATCGATTTGTGAGTGGTAAGCAATGCTAAAATTCAATGATGTTCCTAAAGCTATCTACAAACTATTCCAAAATTCGCTAGTAAATAAGGTGTCCCTATGACTAATGATGCTAACTGGAATTCCATGAAGTCGAACCACCTCCCTGATATAAATTTGTGCCAAAGATGATGCAGTTCTATTGTTTTTAATAGGAATAAATGGACGTTTTTAGTGAGCCTATCTACTATGATCCAAATTACTTCATTGCCTCTTCTTCATCCTTGTCCAGTAGAAAATTTTCTTCATATCCTTATACATCTTCTTTCCTCTAGGGTGAGTGATCATCCTTGAATGGTTTCACCTCACAAGCTAAAATTTATTTTCCCTAAAATCCTAAAGTTTTTGGGATTGAAGCATTCTTTATTCTTTATTACTAACCCAATTTCTATATTTACGTTGTTTCTCAATATGTGTATATTTATCTGGCGGTCTAATCCCATCCATAAAATTAACCCAAAAACTCAAAAAGAAAATTTTGCTGGAAGCTGTCATTCATCATCAACTAGTGTAAATGATGTTGTGGTCCTAACACTCCTTACTAAATTAAGATGGACATTCTCGGTATGTCATTTCACTATCTTCCACCTTCCTTGATTCTCCTTCTTGGTTTCTAATAAATGCGGTCCATTTATTACTTCAGTTAATATACCCAATTAAGATAAATTGTGCATCCCCAAAAATGCCAAATTAAATTCGCTAATCAGTCCCCATTTAATTCATTTTAACTCTCTATTAATTACAAATTTACCTATTAAATCTATAATTAATGTTCATAAATCCTAGTCCTATAATTACCGCGCTATGAATAGCTAATACAAATATTGTCATAAGTTACGGTATTATACGTTTTTATTTTTAGTCGATAAGCACGTTTATATGTATTTATATATTCCTATTTCAAACTATTACTTTCTGAACTAGAACATTCATTTCTACATTTTAATTTATCAGAGTTATCCTTCCAAAAAGGATTACCGTTATAATTTTCCATAAATTAACCAAAAGTGAGATCTTTGCTTCATTTGAAATTACAAGGAATTATTTCTTTTCTTTTATTGAAATAGACGATGTAAACTACGAAAAAGAATATCCATATCTTACACATCTCTTTTCTTTTTTGGTATATCCATTGTTAATCAAACGACACGCTTTTATATATATTTTGGAATTGGATAATTTATGGAAATTACACAAAACCTGCTCCAATAAATCAAAACATAGAAATTCACATTCTAAGTCAACTGGGCAACCTAGTTTACAATCCAGTTATAGATCTAGAATAACTTTACAATTTTCCCAACATTCTACAATTAAATATTTGAGACTGGTTTCAAATTTCCAAATCAGGTTGTACCTACTACTCCTATTTTGTCCATATCCTAAAGACTTTACCCCGTCTTAACTAGGTAGTGATCCCTATCTACTCCATATAAAAATTTTGGTTTAGTCCTTACCATTCTTAAAACTAAAATTTCACAATCATGAAGTACCTTTGTCTTTGAAAATATAAACTTAGAAACCCCCATTACGCTAGTATATGGCATTTGAAATTCAGAAATTTTCTCATTTCAAAAGAAATTTTTTAAACATATTTTCTAAAAGAATTTGCAACTTGCAAAACAGTTGAAGAATCGAATCCCCAAAAGCATTTAAACAACATACCTTTTGATTGAGCACTTGAACAAAATCTTCTAAAGACATTTGAACACAACTTCTCAAAAGCATTAAACAAAAATGAACACAACTTTTCAAAACATTTGCCGCTTTATCCTTAACTCCAAATTCAAAAATTGCTTAGCAAGATAATTTCCCTTCTCAAAGAATTTCCACCTCAAGGACTTACTTCTTTAAAAGTAGGATTTTTATCCTAAAACATTCATCATTTTTTTCAAAAACATCTTTTATGACTTTAAACAATGAAAAGTGGAGTAGGCAAGGATAATTTCTATCCTATTATTTTCCTGTATTATTCCTATTAATTAAATTACTAATCTTATTTTGTATAAATTCCTAATGTTATTACTATCTAAATCTCCCAACATTGCTTCTATTTATATTTCTCATACCTAAACAGCTTTTACTTCAGTTTTTATTCTCTATATTTTTCTTATACGGGAATGTTCCTCCTATCATAGCTATTAGGCATTCTTATCCTTCTATTCTCTATACCTTAATTTTAATCAAGTTTCATTTCCATTTATTCCCCTTTTTAGAAAGAATTTCAAAAAAATAGCTTTGGAATTTATGAAATTGGAAAAATAATTAATTCTAATCTATGCTTTATTTTACGTTTATTTAAAAAGGAAAAATGCCTCTATCAAAAATCTTTAATCCAAAAACTTTTTGACTCAACCAATTTTTTAAATTAATAATTTTAAAAATGAAAAAAAATTTACCAAAAAATTTTGATTGAACAAAATTTTAAATTATGAATTTCCAAATTTCCTTACTTTTTCAAAACAACAACTTTACAATAAAACCTTGGAAGACCCCATACAAAACATTTCAAAAAAATTTCAAAAATATTTTCATTAAATTCTTTCACATGGGGTTGGACTTAGAAATTGACTTCAATTGTTTTTTCCTTTCAACTTTCTTCCCTAACCAATCATTTTTTTAAATCCAGTTATCTTCTTGTGGTGATTATGTACACCTTCTTATAGGAATTTGCTCCACTCCTTCTTCACATCTTGCTTCACTCCTATTATTCCTTACTTTTGGATGCTTACAACATATAGGTTCTTATCTCCCATTTGTCTGGATGAAGTGTATGCCTCCAATCGGCAATCTATCTAAATCCACAATTATAAGGTAGTCTACTCCCAACAAAGGAGTCAAGTACCATTCAGCTTTTGGGGTGCTTCTATATGTCACGGTCATGCTCTTCTTGGTCCACTCCTTATGACACGACCTCTGCCCTATGGGGTAATCGGGGTACGAGTATAAATTAAACTCTATGTATTTTTCCAACAAATTGTCACCTCGCCCATCCTCTCGGAATATGGTCGCAACTACTTTTATAGTCGGAATTTATAGAGTTAGGCGTATATTTAAAATCAGTACATGTGTGTGTGTGTATAGTAAGGTTTTTGAAAAAAAAATTCAAAAATAACAAGTACGCCACTTATACATATACCTATCCCCATTGATTAGGAAAGCTAAGCTCTGATATTGAATGTAACAACCCGCCATGGAACGAGCCTAATTTTCGACCCAGAAAAGGCCCATCAAACCTTAGACCCATTCCAAAGCTGGCTATTGGTTGATAAAATTGATTTAAAGAACAATACACAGAGCTATCCATCTATATATTCAGAATCTCACAGAGGAATGATAAAATATAATATCCAAACGGTACCCATTTATTTAAAAATTCAACTATAAAAAACAAACAAAATAATTTAAAAATTCAACTATAAAAAACAAACATAATAATCCCATATAACAACGCCAAATATTAGTGGTACAATATCTCAAAATAAATCTTGTCTCAATGGGTACACAGAAATATAAAAATAACATAGATAGCTAAATAACTGCCATAAGTCTGCGTCTCCGCCACCATCTCCTAAAATCTGCAACATCATCTCTAACCTGTGTTGTAATGAGGAGGAAGTCAGAATAACATTTTCTGGTGAGTAAAAATCTCGAGCCTTTCTACAATAGAACTTGGGCAGTATAATTTAAATAAGAATATGTCTTGTGTATCCTAACTATATTGTAAGTATTCTAACTATAAATCCTAAGGCTTTCCTAGTCCAATTCCATAACCATTACTCTTCTAACCCAATAATCTGTATATATCGTCAATAATGTCCTAACAATGTAAGAGATAGCACCCAAGCCACTTAATACCTTTTTAATGCAGGCAGACTCCGACCATTTAATACGTTATTCAAGGCTAGTCCTCGTTATTTAGTACCAATCCCAAGATGGACTCCTCTCCAATAATATCCAGTTGAAATTGCACAGAATCTCTTCAAGCTACTTAATACTTCTTTTATAGGAGAGGCGGACCCCCATAATATACACTTAATACTTAGAAACCAAAGCGGACCCTCCCCAAGATATCCTCTACCATGCCTAACTGCTATCCCTGACCATTTAATACTTCCTACATAGGGAAGAGGCAGGCCCTCCATCTGCCACTTAATACCTTCAACCCCAAAGCAGGTCCTCCGTGTTATGACCCGTAACCCAATTGTGATGTCTCATATTAGTTCGACTATTCGTAGGTACTAGTAGCTAGATTAGCTGGGCAGGTTTATTCTACATAATTGGGAACTAACCTCGCATCCGTTGTGGGTGCTTATTATAAGCGATGTCTTATATCAGCCCTAAAGTCACACTGCTGGTAGCCAGATTAGCTGGGCATATTTCCGTGTGCTTTCGACTGAACTCGTATCCCTATAACTTGGTCATAATTTACAACACTCTCTTAACATATTATCACACATCTCACTACATTCCATATCAAGGCCTTATAAGAAAAATCTTATTTCTCCTTTACAATTAACTTCTTTCCTAAGGGGGATTTAATGATAACTAATAGTCTATTAGATATGTAACTATAACTATATGTTATTTATGCATATGCACACACACGGCTGCGAAGACTGGGCCTTGAACTAATGTTTAAATGTCAAAACTTCAAATTCATACAAGTCCAATTCATATCCACAAAATATACCATATATCCAATGTTCACAATTCAATCAACAGAATTGTACAAAATAGAATCCATGCCAAACTTATTTATACTAAAATAACGGAATCAACATTTATAGAAACTTAAAATTCAAATACTTTTATGCTCTATTAAACTTCTTTGTATAAAATTGAAAAAGAGAACTTTTATTTAAATTGCGGAAATAGGTAGTGCAAACTATGGACAAAAGAATCAGTCTCTTACACACCATTTCCTAATTTATTCTTTTCAGAATCCTTAATCAGACCTAAAGAAAAAGAAAAGACGTGGAATAGAATGTAAAATATTAAAATTGCAATATCTACTCAAATCCATTATTCTATAGAATAATTGAGATTCTAACTTAAGAATTAACATTTCGCTTTAAAGGAAATTTTAGGATTTTAGTGTGATGTTTTTGTAAACAAAATTTCCTAAAGGCATATATCAAATCCAAGTTATACGATAAATTCCTAAAATATAAAAGACTAAGATATCTACTTACAAAAAGTCATTAGCTCTTTCTTTTTGGATTTGTTTATGCTCGATCCAATCTGTTACAGATCTCTCCTTTTTGAAATATACAAAATGAAATTGTATATATGAATTAGATTCAGAAATTTAGGGATTGGAGGAGAATAGAGTATAAGAATTTGAATAATAAATACCTAAAAGTTGTTACCTGAAACTCTAGAGAATTTTCTGAATCTTTGAAAAGAGAGACCAACAGAGCTTCGCTTTGTTGCCAAAATAATTTATTAATAAAAGTGTAGGGGCTAGACTCTTATTTATAGTGGTTGGAAAGCACCAGAACCATTGGATTTAAGCCGGTTAAAAATAATAAAATCCAAACTGTTTAAGTATAGAAGACCTTATCCGTCACCCACGCCCACCGATCGACCGACCCATCCTGGGCTGTCTACCGGTCATAGAGAGTGGTCAACCGGTTGGCCTATTTTGGGACCATTTAATTTGTGGTTGTTGTATATTTATTTAATTCCTTAATTATCAATAAACGTTATCGTTATTTTAACATTTGCTTAACCCTCAAGTATAATTATTGTTACGTTTTAAATTTAAGAATTAATTATTAATTTGAATTTGAATTCCATTTAAATTATTTTGAATCTTGTAGAATACAATAGCCTATGATTTTTGTTTGATGATAATAAACATATATATATATATATATATATCGTTTAAATGTATTTTTTATTGTACGATTTTATTTTTCCACATAATTAAATAAATATTTGTTGAATAAAATAAATAACTCGAAATTCATATTTAAACAAATATTTTATTCAAACAGATATTTTATTACGAATTCAAACAGTACAAATTTGAGCTCTTACTACATTTACACTTTTTCAGTACAATTTAAATTACAACACAATTTTCACCTCACTACATATATTCACTCATCACTCGTATTTAATCTTCAACTCTGCTCCAGCCTGTATCCAGCATATGAACTATCTACAAAATAAATACTGATGCAGTAAAATTGAAAAAGAAATATTTTGCAGTACACAATGAAGTGTGTGTTTGAAAATATTATTTGCCTCGGTTATTTGGGTTGTTCTTCATCCTTTTCTTTTAATTCATCTTACATGAACAACTTGTGACATGCACAGTGTATCACTGTACATGCCACAAGGTCGTGCACACCGAAATATGCTTGCTCGTTAAAATTGCAGGGATAGGTGAGCACAAGGTCAAACCCAAGCCGAGGTTGGATTCAACACAGGTGCAATCCAAAATACAAAACAAAATTCAGTTTAGAAAGAAACAAAGTTTCAGGCATGGTCAGATGCAAATGAAAACAACATGTACACACATGAATGCTCAAAATGACAAGCAGTGGTGAACACAAAGTGAACCCAGACCAGAACACAACAGTGCAGACTTCAAATGTAACCAGTTACAACATGTACAAATGGAACAAGACCATAAGAACAACCAGACCAGACACAGCAGTTCAACATGCTCACATGTACAAAATGGTGAATGCAACATTTCAACCCAGACATGTAGGCATTGGAGCAATGAAATGGAGATCAAACCAAACTTCAAGTGCAACAAGACCACCAGACATGAAGATCAACAGACTCAAGTGGAACAGACTATAACTACAACATGATAGCAAGCATGCACATGGCACTGGGGCATTTTAACTCGAAGAAACTAGCACATACATTTATATACATATGCAATAGAGAATACAAAATCCTGAATGCAAAATTGAAATGCAACAAGACTTCAAATGGCACAAGAACTAGACCAATCAACAACATTTCAGACATGCTCACAAGTTCAATGGAACCAGACTACAACAACACAGTTGTGAACACACAAGAAAGCATAAATATGTACACAGCAAACAAGTATATGGAATTCGAAGCAAAACACAATCCATTAAAAAATCGAGCAAGGCAACATAGGGTGTCACACCAACATACATACAGCAATGTACAAAGCAACATTCACACCAAATAGCCATGACTCGAACAAAATTGGAGTGCACCAGACTCAACAAACACAAGTTTAGTTCAGTCAGCATGAAGTGCACAAGTGAACATGGAAACTCAATGGAAACAGTGAAGCGGTTTACATGTTTCAAAATGAAATGATCAAACAGTTGCAATTCGAACAGTTTAAATGTTTCAAAAACAGTGAAGCAATTTACATGTGTATAACAGTGAAGCAGTTTACAAGTTTACAGTAAAAACAGTTGCAATTCGAACAAAGACAAGGTCATACTTCAGCAAAGAATTGAAAATTGCCAAACGAAAAAAACATCATTGAATTGTTCAAAGAAAATCGAAAATTGCAATGGAACCAGAGAAAAGAACGGAACTGACCCAATCAAATTCGAATTCATCAGGGTTATCTTCAATCAAATGAACAAGTCAAAAATCATCACCATCGTTCAAGCAAAAATCGAATGGCCGAGCAAAATATTTGAAGACTTCAAACCAAAAATATACGATTGAATTAATAGGGTTTCTATCCCTATAAATTCAACCAAACTCATCGCTAGCACATCATCGAGTTCAAGCATATCAACAAGAGAAAATAAAGTAAATTGCATACCATTTTTCTTTTCATTCGAGCTCAACACAATTGGAGCAGCCGTGAGCGAACAAAGCAGGAATCGATTGACAAAGCCAATCAAAGCGAAATAATCACTGCAATCGATCAATTGAATCGGCGACATCAATTTATCACTAAACCATAATTCCAAAACGAAGAGAAACAAGTGGCCGCAAAATAAAAGAGAAAAGGGAATGGACTTCTTTGTGTTTTCACACTATAATTTTTGTTGGGCCGACTCTATTTAATTTTATGTTGGGCTTGAGAATAATAGGGTTTTGTTTTATTAGTTTTAATTTTTTATTTGTATTTTCTTTTTAAAATTATGTAATCTTCTAGTTGTGTAACTAGGTACAAACTACGGGGCGTAATTTGAGAATTCGCAACTCAGTGGCTGAGTTGTGGCAGGGTTTTGAGCTTAGAGTTAGGTTAATCGAGTTAGCGGGTATCGCGCGTTTACGTGTTTTGTAAGCGACTGATTACTTAATTTCTAGTAGAAACTTTAGGGGCAGCACATAAGCATGTTTTTGCCGAAGCTGGGTAAATCTGTGTGTGATCTCTATTGCATTACTTTCTGTTTTTATTTCCGCATTAATTTTTATTAGTACACCCTATTCACCCCTCCTCTAGGGTGAAAATGATCCTACAAATCTAAAAACTTCAAACGTCAATAAATTTTTCGTTTGAGCTCTGATTTCAAAATTTTATATATGAAAATTGATCACAAAATCTCTACGATTACAACAACATAACTTTCAAAGCCAAATTTTGACATTTACCAAATTTCCATTTTTAACCTTATTATTAATTTATTAATTACTTCTTTTCTTAGTAGTCAATTTATTTTTAATTTTTACGGGGTGCTACACTGGGAATCACAAAATAATGAATACAAAAGTGTAAATGTTTTAGGAAATAGAACATAATCCTTGCTTTGAGTTGTAGAGTCTCAATGTTGAAATGTGTCATAAGGCAACTCTTGTTGGATCTAGGCTAGCACGTAGTGGGTTAAAAGGGGTAAATTTCAGAAAAATTGCCATTTTGGGTCTTTTTTAGCCAATGAAGTTTATATTTATTTTGATCTAAACTAAATTAATTTAATAAAATCATAATTTTATTTAATTCATACATAAATTTTTATTATGATATTACATTTGTATAACATAATATGTACATGCGTATCATATACACATGTACGTGCACGATAACATGTACAATATGCATAGTTTAACATGTCCATATCCAAGTGCTGGGATTTACTCTGCAATCGGCATTCTAGCTCCTCCATATGCATATGAGCAGTCTTATATATATATATAATTTAATATGATATAAATTATAGTTATAATAGTATAAATATATAAATACAAATATGAATAATTTTAGAATTAAATTTAAATTCAAATTTTAAATTTCAACTCAAGATCTGGATATTAAAATGTCTTCCAATGTCAAATTTAAATTATATTATAATAAAATAAATATATATAGAAATAATTTTTTCAATATATATATATAGTTATACAAACATACATACGTATATATATACTAAAATTAATATTGAAATCAAATATAAAAATAATAATATATGTTTAAAAAGTAAATGAATAAAATTATATGTACATTCATATATATTTTCGGTAGAAATATTTTAACAAAATCATTTTTCTAATTTGAATTATTTCCGTATGGAAATAACTGAAAAATAATTTAGTTCCGAGTATTAATCTCACAACATATATAGTTTTGTGTATATTAATATATATATATATATATAAATGTATGTATGTATGTATGTATATTACCATATATATATATATTAAATTAAAGTAATGTATTATATTTTAAAATATATTATATTAGATATATCTGGATTTCAAATGTATATGTATATATATTGGAAATAATATTATAATATGATTTAACAAAATTCACATACATACCTACATACATACATATATACATATATATATATATATATTAAGTTTTCTTTAAAACCCTTTTTAAAATATTATTTAATTTCAAGAAATAATTTTTTTATTCTTTGGCGGAAAATTATAAGTGTATATATATATATTAAAAAAACTAATTACAATACTTATAAATTCACATCCTATATTCAAAGCGTACATATATAGGGATTCGTGATAATATATTCAATCTAACTATACATGAATCAGTTAATGAATAAATATATTTATATAAATTGTAAACCAAAGTATTACTTCACTATAGCCTAGAGATTACACCTTGAATGCTAAATCTGATTGACTCCGATTGAATTTGAATTCAAATCCTTCCAAAGAGAGCTACTTGATTGAAAGTAATATGCACCATTGCCCTATTTTTATTTAAATTTGTGTTTTTGATGCTTGAAATAATAGAGGAGGAGGGGACTACATGTGGCCAGAAATGGGTGAGGAAGGAGCAAAAAAAAGTTAGCTAATATGAGGAGTTAAGGTGGTTTAAATAATAGAAAACGAGAGGAGCTAAAAGTGGATCCGAATCCACAAATATCTCAACTAATTCAAACCCCTTCTTAATTAAATCCAACCCCTTTATTTAACACCTATGGCCAGCTATTCCTTACACATTATGAGCCCCCATGTCCCCTCAAGCTCGATCAGATAAGACACACTAGATCGAATTTGATTTTACATCGATATCATATATCGATATGTGTGTATCCAACTTTTATATATGCACTATTTTCAATATAGATCAACATAAATCAAATAAAATTTTATAACTAATATTCACAAATATTAATTAATTTAATTACTTATATAATAATTATAATTTAATTAAATTAGGTGGTAGTCAAAATCCATTAGTACTATATCACATTAGGACTTATGGAATATGGTAATAGTCAAAATTCCAATATCATCTACATTCAAATTCATAATCCAAACACAAAGTAATTGGTTTATTAAAAATAATAATTATTAACCAACCACTCTGGCCAGAGACTTTGACTTTGAGTTAACTTGAGTTTAACGTGATACTAACCTAATATAATTGAGGAGACGAATTCTCTATTAAATAGTGTTTCACTTCCAATGCTTCCACTCGATCCAACTATAGTTGTTTGATGGACACCATGCACAATTAACCATAATCAAAGCAGAGTTTCCATATTAAAACTTGATGATATTCTTAAGTCAAGATAATTGTGTAATATTGCAATATCGAAATTTTATGTTTGACCTTAGTTAAATTAACCAATCGAAAACTATCAAGCGAGTCATTTCGTTGTTATCCAGTAACTATCAATACGTAACCCCTTGGTGCCCCTAGTAGCCATGAGGAATACACTGCCCAATATTTGGAAAGCGTTACATACTCTAGTCTCAATGGATTTATCGATATCCATTCTCGATACACTTTAACTAGGAATATTTAAAATGACATATTTATTAAATTGTGATAAATTGCTCATGATTATAACACACTGTAATTACTATCACAAAGCACACCATTTATGTGTTTTCTATTAAATATATTTATATTAAATTAACTAATTAATTAATATAACACATTATATCAAGTATATAGTAGAAAGAAAAACACCTTTTATTTCGAATGAGATTTCATTACAAAGTTATTAATTTACAATATATTATAAAATTGCCCCTATGGCATAACTCTAACTTTATCAATCTCTCACTTGCACTTGGGGCCAATTATGGAATCTCCATTCCATCCCTTCGATCAGTTTGATGAAAACTGATCGAGTTAGTCCCCTCATGAATGGATCTGCTATGTTATTTTAACTATCCACTATATCAATCGCCTCTCTACAATGGTGATAAACTACCATTATCATGTGGAACTATTCAGAGTATGTTTCTTGACTTCTACTGAGCTCTCATCATAACATTGTTATCATATAACAATAATGTAGTATTCTCAATACTTGGAATCACCCTTAGCTCGCTTATAAATTAATGTATTTATATTTATACATTTCTTTTAGTGGAAATTAGCCACAAGGGCCTCTTTAGCAAGTGGAATTAATTTCTAGGACACAACTGAAATAATTACTTTCAAGGACAAAACGTAAAATAATTAGTTTTTAGGGCCTAAAAACCTATGAAATTATGTCCTTAAAAGTAATTGGACTGCTGAATTTGTCCTTGAAAGTAATTATTCTGCCGACTTTGGCCTTGAAAGTAATTTCTTTGAATGTGTGTCCTAGAAACTAATTGGACTACAAAGTTTGTCCTTCTGGTGAAATGCAATGTACTTAGCCTTTTCATTGAATCAACTACAATGTTTCGTTTGCAACATTTCCAACTTAAAGCTTCTTAATTAAGGTTTGAACATGAACTTACTATTAAGATATTATACTTAATAGCGCTTATGAAGTTTTAGCCTGAAAACTCCTTCATAAGGAGTTCCTTGTTTCTAGAAACAATTCTCCGGTATTTCATAAATACTCGAGAATACTCTAAACTATCATTTGGTGATCTTAGTTTAGATTTGATATTGGCTCCATGAATCAAATACGTAAGAAAAATACAACATTGTAGACAATACAACATGTAAGATAATTCCTATTGCTAATACATAAAGAATCCATCTTACATGTTCCATATTAAACATTTTAACATGGTGCCTATGTATATCGTTAGGGACATCGCCAACATCATTTTATACTGATTATAAAAGATATTGTTTACAAATCTAATGTTGAGTATTAAACAACCAAACTATAATAATTTTAACTTGAGTACATTATCAGTAATCATGAATTTGTCATTTATTCTTTTGAAATATTATAAACCCTTTAATATTTCTTTCTTTCGGACACACGCTTCCTCTGTATTTTGATTGAAAGACAAACTATTTGATATTTCTACCAAAATACTTATTCAACTCTGATGCTTATAAAATAATACTTTTGTATTATTTCTTAGATCATATCTGAAACCCACAAACTCAATATCGCTCCCACCGACTTTAAGACACTTTGGTTTTTATGTGCAAACAATTAATTCTTAATCATTATTTAGAATTTTTTGTTTTAACACATATACATCAAAATTTCAAAATCATGCCTTGCATTTTGATTAAAATCCAAATTAACTTAAGCACATTGAATGATGAATCTGTTATGCTAATTTCAACAATTGAAATTTACGATGTTATCTTTATCAACGTGGCTCATATTCCAACTGGTTTTCTATTGGAAGAGACGTATGTGGCCGATGGATCATATCCCTTTGGATACAGTATCAAAATCATATTTTTATAATGTACTTGGAATCCATTTTCGATTTGCGCATCATACCATATGGCAAAGTCAATACTCTTAACGATTTTATTGACAAGTGAAGAATATCTACTCTCAACATTGATAAGAAAATCATAGTTTCTCTTTATTGTGCGAGAATATGTATTGGACATTCTAATGTGTTGTGTTCATTTAGGTTTGGTTAATTTCATTTCATCCCTCGTAATTAATTTTATCTTTGGATCGTATCCAAATCTATTTTACTACCAATAATTTCTAAAAGAAATTCCTTCATAACGAAGTTGGTGCTTTTGAAACAGTAATTGTTTCTCAGTGCAATGGAATAGGTATTTATAAATACTTCGTGAATCACCTTGGGTATATGTAAAACTGATTTGATTTTAGTTTGCGAAACTTATGTTTATAACATAAATTAGTCATCCAATGATGATTGTTCCCAAACTCATTTTAGGGTGGTCCGCACAAGATCCCTTACAAACAATTATTATGTGTAGTCTTTCAACTCGCACAACATGTCAACTCCTTGACCTAGGATATGTTGAAGTCTCTTATAAACCCTTATCTTGTATGATTTTTAAACTATTTTAGATAAATTAATTTTAACCTTGTGTACTACTCTTAAATACATGACTCTAAAGAAAAAAGTTAACTCAACTTCACTCATCATCAATCGTACTTTGTTCAACAAAGTTCGATTACTCCTTATCAATACATCATTATGCATCATAGGAGGGAGTGATTTTGAGATTGGATATTTATTCATTTTTAGGTACGTTCGGAAGTCTTTCCGATATACTTACCTGTTTATCAAATTGAATCATTTTTTTGCTATCACACGTAGTTTTATTACATAAGTTTTATATTCTATGAACTTATCATAGACACGACATGTGTTTTAAATACACATGTTCATGTTTTTGATAATTCGTCGGTGAAATGAATTATGTGGCATTGTTTTGGTATTATTAGAGTTATGATTACATACATCTGTAGATATCAATCCGAAGAGTTCATCTACTATTATGTCGCTCCCATTGAATGGGTGTTTTGCCCTTAGTTGTTTGAGATATGATTCACTAGTACTATATGATTCATAATCATACTATCAAAGAATTATTTCTCAAAGTTGTGACCTAGTCTATAATTCCAAAATAATTGCAAATAATTTCAAATACTTCAGTATTTTCCAATGCATCAATTTTGTTATGAAAACCAATACCATTGATATAGTTTTATTTTATAACAAATATTCACAAGAATCATATTGAAATAAAACTATGTCCTTTTTAGTAAATACTGTAAAATGGTTATTATTTCATTAATAATGTTTGGTATGTTTTATGGAAACAAGTTTCATGACTAGATGTGACTAAAAGTATTATATGTCATGCTCCCTCTATTTCAACCATTACTATAATAGCGTACAAAATACGAAACTCCATTCAACCACTTAATATAGGCTACTTATTTCATCTATTGTAATCAGTTTACAATTGAAAGTTTTTGATCAAATATCTTAAACACAAAGAAATAAACCTTATAGAAAACAATTTTCTATATCAAAATATATTTTAGAATAGAGATCATATCTCTCATTCCAATGTTAAGTATATATTATTATTTTACAATTCTCGTTTCCTATGTCTCTTCATGAATTAGAAGTGACCATTTACTTTCTTTATCCCAATTGTTTCTTAGGTTACATCCACTTTTGTACATTTTCTTTCCTTTCCAAATGGTAGAACTATTCAAAGAAAATCATACTACAAGATCATAATGAACCCTTTACAAAAATGCATTCAGTCATCCTTAACATATAAGGATATCGAATAAGTTGCACTTTTGTAAACTGATCAAACTGATGTTTCAGTGATTGAATTTTTAGATCTATCTTCTAGCTCTTGGTCTAATGTTATATTTAATACAATAATAACTTTATTGTAATCAACCATATTGAATACACGATCTCACACTATGGTTTACTTTCTTATTTCGAATGAACTAATTTTATTAAGGTTCCCTACATTATGAGTTGTGACCGCTTACTGTATAACATTTATATGTGATTGGATATGGATCAAATATTCATATCCTTATATTGCTTTTAGAATTGGAAACTCATTAAAGACAATATAGTGTCTTAGGCAAATAAACACGCAAGTGACCAAGTTATGAATGCATTTAATAGTTGAATATTTAAGCACTTGCATGGGTGTGGAATTGACAACATGCAAAATTTATTGGTAAGTATATTTTATATTTCTATTTTTCAGTCTTAATTCGGTCCATTTGTATATTCTATTTGATAAACATTTTATCAATTTTATTAGTTGCACAAATTTATCAATGTAGATTATTTTAACTTTATACAGCAGATGCTCTTACAAATTAGAAAGGTTAAATGTTACCATTTCATTTTTCTAACAAGGCTCCCACTAGACTTTTATGTTTCTCTAAACCCTAAGATAAAACATTGAAATATTTCGACTTCTCCAGTGGGTGTTAGGACTCATATGCCTTTGGATTCTAACCTTGAGGAAAGCTCAACAAATTATTGGACCACATACGATGGATAACTCCTTATAAGTTGTGTCATATACAACTCATAACCTTGTGGTCCTTGTCCTAATATTATCTTTACATTGAGGAAAGCTCAACAAATAAAAAGAGATTATCCATTTGTACTACCATTTCGTGATGGCTTAAGTATAATGCATATACCTTGAGGGAAGCTCAAGAAATATGTAGTATGCAAGTAATCTATTAATATATAAATGGTAGAGCACAACGTTTATATTAAAGATTTCTAGCCTTTAATTATTCAAATTGAGTGATATCGACTTATGGAATAATGTATCCGTAATGAAATACCCTTGTGATTCAAGTGTCGAACACATTTGAAATAATGGTACATGTACCGTACGTATGTATTTCTTAAACCTATTTTGGGTTTCTCACCATTCCACCTTTTATTATACATATATATTATATAATTTTAATTTTTGTATAACATTTTATAATTTAATTAACTTATACAATAGTCTTATGTATTATTAATTAAATCTTATTTAATTAAGTAACATTTTAATTAATTTTATATTATTTAATTAAACATTTTATATTGAATATGTAAAGTACAACATTTATAGTTATACTTTATATATATATTTCATTATTAATTAATTAACTGTTAATTAATATTTTTATTAAACAATTCTAGTTAGTTATTAATCTCAAAATTTTCTTATATATACATATATACTTACACCATCTTAAACAATTTAAGATAATGTAACATATATTGTTATATAATATACACACACACATATATATAATTTAATTAACTACTTAATTAACTTAATTAATTAATTAATCTTATTAATAAATATAAATTTTTAATATTTTTATATTTTCGAAACAATTTTGAAAATCATATTATAACATTTATAATGTACTTCTTATTTTAAATTAAAATTTTAAATATAAAGTTTTATTTTTAATCTTAATACATATTTTGAAAATTAGCCCAAAAGCCAAATTCAAATTGGGCCATTTCTATTAGGGATAACCTTTGGGCTCACTTCACATTTTTAGGCTAGGCCTATAGCCAGGTAGGGCATAGTATTTGGTTACCCAATAACCAGCCTAAACATTAATTTTTTAGACACCATATAAAGTGGGTAAGCTTAATTAGTTGATTCTAACATGACTAATTTAGACAATATAGGTTGTTAAGCTTTGATACTATTGTTTGATCTGGACCAACATACTGTGGGTTAAATGGGTAAATTTCAAAAAGAAAATCCATTTGGGATCTATTTGGGTCTATACAGTCTAAATTTATTCAGATCCGATCCAAATTAATTTTAAATAAAATCATAATTTTATTTAATTTCTAAATAAATTTATATTATGATATTATATTTGTATAATATAGTGTGTACATGTGTATCAAATACACATGCACATGCACGTGCATGTGTATAGTGTGAATGGTTTAACGTGTCTGTATCTAAGTGTTGAATTTATACCGCAATGGATATGTTAGCCCCTTCACAGGCACACACATATACATGTGTGTGTGTTGCATTATATATATATATATAAATCAAATTTATAATAGTTGATGTGCACGTAAATGTGCATATATTTACATCCATATTTTATCTAATTTTATTTAAATAAATGTCATATTTGGGTATTTTAACATGTTTAAAACCAAAATTCAATTATTTTCAAATCATCATATATTCACCTACATACAGGGGAAAAATAGTCATTTTCGTGCATGTGTTAATTTGGGACTTTTTACCTGGACATTTTTCATAATTTTTATAGGAATTTGGATACATATGAAAGAGGGTATTATGAAGATATATGCATGCACAAGGGAATACAAAGGAATGAAGAGGAAATAATTCATGCTCATGATCATGGAGGACCCCACCCACTTACCTAAATCTACAATTAGAAGCTAATGGAAAACTAAGTGGAGGTTAAAGCTTCATGCATATTTAATGAAGGATTAATTAGAGGCTAATGGTTACTTGGAGGCCACACTTTCTAAAGGGCATTTTGGGAAGCACCCTAAAAATTGAATTAGGGTTTTATGCATGTATAAATAGCCCTCTTATGTACATGTAAATATCTTCTTCCTCTTTCACATTAGTTAGGAAATTAAGAAAGCAAGTTGTAATGTCAATGTTTCAAGAAATAAAAATGGCTTCCTAGCCTCTTTCTCTTTTCTTTTCTACATGCTTCTTTTTACTTTTGTGTTCATTTTTACTTCCATGATCTCTTCTTTTCTTTGTTAGTAGATTAGATTTACATTCATACAAGTAGTGTAGCTTTATTTTTTATGCAAGTAGTTTAGTAGTTAATCTCATTTTCTTCCTTTGCTTATTTTCTATTTCTTTTGCTTTTTAATGTTGAAATTTGCAAGTGTTGATTTGATAACACAAATGAGTAGCTAAACCCCTTCAATTTAGGGGTAATGAAGCTCTCTAATTTTATGTAATTTCAACATTCTTATGATTTATGATCTCTTTTATTTGTGCTTCATGAAAGTGGATTTTGATGTAAGTTTATACAAGTGGGTTTGATAGCTTATGTTGCTTTTCCAAATGAGCTATTCTTATTCAACATAAACACAAATTACATCAATATTTGCTAATTGGTTTTTGATTTTGAAATGAAAGTAAAAACAAAATTTGATGATCTATATTACTAATTACAATAGTAAATAGATCATACTTATAATAGCTTTTGCTTTGGCTTCATTTTTATGAGAATTGATAAGTGGTTTATTTGTTGCATTATAGTTTGATGGTTTAAGTTATATTAACTAATAACATACATAAACCATACTTATGATATATGCAACACTTCTGTCACTTAATATCAAAAATAGAGACCATATATTATATATTTGTTAATTTACATAAATATGAGAGTGGATTTGCCTCTAAATTGTTTTCTAATCTTATAGTTTTTAATCACATTTTCATTCTAGTTTTAGCTTCATTTTGTTGTTAGTTAATAATTTTCTCTCCATTTGGTCTAATTTGATTGATTAGAAAATTTTAAAATCTTAAAAATTCCTTGCAGATTGACACGTACTCGGCACGTACTAAAATTGTACGCCGTGCGCTTGTGGTAAATTTTATTATAAATTCGTTCGACAGATTTCTAACTCGATAGAATTCCCATCAACGAACAAGTTTTTGGCGCCGTTGCCGGGGAGTAGTTCTGATCTTAATTTTCTATTCTTCGAGCTATTTTTCGTTTAATTTTTGTGTGTTTATTTTGTGTGTTTGTCTTGCAATAAAAAAAAGAAATTATGTGTTTGTGTGTACTTTTATTTTCAATTTTCATTTGTGTGCTTGTTTTTCTTGTTTGTTTTGCATTTGCATTTCTATTTTTTTTATTAAAAAAAATACAAAATATCAAAAAAAAACAAAACAAAAAACATTTTACTCTTTACATTAGCATTTTACATTTACATTTTACAACACATTCGCATTTACATTTGAATTTTGCTTTTACATTTTACATTTACATTCACATCTCTCTCTGCCAAATATAGACACAGCTTGAGCACATTTCACATTTCAGGCTGCTAATAGTTCTGACCCACTGTGCCTTCTCTGGCCATCCACATTTCAGGCTACCACAATAACAAACCACTAAACCACTCACTACCCCTTGCAATCACCCTAAACACCTCTGTCATCCCACAAATGATCAACTTCAAAATTCATATTATACAAACTTCCTTCTTTCTCCTTGCAATACTCCACACTCTCCTGCCACTTCATTTCTGACAACAACAGATTTCATCCTTTAACAACAACATACCATACTTGTTTCAACTTCCCTGTAGTTAATCAATCACGACAATCAACATACCATTACACATCCACCATCATTCAAATTTCCCCAGTCTCAACAACAAAAACCAACAGTTCAACCTTCAACATCATACATCAACCTCTGAACAAAACTGCATACATATTGCACCACTGCCTCAAAACTACACCACAACCACCGATATCCTAAACTCACATACCAACTGCTCAACTGAACTGCACACTGAACTGCTGCCAAACAATACATACCAACTACTCTACTCCTTAATACATAGCAGCCTTCCCTATCATACAAACCAACCACTTCAACTGTCACACTATACCACCAGATATCATAGTCACCAACCTCTACATTGTCCATCAGCACCCACTACACTTCACAACAAGCCTTCATCGACTACTAACTTACATTTCACAACTGACCAGCAAGCTACACCTTGCAAATTCCTCCTCCACCAACAAAACTTCATTCACAAACTTCAATCACATATCAGTGCATACTCCTTGCACATCATACAACCCTAACCCCTACATCATACAATAGAGCTACCACTGCACAACCCATACAAAACTGATCGCTATCTCACCAACCTACGTTGCTTGCCATCACCCTTACATACAAACCGCCTTGAACCCCTGACTGCACTGCCAATCATCTACCACCTACATTACTTGCAGCAGCCACCTATCATCCACGACAACACCTATCACGCCAGTGCAGTTGCAACCAAACATTCCAAATTCTGTCAACTACAACTTCACCTGAAATCGATCGAACAACCTCTAGTATCCTAGTCAACCACCACGACCACAACACTGACAACGGCAAACTCCTCAACTAAACTATATCCAACACCATCAACCCAAAATCAAATTGGGTAATTACCAAACCATCGACCTGAAATCATTACAAACATCTAACACCATCGACCAAACATATAACTACCTCGACCTGAAATCCCCGACCATCGCAACTTCCTTCCGTAACTCTCGACCACAACCCCAATTCCAAATTCTGGCGACAAAACCAATTGCCGAAGCCCTAATCGCGAAAGAAACCTCGACCAAATCGAACAGCGGCGGCAATCCCCTAACTCGAATCAACCCTAAATCGCATTTCTCCTCCACACTTTTCTATCCGAAGTCGCGAATTTGGTGGAAGAAGAGAATAATTTGTTTGGGATTTTTTTCGTTTTACATTTCTGTTGTCTTGAGAGAGATAGTAAAACTTGGACATGATTTTCGTTGTTTTAAAATTTGATTTGTTTGGGCCGGGTGGACTGGTAGTGTTGCATGGGTAACTTTAATTTTTTTTTCTCTTTTTCTTTCTTTTTTCCCTTCTTCTTGAATCTTTTTTTTATTTCCTTTTGTTCTTTTCTACTTGAAAAAAAAACTTTCAAAAAAGATTGTTTTGTTTTCATATTTTTCTTAGTTTCTTCTTTGAAAAAAAAGAAAAAAGAAACTGTATATATATCTTGTTTATTTTTTAGGTTGCCAAAGCAGAAAATCGCAAGGAAAAGAATAACTTTGCTTGCTAAAAAAAATTGCCGCTAAAAAAAATAAATTGCTAATAATCTACACGCTCTAGTATCGTGCTTTCATCACTAGTTTTATTTTAGTTGCATTGTTGGTTTCTTGTGTTTGCATTCTATATATAAAAAAAATTCAAAAATCCAAAATCCAATAACAAACTTCATTTTAGTTGCATTATAAATTCACGTTTAATTTTTGTTTTGCATTCATCTCATCTTATTTTATTTTCTAAAGGCAATACCCCAATTCACATAAGGTGGGGGATTTCATCATCCTTTCCTTAGCCTACAAATCGCATTTCATCGTAGAATTTGACTAATAATAAAGGTTAGACATTCGACTAAAGGGTGTCGCAAGCTCGCCTAGGGCTTAATTGTATCTTCATAATTGTCTTCTTTGAACAAGTTTATTTCTTGGTGTCTAGGCTATGGCAGAGTAATAACCATTTATAAATATTACGGTGATTCGTAAATATTATAGTGGTTGTTCCTCTGAAGGTACTTAAACCTTCGGTTGCATTGCTACGGTGATTCGTGGTGCACCGATAACCCCTGCCCGTTACCTGACTGAGAAATATTTTTGTTGATTTAAGACAGTGTGATTATACAATTTTAGGTTATGAGCTACTAAGGACAGAAAATTATAACTAAGTCCTTTGCATTCATTTAATTACATTAGTTCATGCATATTTAAAAAATCAAAAAAATATCTACAATCCAAAAAAATTGTAAATTTTACTTAACTTAGTTTTTAATCCAAAAAGAAAAAAAAATCCGTTTTCCTTTCCTTTGAAAATTTTCAATCAAGAAAAAATAAATAAAATCTTTTCAAAAAGAAAAAAAAAAGAAAAAAGAAAAAAAAATCAATTTCCCATTTTCTAAAAAAACAAAACAAATTTCCTTTTGGTAAATATTTGAAAATTCCAAAACAAAAACATATAAAATTTTGAAAAAAAAATAAAACTTCTCTTTTGAAAATAAATTTCACTTGGTAAATATTTTGCTTCCCTGTAAAAAAAACAACAATTTTTTTTCTTCAAATCTTGTTTCATTCTCTAAACTCGATTCTAACTTCTTTCTCTTCTTGACTTTCACTTGTGCATGAGTACTTGGACTCGTGACACAACAGCAAATCGTTGGACTCGCGACTCAACAACTAATCGTTTAACTCGAACAGACGATCCTCCCGAAATGGCGAACGAGAAGGCCCCTCGAACTCTTATGGATAGAATCTCTCCCGATAGAGTTTCTATTCCATCTTGCATCACGTTACCCGCCCCTACGAGTAACCATTTCGAAATTCACTCGAACCATATTGCCACACTTCCGAAATTTGGCAATTTCGAGCACGATGACCCCTACATTTTCTTGACTAAATTCGAAGAAGTTTGCGCAACCATAAAACTCCAACAATTTTCTGATGACGGAATCAAACGTTTATTAATCTCATTCGCTCTTACGAATTACGCTGAAAAATGGTTGTACAGCTTACCATCAAACTCGATTAAAATTTGGGAAGAATTCGAAAAAGCTTTCTAAAAAAGTTCTACACCTTGGAAAAAACGAGTAGAATCTGAAATAAAATTGTAAATTTTCATCAATTCAAGGGAGAACCATTCGGAAAATATTTTGAAAGATTCAAAGATCTTTTGATAAAATGTCCACACCATAACTTTGAAAAATGGACAATTTGCCAAATCTTGTATGATGGACTCGAAAACAGCTCACGAACCATGCTTGAATCAATGTGCCAAGGCAACTTTCTTGCCCAACATCACGATGATGCTTGGCAATTTCTTGAAAACCTCGTCGGAAAATCATCCCAATGGGAACGTTCGAACGAAAAATCAATTTACTCACGATTGAGTGCACACTCGATAGGATCTTCTTTTGCTTTGGAAGCTAAGATTGACGCAATGATTAAAAAATTCGATAACGTTTTCTCATCGAATCAAATGAACCAAGCTTCCCAACCGATATGTTATAAATGCAACGATCCTAATCATAGCCAATCAGTGCCTTAATTCAGTCGAACAAATCAATGCTTTCAATAAAGCCAAAAACGACCCATTTTCTCCAACATACAATCCTGATTGGAGAAATCATCCGAATTTTGCTTGGAACCAAAACAATCCCAACACCAATACGGTTCGTCCAAATTTTCAAGCATTTTCGGATAATGCTTCGAATCCTCCCTTTCACCCAACCATTTTCAACCAAACTTTGCGGGTTCGTCTCATAATCAACCGCAACAATCAAATTTTCAACCAAATGCTGCTCACCCTCCCCAAGACGATAAACGTTTAACTTCGCTTGAGAAAACTCTTGAAACATTAGCTAAAGCAACTACTCAAAGCCTTCAATCAAACAGCAATTTGCAAAATTTATTGACCTCGTATATGCAAAACACAAACTAATCGATTGCAAAACTTGAAATGCAAATGAGTCAATTAGCCACGTCTGTGAGCGAACGTGAATGAGGCACATTCCCAAGCCAGCCAGTTCCAAATCGCAGAAATCAAAACGCAAATTCAAATCAAGCCCATGTTGTTCGAGATAGCAACGTCGCCCAATTGAATGCTATCATAACTTTACGTTCCGGTAAAAAAATCGATAATCAAGTCGTTAACCCAAACGATTTACCAAAAACCTCTCTCGACATTTCAAACGAATTGGAACAGAATGTGGAGCCAAACATTGAATCAAATGCCGATCAAAATTCTTCTTCTACTCGAGTAGACCCGCCTAATGAGTATCGTGTTCCATTTCCACATCGTCTCCGACCAAAGAAACACTCGGACCAAATGGAAAAGACGTTGGAAATTTTTAAACAAGTCAAAGTTAACATTCCGCTTCTCGACATCGTTCAGCAAGTCCCAACGTACGCGAAATTTCTAAAGGACTTGTGTACCCAAAAGCGACACACTCAAGTGCCCAAAGAAGTCTTCTTAGATGCCAGTTTGAGTGAAGTCTTGTCCCAATCCATGCTCGTAAAATACAAAGATCCTGGCTGCTCTACGATTTCGTGTACAATTAGAGACAAGACGAATAACAAATGTTAGATTGACTTAGGCGTGATTGTCAACTTGATTCCATACTCCGTGTATGAATAATTAGGCTTAGGTGAGCTAAAACCCACAAAGGTCACGCTTCAATTTGCCGATCGTTCCATTAAGAAGCCCGTGGGAGAAATCGAGGACGTGCTCATTCGAGTAGGGCAATTCATATTCCCCATTGATTTTATCATTCTTGAAACACAACCCGTGACAAATCCCGCGAGTCAAATTCCATTGATTTTAGGCCGACCATTCTTAGCCACCTCAAATGCCTTAATCAATTGTCGTAACGGTTCGATGAAAATCTCTTTTGGAAACATGACTTTGGATCTCAACATTTTCAATCTTGAAAGCTAATTAAATGAACCTAGTGACCAAACATTGGAAGTTAGTGTCATTCATGAAAATTTTGAAAACGAGACACTTGACCTTAACGACGAACGCGAAGTTGAGTACGAAAAATTGTTTTAGGAAATCCCCAACGAGATTAAATACACTCTTCCCTTTGAATCACTTCCAGTAGAGTCTGAATCTCAACCCAATTCTTTGATCGAGCAATTCCCGAAGTTGGACCTCAAGCCCCTTCCCAATCACCTTAAGTACGCATACTTAGGTGAAAACGAAACTTGTCCTGTCATAATTTCTAACTTTCTTTCTCTTGACCAAGAAGCTTCTCTTCTCTCTATTCTTTCCAAAAACAGAGAAGCGATTGGGTGGTCCATTACTGATATTAAGGGAATTAGCCCTGCTATTGTTCAACATTGCATTCACTTAATTGACGAAGCCAAACCCACTCGTGATGCACAACGAAGGCTTAACCCAAAAATGAAAGATGCGGTTCGTGACGAAATTCTTAAGCTCCTCGATAATGGTATCATATACCTTATATCTGATAGCCCATGGGTTAGCCCAATTCATGTCATGCCTAAAAGGTCTGGACTTACCGTTATAACAAACGACGCTAACGAACTCATTCCTACTCGGACTCAAACTGGTTGGCGCGTTTGCATTGATTATCAAAAATTAAATGTTGCAACACAAAAAGATCACTTCCCTCTTCCTTTCATTGACCAAATGCTCGAACGTTTAGCTGGCCACGAATTCTACTGCTTCCTTGATGGTTATTCCGGCTATAACCAAATTCCAACCGCTCTCGAAGATCAAGAGAAAACGACTTTCACGTGTTCATTCGGTACCTTTGCTTATTGAAGTATGCCATTCAGACTTTGTAACGCTCCTGCTACTTTCCAACGATGCATGGTTGGCATCTTTTCTGACATGATTGAACGCTTTCTAGAAGTTTTCATGGACGATTTCTCTATCTTTGGTGATTCTTTTTCTAAATGTTTACATCATCTCGAGTTGGTTCTAAATCGATGTAAAGAAAAACATTTAACTTTGAATTAGGAAAAATGCCACTTTATGGTCAAACAAGGCATTGTCCTTGGACATATCATCTCAAATAAAAGCATTGAGGTAGATAAAGCAAAAGTTGACGTAATTGCAAACCTACCCATTCCCAAATCTGTTAAGGACATTTGATCATTTCTAGGACACGCTGGCTTTTACCGATGCTTTGTGAAAGACTTTAGCAAAATCGCTCTTCCTTTGACGACTCTTCTTTGAAAAGACGTTCCTTTCGATTTTAACTCTGATTGTATCTCTTCTTTCGAACGTCTCAAAAACGAACTCATTTTTGCTCCAATCATTTGCGCACCTAATTGGGATCTCCCATTTGAAATAATGTGTGATGCTTCTAACTTTGCGGTTGGTGCTGTCTTAGGACAACGCATCAACAAAATCCTTCATGTCATTTACTAGGCGAGTATGACTTTGAACGACGCTCAACTCAACCACGCAACAACCTAAAAAGAGCTTCTAGCCATCGTTTTTGCACTTGAAAAGTTTCGACCTTACTTAATAGGTTCACACATCACGGTCTACACTGACCATACTACTCTTCGATACCTTTTTGCCAAAAAGGATGCTAAATCCTCTTTGATTCGTTGGATCCTTTTACTTCAAGAATTTGACCTTACAATCAAAGACAAAAAAGGATCCGATAATGTCATAGCCGATCGCTTGTCTCATCTTCTGAATGCACCATGTTTTTTGCCAATCAATGAAAACTTCCCCGATGAACAACTTCTTTCAATTTCTATCGATCCATGGTACCTTAATTAGTGAACTACTTAGTCACTAAAGAAACTCCCTCATCTTGGTCCAAACAGGACAAATGCAAATTCATGTCCCAAGTGAAATATTTCTATTGGAATGATCCATACTTGTTCAAATATTTCCCCAACCAAATCATCCGATGTTGCATTCTAGATAATGAGATCAGGAGTGTTCTTTCGTTTTGCCACGATCAAGCATGCGATGGACATTTCGGTCCTCGAAAAACTGCGGAAAAAGTGCTTCGGTGTGGTTTCTATTGGCCTTCTCTTTTTCAAAGACTCATTTGAATTTTGTAAAACTTGCGATCGATGTCAAATGCTTGGACGAATTTCTTGACGAAATATGATGCCTCTAAACCCCATTCTTACGATCAAAATCTTTGATGTTTGGGGTATCGACTTTATGGGACATTTTCCCAACTCTTTTGGAAACTTGTATTTACGTCTCAAAATGAGTCGAAGTCGTTTCTTGCAAAACCAACGACCATAGAATTGTTGTGAAATTTCTCAAAGAAAACATCTTTTCGAGGTTTGGCACACCTCTCATAATAATCAGTGATAACAGAACCCATTTTTCCAATCGTTCTTTTGAAACTTTAATAAAGAAATACTCGGTAACTCACAAGTTATCCACTCCATATCATCCTCAAACTTGTGGCCAAGTTGAAGTTTCAAATCGTTAAATAAAACAAATCTTGGAGAAAACTATTAACAAAAATCGAAAAGATTGGTCTCAGAAATTGACCGACGCGCTTTGGGCTTACCGTACCGCTTTTAAAACTAACTTTGGGATGTCCCCATTTCGCTTAGTTTACTGGAAAGCTTGCCATTTACCTGTTGAAATTGAACACAAAGCATTGTGGGCAATAAAGAACTTAAACTTTGATCTTGAGAAAGCTGGTGAAAACAGAAAATTGTAACTCAACGAACTAGAAGAACTTAGGAACGATGCATATGAAAATGAAAAAATTTACAAAGAAAGAACAAAAGTTTTCATGACAAATCAATCCTAAGAAAAACGTTTTCATCAAACCATAAAGTTCTTTTATATGACTCTCTAGACTTCATTTATTCCTTGGGAAACTAAAATCAAGATGGACCGGACCATTTGTGGTATGAACTGTTTTTCCACATGGTGCCGTAGAAATAGAAAACCCCAGGGATGGATGATTTTCAAAGTCAACGGTCATCGTTTGAAACCTTTCTTGGAATAGCCAAGTAACCAAGAGGAGGAGCTCATGATTCTTCACGAGCCAAGCTACGTCTAGTAAGAATGTTAACCCTCTTTTGTAAATATGTACATATTTTTCCCCGTTACACTCATTATATCATGCATTTACTGTGGGGACACAGTAAAAAAATCAGTGTGTGGGGGAGGGGAGTCTCATTTTGATTTTTTTTTGTTTTTCATGGCATTTTTGAATTTTCAATTTTCTTTAAACTCAAAATTTTCAAAAAAGAATCTCAAAAGTTCTAAATCTCAAAATCATTTCCTTTTTTTTACATTTTGATTTATTTTTGAAGAAATGCTATAGGATAAGTATAAGTTTTGGTTAATAAATTGAAATTTTTGAAAAGTTATTTGTCTTAACAAAAACAAAAATGAGGTTTGATTACATATAATAATGGTTTAACTAGTATATAGAAAGGTTCATATGTGTTAAATATGAAGTATATCCTAATTGAAAATTTTTGTTTAAAAAAAGTGGTAAATTTAAAGTAAAGGATATAACATTTTTATCTTCTAAGTTAAATGGTGCTAAGATGATTTTGCAAAATTCTCTCTTTTTAAAAAAATAGAAAAAAGAAAACACAAAAAAATATATAAGTAAAAAAACATTTGTATATATGTATATATTTTTAACACCTAGAGTCATGTGTTCACACTCATGTGTTCACTCGCCATGCTCTGTACCCTTCTCACGTAAGCCCGAAAGGCAGTGCACGATCGGTATATCTGGCCTTAGTTTATCTGAGTTAGGTGTGTATATATAAAAATTCTTTTTAATAACGCCTACAGTCGATAAGTGTTCACACTTGTGTGTTCACTCGCCACGCTCTGTATTCCCCTCACATCAGTCCGCAAGGCAGTGCACAGGTAATATATCTGTCCTCAGTTTACCTGAGTTAGGCATATGTAAATATTGTTAATATCAATAAAATATTCAAATAAGAGAGAGTAAGCAATTGAAATCTAAGCACTATGTTTACTTCTTTGATTTAACTTGTTATTGAAAAGAAATGAGAATACCACTTTGAAAAACTTTGATAATCAACTAAGGATCCATTTCATAATTACATTGTGTTATCAACCGAAACAACTAGCCAAACTATAGTCTATCTGTTATGACAACTTAATTTTTATTGGAAATTTTGACAAGTAAAATGACTTAAATTTCCTGATAATGACCAAAACTTATATTTAACTTATTAGTGTCAATTTGAAAGTAAATCCTTCATTTGTAAATACTTTCAAAAACTTGCATTCATCCCATTGTAAATAAATCTTGCATTTTGTAAATGTTTTCACTTTGCATTTGGATTTTGTGGGTAGTATCCGCTGAAAACCCTCATGATACAACACTCATCCTACTGGGGACACCCAGATGTTTAACGGCTTGTTGCATACGCTCAATGCAATCATGCTCCCTATAAAAACGGATTTACCTTAGTTTTCCTTTATTCGAGGACGAATAAAAAGATAAGTGCGGGGGTATTTGATGTGCACGTAAATGTGCTTATATTTACATCCATATTTTATCTATTTTTATTTAAATAAATGTCATATTTGGGTATTTTAACATGTTTAAAACCAAAATTCAATTATTTTCAAATCATCATATGTTCATCTACATACAGGGCCAAAATAGTCATTTTTGTGCATGTGTTAAGTTGGGACTTTTTACTTGGACATTTTTCATAATTTTTATAGGAATTTTGATGCATATGGAAGAGGGTTTCATGAAGATATATGCATGCACAAGGGAATACAAAGGAATGAATAGGAAATAATTCATGCTCATGATCATGGAGGACCACACCCACTTACCTAAATCTACAATTAGAAGCTAATGGACAACTAAGTGGAGGTCAAAACTTCATGCATATTTAATGATGAATTAATTATAGGCTAATGGTTACTTGGAGGTCACACTTCCTAAAGGGCATTTTGGGAAGCACCATGAAAATTGAATTAGGGTTTTATGTATGTATAAATAACCCTCTTATGTACATGTAAATATCTTCTTTCTCTTTCAAATTAGTTAGGAAATTAAGAAAGCAAGTTGTAATGTCAATGTTTCAAGAAATAAAAATGGCTTCCTAGCCTCTTTCTCTTTTCTTTTCTACATGCTTCTTTTTACTTTTATGTTCATTTTTACTACTATGCTCTCTTCTTTTCTTTGTTCATTCATGCAAGTAGTGTAGCTTTATTTTTTATGCAAGTAGTTTAGTAGTTATTCTCATTTTCTTCCTTTGCTTATTTTCTATTTCTTTTGCTTTTTAATATTGAAACTTGCAAGTGTTGATTTGATAACACAAATGAGTAGCTAAACCCCTTCAATTTTGGGGTAATGAAGCTCTCTAACTTTATGTAATTTCAACATTTCTAAGATATATGATCTCTTTTATTTGTGCTTCATGAAAGTGGATTTTGATGTAAGTTTATACAAGTGGGTTTGATAGCTTATGTTACTTTTGCAAATGAGCTATTCTTATTCAACATAAACAAAAATTACATCAATATTTTCTAATTGGTTTTTGATTTTGAAATGAAAGTAAAAACAAAATTCGATGATCTATATTACTATTTACAATAGTAAATAGATCATACTTAAAATAGCTTTTGCTTTGGCTTCATTTTCATGAAAATTGATAAGTGGTTTATTTGTTGCATTATAGTTTGATGGTTTAAGTTATGTTAACTAATAACATAAATAAACCATACTTATGATAAATGCAACACTTATGTCACTTAATATCAAAAATAGAGATCATAGATTATATGTTTGTTAATTTACATAAATATGATAGTGGATTTGCCTCTAAATTGTTTTCTAATCTTATAGTTTTTAATCATATTTTCATTCTAGTTTTAGCTTCATTTTGTTGTTAGTTAACAATTTTCACTCCATTTCGTCTAATTTGATTGGTTAGAAAATTTTAAAATCTTAAAAATTCCCTGCGGATCGACCCGTACTCGCCACGTACTAAAATTGTACGATGTGCGCTTGCGGTAAATTTTATTATAAATTCGTTGGACGGATTTCTAACTCGATAGAATTCCCGTCGACGAATAATAGTATAAATATATATAACATTATAAAATAATAATATTTGTAAATACAAATATAAATAAATTTAAATTTCAAATATGGATCTAGATATAAAAATATCTTCTAACATAAAATTGAAATTAATAAATTATATTTTAATAAAATATATATATATATATATACTTATGGAATTTTTTTTTGAATATATATATATATTAAAATTAATATTTAGAAATCGAATATAAAATAACAATATATGTTTGAAATATAAATAAATAAAATTTAATATATATATATATATATATATTCATATATACTTTAGGCCAAATTATTTTAACAAAATATAACTAAAATTAAAACCTTACGGTTTTTAATTTCTATGTTTTTTATTTGAATTATAGTTCTATGGAATTAGATGAAAAAAAATTCGAACAATAATCTCGCAACATATATAATTTTTTTACATTAACATATATACACACACATATTAAATTAACGTAATGATTTACATTTGAAAATATATTATATCAAATATATATGTAATTTAAAAATAAATAAATACACACACACACACATATACATACATACATATATATATATATATAATTCAAAAATAATATTATGTTTATGGTTTAACAAATTACACGCGCGCGCACACACACACACACATATATATATATATATATTATATACTTAAATTTATATATACAAATTAATTTTGTTTAGAACTCCTTTTAAAATATTATTAAATTCGAAAAATAATAGTTTATTTATTCTTTGGTTGTGACAACCCACCTTTTGAACAGTTTAAGTCGACAATAAACCGCACATGTCCAACTCAAACCATTTAAAAAATAGATTATCAATTGGTTTACTTTAAAGAAATAAAAGAAAAGAAGAACTAACAACGGAAACTCGCAGTAGAACGACAAAATATAATAATAACATAAACAGTTCATGAAGTTGTTTAATAATATATACTCAATTCAATTTACAACATCAATCAGAGTTATACAATACTATCAGAGTTATACATTTTAATATACATAATGAATAATACCGCGAAATATATATTGGTAGATGAAATATACCAAATCTTCGTCTTCGTCCTCTAGAATAACTGTCTTCGACAACTGAAAAGCTCGGTCTGACCCGATCGTAATGAAAAGCAAAACACTCGAGCCAGGACTAAAAATCCTCATGTAAGTCAAATCAAAATCAAGAGAAATATAGTTTCAAAATGAACGGTTCTTTCCATTTCCAGCAAATTTGGACTCAGATCCAAATTCCTATCAAACTGATTCAAATTCAATTATTCCAATTCAAATCTCAATTTCGATTTCAATTCGAATTAACTTTGATTCCAATTTAAATTCAAATCAATTTCTATTTTGATTTCAAATTAATTCAATTTAAAATTAATTAATTTCGATGTCGATCAATTCCCAATTTTAAACCATTCAATTTATATAAGTACGAGTCTAATCTCAATACGCCGATTTAAATTACTTAAATCGATTTAACTTCAAATGTTTGAATTTTAAGATTCAAGTCTTAAAATTTTCTAATTCCCGTAATTCTAATCATATATCGATTTTAACTTTGAAATTCCAAATTTAATTCTTCACACAAATTCTTTTAACAAATTTGAATTCCAACATTTTCCAAAGCTCGAATTTTAAATAATCCAATTTAATGTATCAAATCATTTAATGGTTGGACTCCAAACATGGGTCTTCTTATAACATTTCCTTTTTATTTATTAAATTTATAGGAAAATTTTGCAAACTCTTTTGCTTCTCTTTTAAGAAATATATTTATTATTATAAAAATTAGAATTTAAATGAAATTCAAGCTATTTTCAGATTTAAATTCCAGTTTATCAAAATCTTCAAATTTTGCCAAACGGCTATACAATCGCAACAATCACATTATTGTACAAGTAGTCAACAATGCATCCAATAAATCACACGTCAATTTGGATGTCCAATGGTTCATTTCAAAGTTCAATGTCCAAGTAACCAACATATCAGTAGTGATAATAACAGGGGTGATAACATGGATATACTGAAATCAATAAATCATATATATATATATATATATATATCAAATCAAAATACCATCCATCACAACATCACCCATGGCAACCAACGATCCCAAAACAACCAATTCAACGATATCACAACAATCAACCACTATCAATGTCGGGTGTCTAAAGGCGATATAAAATTTCAATTCTCAACATTAATTTAAATATCAGGTTCAATGTCAATTTAACTCTTAGGTTTAAAATTTACATTATGTCACAAATTTAACTATCAGATCTATTATCAATTCCTTTTGTAAATTTTGCTGTTAAATTTTACTAACAAATTTAACTATCAATTTAATGGTCAAATATAAATGTCGATCTAAATTTAGTTAATAAAAATTCAACAAATTTAAATTTTCAGTCAGTTGAATTTTCAACTAGCAATCAGTATAAATTTTAACTTCGCTAATTGGTTTGACTAACAGTAAGAATTTTAGTACGTTGTGAATGGGTTTAACCACTCACCTTATGGTAGTATTTTCCAACCCAACGGGCGTGCACAGAAGACCACAAAGCTATACAACACACAAAGCGGACACGGATCGGTGAGCATGCACACACAAACAATGATTGAATTGGAATATGCCGCTGCACAACAAGAACCAGCACTTTGTCTTCGGGTTTGGCGACTTCAGTGAGGTGCGGGTCGAAGAACGATGGACAGGGTTCAGTTTTGGGAATGCGAGCAAGGTGGTTCGGCGGAGGGTATGCGGGCTAGGCGAGTGTTCGGGTGCACAAATTGTTCGGTTGGAGCGGGTTCAGCAGGAGCAGGTGCGGGTGGCTGGAAGGGGAGGGTGAGTGGGTGAGGCGGGCTGGTGGAGGTGAGGGGCGGAGCAGAGTCAGTGGTCGGTGATTGGGTGGGGTGGAGTGGGCTAGTGGGTCAGAAGGGGGAGGTCATGGCTTTGGGCGGAGGGGTGGCTGCGATGGAGGTTGGTTAAGGTGGGTGGTTGAGGAGGCTCGGCTGGTGGTTCAGGTAGGGGAAGGCGGTAGGGAGGGTGTAGATGGTGGTTGGGCAGTAGAGGCTGAGGTGGGGTTCGATGTGGACTGGGATGATCAGGTGGAGGTGAGAAGCAAAGCTGGGCTGCGGGAAGGAGGGGGTGGTGCGGGTGCTGAGTGGGGAGGTGGTGCGGGTCAGAGGAGCTGGTGGGGTGGTTTGGGTAGGGCTGGGTGGCGGGTTTCGGGTAGGGAGGATGAAGGAGGCTGGGTGGAGGGGGAATGCGCAGGGTTGGGCGAGGGCTGGAAGGACGGGGCTCGGGTGAGGTAGAGAAAGATACGGGCATGGGGAAAAAAGAAAAAAGAAGGGAGGAAGAGAAGGTTACGTGAGGTTTAATGTAGTTTATAAATATATACTTAGTATTCTTTCTCTCCCGCAATGCTCAAAACCAAGAAAATGAGAAGGAGCAGAGACCATGGGCCCGAATAAATAGAGGCAGAGAATGCAGAGAGGAATTAAATGCTGCATTTAATTCTCTTGGCTGCGCACGCAAGGATGACGGCTGAAAAAGAAATTTAGGCTGGGAAAGAATGAAAGCAATAATGATTCCATGGCACGGTCACGGACCACTATCTTGACCATCTAGCGTTTTGCAATGGAAGCCAAAATACGAAAACAAATATAACGCGGAGATCAGCGCGACGAGACGAATCCAACGATGTACTCAAATCTATGTTACGACATTCGTAACAAAATTTCATCTTTCGCCGATGTTATCGCGTCGAATTTGAACGACAACGACAATTCTTGATAAACGGAGTTACAAAAGTCAGAATTGGACGGAATGAACTTTGACGTTTTAATCAGAAAATTTTCTAGATCATTTCTATGTAAAAATATTTATACTTCAAAATTTGATAATTCGTACTGAAAAATATGCTGACCGAGTTTCGAACAGATTTTGACGTAAAATAAATTTCGTTGGCCTCATTTCAATGGATGCATTTCAAATATCTAGTTTTCATTGTCAAAAATAAATTTTATTTCAAAATTTTCGTTAAAATTCTTATTTAAAACATTGAAAATATTCAGGTCGTTACACTGGTCAAAAATTATATGCATATATTTATATATATAATTTTTTAATTATAACACACACACACACACACATATATATATATATTCATCCTATGTTGACAGTGCATATATATATAGGGATTTATAACAATATATTCAATCTGACTATACATGAATCATATGATGAATAAATATATTTGTATAAAATGTAAACAAAAGTATTACCTTACTATAGCCTAGAGATTACACAGTAAATACTAAATCTGGTTGATTCCAACTAGATCTAAATTCAATCCTTTCATAAAGAGCTACTCGGTTGAAAGTATTATGTGTTAATTGTTTTTATTTAAATTTGTGTTTTGACGCTTGAATTAATGGGAAGGGGAGAGGGAATATATTTAGCCAGAAATGGGTGAGGAAGGAGTAAAAAAAGAGAGAGCCAAAATAAGAGGTTAAGGCGGTTTAAATAGTAGAGAAGGGTGGAGCTAAAAGTGGATCCTGATCAATAAATATCTCTACCAATTCAAACCCCTTTTGAATCAAATCCGTCCCCTTTTTTAACACCTATAGTCAGCCATTCCTTACCCATTTATGGGCCTCTATGTCGCATGAAGCTTGATCTGATAATGTACAATTAAATCTAATTTAAAAGTACATCAATATTGTATATCGATATGTGTGTATACAACTTTTATATACGTACTATTTTTTATACTAATCAACACAAATCAAATAAAATTTTATATTTAATATTCCATAAATATCAACTAATTAAATTAATTTATAACAATTATAATTTAATTAAATCAGATGGTAGTCTGAGTATTCAATATTTCAGTTGTGTGACTCTTAATTATAAATTTGGTCAGCGATTAATATCGAACAATTTGAATATTAACGTTCACACATAACCTTAGCTAGTGATGTGACATTATGGTTAACTTTATCGCTTACATAGCTTCCATAAAATCCAATTGTGCTTATTTTAAATGTTACCTGGTAGTGACAATTATTTACATCAATTCAAGGCCATATCACACTAGGATATACGAATTTGGTATGGTCAAAATTCCAATATCTTCTACATTCAACTTTATAGTCTAAACTCAAAGTCATTGGTTCAATAATAATAATTATTATTAACTGAAAGGCTCTGGCCAGAAACTTTGACCTTGAGTTTACTTGAGTTGACCATGATACTAAACTCATGTACTCGATGAGACAAATTTCTATTAAATAGTATTTAACTTCTAATGCTTCCACTCGACCCAACTATAGTCGTTCAATGGACGTCATGCCACGATAGAGTTTCCATATCGAAGCTCGATGGTATTCTCAAGCCGAGAGAATTAAGTTGATATGTCTATTTGACCTCAGTTAAATTAACCAACGTAAAACAATCGAGTGAGTCATCTTATAGCTATCCAATAACTATCAGTATGTAACCCTTTGGTGCACTAGCTGCCATGAGTAATATGTTGCCCAACATTTGGAGAGCGTTACATACTCTAGTCTCAATGGATGTATTAATATCCAATCTTGATACATCTTTATTAGGAATATTTAAAATTATGTTTTTATTAAATTGTTATAAATCACTCACGATTACAACAATTTGTAATTACTATCACAAAACACACCATTTATGGTTTTTCTATTAAATATACTCAAACTAAATTAACTAATTAATATAATACATTATATCAAGTATATAATAGAAAGAAAAATACCTTTTATTTTGAACAAAATTACAAAGTTAATAATTTATAAAAAATTACAGAATTTCCCTTAGGACATTGTAACGACGCGGAATTTCGAACACTTCATATTTAAGTATATATATTATTTAAATATTTGAATCTTGGATTTAATGCAATATAAGTAAGTTTATAACCTTGTTAACCCTCTTTTAATTAGTAACTAGTAATGATAAACTTGTCACTGAAAAATGTTTACGAAAATAAATAGTTGAAGAAATACTGATAATGTAACCGAAAACCGCTTTATTAATAAATAGCTTTTTACTTGATAGAAGTTGTTTGAACTTTTTGTACTTTCCTAATATGTTAATGTATAATTAATTAGAAATTAATAATATTTTTCTAGTTTAGGTTAACTAAATGATTTGAGGGAACATGATAAGGAAGATATTTATGGAGAGTGGTATTTTGGGAAGTCTTAAGGATAAGTTATGATGTGTACAGGTGAATACATAGGGGGCTTCTTTCGACCATTTTTAGGAGGTTTGGAAGATGGGTTTTACCTATTAAAAAGATCTATAAATACACCTTAATAGCCTACAAAGTTGGGTTTCTAATTCATGAACCAAAAATGGATTCTTTCACTCTTATCTCCTCTTTAACATTTTCAAATCTAAACAAATAAAGCCCAAACTCCACCAAACTTTGGCAAGGGTCTTAACATAGCTTAGGGACAAGAAATAACATCCTAAAGAATGAAAGAGGTTAGCACAAATAGGCCAACCATCTCTGGCAATGAGCAATTGATGAGGTAGGAGGGTGGCCGAGCTCTTTTAAGAAGCAAAGGTGAAAGCTTTGGCATGTTAGTGATGGTAGGAAGTGGTTCTATGTTCTTATGTGCTTTGCTTGGTTTTAGCATGGATTTAGGTGAGTGTACTCGCCATTAAATGAATATATATTGTGTTAAAGTAAAAGTAAAGTTTACTAATTAAAGATATAACTTTGGACCCCTTGGTTTTGAAACGCAAACGACAACTTTATATTATGTAACATCACTTCTATTACCTTTTGTAACATGTTGTATGACCTTGAAATTGTGTATAAATGGTTGTTTGGATTGTGTGTTGAAATTTTAATGGATATGAAATGGTCCATATAGTGATAGTCGCTATGAAAGCACTTTGAATCACCTTGTGTTTAAACTTATTCAATTTGGATATTTGTGAATGTATACATTTTGGTTATGATGTACACTTATAAATACGTATGGGACATCAATGAATTGGTTTGAAGAGTTGTAGAATTTGTGAAACAAAGTTGTGAAATTTAGGAGTGAAATAGTCATTATGAATGCATTTTGAAAATGCCTCGTGTTCGGTGATTTTTAAAGTTAATTTTGAGAGACATCCTTAGGGGTTTCTTTGCTATTTTAACAAGTAAAATATGTGTTAATATTACTGTAAAAATATCGGTGTTTAAATCATTTCACAACTGGTTGAACGAAGTTTAACAGAGTCGATACCTTTGTGGAACCTTTTTAGGAAAGTTCTTATAACATGGATTAGAATATGAAAATAATTAGAAGTTTAAATATATTTCTAATAATTATTTATGAATTTTTAAACTAAAGGGCTTTAAAATATAAAACATGCTTTTTTTATCAAAATTTTAAATTAGTTATTTATATGTAATATTTTGTATAGATATTTACAACCTATTTATATGTATTTTTAAAGTATTTATATGTACAAGTTTGGAAAAGTTAAGTTAAGTGTTTATAACAAAATAAAGGTGGTTTTGATGATAACACTTATTTATAATAAATGGGTTTGAGAAGTTAATTAAAAGAATATTATCTTGCTAATAAGTATACTTAGATCTTTAAAAAGAATGTTTTAAAGAAAATGCTAAGTGTAAAATGGCTTTGGGTTTGAACTAAAAATGGGCAATCCTGAACCAAATCTTTATTTTTTGAAAAGCAAGGGTTTAAAAAAGAGAATGGTTTATAGTAACAATGTTTTTAATAATATTTTTTTAACCCATTTAATTAAAATTTTGTAAATGTGAAATCTTATTTAAGATTTGTAAATATTCTTATACTATTAGGATACATTTCTAAGCATTGAAATGGGTAGAAATGAATAATGAAGGAGTAGAAATGAATAGTGAAAAAGTAGAAATAAATAGTGAAATAGTAGTATATATCTTTTGTAAAGGTATTTTAAATATATACAAGTATTTATAAAGAAATTTTAATTAAAAAAAGAATTAATTAAATAAAAAGGGGATTAGAAGTCGCTTATGTGACTTAATCGTGCTTTGTATGTGTACTTGTTTATAGAAATTAGTTAATCCTATACTTAGCATTAAAAGCCGACGAAGTTGATTTATTCTATCGGCGAGAGTTAAGAATGAGGTTCGAGTAGGGTTTAGAAGCTAATGGTGCTCTTGTAACGACCCTGAAATTTTGATATTGAAAATCAGGATATTTAATTGATTTTAAATATCTGGAATTCAATTTAATTTGAAATTTAAATATCAAAGTAAATTTGGTAAATTAATTTTTGAATTTAATCGTTAAATCTGGATAAAAATTTGAATCTTCAGTTTTAAGCCGATTAAAAATATTTTCAAGGCTTAGAAATTTCATATTGATTATACTGAAGATAATAAAAGTTTCAGAATTGAATTTGAAAGCGATTTGTTCAGTTTTGAAATTGTATCGTTTAAATTGAATTTAAAAATAGCGTTCCGGGGTACAGTCTTGGAATTCGACGAAACTAGTTCCATTGGATCCGTAATATTGTATTATTATCGGATTTCAATTTTCGTAATGTTTGGAGTGATCGTTTGGCCGTACGATATATAAACGCGCTGATATAATATAACGAGATATTTTTGAATATAAAAATATAAATTTTTAATCAACTTTTCAGTACCGACTTACTTTCTTCAAAATCACGTACTCTTGTCCCCTTCGTTTTCTTTTATCACGCGAGCAGTTTATTTTGATTTCAAAAGAAGATATCTCGTTCATCAAAACAAATTCAATGGTCGAGCATCTCCAGACAAATCAAAATAAATTCGTGCACTGAAAATCAAAACGAGCTCGCGCTCGTTCCCTCTCAAAATCAATGGCAGAGCCTCTTCTCGAAATCAATTCGAGCGAACGTTAGGCGATGGGAGGCGGCGCGACTCGTCGTGGCTCGTTCCATTCAAGTCGAAGTCGACGATGTCGATTGGGTTCGAAGTAGGGTTTCGCGATGGTTTCGATCGCAACCTTTGGGTGTTCGGCGAGGCGCACGCTCGCGCAAAGGACTGGGGGGATGCGAGTTCATCGGCAGTGATGGGGGAGTCTCGCGTGGGTTTTTGGAGGATGCGACGGCGTTCGTGAAGTCGCTGATGGAGATGGCGGCGTTCGATCATCTCTCGAGCTAGGGTTGGACATCGGTCGACTCCGGCGAACTCAGAGGCTCGAAATCTGGGCATCGCGATCTTCGGTGAGGTATTGAGACACTGCTTTTATTTATTTATATATACGTAGAAAAAATAAAATAAAATAAACACACACTTCAAATCTACTTGTTATTTTAAATAATGTATTAGGATAATTAATTTGGCTAATTAATTTGCCTAATTATTTTAGTATAAAGACAATTTATCTAATAAAAAATTGATTATAAATTAGTTCAAGTTAAAAAAGGGTTAATCAATTAAATCTATTAAAAAGGAAATTGAATTTTCAGATTATTTCGAATATTAATAAATTGTATATATTATTTATACAAGGTCTAAAAATCGAGAAACAAGCCGGAATGGAAAGTGGATTACATGCATTGTTAAAGGTGAGATATTCTCACTCGAATGTAAAGTTGATTTTACAGTTATTGATTGATTGATTGATGTTTGGATGTGATATTAGATATAGTATGATATATCTATATGTAGCAATATATATATATATTGGCATATGTATATATTGCAGTTGTGATTTCCCGCATTGTATAGCGGATGAGACCCTATTGCGCCGTTAGTAAGCGGATGATATTTTATAAAATCCCATATACCGCGATATTTCACCTCGAAGTGGAATTGGTATTGTGCTAACATCTGTGGATGCAGGGAAACAGGTTGGAGGGATCCAACTGGATTCCTCAAATTGTTTGAATATTATTTCATATGTGAATGATGTGATTTATTGATAATCTGTGGATGATTTATTGATAATTGTAATTGTTGAAGGCTAAAATTTAGCCGAATGTATTTTTGGTATCGTTGGATACCAGAAATGAATATAAATTGGATTTTGAAATTAAAGTGGAAAACTTTAAATAAATTTATTTTTAAGAATTGAATTTAATTGAAAGAAGGAATTTTTAAAGTATTAAAATTTGATTTTCGAAATGTTACCGAATGAATTCCAAGATATGGGAAAAGATTTTTATAAATGAATTTTGAATAGTATTATTCAGAAGTTGGAAATTTTATTTGAAAATGGAATTTTAAATGGTTTGGAAGATATAAAGGAATTTATTTTAAAGGCGATAAATTTGCTGAAATCCCATTTGATAATTGATTTTATATTGAAGAAATAAATCTTTGGGAAATCGATATAAAAATCTATTTGGTGTTTGAATGAAAATTGATTTTTGGTGTTGAGAATAAATTTGTAAATCGATTTGTAAAATGATTTGGTATTTGGAATTAAAATTAGAATCAATTTGAAATTTGATTCGGTGTTGAAGTAAATTTAGAAATCAATTTGGAATTTGATTTGGAGTTTGAAATAAAATTGAGAAATCAATTTGAAAGTCGATTTGGTGTTGAAAGTGAATATTTGAGAATGTAAATTCCGAATAGAATTTATAAAGGAAAGGGGAATTTGTTTTAAAAATAAACGCTGATTTATTTTTAAAGTGTGAAAATAAATTTACGGATTTGGAACGTAAATTTGAAATAAATCGATAAGGATTTATTAAATTGGTTTAAATGGACCGTTTTGAAATGGAAGTGTATTTTCCTTAAAAACTGAGTATATTCCAAAGTAGCTTTTAAAATATAAATTAAAAGTTATAAGTGGGTTTTTAAAAGATATATTTGGAAATATATTCCGTGTAAGGAAATTGATTTGAAATTTATTTTCAAAAGTTGAAAGGTGAAAAGTGATTTGAAATCTGTTTTCAAATGGTTGAAGTGTAAACTATATATCGGGAAGATATTTGAAGTTTAATAATTTGGGAAAAATTATTTAAATCTGATGATTGTTGTGAATATTGTTGATAGTTAAATCACCGACTATAAATATTTGCCTTTGAAATGGCACTTGATTTGTTTTTAAAACAAACGCTTATCATTCGGTTTAGTCGGGAAAGGACCTTTGTGTCAGATAACCCATTCCGAATAATAATACGATGATATGGATCGTATTGAAGACCGGGTATTTGTGAAAACGATAGGATGACCTATCGATTGTCTCTGCACCGTTAGCTACGGTATAGAGATTTCCTTTGTGATGGGAAGTTTTATCGGGATTGTGAATATCCGGATTGCAAGGGCTTCTTTGGAAGTGCCTTCGGTTCTGTTCGAACCCGGAACAGACTTGTATGGTTACGTGTCTGACATTACATTTTGAGATATAGAGCTGATTTCTTTCAAATACATTTCTGTTGGTGGTGGAGAATTTATTCTCTTAGCTTAACACCCTTCTTTGAGACGTACGAGCTCAGAGGTTATGTAGTTGAAATTTATCAGCGATATATTCCCAATTTGGTAATGTGGTATGCTGAGTGTTGCTGTGACGATGATCATTTATTGATCATTTGTGATCAAAGCGTGGCTCTGTGAAAAAGCGTAGCTTTGTGGACGAGACTTCGTCAGGGCCTCAACAACCCGGAAATGGTCGAAACATGAATGTTGCGGTAAGGTTATGAGGGTCGCGCCCTTTAGGGTATGTCATTTCCTTCTGGAAAGGGGTGGTATCATGGTATGGAGCCCAGATACTTACTCATGTGGACACACTTTATTTATTATGTGTGATGTTGGTTATCGAGCGCTCGGATAAAGGTCCCCAAGGACCGGGGGATGACATATTCGTGAGTTACCTAGTTACAGGGGTAACCCGGCCTTGTTTGGCAGAGAGCAGTTTGTCTCTCGGAGCGTCCAGCCAGAGGCGTTTCCTACGTGGTATAGGAAGTTCCTTAGCCTGACCATTTGTTGGAAAATCCAAAGAAACAATACGAACCCTTTACGATTGAAATTGTATAACCTGTCTCCTCAGGGGGCAGCTATATCAGGCATAATATAATGGTACTTATGCTGGCTAAGATTAATATTATACTTTCGAAATGTTTTCTACACTAGACATTAATAATAATATCCAATGATTGGCGTAGTAAGCATCTTTGACTATCATAAGAAGAAATCTCCTCCAATTCTGTGTTTGCATTGTGTGTGTGGCGGGATGTAACGACCCCGAATTTTATATATATTTTAAATGGATAATTATTGAATATTTGAATAAAAATTGTAAAATTAAATTGATAAAATGGAGCGAGATTCCCCGGATTCAAGTATATTCTGTATGAATCATTTTAATTTAAAATATTGTAAATATATATATATATATATATTTTGATTTGAATTTAAAGTGTAAGTAAATGGTTTTAAAAATAAATAAAAGAGTTTAAAATTTAGAAATGATGATGATTTGAATTTAAATAACATTAATGGAAATAAGATAATTTTTATTAGAGTTAAATTATAACAAATGGAATAAATGAAACAAAAATAATGATAGAAGTAAAATAAAATTCAAATAGAAGTTACTTGTATTTCAAAAATATAAAACTAGTACCATATTTATTCATAAAGCATGAATAGGTAAGTAGAAACAAACAATAACTAGTTAACTATAAGGACTTGTCTATATTACAAAGATAACACTAAAACAAGGTAAGTTAAATCAAATGAAACACTTTGACAGTTCTGGAAATAGTTGTAGATGTAAGGCTGTAAGTAATCATGCTAGGCAAGAAAATAAACTAGATATACATGTTGCAGGCATAACAAAGCAAAGTAATGATATGAAATATCTTTGTATACGAATGGTTCAGAGAAACATAAGTATAAAAAGGAAAGTATATCCAAACATAAGTACATACGAAATAAATTAGGGGATATGTATGTGTAGACATAAGGACATAGGCATTTAATGTTAAGTCATCTTTAGTACACCAGCATATTTCATTTCAGCCTCCTCTATAGAAAAAATCTCTGACCTATGTTTATTAAATAAGAAATTGTACACAAACATTACCCTGTAAACTCATATTTTTATCAAGTCTTCCTCATTTCCTTTCGTTCATCTTCCAAACTGAGCAAATATTATTTCATATTCAAACAAGCTTCATCTCAGTTTCTTCCATCAAACTAAGTTAAAATCTGAAGTGAATAAAACTCAAATTTAAATAGCAGTATAGACTCAGAGATCAACAAGGAAATCAAAAGAAAAAAAGACTTCAACTTGCCAATTGTTAAAGCCTGTTTCAAAGTGGAAGAACTATGTTCTTTTTCTGAAAACAATGGTGAGTAACACCACTTTTAAATAATTTAAAAGCATACTCTGTTGCATATATCTGTGAATGAGTATATTTACACACATATATATGAATCCTTTGTGTATATTTAAATGATTGAAGCATTGGTGTGCAGGCTGTTATTTTCATATGTTCTCTGTCTTAGTTCATAAACCAAGATTTTGATTCAAAAATCTTTTCTTCTCAATCTACCCACTGTTTGGATTAGAATTCAAACCAAAACTGTTTGTTACAGAATATACTTAAGATTAAAAATCTATTTAAGTTTGAACAACTTGTTAGTATCTCTGGAAATCGAAATACTTGAGCAAAGCTTTAAACAAGTTAAAATTTAAACATCTTAATTTACAAAATTCAGGTTTGTAACTTAAATTCGTACACTTTAACATGAATTTTAAAACAAGAATCGTAATTTTTAGATGCGGGAATCGAGAGCAGTTCTTAGTTGAACGTGAATTGCTTTTTAGCCAATTTCTGGTGATCTCGTTGATGGGGGAGGTCGTGGTTCTCTGGGGAGGTAGCTGGAGGTTCGGTGGTCACAGAAAAATGATCGAAGATTTTCTCGATCATCAGAGCGATGGCACGACATCAATTTAGGGTTTTAGGTTCGTTTTGGTTTGCTATTGTTTGCGAGCAAATGGCGTCATCATCGCGGTGGTCTGGGCGATCGCGCCTATGCGAATGGCTTCGTGGGTGAGTGGCGGAGGTCTGGTCAGGCTCGCGTGGGCTCCGGTGATCGAATGCATCGGCGGTGAGGTGATTTTCTATTGGAGTATTTCGTTCCAGTTGATCTCGAATGCTCGTTTCGATTCTAGGGCAAATTCGTCGAGGCTGGGTGATGGGTTGAGTTCAGGAGGTAGTCGCTGATTTGAGGGGAGCAGTCGCCGATGGTCTGGGTGGCGAACTCCGGTGTACACGTGCACGTGCACGTTGGGTAGGTGTTGTTAGTGCTGTGGGTTGAAGGGTGGGAAGATGAAGTTTAGCTCGTGAATCCTGGGAGTTGTCTCGAGTTGATCTCGAAGTTATTGATGTGGAAACTCAAAGCAGATGAGGTTGGAGGAGAACTCGAAGCAGGCTCGGGAAAATGGGATGTTGGCTCGAAGAATTTTTGAACTGGGCTCGAGAAAAGAAAGAATCGTGAACAGATTCTTAAACCTGATCTGGTTTCCAGATTTTAAAATTAAAATTTTAAAATATAAAGCAAGTTGAAATTAAGTTTTAAAATAAAAGTTTAACTATGAATTCAAGTAGTTTGAAGCCCAGTTTGGAAATAAAAATTTAATAAGTTTTAATTACGTCATTTTATTAACTTAGAAATGTTTAAGTAATTAATTTAAATTAAGTATAAAGTTAACTAACAATTAAGTTAACTACTTAAGTTACTGAAATGAATGATAAATAGTTAATTGATGATTTGAATTAATTTATAATTAGAAATGATAAATGATGATTTAATCTAAGATAATTTTCTTAAGAAAAGTGATTAAGAAATGTTATTAGTTAATGAAGAAAATTAACTAAGGATTTTTAAGTATTGATTAAGGTGATTAAATTTTAATAATTGATTAGATTGATTAATTTAGATAATCAATTATAAATTGTTTAAATGTAATTACTTAATGAAAGTAATTAAGGACCAATCACTTACTGTAATTAATTATGGATATTTTGATTAATTCAAGTTAATTAATTTAAGAAAATCATTAGATAAATTGGTAATTAATGATTTGTAATAAATCAATCAGAATTGGATAATTAATTCATTTAACTGAAAATTAATTGAATTGATTAGGATTAAACGATTAATTAATCCTGTTTATAAATGACTATTAAATGCTTGACCTTACTTATGAATGTTTGGATTCTATTGAATTGAATTTTTTGATATCCCTGATATATGATGCTTTGTGATATACCCTGATTTATGTTGTGATCTGAAATTTCTATTTCTGTGATATATTACTATGTGAATATGAAACCCTTTGCCCGTAAAACGGCATTTGAATTTCGATGCGACAGGGAGTCGGATTCCAGTTGGTTATCCGAAACCCACATCGAATTATAATTGTGAATCTTTGTGACTGATAAACTTATTTTATCTATGAATCTGTGAATGAAGATAAGCGTTATCGATTATACCGCTTATCGATATATCTGTGATTGAATGATGTTGCATTATTGTGTAAAACCCATGGACTACACGGTTACACACACAAATATGGATTTCACGTGGAAATCGGTTAAGTCACAGATAATTTAAATTTGATGTTTTTGAAATTGAAATTTTAATTTCAATTGATTTTGAAATTTGAAATTTGGGTTTAAAATAAAAAGTGAAAAGCTTTTGAAATGGAATTTCAAAGATAAAAGTTATTTTGAATAACTTAACCGAGTTTTGGAAATTTAAATAATTTGATTTAAATTTGAATTCAAGTTTGAAATTGAATCCTATGATTTGAAACTAGGGATTAAAAATGTTATAAATGTGTTTATATGAAGTTAAACCATTTAAAAGTATAATTTTGAGAATTTGAATTTAACCCAAGGATTTCAACTCGTATTAATGAATCAGATTTCCAAAATGAAAACTGTTGTTTTAAAAGGAATAAAAGCTTTCAGATAAGAAAATGAAATTCCAGTTTAATTAAAGGAATTTCAAGTACGAATTGAAAAATGGTTTTTCCAAGTTATAAATGAATTCTTTTTGAAAACTATGAATTGAATCTGTCTATTTTTAATAGATTTAGAATGATGTTTGTTTAAACCATTTGAAATGGAATTGTTTTGAAAGCTATTAGTTAAATCTTTGATTTAAAGATTTAACGAATTAATTAAATTGAAATGGAAATCGATTTGGAAAATCTGTGAAGGAATCTTTGTGGAATTAAGTAAACTTTGTGAATTAAATCTTTTTGTTTAAAAAGATTAAAATGGTAATTTGTTTAAACCATTTGAAGCAAGATTTTGGGTAATAAGCTGTGACTTAATTGAAATCCCAATATCCGTATGTTTTTAAATATTTCGCTCACTATTCGGGTTAGCCGGGAAAAGACCTTTGGGTCATATAACCCATTCCGAATTAGTGATACGTCGTATATGGATGGCATTTGAAGACCGGTGTTGAAGACCGGATATTTTTCGAAAATGAAAGGACAACCTGTCGAATGTCTCTGCACTGAGTTGCTCCGGTATAGAGATTTATATCACTCTTTTGTGACGGGAAGTCCGGACGTGATTGGAAATTACCCGGAATTGCAAGGGCTTCGTAAGAAGTGCCTTCGGTTCTGTTCGAACCCGGAACAGACTTATATGGTTACATGTCTGACATTACACTTTGAGATATAAAGCCGATTTCTTTCAAATACATTTCTGTTGGTGGCGGAGAATTTATTCTCTTAGCTTAACACCCTTCTCTGAGACGTACGAGCTCAGAGGTTATGTAGTTGAAATTTATCAGCGATATATCCCAATTTGGTAATGTGGCATGCTGAGTGTTGCTGTGTGATGATCAGTGTTTGATCATTTGCGATATGATCATTTATTTGATCTTATATCTTTGTGATCATAGGTTGATCATTTGTTTGACCCGAAGCATGGCTTTGTAGAAAGCGTAGCTTTGTGGACGAGACTTCGTCGAGCCTCACACCCCGGAAATGGTCGAAACAGGAAGGATGCAGCAAGGTTCTAGGGAGTAGCGCCCCTTAGTGTATGTCATTCCTTCTGGATAAAGGTGGTATCATGGTATGGAGCCCAGATACTTAACCTCTGTGGTTACTGCATTATTATTATTATGTGGTTGTTGGAAATCGAGGATCCTCGGGAAGATCGGTGACGATCGGGGAATGGCATACGCGTGTCAGTAGTTACCTATTTTTGCAGAGGTAACCCGGCCTTGTGTTGGCAGAGATCCGGTTAGGTTCTCGGGTCGTCTATTCCAGGGACGTACCCATCGTGGAAAAGGAAGTTCCTTAGCCTGACCATTTGTTGGAAATCCAAAGAAACAATACGTGACTTGTACGGTTTTAGTTGTATTACCTGCTATGGAATGTGGCGGTAACCTGCTATTGAACATAGTAGCTATAGTAGGCATAAGTGCGGAATGCCTATGCTGGCTAAGATAAATATTATATTTTCGAAATGTTTTCCTACACTATGCACTAATAATAATATCAAAAATGATTTGATTTTGCGTAGTAAGCATCTTTGACTATCATAAGAAGAAATCTCCTCCAATTCTGTGTTTGCATTGTGTGTGTGGTGGGAGGTCTTATGGTAGTTTCATTTTCCAAAAGCATTGCGAATTGACTTTAAAATTCTTTTGTGTTCGTTTTTAAAGATAAACTGTTTTTGTTGCTCACACCAGTCCCATGACTGATCCGGAGTTTATTGTTTCTTTCCTAAACTCTGGATGCTCAAAATTTTTCTACACGAGCAGTCTAGAGTTGGGTTTTTCAGATAGTCAGATTTAGTAGGTTTTCTGGAGCTAGTTCAGTCTTTGGATCGGACTGCACTTGCTTATCTTTGTGCCTCGTTATTGGGAGTTCGAGCTATATCTGGCTTAGTGCTTTGAAGATGGAGATTATCCGCTGCTGATGTTATCGTTTTCTTTTCCGCTGCTATTTGTTGTATCATATCTCTGATGTATATAGATATTCATTGTATCATCATTGTATCTGGATATTGTATCAGATGTTGTATATCTATATTCTTTTTATTCCGCTGTGATATTTACTTAACTGTGTTATAAGCTCCGGCGACTCGGATTTGAACGGTCGAATCTACGACATTCGAGTACGATGTAAAGTATGGATGTCGATTTTCGAACGCGAAAATCCAGATCGTTACATTTGGTATCAAAGCTAAGGTTGAACTTTAGCTCAGGAGTATAACACGTTAAGTAGCTCATTAGAGATAGGGTGAAGTAAACTCTAGAATGAGTAATTCCTAAGATATCCGTCTGAACGTCTCAGTAAATTCTCTTACTATCCAATGATAGTAGATATGAGTGCAAGAAGAGGACGAGATAGGGGACAGGGAAATATGACTATAAATGGTCAATACCCTGCAACAGTGGAAACAATCTTTCTCTATCAATTTTCTTTGATTCGTTCCCAAAATTCTTTTCATTTCTTCGTATCAGCTACAAGAAGAAATTTTGGTGTGATGATGGCTCTACGAATCGTTGTAGAAAATCCTTACTTAGTATCTTCATCGGTTTCTTATCAGCTTTTTGATTTAAACCTTATTGAATTTGAAATTGGAAAATTTTAAATTGAGTAAAATTGACTAATAAAATATGAGGGTAAATTGAATTAAATCGATAAAACGATATCGTTTGAAACCAAATTTGGAAATTCTATAGTAATTTCTTGTGAAGACTAAAGTCCGAAGAGGGACAAATTGATATGTATTCTGGAATATTCCGATTTGAGTTTGGAATTCATATCGTAAGTTTGAGGAATTATAGGAGATCGAATCTATCTCTGTGTTGTTTTCGTGCCTACGAATTTCGAGGACGAAATTCTTTTAAGGGGGGAAATTTGTAACGACCCCGAATTTTATATATATTTTAAATGGATAATTATTGAATATTTGAATAAAAATTGTAAAATTAAATTGATAAAATGGAGCGAGATTCCCCGGATTCAAGTATATTCTGTATGAATCATTTTAATTTAAAATATTGTAAATATATATATATATATATATATTTTGATTTGAATTTAAAGTGTAAGTAAATGGTTTTAAAAATAAATAAAAGAGTTTAAAATTTAGAAATGATGATGATTTGAATTTAAATAACATTAATGGAAATAAGATAATTTTTATTAGAGTTAAATTATAACAAATGGAATAAATGAAACAAAAATAATGATAGAAGTAAAATAAAATTCAAATAGAAGTTACTTGTATTTCAAAAATATAAAACTAGTACCATATTTATTCATAAAGCATGAATAGGTAAGTAGAAACAAACAATAACTAGTTAACTATAAGGACTTGTCTATATTACAAAGATAACACTAAAACAAGGTAAGTTAAATCAAATGAAACACTTTGACAGTTCTGGAAATAGTTGTAGATGTAAGGCTGTAAGTAATCATGCTAGGCAAGAAAATAAACTAGATATACATGTTGCAGGCATAACAAAGCAAATTAATGATATGAAATATCTTTGTATACGAATGGTTCAGAGAAACATAAGTATAAAAAGGAAAGTATATCCAAACATAAGTACATACGAAATAAATTAGGGGATATGTATGTGTAGACATAAGGACATAGGCATTTAATGTTAAGTCATCTTTAGTACACCAGCATATTTCATTTCAGCCTCCTCTATAGAAAAAATCTCTGACCTATGTTTATTAAATAAGAAATTGTACACAAACATTACCCTGTAAACTCATATTTTTATCAAGTCTTCCTCATTTCCTTTCGTTCATCTTCCAAACTGAGCAAATATTATTTCATATTCAAACAAGCTTCATCTCAGTTTCTTCCATCAAACTAAGTTAAAATCTGAAGTGAATAAAACTCAAATTTAAATAGCAGTATAGACTCAGAGATCAACAAGGAAATCAAAAGAAAAAAAGACTTCAACTTGCCAATTGTCAAAGCCGGTTTCAAAGTGGAAGAACTATGTTCTTTTTCTGAAAACAATGGTGAGTAACACCACTTTTAAATAATTTAAAAGCATACTCTGTTGCATATATCTGTGAATGAGTATATTTACACACATATATATGAATCCTTTGTGTATATTTAAATGATTGAAGCATTGGTGTGCAGGCTGTTATTTTCATATGTTCTCTGTCTTAGTTCATAAACCAAGATTTTGATTCAAAAATCTTTTCTTCTCAATCTACCCACTGTTTGGATTAGAATTCAAACCAAAACTGTTTGTTACAGAATATACTTAAGATTAAAAATCTATTTAAGTTTGAACAACTTGTTAGTATCTCTGGAAATCGAAATACTTGAGCAAAGCTTTAAACAAGTTAAAATTTAAACTTCTTAATTTACAAAATTCAGGTTTGTAACTTAAATTCGTACACTTTAACATGAATTTTAAAACAAGAATCGTAATTTTTAGATGCGGGAATCGAGAGCAGTTCTTAGTTGAACGTGAATTGCTTTTTAGCCAATTTCTGGTGATCTCGTTGATGGGGGAGGTCGTGGTTCTCTGGGGAGGTAGCTGGAGGTTCGGTGGTCACAGAAAAATGATCGAAGATTTTCTCGATCATCAGAGCGATGGCACGACATCAATTTAGGGTTTTAGGTTCGTTTTGGTTTGCTATTGTTTGCGAGCAAATGGCGTCATCATCGCGGTGGTCTGGGCGATCGCGCCTATGCGAATGGCTTCGTGGGTGAGTGGCGGAGGTCTGGTCAGGCTCGCGTGGGCTCCGGTGATCGAATGCATCGGCGGTGAGGTGATTTTCTATTGGAGTATTTCGTTCCAGTTGATCTCGAATGCTCGTTTCGATTCTAGGGCAAATTCGTCGAGGCTGGGTGATGGGTTGAGTTCAGGAGGTAGTCGCTGATTTGAGGGGAGCAGTCGCCGATGGTCTGGGTGGCGAACTCCGGTGTACACGTGCACGTGCACGTTGGGTAGGTGTTGTTAGTGCTGTGGGTTGAAGGGTGGGAAGATGAAGTTTAGCTCGTGAATCCTGGGAGTTGTCTCGAGTTGATCTCGAAGTTATTGATGTGGAAACTCAAAGCAGATGAGGTTGGAGGAGAACTCGAAGCAGGCTCGGGAAAATGGGATGTTGGCTCGAAGAATTTTTGAACTGGGCTCGAGAAAAGAAAGAATCGTGAACAGATTCTTAAACCTGATCTGGTTTCCAGATTTTAAAATTAAAATTTTAAAATATAAAGCAAGTTGAAATTAAGTTTTAAAATAAAAGTTTAACTATGAATTCAAGTAGTTTGAAGCCCAGTTTGGAAATAAAAATTTAATAAGTTTTAATTACGTCATTTTATTAACTTAGAAATGTTTAAGTAATTAATTTAAATTAAGTATAAAGTTAACTAACAATTAAGTTAACTACTTAAGTTACTGAAATGAATGATAAATAGTTAATTGATGATTTGAATTAATTTATAATTAGAAATGATAAATGATGATTTAATCTAAGATAATTTTCTTAAGAAAAGTGATTAAGAAATGTTATTAGTTAATGAAGAAAATTAACTAAGGATTTTTAAGTATTGATTAAGGTGATTAAATTTTAATAATTGATTAGATTGATTAATTTAGATAATCAATTATAAATTGTTTAAATGTAATTACTTAATGAAAGTAATTAAGGACCAATCACTTACTGTAATTAATTATGGATATTTTGATTAATTCAAGTTAATTAATTTAAGAAAATCATTAGATAAATTGGTAATTAATGATTTGTAATAAATCAATCAGAATTGGATAATTAATTCATTTAACTGAAAATTAATTGAATTGATTAGGATTAAACGATTAATTAATCCTGTTTATAAATGACTATTAAATGCTTGACCTTACTTATGAATGTTTGGATTTTATTGAATTGAATTTTTTGATATCCCTGATATATGATGCTTTGTGATATACCCTGATTTATGTTGTGATCTGAAATTTCTATTTCAGTGATATATTACTATGTGAATATGAAACCCTTTGCCCGTAAAACGGCATTTGAATTTCGATGCGACAGGGAGTCGGATTCCAGTTGGTTATCCGAAACCCACATCGAATTATAATTGTGAATCTTTGTGACTGATAAACTTATTTTATCTATGAATCTGTGAATGAAGATAAGCGTTATCGATTATACCGCTTATCGATATATCTGTGATTGAATGATGTTGCACTATTGTGTAAAACCCATGGACTACACGGTTACACACACAAATATGGATTTCACGTGGAAATCGGTTAAGTCACAGATAATTTAAATTTGATGTTTTTGAAATTGAAATTTTAATTTCAATTGATTTTGAAATTTGAAATTTGGGTTTAAAATAAAAAGTGAAAAGCTTTTGAAATGGAATTTCAAAGATAAAAGTTATTTTGAATAACTTAACCGAGTTTTGGAAATTTAAATAATTTGATTTAAATTTGAATTCAAGTTTGAAATTGAATCCTATGATTTGAAACTAGGGATTAAAAATGTTATAAATGTGTTTATATGAAGTTAAACCATTTAAAAGTATAATTTTGAGAATTTGAATTTAACCCAAGGATTTCAACTCGTATTAATGAATCAGATTTCCAAAATGAAAACTGTTGTTTTAAAAGGAATAAAAGCTTTCAGATAAGAAAATGAAATTCCAGTTTAATTAAAGGAATTTCAAGTACGAATTGAAAAATGGTTTTTCCAAGTTATAAATGAATTCTTTTTGAAAACTATGAATTGAATCTGTCTATTTTTAACAGATTTAGAATGATGTTTGTTTAAACCATTTGAAATGGAATTGTTTTGAAAGCTATTAGTTAAATCTTTGATTTAAAGATTTAACGAATTAATTAAATTGAAATGGAAATCGATTTGGAAAATCTGTGAAGGAATCTTTGTGGAATTAAGTAAACTTTGTGAATTAAATCTTTTTGTTTAAAAAGATTAAAATGGTAATTTGTTTAAACCATTTGAAGCAAGATTTTGGGTAATAAGATGTGACTTAATTGAAATCCCAATATCCGTATGTTTTTAAATATTTCGCTCACTATTCGGGTTAGCCGGGAAAAGACCTTTGGGTCATATAACCCATTCCGAATTAGTGATACGTCGTATATGGATGGCATTTGAAGACCGGTGTTGAAGACCGGATATTTTTCGAAAATGAAAGGACAACCTGTCGAATGTCTCTGCACTGAGTTGCTCCGGTATAGAGATTTATATCACTCTTTTGTGACGGGAAGTCCGGACGTGATTGGAAATTACCCGGAATTGCAAGGGCTTCGTAAGAAGTGCCTTCGGTTCTGTTCGAACCCGGAACAGACTTATATGGTTACATGTCTGACATTACACTTTGAGATATAAAGCCGATTTCTTTCAAATACATTTCTGTTGGTGGCGGAGAATTTATTCTCTTAGCTTAACACCCTTCTCTGAGACGTACGAGCTCAGAGGTTATGTAGTTGAAATTTATCAGCGATATATCCCAATTTGGTAATGTGGCATGCTGAGTGTTGCTGTGTGATGATCAGTGTTTGATCATTTGCGATATGATCATTTATTTGATCTTATATCTTTGTGATCATAGGTTGATCATTTGTTTGACCCGAAGCATGGCTTTGTAGAAAGCGTAGCTTTGTGGACGAGACTTCGTCGAGCCTCACACCCCGGAAATGGTCGAAACAGGAAGGATGCAGCAAGGTTCTAGGGAGTAGCGCCCCTTAGTGTATGTCATTCCTTCTGGATAAAGGTGGTATCATGGTATGGAGCCCAGATACTTAACCTCTGTGGTTACTGCATTATTATTATTATGTGGTTGTTGGAAATCGAGGATCCTCGGGAAGATCGGTGACGATCGGGGAATGGCATACGCGTGTCAGTAGTTACCTATTTTTGCAGAGGTAACCCGGCCTTGTGTTGGCAGAGATCCGGTTAGGTTCTCGGGTCGTCTATTCCAGGGACGTACCCATCGTGGAAAAGGAAGTTCCTTAGCCTGACCATTTGTTGGAAATCCAAAGAAACAATACGTGACTTGTACGGTTTTAGTTGTATTACCTGCTATGGAATGTGGCGGTAACCTGCTATTGAACATAGTAGCTATAGTAGGCATAAGTGCGGAATGCCTATGCTGGCTAAGATAAATATTATATTTTCGAAATGTTTTCCTACACTATGCACTAATAATAATATCAAAAATGATTTGATTTTGCGTAGTAAGCATCTTTGACTATCATAAGAAGAAATCTCCTCCAATTCTGCGTTTGCATTGTGTGTGTGGTGGGAGGTCTTATGGTAGTTTCATTTTCCAAAAGCATTGCGAATTGACTTTAAAATTCTTTTGTGTTCGTTTTTAAAGATAAACTGTTTTTGTTGCTCACACCAGTCCCATGACTGATCCGGAGTTTATTGTTTCTTTCCTAAACTCTGGATGCTCAAAACTTTTCTACACGAGCAGTCTAGAGTTGGGTTTTTCAGATAGTCAGATTTAGTAGGTTTTCTGGAGCTAGTTCAGTCTTTGGATCGGACTGCACTTGCTTATCTTTGTGCCTCGTTATTGGGAGTTCGAGCTATATCTGGCTTAGTGCTTTGAAGATGGAGATTATCCGCTGCTGATGTTATCGTTTTCTTTTCCGCTGCTATTTGTTGTATCATATCTCTGATGTATATAGATATTCATTGTATCATCATTGTATCTGGATATTGTATCAGATGTTGTATATCTATATTCTTTTTATTCCGCTGTGATATTTACTTAACTGTGTTATAAGCTCCGGCGACTCGGATTTGAACGGTCGAATCTACGACATTCGAGTACGATGTAAAGTATGGATGTCGATTTTCGAACGCGAAAATCCAGATCGTTACACGGGAGGTCTTATGGTAGTTTCATTTTCCAAAAGCATTGCAAATTAATTTTATTTCCTTTGTGAAAATAATTGTTTTACGATCTCACACCAGTCACCATGACTGACTCGGAGTTTATTGTTCCCTTCTAAACTCTGGGTGCCCATAATTTTCCACACGGGCAGCCTAGAGTTATTTTTATCAGGATATTCAGGATATTCTAGAGCTTTGGGAATAAGCTGGATGGCGAAGCGTACTTCCATACTTGTTATTTATTCCGCTGTGTATTCTGTATAAGGACAAGTTTATATAACTGTCCATTGTTGTATTGAGTTGTATATTGACTCTGATTGATGTATGTATAAACTGATATAGTTCTTTGTTTTAAAAGACTAGTGATTACCTATTGTATATTATTCCGCTGCGAATGTGAGATTCTGATATTGTTTCTGCTTCTGTGTTTCTGTTCTTTCTTTTCTTCTATCTTCTTCTACCCCTTCTTTTTAACCCTAATGGTTTGGTTTTCCGGCATTTGATTGCACGACAGTTGATACAGTGGACGCATTAATGTCGACTTTCGAGCGTCGAAAAATCGTATCGTTACAACATGGTATCAGAGCATCCGGTTAAGCGACAACCCTGCTCTGTTGGGTGTTACTCATTAGAGATAGAGTCAGCAGTACTCTAGAATGAGTTGAGTGTAATAATAGATATGAGTGCGTATTTGTTAGTGAATATAAAATTTGTTTTGTATTGTGTTGACTTATCGGTTGATTGTTTATAGATTCTGGTCGGTGCAGTCTGGCCAACTGTAATCGATAGGGGTTTCTAAACTCTTAAACAAGATAAACTGACATAGTATTGTTTTTTTAAATAGGGTAAATGAAATAATTTTGCCCAAAACTATTTTTGTATAGAAAAGAAATGATTTTCTATGAATTATTATAGTATATGGATGCTTGATTGTTAGAAAGTGAAAAATTCTTGAATTATTATCACTGTTATATGAAAAACAAATAAGAAATAAAATGATGTATAACCAAAGATTTGAAGATAAATTCATATAACAAATGAAATTTATAAATATGAATTGAAAAATAAGGAAATAAATTCATATATGAATGGAATTTGTAAATGTAAATTGTAAATGTGATTTATAATTGAAATAGAATTCCAAGAAAATATTTGAAAATAAAATTCACAAATGGAATGTAAAATAAGTTGATAACTTATACAATTTGAATTTTGATAGAATAAATTTAACTTAAAGGATGGAGTTAAATTAAAGTGAGTATAAGTGAATCAATTAAATAAAGTGAAAATTGATTTGGAATGAAATTCAAATTGAAAAGAAATGAATTTGTGAGTAAACAAATGAAGCTACATTTGTAAATGAATGGATCAGAATTGAATAATGAATTAAATTCAAGTAAACTAACTTGATAGATTATTAATTCAGGAAATAATGAATTGGAAGTTGAACTAGTCAAATTAAATAGTTGAATTGTGAGTTGAATAAAAATGGTTTGAATTTGCATATAAATTCAAGTAGTATAAATAAATTGAAAAGTTTCCTTGATTAAGTAAATTCGAGATGAATTGAATATGGAAAATTTAAATTTAAAATGAATAAGTGAATATACTAATTGAATTAAATTAGTGAATGAAATAAATTTGATAAATGAAAATCAAATCAAGAATTGAAATTGGAAATTGTTTACAAGGAAATGAATTTGAGTTTTGAAGTGAAATAGCTTAAGTAAATATCGAATAAATGCTCGACTTAAGAAAATTTTTGTGAAATGGTTTCAAATAAAATGAATGAGAATATGGAATGTAAGTTAAATTGAATGGAATCAATTTAAATGATTGTTAGCTCAAGTAATCATTTAGTTGCATGAATATTAACAAATCTGAATAGAAAGAATTATCGTTTGACAAAAACGAGATGGTATAAATTCTATGAGTTAATAAAAGCAAATAGAAATTGATTTTTGTATCAATTGAAACAGATATGAATTAGATTCATTTAAAAATGAATAGAATGAAAGAAAATAAATTGTAAACTATTGAATTGATAGAAATTGAATGTGAATTAGATGGAAGCGATTTAAGTTGAATTGAAACCTTATGAATTGTTAATAGAATTTATTTTGAATGCATTGCTTATGAAATCTATGTATTTGTTATTGAAATAAGTGAATTGTTAAATAGATTTCCTATATTTGTCACTTACCTGTTTAAATTGAGTAAGTGCAGGTTTTTGAAGCCGTTTCGCTGCATTTTTGGTTGCGCAATAAGCTAATAAATAAACCGCTTTGCTTAAAAATGCTAAAAAGGTACGCCTACGCAATAAAAATAGGAAATATGAACTGTTTTTCTGCTTTTCCGACCGAGTGGGTCGATGTATAAATATTTATATCTTTTGTTATATTGCAAAAGCTCCTCCGTACAAAGGAGACTCCGTCAAAATTTTCTGAAAATTTTGGGAGTTAGAAATTTTTTTTTTGAAATTTTTGGAAATTTTTCACTAATGACAAAAGATTTAAAATTGGAATTTGGAATAAAGGTAAATAAAACTCAATATTCAGAATTAGAAGATGAATCGAATTCAAGTAAAATTCGAAATGAAAATCTGAATGAAAATTTGAAAGTAAGATGAATTCAAATAGAACTGAAATTGTCAATTGAATTCAAATGAAATTGAAAATGAAAAGTTAAATGGAAATGAATGTATAACTTTGTTTGTGAAGTGAAAATAAATATAAAAAGTATGTAAACACTTATATTGAACTTAAGAAATGAATTAAGGAAAATTCTTAAGTAAATGGATATTGGGAATCCAATAAGCAAATTTGGATATTGTTGTTAAATAAAATATACAGGATATTTGAGATTGGATTTTGATTTTGAAGATGAAATTGAATTTCTCAACAAAAGGTATGTATTTGAATTTCAATATGGAATTTGATGAGATTCTGGTTTTGCCACTTGGCATTTTGTTTTCTATTGGGATTTGAGAGTCCGTAGGGACGTTTTGTAGTTGTACCGTGTTATCCGCGCAAAGGAGACGCTGGCGAAATTTTTCGAAAATTTCGAGAGTTAGAAAATTTTGAGAAAATTTTGAATTCAAATTTTGAATTTGAATTTAAATTTGAATTGTTAAGAAAACCATATTATTTGGAACTTATGGTTGATTGTGGAAAGTTAGTTAAAGTGATAACGAATCTTTAATGAAAAGATTTGGGTTGAAAAATTTAATAAAACCGTTTGGTTTTGGGAAAATAGTTAAGGGGAATTGGAGCATTTTTCCTAACTTGTAATTTCAGGACGAAATTCTTTTAAGGGGGGAAGATTGTAACGACCCTGAAATTTTGATATTGGAAATCAGGATATTTAATTGATTTTAAATATCTGGAATTCAATTTAATTTGAAATTTAAATATCAAAGTGAATTTGGTAAATTAATTTTTGAATTTAATCGTTAAATCTGGATAAAAATTTGAATCTTCAGTTTTAAGCCGATTAAAAATATTTTCAAGGCTTAGAAATTTCATATTGATTATACTGAAGATAATAAAAGTTTCGGAATTGAATTTGAAAGTGATTTGTTCAGTTTTGAAATTGTATCGTTTAAATTGAATTTAAAAATAGCGTTCCGGGGTATAGTCTCGGAATTCGACGAAACCAGTTCCATTGGATCCGTAATATTGTATTATTATTGGATTTCAATTTTCGTAATGTTTGGAGTGATCGTTTGGCCGTACGATATATAAACGCGCTGATATAATATAACGAGATATTTTTGAATATAAAAATATAAATTTTTAATCAACTTTTCAGTACCGACTTACTTTCTGCAAAATCACGTACTCTTGTCCCCTTCGTTTTCTTTTATCACGCGAGCAGTTTATTTTGATTTCAAAAGAAGATATCTCGTTCATCAAAACAAATTCAATGGTCGAGCATCTCCAGACAAATCAAAATAAATTCGTGCACTGAAAATCAAAACGAGCTCGCGCTCGTTCCCTCTCAAAATCAATGGCAGAGCCTCTTCTCGAAATCAATTCGAGCGAACGTTAGGCGATGGGAGGCGGCGCGACTCGTCGTGGCTCGTTCCATTCAAGTCGAAGTCGACGATGTCGATTGGGTTCGAAGTAGGGTTTCGCGATGGTTTCGATTGCAACCTTTGGGTGTTCGGCGAGGCGCGCGCTCGCGCAAAGGACTGGGGGGATGCGAGTTCATCGGCGGTGATGGGGGAGTCTCGCGTGGGTTTTTGGAGGATGCGGCGACGTTCGTGAAGTCGCTGATAGAGATGGCGGCGTTCGATCATCTCTCGAGCTAGGGTTGGACATCGGTCGACTCCGGCGAACTCAGAGGCTCGAAATCTGGGCATCGCGATCTTCGGTGAGGTATTGAGACACTGCTTTTATTTATTTATATATACGTAGAAAAAATAAAATAAACACACACTTCAAATCTACTTGTTATTTTAAATAATGTATTAGGATAATTAATTTGGCTAATTAATTTGCCTAATTATTTTAGTACTAAAGACAATTTATCTAATAAAAAATTGATTATAAATTAGTTCAAGTTAAAAAAGGGTTAATCAATTAAATCTATTAAAAAGGAAATTGAATTGTCAGATTATTTCAAATATTAATAAATTGTATATATTATTTATACAAGGTCTAAAAATCGAGAAACAAGCCGGAATGGAAACTGGATTACATGCATTGTTAAAGGTGAGATCTTCTCACTCGAATGTAAAGTTGATTTTACAATTATTGATTGATTGATTGATGTTTGGATGTGATATTAGATATAGTAGGATATATCTATATGTAGCAATATATATATTGGCATATGTATATATTGCAGTTGTGATTTCCCGCATTGTATAGCGGATGAGACCCTATTGCGCCGTTAGTAAGCGGATGATATTTTATAAAATCCCATATACAGCGATATTTCACCTCGAAGTGGAATTGGTATTGTGCTAACATCTGTGGATGCAGGGAAACAGGTTGGAGGGATCCAACTGGATTCCTCAAATTGTTTGAATATTATTTCATATGTGAATGATGTGATTTATTGATAATCTGTGGATGATTTATTGATAATTGTAATTGTTGAAGGCTAAAATTTAGCCGAATGTATTTTTGGTATCGTTGGATACCAGAAATGAATATAAATTGGATTTTGAAATTAAAGTGGAAAACTTTAAATAAATTTATTTTTAAGAATTGAATTTAATTGAAAGAAGGAATTTTTAAAGTATTAAAATTTGATTTTCGAAATCTTACCGAATGAATTCCAAGATGTAACAACCCGGGATTTCGTAATTATTTCATTATCGTCTTTTGACGATTAAAATTGCTGTCAAATGGATATTGGAATTTTATTGGGTTAAAATTCTTTGAAAAATTGGTTAAGTGTTGTTGTGGTCCATAAGAAAATTCTTGACCATGGTTCCTTTTTAAGTTGGGCCGTTATAATTATCAATGGCAAACCCGCCCCCTCTCTTCGATTCGTTTGACAAAACCCGATCCCCGCTTTCGTTTTCTCATTTTGAAACCCTACACCATAACAAACGAAAGAAAAAAAAAGGCTGCTCTGATTAGGGCTTCGTCTCCTCTCTGGCGATTCTGGATTTAGGGCTTTTGTTACAGTCGACTTCGTTGCTTCGAGATGATCGAGTTTGGTCCTCGCTATGTCGAGTCGAACGTTTGGCTTGGTCGTCGAAATAGGTGAGTAATTCTCACATCTAATTCATTCTCGTTATGGTGCTTCTGCAATTCGATTTTGGTTCGATATTGTCTATCTTGGCCATTGGTTTTCGTTCGATGTTGATAAGCGATGTTGTTATGAGAATTCCTACTGTGCTTATATCGTTCAACTTTAATTGTTGTTGATGATTTATGTCTTGTTTAAAGTTGCGATTTTTGGCAGTTTAATTGAGTGATACTCTCGGCTTTGAATTTGTTGACCCCTTGTTGACTTCGGTCCTTTTGATTTGTTAAATTAGTTTGCTGTGATGATGGTTTTTGGGGTTCATTTGTTTTGAATTTCTGGCAAGTGATTTTTATGTTGACTTTAACATTTTCTCTGATCATCTGTTCGGTGATGATATTTTGGCTTCTCTGTGAGCTTCGTCTCTGATCATCTTCTTAAGCTTCTTTGTGAGCTTTAGTCTGCATTCCAGTATTATTCTTTCTGACCATCTATGTTGATACCTGACTTTGGCTTCACTGTTTCACTTGTACTCTGATGTGCTGTTCATTGTTTTCCTGTCTGTTGCATTTGCATTTGATACCATTCATGTATGTTTCACTTGAGTCAGGTTTGAGGTGCATTGATGATCTTGTTTTCCTGTTTGTAGTCTTTGTGCAGTCTGGTATCACTTGTGACTTGAGTTCCTGGCTATGTCTTTAGTGCATTTGTCACTTGAACTCGGGTCTGTGATATTTGTCTCTGTGCCCTTGTGATCGTGTAGTGGCTGCAGTATTCGTTGCAGTTTACCCTTGAATCCTTGTGGTAGCGGCAGTTTCATTTTTGTCGTTCACTGCAACTTTTTGTTCACATTTTATTATGCAGACACTTGAGCATTTATGTTGTTCAATACAACTTTTTGTTCGCATTTTTATTATGCAGACATTTGAGCATTTTCTATTGTCGCTTTACTGAAACTTTGGTTTGCATACTTGATATGCAGTAACCTGTAGCACTTGTTCATTTTCGATCATTGTATCACCCTGTCTTGTTTGATTTTGATAAACTCTTGGCATTGACCTTTAAATATTGTGTGTTGTGGTGCCATATCTATGGTGCCCTCACCATCATACTGCTCTGTTCATACAGTTGTACTGGTGACTTGCCTTTGCGCTTGTTTTTGCTGGGCATTTATTTGTGCACTATGCACTTGTGTGTCTTTATTGTCCCAACTGTCGAGTACAAGTTTCATGCAAATTTCAATTGCTGTCAACCTGTGGCTTTCGTGCCTTGATGCTATTCATTTTTATATTTGCTGTGCATTTGTTTTAAGTATAATTGCAACATGTTGTAGTTGCAGTTTTGTTGCAGTCTTGTCCTTGAATACTTGTGGTGGGTGCAGTTTATTTTGTGCAGTTGTGCCCTTGTTGTTTTGCATTGAATTAATGCATTTACAATTGTTTTCGAATTCACTTGAGTTGAATCCGTCATTTTGGGTTTGACCTCGTGTGCGTTTGTAAATTTTCAATGTGTACATACGTGCACATTGTACTTGTCTGCTTTGACCATTGGGGCCGTAGTATTGGGATTTGAATCTTCAATTGATTTTGGGTTCGATGATCTTTTGAGTATTTCAGGATGTAGTGGCGAGGCAGTATACGCGTGCGTATACTGCAGCCCTACCAGAGTTGATGTTTTAAATTGATTATTTTGTTGTTGTTAATTGCCGTTAGGCAATTCTGATGTTTTTATGATTATCTTCATTGATATTCTTCTCACTTATCTTTTTTGATGATTTAAATCTGTTGATTTGTTGCTTAACACTATTTAGTGTTATATCTGCCGTTATCCGACTCTCTTATCGAGAAGTTGGATATACGAGATTTCTGTTGCCGTCGTCTATTTGATATTTGAGTATTATTGCTGATGTGCATTAATAACTGAGTTTGAATTAGACTGACCCATGTATTATTTTCTTTTGAATTTAATACTCGGGTCAGACCCGAGTTATCTCAGGTTGTAGATTTCCTGCTTTGAGTTGCTGTTCGGGCTATGAAGACTTTTTATATCTTCTGAAGTAGTTTTCGTCGTTTTGTAGAAGTCGTGCCATTGTATAGGATGATATGTATTCATGTATATTAGTTGATAATGTACTTGTATATATAACTTCCAGAGTCGACAGTTGTAGTTGTATCATATGTATTGTGTCAACTATATTGTAACTAAATCAGTTATATATATATGAGACTTTTGTTTTATCTGTGTTCCGCATTTATATTATCTGTGTTATTATTATATCTAATGTCCTAAACTATTATGAACCATCGTAGTTTGTTTTATACTGGTAATTGGGTATGTCGATGGGAGTAAATAAATAAGAGATGAAAATTGAAAAAGTATATACCACTCCTATCGAGGTAACCAATATTAGTGTAAGGCCAACTACGGATGGCCGCTCCTATCCAGCCTTATTCTTCGTAATAATAGACAGTATTTCTTTTAATACACTTTGTTATTATGAGCATAGAGGTGGGGTGTCACAGTTGGTATCAGAGCTTGGGGGTTTATGGACATAATATAAAACATAACTTAAATGGAACATATGTTACAACTATTGGTCGATGTTTTATTTGTGCTTTGAGTCAAAACTAAAGTTTTGAAATTTTGATGAAATTTTTAAATATCTTTATTTAAAAATAAAAGTGAAATTGTGTTTTGTTGATTTGATTAAATTGTGTTCTGTTTATCAGAGTGCGCAGCGGAAACAGTGAAACTGTCTTCGCTGAGTACAACTGATAATCTTTTTGATTTAAAAATCAAAATACGAAACTAATATGAATTTCATTTGTTGTTTACATAGCTGTATTTATTTTGTTTCTTTGAGAATTTCGAATCCGAATTGAGGATTCGAAATGATTGCAGTTATGTGATTCTTGTTGAGATTTTTGCTGATTTTCTTTTATGCTAATCACATATTGATTAGATTTTTGTTGTTTTGAATTATCTTCATTGAAGATATATTTGAATGATTTCTTTGTTCATTTTGTGGTATACGTGCAAATTTAAGTTGTCGTTACTGCATTAATTTTACGTTGAACCGATGCTTGGTTATGAAACGTATTTTGTTGTCGTTATTTATATAACGGGATTTTTACATCGATGCTAAATTTAAGGCACGGTGTTTTGTTGAAAATTTTAATGAATGAAAATTCACTGATGTCACATTTTGATGTGAATTATTTTGATGAGATTTTGACGTTTTAAAATTACTGTCGCTTTGACTTCAGTAACAGTCAAAATTTTAAAAGTGGATTTTCAAGCTGTTATTCCGCAATGCTGATTCTGAGATTCGTTTTACGGTGTTTTAGGAAGTACGATTTCCTTTTCGAAATTGTTACTAATATTCCTGCTTTAATCACGTGATTGGAAAATCGTTTTAAAATTGAAAATTGTTTTGTAAAATTTTTAACAGTTTGCGCTTTCAAAAAGATGAGAAAGCGATTTAAACGTTTCAGCAAAATCGAGGATTATGACCCCTTTCTTTTACTGATTCACTTAACTCTGGACTTGTCCAGTTGAGAATGTGAATTGTTATTTTTATAAAATAAATGAAATTGTTTTCAAAATTTTTACAGTTTGCGCTTTCAAAAGAATGAGGAAGCGATTTAAACGTTTCAGCAAAATCGAGGACTATGACCCCTTTCTTTTACTGATTCGCTTAATTCCAGACTTGTCCGTTCGAGATTGTAAAGTGTATTTTTACAAAATACACAATTTTGCGCTTTCAAGGAAACGATGAAGAGAATCAAACAATTTAGTAAAACACGTGGTATGAGACATGTGCGTTTGCTATTTCGGTTAATTCCGGACTCGTTAATTGAAATATCTACTGTTTTGATGATTTTGCACTTTCAAGGAAACGATGAAGAGAATCAAACGATTTAGTAAAACACGTGGTATGGGACATGTGCGTTTGCTATTTCGGTTAATTCCGGACTCGTTAATTGAAATATTTGATGATTTCGTGTGCTTTCGAGCCACTATGATGGACCTTCGGGTCATATGAGGACCTTCGGGTCAAATACCAGTACTAGACCTTCGGGTCATTTGTTGGACCTTCGGGTCATTTGTTGGGCGCCAAAATTATGTTGAGTACTTGGTAGGCTTCGGCCATTTGTTGATGCACGTGCAGCGAACTAAAAACTCGCCATCTGATGGGATCGATCCAAGCTTTTATGTTGATTTTCTAGTCTTCTTAATTGATTTCTAGATATTTGTTGTTTCTAATTATCTGCAGGTAATTAGATATCTGCTGTTATGAGATTTAATTATTGTATCGGTAATTAAATATTTGTTGATATGAGTTCTGATTATCGTTTTTGATAATCGGATATTTGTTGTTTCTAATTATCGCTTGTGATAATTAGATATTTGTTGATTCTGATTATCATTTTTGATAATCGGATATTTGTTGTTTCTAATTATCGCTTGTGATAATTAGATATTTGTTGATTCTGATTATCGTTTTTGATAATTGGATATTTGTTGTTTCTAATTATCGCTTGTGATAATTAGATATTTGTTGATTTTGATTATCGTTTTTGATAATCGAATATTTGCTGATTTGAAATTTGATTATCGTTTTTGATAATCGAATATTTGTTGATTTGAAATTTGATTATCGTTTTTGATAATCGAAAATTTGTTACTTTGAAATTTGATTATCGTTTTTGATAATCGAATATTTGTTGCTTTGAAATTTGATTATCGTTTTTGATAATCGAATATTTGTTGCTTTGAAATTTGATTATCGTTTTTGATAATCGAATATTTGTTGCTTTGAAATTTGATTATCGTTTTTGATAATCGAATATTTGTTGATTTGAAATTTGATTATCGTTTTTGATAATCGAATATTTGTTGCTTTGAAATTTGATTATCGTTTTTGATAATCGAATATTTGTTGATTTCAAATTTGATTATCGTTTTTGATAATCGAATATTTGTTGATTTGAAATTTGATTACCGTTTGTGGTAATCGAATATTTGTTGATTTGAAATTTGATTACCGTTGTGGTAATTAAATATTTGTTGATTTGAAATTTGATTAATGTTTGTGGTAATTGAATATTTGTTGATTTGAAATTTGATTATCGTTTTTGATAATCGAATATTTGCTGATTTGAGATTTAATTATCGCTTTTGATAATTAAATATTTGCTGATTTGAGATTTAATTATCGCTTTTGATAATTAAATATTTGCTGATTTGAGATTTAATTATCGCTTTTGATAATTAAATATTTGCTGATTTGAGATTTAATTATCGCTTTTGATAATTAAATATTTGCTGATTTGAGATTTAATTATCGCTTTTGATAATTAAATATTTGCTGATTTGAAATTTGATTATCGTTTTTGATAATCGAATATTTGTTGATTTGAAATTTGATTATCGTTTTTGATAATCGAATGTTTGTTGATTTGAAATTTGATTACCGTTTGTGGTAATCGAATGTTTGTTGATTTGAAATTTGATTACCGTTGTGGTAATTAAATATTTGTTGATTTGAAATTTGATTACTGTTTGTGGTAATTGAATATTTGTTGATTTGAAATTTGATTATCGTTTTTGATAATCGAATATTTGCTGATTTGAGATTTAATTATCGCTTTTGATAATTGAATATTTGCTGATTTGAGATTTAATTATCGCTTTTGATAATTAAATATTTGCTGATTTGAGATTTAATTATCGCTTTTGATAATTAAATATTTGCTGATTCGAGATTTAATGTAACAACCCGCATATATATCGATTTTATATTTAAATATTTTATTTAAATATTTCATCGTTCGTCGGATTTTGGTCCGAAAAGCTACTTTTTGAAAACAGTCGAATTGGGACTTGAGACCACCTCCATTGAGTCCAAAATGCCGTTTGCAACCTTTTTGAGTATAAACTTTGATATGTTTGGAGCTAGTCAAAAATTTGACCATTTGCACTTTGGGTTTGGTTTTGGGTTCAGCCCTTGTGCCAACTTAACCCCCAAATCTGAACCACTCCTCCCCATTCTCCCTCACTTCCTCTTCATTTCAGTCTCAAAGCAAAAATGGTGGGAGAGATGGGAAATTAGAATTCCCAAGCCCTAGTTTCCACTTGCAAACCAAGTTCTAGCTCCATATTCAAAGAGACCCCATTGGTAAGCTTCATCTCCTTCTTCTCCAACTCTTTCTCTTTCCAATTTCAGTTTATTTCCTAAACCTAAATTTGGGAAATGCTTGTTTTGATCTTAGTTGGAGCTTCTTGTGTTGAGAGTGAAGAGTAATTGCTCTTGACATTGCTTCAAAGCTTCTTCTTCATTTGTTTGGGTTCAAAGGTGAGATTTTTATCTCACATCTTAAACTATAATTATCTTCGATTGTTAGGTATGAATTCCTAACACTTATTCTTGTGCAATTGCTTTTGGTTTGGATTGATTTGGTGAATATTCCAATTTTTAGTGTTTTGAGTTCAATTCTTCGAAAATCCTAACTTTGATGTTTTGATCATGTTTTTGGTGATGAATCGAAGAGCGTATATGGCCGGGTAGTCGATTGGCATAAACCCTTAGTGCCGTTGCTCGACCGATTGCATTTCGGAAGTGTTTGGCATTCATTTGATTGGCATGGGAGTGCTGGAAACAGGCTCCGGTCGACCGACCTCAGAGTCCGGTCGACCGACCTGCTACTCTAGCATCTCCCTGCCTCTGTTTGGAAGTGCAGATTACAGGCTTCGGCCGACCGACCTCAGGGTCCGGTCGACCGACCTGCTACCCGAGCACTTCTGTCTTTGGTCCGGTCAACCGACTCAGGGAGTCCGGTTGACCGACCTGCTCCTATTTGCCAGTTTTTCCTATATTGCTTATTTGTTTGAATTTCCAACTTTAATCGATTCGTGTGGTCGCCTATTTGTTGTTATCATCTCTAAGACTTTGATGACTCCTCTTTCGGGATGGTACCTCGTTAGGTCGCTCGACCCTATCTCCCTTAGGTCGTTAGACCTCATTTTGTCCTCTCTAGGTCGTACCGTTTAGACAGGGCGCTGCCCCCTGGACCCCCGCGACCTGACCGGGCAGGTCGAACCCCGTACAACTCTGCGTAAGCAATCTTATCCGAAAGCCATTTAACCGAACCTCTTACTTTGATGGTTTTGAGAATTGATTTCTTTGAACTTTACTCACGTCTTCGAACGTGAATTTTTATGATTGATTGTTTCTACAATCACTTTTATGATTTGTCACTTCAAAATATAAAGGTTTTCTATACTAGTATTAAATATCAAAACTCTTTCATTAAAACGATTTCAACTCTATTTTCAATATCAAAGCTCGTTTCTTAAAACTGTTTTCCAATCTATTAGTATATACAAACTTTTACCTCATTCGTATGAGAAAATCTAATTAAACGGCTTAGCAAAACAAGTGGTATGAAACGCTTGCGTTTACTTCGTCGGTTAATTTATGGACTTGTTCGATTGAAACTCTTGTGACAATTTTCTAGTGCAGATCTACAATTTGTTCGTAAATATTTGAGTTAAGCAAGTGGTTATGGGACATGAAGCTAAACTCTTATATTTACTAGCTTAGTGTAATCGACACTTCCTTATGATCATGATGATCATTCTTGTGATTTAGACTAGCGTTTGTGCGATGTCTCTTTGTTTGCGAGGTTAGACTAGACACCATTTGTGTGATTTTGATTCACACATATCTCTTTATCTTCAAGGTTAGTCTATACCTCATTGGTGTGATTTCGATTCACACTTCGTTTTATTGAGCTTCGTCTCACTTCTCGCATGGGTCGTACCTATTTAGGTACGTCGATGTATACTTCTCGCATGGGACGTATCTATTTAGGTGCGTCGATGTTTACTTCTCGCATGGGACGTATCTATTTAGGTGCGTCGATGTTTACTTCTTGCATGGGTCGTATCTATTTAGGTGCGTCGATGTTTACTTCTCGCATGGGTCGTATCTATTTAGGTGCGTCGATGTTTACTTCTCGCATGGGTCGTATCTATTTAGGTGCGTCGATGTTTATTTCTCGCATGGGTCGTACCTATTTAGGTGCGTCGATGTTTATTTACTTCGTGGAGCAATCGGCTCAATAAGTCGGGGCATGGGGCGTATCTATTTAGGTGTGTCGATGTTCGTCTATGCATGGGTCGTATCTTTCTAGGTGCGTCGATGTTCGACTTTGCATGGGGTGTATCTTTCTAGGTGCATCGATGTTAGACATTACATGGGGCATATCTTTCTAGTTGCGTCGATGTTTATTTATGCATGGGGCGTATCTTTCTAGGTGCGTCAATGCTAGAGCATGGGTCGTATCTTTCTAGGTGCGTCGATGTTCGACTTTGCATGGGGTGCATCTTTCTAGGTGTATCGATGCTAGACTTTACATGGGGCATATCTTTCTAGGTGCGTCGATGTTCAGTTTATGGGATTGGTCATCCTCTTTTCTTGTGATTTCTGGATTTTATGTTTCACCAGCTTTTACCATTGACATTGATGAGTATGTCATTTTATTGTGGCTTGGTGAATTAAATTAAGAATATGACATTCTTTTAATCTTTGAGAAGATTCTTGTGATATTGATTAATCTCTTGTTGATTATCATTTTCATACTTGTAGTAGTATGCTTTTATGGTTATTATATGTTTATGCCATATCTCTTGTTCTATATCATTTTATCTGATAATTATAGCTAGACTGACCCGTTTATTATTTTCTTCTTAAATAATACTCGGGTCGGACTGAGATTTTACAGGTGCTTCCTCGTGACTTCTTATCTGGAGCCATCTTCTGACTTTTGGCTAACTACTCTAGTTTAGTAGTTTTTGTTGTATACATTTGAGATTAGACTCCTTGATGTATACATATTCTATTGTCTTGCACTTGTATCTATTCTTTTGTGATATTGTGGATCTTATTTGACCACTACTCTGATGTACACTTTCATGTGTTATATTCATATCTATTTCCGCCTTTGTGATATGAACTGTCTGTGACTGATTTGTGTTACAATTATTTCTATGTTTGTTTCCGAAGATTATATATAGCCACCGTGAGATAGCTTTGTGTTTGTATCGGTATGTCGGATTTCCTCTTTAAAAGATATGCATTCTATTCTATCTGACATATCGGTGCTCGCACAAAGAAGTTACACGGATGGTCGCTCCTCAACAGCCTTATTCTCCGTGCTAATTGACAGCACTACATCGTAGTGTTCTTGGTTAGCGTGGGTATAGAGGTGGGGCGTCACATTTAATTATCGCTTTTGATAATTAAATATTTGCTGATTTGAGATTTGATTATCGTTTTTGATAATCGAATATTTGCTGATTTGAGATTTAATTATCGCTTTTGATAATCGAATGTTTGTTGATTTGAGATTTGATTATCGTTTGTGGTAATCGAATGTTTGTTGATTTAAAATTTGATTACCGTTGTGGTAATTAAATATTTGTTGATTTGAAATTTGATTACTGTTTGTGGTAATTGAATATTTGTTGATTTGAAATTTGATTATCGTTTTTGATAATCGAATATTTGCTGATTTGAGATTTAATTATCGCTTTTGATAATTGAATATTTGCTGATTTGAGATTTAATTATCGCTTTTGATAATTAAATATTTGCTGATTTGAGATTTAATTATCGCTTTTGATAATTAAATATTTGCTGATTTGAGATTTAATTATCGCTTTTGATAATTAAATATTTGCTGATTTGAGATTTAATTATCGCTTTTGATAATTAAATATTTGCTGATTTAAGATTTGATTATTGTTTTTGATAATCGAATATTTGTTGATTTGAAATTTGATTATCGTTTTTGATAATCGAATGTTTGTTGATTTGAAATTTGATTATCGTTTTTTTATAATTAGATATTGGTTGATTTGTTAATTTCTGATTATATAATTGGTAATGGAATGTTGCTGATAATTGCATTTATTCAGTTCTGCTGTTTTCTGATTATCTATTTGATAATTAGACTTTGTTGAGAATTTGTGAATCCCTTTTTATAAAGATAAAAGATTTCTTTGGTATTTGTGTTCTTGACTTTTATTTTTCTAGCTTAACCGGTTTATGTTAGAAAGATAATTGTTATTGACACCTTTAATTATGAAAATTGCGGGGACGCAATTTTTATAAAGAGGGGAGTCTGTAACAACCCGGGATTTCGCAATTATTTTATTATCGTCTTTTGACGATTAAAATTGCTGTCAAATGGATATTGGAATTTTATTGGGTTAAAATTCTTTGAAAAATTGGTTAAGTGTTGTTATGGTCCTTAAGAAAATTCTTGGCCATGGTTCCTTTTTAAGTTGGGCCGTTATAATTATCAATGGCAAACCCGCCCCCTCTCTTCGATTCGTTTGACAAAACCCGATCCCCGCTTTCGTTTTCTCATTTTGAAACCCTACACCATAATAAACGAAAGAAAAAAAAGGCTGCTCTGATTAGGGCTTCGTCTCCTCTCTGGCGATTCTGGAATTAGGGCTTTTGTTACAGTCGACTTCGTTGCTTTGAGATGATCGAGTTTGGTCCTCGCTATGTCGAGTCGAACGTTTGGCTTGGTCGTCGAAATAGGTGAGTAATTCTCACATCTAATTCATTCTCGTTATGGTGCTTCTGCAATTCGATTTTGGTTCGATATTGTCTATCTTGGCCATTGGTTTTCGTTCGATGTTGATAAGCGATGTTGTTATGAGAATTCCTACTGTGCTTATATCGTTCGACTTTAATTGTTGTTGATGATTTATGTCTTGTTTAAAGTTGCGATTTTTGGCAGTTTAATTGAGTGATACTCTCGGCTTTGAATTTGTTGACCCCTTGTTGACTTCGGTCCTCTTGATTTGTTAAATTAGTTTGCTGTGATGATGGTTTTTGGGGTTCATTTGTTTTGAATTTCTGGCAAGTGATTTTTATGTTGACTTTAACATTTTCTCTGATCATCTGTTCGGTGATGATATTTTGGCTTCTCTGTGAGCTTCGTCTCTGATCATCTTCTTAAGCTTCTTTGTGAGCTTTAGTCTGCATTCCAGTATTATTCTTTCTAACCATCTATGTTGATACCTGATTTTGGCTTCACTGTTTCACTTGTACTCTGATGTGCTGTTCATTGTTTTCCTGTCTGTTGCATTTGCATTTGATACCATTCATGTATGTTTCACTTGATTCAGGTTTGAGGTGCATTGATGATCTTGTTTTCCTGTTTGTAGTCTTTGTGCAGTCTGGTATCACTTGTGACTTGAGTTCCTGGCTATGTCTTTAGTGCATTTGTCACTTGAACTCGGGTCTGTGATATTTGTCTCTGTGCCCTTGTGATCGTGTAGTGGCTGCAGTATTCGTTGCAGTTTACCCTTGAATCCTTGTGGTAGCGGCAGTTTCATTTTTGTTGTTCACTGCAACTTTTTGTTCGCATTTTATTATGCAGACACTTGAGCATTTATGTTGTTCAATACAACTTTTTGTTCGCATTTTTATTATGCAGACATTTGAGCATTTTCTATTGTCGCTTTACTGAAACTTTGGTTTGCATACTTGATATGCAGTAACCTGTAGCACTTGTTCATTTTCGATCATTATATCACCCTGTCTTGATTGATTTTGATAAACTCTTGGCATTGACCTTTAAATATTGTGTGCTGTGGTGCCATATCTATGGTGCCCTCACCATCATACTGCTCTGTTCATACAGTTGTACTGGTGACTTGCCTTTGCGCTTGTTTTTGCTGGGCATTTATTTGTGCACTATGCACTTGTGTGTCTTTATTGTCCCAACTGTCGAGTACAAGTTCCATGCAAATTTCAATTGCTGTCAACCTGTGGCTTTCGTGCCTTGATGCTATTCATTTTTATATTTGCTGTGCATTTGTTTTAAGTATAATTGCAACATGTTGTAGTTGCAGTTTTGTTGCAGTCTTGTCCTTGAATACTTGTGGTGGGTGCAGTTTATTTTGTGCAGTTGTGCCCTTGTTGTTTTGCATTGAATTAATGCATTTACAATTGTTTTCGAATTCACTTGAGTTGAATCCGTCATTTTGGGTTTGACCTTGTGTGCGTTTGTAAATTTTCAATGTGTACATACGTGCACATTGTACTTGTCTGCTTTGACCATTAGGGCCGTAGTATTGGGATTTGAATCTTCAATTGATTTTGGGTTCGATGATCTTTTGAGTATTTCAGGATGTAGTGGCGAGGCAGTATACGCGTGCGTATACTGCAGCCCTACCAGAGTTGATGTTTTAAATTGATTATTTTGTTGTTGTTAATTGCCGTTAGGCAATTCTGATGTTTTTATGATTATCTTCATTGATATTCTTCTCACTTATCTTTTTTGATGATTTAAATCTGTTGATTTGTTGGTTAACACTATTTAGTGTTATATCTGCCGTTATCCGACTCTCTTATCGAGAAGTTGGATATACGAGATTTCTGTTGCCGTCGTCTATTTGATATTTGAGTATTATTGCTGATGTGCATTAATAACTGAGTTTGAATTAGACTGACCCATGTATTATTTTCTTTTGAATTTAATACTCGGGTCAGACCCGAGTTATTTCAGGTTGTAGATTTCCTGCTTTGAGTTGCTGTTCGGGCTATGAAGACTTTTTATATCTTCTGAAGTAGTTTTCGTCGTTTTGTAGAAGTCGTGCCATTGTATAGGATGATATGTATTCATGTATATTAGTTGATAATGTACTTGTATATATAACTTCCAGAGTCGACAGTTGTAGTTGTATCAAATGTATTGTGTCAACTATATTGTAACTGACATCAGTTATATATATATGAGACTTTTGTTTTATCTGTGTTCCGCATTTATATTATCTGTGTTATTATTATATCTAATGTCCTAAACTATTATGAACCATCGTAGTTTGTTTTATACTGGTAATTGGGCATGTCGATCGGAGTAAATAAATAAGAGATGAAAATTGAAAAAGTATATACCACTTCTATCGAGGTAACCAATATTAGTGTAAGGCCAACTACGGATGACCGCTCCTATCCAGCCTTATTCTTCGTAATAATAGACAGTATTTCTTTTAATACTCTTTGTTATTATGAGCATAGAGGTGGGGCGTCACACAAGATATGGGAAAAGATTTTTATAAATGAATTTTGAATAGTATTATTCAGAAGTTGGAAATTTTATTTGAAAATGGAATTTTAAATGGTTTGGAAGATATAAAGGAATTTATTTTAATGGCGATAAATTTGCTTAAATCCCATTTGATAATTGATTTTGTATTGAAGAAATAAATCTTTGGGAAATCGATATAAAAATCTATTTGGTGTTTGAATGAAAATCGATTTTTGGTGTTGAGAATAAATTTGTAAATCGATTTGTAAAATGATTTGGTATTTGGAATTAAAATTAGAATCAATTTGAAATTTGATTCGGTGTTGAAGTAAATTTAGAAATCAATTTGGAATTTGATTTGGAGTTTGAAATAAAATTGAGAAATCAATTTGAAAGTCGATTTGGTGTTGAAAGTGAATATTTGAGAATGTAAATTCCGAATAGAATTTATAATAGAAAGGGGAATTTTTTTTAAAAATAAACGCTGATTTATTTTTAAAGTGTGAAACTAAATTTACGGATTTGGAACGTAAATTTGAAATAAATCGATAATGATTTATTAAATTGGTTTAAATGGACCATTTTGAAATGGAAGTGTATTTTCCTTAAAAAACTGAGTATATTCCAAAGTAGCTTTTAAAATATAAATTAAAAGTTCTAAGTGGGTTTTTAAAAGATATATTTGGAAATATATTCCGTGTAAGGAAATTGATTTGAAATTTATTTTCAAAAGTTGAAAGGTGAAAAGTGATTTGAAATCTGTTTTCAAATGGTTGAAGTGTAAACTATATATCGGGAAGATATTTGAAGTTTAATAATTTGGGAAAAATTATTTAAATCTGATGATTGTTGTGAATATTGTTGATAGTTAAATCACCGACTATAAATATTTGCCTTTGAAATGGCACTTGATTTGTTTTTAAAACAAACGCTTATTATTCGGTTTAGTCGGGAAAGGACCTTTGTGTCAGATAACCCATTCCGAATAATAATACGACGATATGGATCGTATTAAAGACCGATGGTGAAAACCGGGTATTTGTGAAAACGATAGGATGACCTATCTATTGTCTCTGCACCGTTAGCTACGGTATAGAGATTTCCTTTATAATGGGAAGTTTTATCGGGATTGTGAATATCCGGATTGCAAGGGCTTCTTTGGAAGTGCCTTCGATTCTGTTCGAACCCGGAACAGACTTGTATGGTTACGTGTCTGACATTAAATTTTGAGATATAGAGGTGATTTCTTTCAAATACATTTCTATTGGTGGCGGAGAATTTATTCTCTTAGCTTAACACCCTTCTTTGAGACGTACGAGCTCAGAGGTTATGTAGTTGAAATTTATCAGCGATATATTCCCAATTTGGTAATGTGGCATGCTGAGTGTTGCTGTGACGATGATCATTTGTGATCAAAGCGTGGCTTTGTGAAAAAGCGTAGCTTTGTGGACGAGACTTCGTCAGGGCCTCAACAACCTGGAAATGGTCGAAACAGGAATGTTGCGGCAAGGTTATGAGGGTCGCGCCCTTTAGGGTATGTCATTTCCTTCTGGAAAGGGGTGGTATCATGGTATGGAGTCCAGATACTTACTCATGTGGACACACTTTATTTATTATGTGTGATGTTGGTTATCGAGCGCTCGGATAAAGGTCCCAAAGGACCGGGGGATGACATATTCGTGAGTTACCTAGTTACAGGGGTAACCCGGCCTTGTTTGGTAGAGAGCAGTTTGTCTCTTGGAGCGTCCAGCCAGAGGCGTTTCCTACGTGGTATAGGAAGTTCCTTAGCCTGACCATTTGTTGGAAAATCCAATGAAACAATACGAACCCTTTACGATTGAAATTGTATAACCTGTCTCCTCAGGAGGTAGCTATAGCAGGCATAATATAATGGTACCTATGATGGCTAAGATTAATATTATACTTTCGAAATGTTTTCTACACTAGACATTAATAATAATATCCAATGATTGGCGTAGTAAGCATCTTTGACTATCTTAAGAAGAAATCTCCTCCAATTCTGCATTTGCATTGTGTGTGTGGCGGGAGTTCTTATGGTAGTTTCATTTTCCAAAAGCATTGTGAATTAATTTTATTTCCTTTGTGAAAATAACCGTTTTACGATCTCACACCAGTCACCATGACTGACTCGGAGTTTATTGTTCCCTTCTAAACTCTGGGTGCTCATAATTTTCCACACAGGCAGCCTAGAGTTATTTTTATCAGGATATTCTGGATATTCTGGAGCTTTGGGAATAAGCTGGATGGCGAAGCGTACTTCCGTACTTGTTATTTATTCCGCTGTGTATTCTGTATGAGGACAAGTTTATATAACTGTCCATTGTTGTATTGAGTTGTATATTGAATCTGATTGATGTATGTATAAACTGATATAGTTCTTTGTTTTAAAAGACTAGTGATTACCTATTGTATATTATTCCGCTGCGAATGTGAGATTCTGATATTGTTTCTGCTTCTGTGTTTTTGTTCTTTCTTTTCTTCTGTCTTCTTCTACCCCTTCTTTTTAACCCTAATGGTTTGGTTTTCCGGCATTTGATTGCGTGGCATTTGATACAGTGGACGCATTAATGTCGACTTTCGAGCGTCGAAAAATCGTATCGTTACAGCTCTAACCTACATGCTTCACGCTTGACCGAGGGATAGTATAAGTTGAGAAAGTTGAAAACGTGACAAGTATACGATACTTGCTTTCCATATGCGATCGTTTCTATTTTGTACTAGGTAGTCGATTAGTCGATTATCGAGTTTGCACTTTAACTTTGGAAGTATGTGTAAGCATCATGTTTGATACGGTTTAAGATACCATAGGGATGACTCATTCGTATGAATCATCTCTTGCTTTAAGAATGTATATATACGAGATCCTTTGAGAAAGACTCCTTTATATCGTTCATTTACTTCTTAAAGAACCAAAATTGAGTTAACCGAAAATTCACCGATTAAATTTTGAAGAGACCGAGATCAGATAAGTGTATTACTTACTAAAACTAATTCAAAAGTGACATGTGAGTTCTTGTTTGGAAGCGGTTGTGGAATGGAATGCTATAGAGTTGAACTATCTATCCCAAGGTTAAGTCTAAGGAAGAGGTCAGCGTTCGTATTCGTCGGATGGCTTATTATTGTACTTCTAATATTGTTGTGTTGTGAGATGCAAGCAACACACTATTTTCTTTTTTATATCCTACACCTTAGACATTATCTATTATATCACCTTATGTACTTACTAGATAGTTCGATTCTTTTGAGGGGAAACCATTATGATGATTCGAACGTCTTAAAAGTTATTGTTATATGCTAGCTACATATTTTTGGAGTTTTTTATACCAGACTTATGCCTGACTCATGATTTTATCTTTCCCTTAATTCCATGGGTGCTCTTTCGAGTAGTTTGCGAAAGGCGGTTTTTCGTTGATATTCTTTGGAGCTCGAGGAGGCGAGCTAGATGCTTTCACCTACCATAGTATTCTTATTTCTGTTGCACTACTAGTATGTATATATCAGTAATTGCGAGGGTAGGCTGTTATAACCATCTAGGCTAATGACAGCACTTAGGATTGTAACTCTGAAATGCTGTGTATCTTAGAGTAACACTTTGTACTGTCCTTTTGAAATTATATGTTATCGTTCCACTGTAAGATTCTGATGTTTTGTTCTTTTCTTTCTTTTTCATTTTTCTTTTTATTTCACCCTAACAATCCATCTTTCCAGCACTTAGGTGCTCGGCACGTGAATTGTCGACATTTAGGGGTCGAAAAGTCGGGTCGTTATAGCGTAATATCAGAGCTAAAAGTTAACCTTGGCTTTTGTTGGGCATAACTCATTAGAGATATGGTAAGTGATGCCCTAGAATAAGTTGAGTGTATTAAACATACGAGGGTGTATTTGTATTTGTTATAAGCATATGTCATAAAGTTATTTCGACTGCAAAAAATTAAAGATCTTATATAAGTTAACTTACAAAAGTATGAATTATTAAAATGTAGATTGATTAATGAGGGATTAATGATGTTCATCCGTTACCCCTTAATGATTAGTTTAGCCGTGCTCGGCTCGTTTATGAGCATTTACTATCGTCTTTTGATTGTTGATTTACGCTCGACCCATTTATGAGCAGTTTACCTTTTTACTACATCGGTGGGGTAGATAGTAAATTGTGAATGCATTGAAATGAACACCTTATGAATTGAGTTTCACAATTTGACTGTAAGGCGTTGGCTGATAAGGATGAGTTAGAAGTTAACTTTAAAATAAGTTGTTTACTGTAATATAAAGGAAGATAGAATATTTGAAAACAAATATTTGTGAAATAGTTTTATATAAGAAGTAAATTTATATAAGTATGATTTATAAATATGGTTTATAAATGAAAAGGATTTAAAATGATATTTTGAGGACTTAAATCCTAGTGTTTTAGAAATTGATTTTCAAGATTTTGGAAAATTAAAGTAGTATTATTTGAAAGTATATGTGAAGATTAATATTTTGAAAAGAGTTTTAAAATTTGTTTGAGTTTGAGGTTACTCTCGGAGTCAGTGAATCGATTCGAGAATAAAATATTTTTATGTTATCTAGTTCGAGTGGCTCGAAAGTGACTAAAAAATAGGCAAGAGATGTGTTTGGTTGGTAAGCACTTCTCTTAAGCATTACCCTTCTTAGTAAGGGAATGTATGGTACTACTTGGTAGGACCCATTTCCATGGTATCATTTTTGTGTTACTCAATCTATATGAATATTTTCTATGAATTTTAAAGTATATATTTGGGAAATTGGTTTATAAATGAGATAATGGTACTTAGTAATATTTACGAAGTTTTTGATACGGGTTTGAAAATGATTTTAATTAAATCTCAAAAGTATGATTTTATATATAAAAGGTATATGTATATATTCTTGTTTCAATTAATTTGGAAATAAAATGCGATGTTTAGTTCTAAAGTTTTCTGAAAAAGAAATTTCATTTAATATCAACAAACAAACACCACCAATGATTCATGTTATTGACAAATAAAATTTTAATATAATATGTCTAATTTGGGGTACTTTTGTGTCTTACACTTTTTAATTAGGGATAGATCAAACTAACTTTGTCAATTTACAATAATTTTATTTTAATTATCTAGCCATGGTATACAACATCCTAATCATGCATTTATAAAATATCGCTTTTTATTATTCAATTTCATCATTGATAATTTGATTTATAACTATAAGGGACGAATGACTATATATTACTAATATATATTCAAATTTGATGAATCCCACTCATCAAAACTCTCAAATGAAGAAACACTATCTCTGCTGTTGTAATGACCCTAAAAGAAAAAAAAATGAAAGTTGCATTTATTTTAAGAATTTCTGAAATTATAAAATATATAATGCATTAAAACAGAAAAAGCTTGTTAATAAATAAAATGTGCATAGGAGCTTCTGTTTGATAAAATGCAAGGAGTTAAGGTGATTAAAAATTGGGACTCAAAACAAATATAGTTCCATGTCCAAAGAATTATATAAATACATATATTTAATATATGGGGTGTTTTCTATTTTATTTAAAGACAGAATAAAATGAAGTTTAATATAAGGTTTAAATGTCTTATATATTTATGCTAGAAATAATTAGCATGATATATGTAATTTTTTTAACACATAAAGGTGTATGAGGAGTTGCTGTTTTAACTAAAGGCAGAATAAAAAAAAATATACAGGATCAAATATGAATTTTATATCTTATATTTATTTCAAGCAAATAACATAGTGTGAATGATTTTTACATCACATGATTATGTATGATAGTATGCATGATTGAATGGAAATGGTAGTTAGGTAGAAAACACAAGGGGGTTTGCAGTTTCTTTAAACTTAGAAGAAATAAAAATAAACAAGGGGTCACATGCATATGGCATGAGTAAAATAGAGTCATGAAAATGGAATGAAGTGTTTAAAATGCTTGATTCCCGAAATAACTAATTGAGGTAACCAAAAGTGTGCATTCCCAATTAAGGACCACACAGGGAAATGATTTGTGCATGAATATCTAAGGGCATCAAGGGAATTACCCATTTTTCTTAAACCCTAGAATGGTTTTATAATACCTGCACATAACCATATCCACCATTCTCTCAGGATCAAAACAAAAATAAAATAAAAATAGGAGAAATATTAGCTTAAAACTTTGGAGGATTTGCTGTTCAGGGGATTAAGGCAGTAAAAGGAGAACACTATGTGAGTATTTATCCCTTTGTATGCAATGGCATTAAGTCCTCTTGTAGGCAGCCTAAAATGTTATAAATCATTTAAAATCTCTAAAATGATTTGTTATGGGTGAGATGGATGTTTGTTTGTGCATTCTTGTTTGGGGTTTTAATCTGTATGTGGGTTTTCAAAGTTAAAATGGTTTGAGCATTTTTGTTCTATTTTATTATTATGAAGTATGGATCTAAATTATTTAGGAAATAGGCAGCAAGACAGTGATCTAGCTCATGTTTATTTCTTAGATAAGGAAGCATGAAACTAAATATTCATATCATAAGTCAGAGGAGAATTTATGGGTTTTTGAGGGATTTCCTTAATAAAACCCTTATTCTTATATTCACAATAATATAGGAGAAAGATAGTAGGATCATGATGCTTAAATTATTTTTATGAAAAACCATAGGTATGTTGGGGTATTTTCTGTAATAAGGAAAATAAGTGGAGAACATGGGGTTGAACCAGAAAGTATAAAAGTAGATAAGCCTTTTTGAAACATAAATGAATTGGGAGTTTTTTTTATGATTGAATTCATAAATAGAAGCTTAATAAAATAAGCAGAAACTGGAGGGGGATTTATTAAAGAAAATTAAATTGGTCATTTGGGAGTTAGTCAATGATCTGCTTGCTTCAGGTGGGAGTAAGTATATGCATGGTGCAATTGCACCCTGAGGCCTTTGTGTGTTGGAATAAATTAAATAACCTGGGAGTTTCCTTCACAATGCATACATGGTTTTCATTTGACAAGGAGTTAAAGACCATAAAATAAATGGGGAATGGGGTTTAAAAATCTGGATTATAAATATCCAGATATGGAGTTAAATCAATCAAGTTTAAATATTGTGCTTTGATTAATTGCTGGGTGAAATTGGGAGTATAAAATCTGAATTTGCTTATTCAGAAATGGAGAAAAATGAATCAAGAATTATATATATTTATTTTGATTGTTTGCTGGGTATTGTTTGAATGAATGAATGTATCTTTGTATCACTTGGTATTAACCAATAATATGCTAAGTATGAAATCTGCTAAATTAGGAAGACATTGCAAGTTCACCAAAAATTATGAATATGTGTATAAATTTGATAAATGCTCATACCAGTGAAAACTGACCCTTTTGGTTGCCCTTGCAATCATCTGGGTGTCTCGTTAAAATTGGGGCAGCTCAGTGAATTGCTTGCAGGAAATTGAAGTTGGCTGGATGGATGAAGAAGGCATTAGCTGCTAGTATAAATAAAAGAAACCAGTTTTAAATTTGCAGTTGTTTTGTAATGAATTTATTAGTCAGATTTCATGTTGTAGTTAAAGTTAATTGTAGGGAGTTTTCTAAGTATTTGGATTAAAATATGTACTTAAGTAAACCTGTTTTGAATATCATATAAATATAAATATGATATGTGTATGTGATAATCTCTGATTTTTATTGCCTGAATTTATATTATGATTTATGAAAATTAAAGAGCTAAGGTGGTTGATTTAAAAATGAGCTCACAAGATTTGAGTAGGGGTATTCAAGAGAAATGAATTTGTGCATGGCAGGTAAGTGATACAGGCTTGTGCATGAATTCTGGAGTAAGAATCAATTAACATGCATTTGTATATTTGATTTCAAAAAAAATTATGAAAGAAATAAACCTGGAAGTAATTGTATTTTTGGTTAATGGATTGAATGTATATGGATGCATTTCCAGGAATTCTAATTTAGGCAGAAACATGCTTGTGTTAGGAATAGATCTTTGTAGAAGTTTGTTAATATGAGGAATATGGGTTTGCAAGTGGTAAAAGAGGGACTATGGCCGACCTAGATGGCCATGGGTCAAACTCTTGTAGCCTGGAACCATTTCATTTCAACTCATGAAGTGTAAGTGTTTCCAGACCAAAAAAAAACTCCAAGCAACACTCAAATGACCCCAAGTATTTTCAATAAAACACCAAGTACTCAAGTCTGCACCATGTTAAACTTAAAAATGCAGCATGGCTTTAATTGTTCAACCTGAAATGGTAAATAGGAATTAGTTCCAATGTTCATGCCTGCAAGTATAATTTTTGAAGTGATTTCATACAAGTACTTGATAACTATCATAAGAACAATTAAATGCCATTTTAGTGTTAATAGACTTATTTAGGCAGAAAGTCTAGAAACCATGGAAAAATGCACTGTGCATTGCAATATTATACATATAAGTATTATAATTGCTAAAAATCTATCTCTTGCAGTAGAACAAAATTAGGGAAGAAATAAATGGTTGTGTTGACAACATATATGGTACTTTGTTGCCTGTTTGATTCAAATTCTCTTTGCAAATTTGTTAGCTCTGAAAGGCAAAGGGAAACAATTATATATCATCAAATATGTAATTGTCTTAATATGTTTTGTGCACTGATATGATTATATTGGTAAATCCAGGGTCTTGGGAAAAATTCTTGGAAATTATTTAAATATTCAAATATAGAAGAAATGGGGTTTAGTGGTGAATTCCTTTTGTATGCTTTTTTTAAAAAAATCTATGTGTTTTAGAGTAGGGTCACCACAGCTGTCCTGCGCCTTTTATGCCTAGATTCCTTATAAATTCATCCATTTTCCTTTATGAAATCATAGTGCTTGTCTCCAAGGTCGTTTTTTAGATAGATTGTCAAAATTCATTAAGAAACGAGAGAGATACACCATTTTGAAGTTTGATGGAAAATGATAAAAATGGTGTATGCAATTTCATCATTGTTCTTCGCTGTTTGAGTCTGCTGCATCTTTGATCTTATAACTTCCGCCTCTAAAATGATATGGGATCATAGTATTATTCAAATCCTTTAATATGCCAATTTTTTTGTCGAAATTCATTAAGAAACGGAGAAGTTATGAATTTTCAAAGTTTGATGGAGAAGTAGGAAGAGGAAGAAGAAATGAAACAGTAAAAAAAAATGAGATTTATGTATTGAATTTGCTTAAGATTTGATGTAGATTAGTGTAAGTTGTTTAGATTAAAATAGGATTAGAGAATATGGTTTATATTTTTATTTATATGTGAAAATAAAACATGTTTAGCTTAAAATCTCGAAAGTAATATACTACGAAAATGCCACTGGGTTTGACTTCTTTTAATTTCTAGCTTGTTAAACCAAATTTAGCAAGTTATATATGTTTTCTGACTGTAAACAGCATTTCGAATGCAATGGAATAAGTCCTTATGAATAATTCCAAAAACTATAAAAATTACTATTTTTCCCTTTATGTAAAATTGTTATTTTATCCTTTTAATTTAATTATTTAATTTCATAAAATTATGGGATGTTACATTCTCCCTCCTTAAAAGAATTTTGTCCCCGAAATTCCAAGAGACGGACCATACAACTCGCTTTATAACATAGAAACATATAAAACAAACATAGCTACATCCATCTAGCATCCATCGTATAATACAAACAAAAACACATCCAATGATATATAATACATATGATAGATAACAAAGGATGACATGATATGAAATGAGTGCAAATGCAACTAAATCGGCCTCATATATAAATGCACATGCAGTGCAACCAATATGTATGCAAATATCCTAATAGATGCATATATATATATATATATATATATATATATGTTTGTGTATGTGTGCGCGCGCGCATCCATACATTCATTTGCAACATTTATAGCAAAGTGCAAGTAAACAACCATGTCCATAAACACAGTCAGTAAACACATATATAAAAAATAATGAATAGCATATATATAATTTTCTAGCATAAATTAGAACATCTAATTATATGTATTTATCCTAGGTTGGAATGTATATACATAAAGGTCAATACGGTATAAACTAAACAAGTATAACCCAAACTAGGCAACTATAGAAACTAAAACACATCATAAGGACATGCATACAACCAATCCTAGCACTCATACATCCATGCCTATGTCAACTAGCTAGCTAAAAAAACCATACAAACAAACAATAGTCTAACGAGTAAAGTAACCTACAAACTAACTAAATGATGAACTTATTGGAAGAGAGCTCATGATGGGAAACTCAGATTCTCTCCTCGAGCTCCATCATACTCTTATCCAAACCTTTGCCTTGTCGTACATAGACCAACTTTATTTTCTCATTTTTATGTCGTATCACATCAAGTCCTAAGTTGTGGATGCTCTTACAGAGTATTTATAACGCCCCACTCCGAGACCCACATTAGCAAAGAGTATTACTAAGTAACACCGTCTGCTAATACGGAGAATAGAGCTGGATAGGAGCGACCATCCATAACCTTGTCTTAATTATCTATTGAATACGCCGACAATGCCACTTCTTACTTAAATGGATCAACGTATCCAATAAATACTTAATACAAAGCCATAGGTGGCTGAAGGATCTATCAGAATAAAATATAACAAATCAAATGTAATACACATCACAGAACAGTAAATCATCACATACATTTTCACATATACAGATACATTACAGAGTTTACAAAATGATACATGTCAAGTGGTAAAGCAAACTACAATATACAAGCGAGTCAAAAGAATACATATCATAGTTATAGACAAAAAGGACTACACAAAAAGCTATAACAAAAAGGAACTAGCAGAATAGTCCATGCGGAAGCAAAAGAGGCTAAGTCCAATGTACCTAACCTGAAACATCTCAGTCTGACCCGAGTATAAAATACACGGGTCAGTCTGGCTAAACAAATCAGTTAGATATACTAATGATAATGAACATCCAAAATCATAAAGTACCACAAATATCTCCAAAAGAGATAACCAGATCATCTAACATAAGATGAATCAAAACAAGCCTCATATCATAGGCAACTCCAATAGCCAAGGATATCATATCCCAAAACAAGCCAAAAGGCAATAACAAATACCAACAAAGGTACACAAGTTTCCACAAGGTAATCGCTATATATCGTGTGGATCAAAGAACCTACCCCGAAAGGCGATACTCTAGGGAAATATAATTGTCAAAGAAACAAAAGATGCTCGAGCTCAGTAATGTATAACAAGGATCCATACGTCCGAAGGCAACGCCCGAAGGCAATGCCAAAAGGCAACAAATCGTAGTGGCGGTACTGGACACCACTGTCCGGCGGAATGTGTCACAACTCTCAGAAAGGAACCCGAAAAATGTTAACGTGATTCCTATACCACACGTTCGCACTAAACGGTTTACTAACCGTTAGTCAATTTCACACTCAAAGCAGTACAAAGTTCACCTCATCTCATCGGTAAACCAGACCCAAAGGTCAAAACGGTCAAACGAATAGATTAGGAATTAACTGAAAAGATAAACGCACGTGTTCATAGCACGCGTTTTATTTAATCATTTGATTATCCTCCCTCTTCGCTCGAAGTGCAAAATTGTGTGTGTGTTTTAAATAGAAATTATAAATTGGAGAAACGAGCTTTTAATACAATTTGAAAAGATCATTTTATAAAAACCCATGTACTAAATTAAAAAGGAATCATCAAAGTCAAATATGCAATAACAACTAATTGGAATCGACATGAATCGATTGTAATTGGAAACCAAGCAAAATAGGCAAAAATAGGCAAAAACAAGAAGGTCAGTCGACTGACTGCAGAGGCCAGTCGACTGATCCAGAAACCCGAAAGCTTCATTTCCTGCAGTCAGTCGACTGACTGCAGAGGCCAGTCGACTGACTGCAGGAAACAGAGACTTCCTGTTTCGGCAGACAGTCCCAGGAACTATCATTTGCTACAGCCAGTCGACTGACTGGCACTGGGACTGTTTTTCAGCCTATCAAATGAAGAGCAAACTCTTTCAATTTGCAACCGAATAGCAATGGGTGCTAGGGGTTTATGCCAATCGACAACCCAGCCCTATTGGCTCATCCATACACCTCCAAAAACATGATCAAACATCAAAGCTATGATTTTTAGAGTTTTTGACTTCAAAACACCAAAAATTGAAATGTTCACCAAATCAATTCAAACCAAAAGCAAATGGACATGAATAAGTGTTAGGAATTCATACCTAACATCAATGATATCAAGAGAAGTAGATGTGAGTTCAAAACTCACCTTTTAACTCAAAAACAATTGACAAGAAGCTCAAACACAAGGAAAAGATCAACCACTCTTCACTTCAACTCTACAAGCTTCAATCTAAGATCAAAACAAGTATTTCCTAAATTAGGGTTTAGGAATTTTCTGAAATTGAAGCGGAAATGAGATGGAGAAGATGAAGAGGAGGCTTACCTTAGCTTTTCTTTGTATTTGGAGCAAGAATTTGGAGTTTGCAAATGAATCTAGGGTTTTGAATTTTAATTTCCCTTTCCTCTCCCCATTTTCAATTGTGCTAGAGAAAAAGAAATGAAATGAGAATGAATGGATGAAGAGAGGGGCTGAGTTAGAGTATATGATGAGTTGGGTGAAACCCAAACCCAAAAGCCCACTAAGAAAATAGCAAAATTCAACTCACTCCAAACATATCGAAGCTTATACTCAAAAAAGTCACAAACGCCATTTTGGACTCAATGGAAGTGGTCCCGAGTCCTAATTCAACTGTTTGCAAAAAGTAGCCTTTCGGACTTAAATCCGACTAACGACGCTATATTTAAATAAAATATTTAAATATAAAATCGTAAAATATGCGGGTTGTTACAGTATTCTAGACTCCATCTCTACATTCACCTCTGACAAGGCTCTACCATAACTACAAAATCGTCAATGTACATTCGAAGATGGAATAAACAAAAAATGTGTGAACGCCCACTAACTTTTCAAGAAGCCCTCTCAACGTGCTGACTTCCTTACTCTCTATACAATCGGTAAAGGTCCAACAACTTATTGCGCTAGCTTTCCCACATAACATATCTCAGTAGCGAGTTCTTCACCTTCTTAGTTACCCACTGCGAACTCTCTTTGCAGTTTCCATTCATTAGCGTATCATTGAGGTGTCTCTAATGATGTAATATCCAAGTATAGATTTTATTTAAATAGGCTACACTGGCATATCTCCATCGTCAAATACCTTGCAATATATTTCGCCACATGCTCCTTCATCTTGGACCTGTAGAAAACCCTCTTTGTATCCTTTCAGATACCCCACTAAACTCTTTTTTTAAGTCCATAGGCACGACAACATGATAACGAACAATGTCTTCCCTCCAAGTGGACTAACAATTAGGAATCTTAGGCAAACTAATAGACTACATTTTGCACTTTTTACTTATTTTTCCCATTCATAAGGCATTGAAAATAAGTTATGCACAAAAGGTCATTATTTCATAAAATTGACTTCATAAGATGGTTCTTTCAATCCAAGTGATGACTGAAAAGAACTAGTTTCACCTCTTAGTCAATTTTCTTCCAAATTGCCAAATCTTGCCTTTCATAAAATTGCCTTTGTATTTTAATACGTGCAAGTCAAGACACTTACTTCATGTCTCGAGATCATACAATAAAGATACTTCAAAAATAATATTAACCCAATATGCTTGTGAAGTGTTATAAACTAACATATAACTAAAGTACCCTTATGTACATCGTCGTACTCCAAAAATACTTTATATAGACAAGCGTGGTTATCCTCTAACAACACTACCTCATACAACCAGTCTTATATTATTCAAACATTTAGGAAACTTTTCACTCAACTGCACTCTCATGCTCCTCAATGTCTTATTTAAGTGTACTCCAGCCCTTGACGTAAACATATATGTTAACTTCAAACAACATTTAATCACATATGTCTCAATAATTCAGAATAACAAATTTAAACTTGTTATTTCCTCTTAAACATAAGCCATCTTAGTATCATTTATTATATAAATAATTTTTCTCTATTATCTTTAAATAGTATTTTTTCAAATCGATAATATACTTCAAAAATCCTTTGCTTTCAACATATTACTTTAAATATCTCAAACATCACTATTTAATCCAAAAAAAATAATTTTCGTCAAATTTCTTGAAAAACGATAATATTGCTTTCACATTACATACAAATAATGATATTTATTTAAATCATTTTTTCCACAACCACTTCATTATTATCTAATTCAAAAATAACAACATTTCGCATTAAATTCCAATAATCAATTTTTTAATTGTTATTTATCTCAAAAATAGTAACAATTAAACCCCAAAATGTTCTTGGAAAATATCTCTTTATTATTGTTATTATTCTCAAAATACCTCTTATTTTTATTACTTAAATAATAATATTTTTTCCATAAACTCCAAAAATAACAGTCATATTGTTGTTTCCTCAAAATTTAGACAGTCTTATAAAAATCATATTACTATTTATTTAAATTCCACCTTACTTTATAAATAATAGTAAATTCTCAATTCAAAATTGATTTTTCCTAATTCTTTTAGAATTTTTCCTAAAATTCATAAATAATAGCCTTATTAATTTTTCAATACAAATCCATACCTTTCATTTCTAGCAAGTCCTTAGCGCACTAGCATATTGAATATTATAGTTAGTTCGCCATAATTAATTCAAACTTTATATAGCCTGTGTAATTCTTTTCTAGCTCAAGTCAAATTTCAATTGGAAATATCAATAACTTTTCAATTTAGTTTTTAAATCAAAATCATTGATCTTAAATCTTATTCTTTAGAAATATAGTGAGATTTAGAACCATAAAATTTACCGGTAACTTTAACCAACGTTTAATTTCAATCATTGCACTTTTTATCAAAATAAATGATTTAAATTCTACTTAAATAGTTTTACAAAAATTTTATATTTGAAAATTTCATGATAAATCATTTCATAGAAAGTCATACATTAAATTTATCTCAAGTTAATCATCTCACATCTATTCGTAAGTCTTTTTATAAAATAACTGATGAAATTTCAATTCCAAAGCAAATTTCTTTTCAATAATTTTTTCAAAATATCCGTACTTAAAAGTATTCAACACCATTACTCCTTTTTTTAATAGCTTCATCAATTTCAATATTAATTACTCAAAATATAATTATATTTGAAATAACTTTGATTTTTTTCTAAAATACACATACTTTATTTTTACAATATTATTTCATATTATTTATAACCAATTTATCATACACACACAGATATATATATATATATATATATATATCTGTGTGTGTATGATAAATTGGTTATATATATATATATATAAAACACATGCATATACACACTCTTCTCTATTTATTTAATAATTATCCAATTTCCAACACTTTGAAATAATACATCATGTATATGAATAAAAATAATTTTTTTTAAGTTTTTCTTGACTATAAACCATATTCATATCCAATTTGAAATAATTTCCAAAATGTTAAATTATTTACCGATGCATATTCTCTAGAGTTTATATCGCAAATTCTTCAATTTCCATTCAAAATACATACATATTGAATGTGAAAAATTCCACAAGTTTAAAACAGTAATTTTAAATCCTTTTTTTCTATTTCGGATTCTATCCTAAATTGTTCAAATTCTACTTGGAAAAATAGGCATATAAAACGTATCTTTTCAAATTTTACTTTTATAACCAAGAAATGTTCGCAAAAGCGTAAATAAATTATAATATTTTAATTTATTTCTATAAATAAGATAACCATTTATAAAATAAAATACATTCAAAAAGATGTGGTTTATTTATTATTATTGTTATTGTCATTGTTATTTCTTTCAAAAGTTTCTTTACCAAAAGCCAATACAGTTCAAAATAACAATATGCCTTACACTAAGCAAAAATAAAACTGTTAAAAAAAATTATGAAAATTTACTTCTTATTAAATTTTCCCTATTTTTGAAACTCACACTAAGGAGTTATTATTATCAAAAGATTAAACCTGCTTCAACTTCTTTATTTTTCCAAAAATCTCAAATACTCATATTCTAACTTTATGGAAAAAAATTAGCTAATTTAAATACTTTAATTAGAGTAGATCATAACTTACAAGCCCAGCTAGGTCATACAATCTAAAAGAAATGCTTAAGTATCTTCATTACGCCTCATCAATATCACACTATATTCTATGGACTCAAGGGTGCTACTCTTCTTCTTATTCCTCCTTAGTCCCATAATTTACTTACTACTAACTGGTTTAAAACACTATATTAGCAATTCTTTTTGGAGTAAATTATAACAAATTTGTTGGATTTATTTTTCGCTCCAAAACTATGTTTTTAATCTTAACACTAATTTAACTCATAATTGCTTATTCTATAAGGGATAAGCCAACAACTACCTCTATGGGTCAAAATATATAGGGTATAGCATAAAATTTATATATATATAATACAAATAACAAATACGTTCTCTTATACACCCTAATTAAGTAAGAATCGCCAAACCTAAGCTCTGATGTCAATTGTAATAACCCACCATCTACAATTCCCCGATTCAAATGCATAATATGTTACGGACATCACAGACCTCGCAAATGATGGATCGTTTTGAGGTAAATTATGAAACAAATCAAAGAGCTATCTATAGTGTTTACACTTTCTAAAACTCATAATGGAAGGAAAAAAATATAATAATCAATGATACAATTCCATATAAATAAAATAATGTAATATCAAATAAATTCCAACTACAACATCTTTATATACCAATAATAGAAACAATCTAATGCCTACGAATAAAACGGTAGATAGCTAATAAAAAAATGTGCATCTCCATCGTATAGTCATGCCTCCAAGTCACCACCAGTCCCCTCTATCGACGTATCAGAGTAGAACTAAAAAGAAGAAAATAATAAAGGGGTTCAGGCATAGGTATGATGAGTGAAATGCATCACATAAGTATATATTATTGATAAGCTAGTAAAACAACACTTATGCTCGCATAACCTTTGTCATTTGCACCCAACAAGTCAGCTAAATAAAATATAATGCTATAGTGACATCATATGCTAAAATCCCACTAAAATCTAACCCATATCCAATCATATACACTCGATCGAACCAAAGTCCAAACTCGCATGCCAAAGACCGACTACGACATGATTGAGCCCAAAGTCCCAACTTGTTATAACCAAAAAGTATACAACTCGCTATTAAGGAACTATATATCTCAGCCCATTATGTCAAATCATAAGCGACTCGCTACAAAAGAACTATATGTCTCAGCCCACTATCACCAAATTATAAGAGACTCGCTACTGAATAACTATATCTCAGCCCAACTATCGCCAAATCATAAGTGAATTGCTACCGAGGAACTACATGTCTAAGCCCATTATCATCATGTTTCAAACGACTCGCTACTAAGGAACTATACGTATTAGCCCACTATCGTCCAATCGTAAGTGACTCGCTACTGGGGAACTACATGTTCTGGCCCATTATTGCCAAATCGTAAGCAACTCGCTGCTAAAGAATAAAATGCCTTAGCACATTATCACCAAATTATAATTGACTTGTTGTTGAGGAACAAAATGTTTTAGCTCACTATCGCCCAATCAAACAATGTAGAATGAATTTACTAAAACAAGGCAATTTTTAAAAATGTACCAAAACACAACAAACAACATACCAAAACATTCCTCGTCTTTCCACGATCTCGATTCCATGAACCGCATGTGAAATAGAGATCGTATGCTAGAGTTATAAGCATTTAAAGTTTAGGGACATTTTCATAATTTATTAAATAATTTAGTTAAATAATATTACTTGTATCATCAAAAAAATACCACCAATGATTCGCGTTTATTGATAGATACAATTTTGGTATATAATATGTCTAATTTGGAGTAATTTTGTGTTTTACACTTTTTAATAGGGATATATCAAACTTTGTCAATTTGTAATAAAAAAATTCAGTTTTTTAATTACCTGGCCATGACATACTACATCATAATCATGTGTATATAAAAAGTAACCTTTTTAATTCAACTTCATCATTTATATTTTGATTTACGACCATAAGGGATAAATGAACATATCTTACTAAAATATGCCCAAACAAGATGAATTCCACTCACCGAAACTCTCAAATGAAGACGAACCCAACACTGTATCTATTGTCCTATGCCTTTTGTGCCTAGATTCCTAGAAATTCATAATTTTCCTTTACCAAATCATAATGCTTGTCTCATGATCGTTTAATTGGGTGGATCATAGAAATCCATTTATGATAGTGATACACCATTTTGAAGTTTGATAGTGAAGGATGAAATGGTGTACAAAATTTCATCATTGTTCTTCGCCGTTCGTGTCTGTTATACCTTTGAGCTTATAACTTTTGCCTTCAAAATGATATGAGATCATAGTATTATTCACATCCTTCAATTTCCCATTGATTTTGTCGAAATCCATTGAGAATAGGAGAAGTTGTGAATTTCAATGTTTGGTGGAGAAGAGGGAGAGGAAGAAGAAATGAAAGAGGGAAAATTCTATTTCAACCTAGATAATTATTTAGTAGCCCCTCTAAAATAAATAAAATTTTAAAGACTAAAATACCCTTAGAAAGCTGCGTACTTTCTTTCTTCTCAATTCCATTATCTTCTTACGTCAGTTTCTTACTGTCTAAACCACCACTTCTTCAAAACCCTAGTTTCTAAATCAGTGAAGAAAAAATTCAATTTTTCACTACTAAGTTATTTTTTGGGTTTATAGACCTTTTTAATTGTAGTTCTGAAGAAAATATGAATTGGGTTTCTAAATCAGTGAAGAAAAAATTCAATTTTTCACTACTAAGTTATTTTTTGGGTTTATAGACTTTACTAAGAAAATATTCAATTTTTCACTACTAAGTTTCTAAATCAGTGAAGAAAAAATACAAATTTTCACGTTTTGCGTGATGGGAAGGGTAGTTCTGGAAATGGTAGGGGGCTACTTTATTTTTTAGGTTTACGGACTTTTTAAATTTTTGGAGGGTTACTAAGTAAATACTCGGGTTGAAATAGAAATAAAAAAGAGATTTTTGTTTTGAATTTGCTTAAGATTTGATAGAGATTAGTAGTAAGGCTTTTAGATTAAAGTAGAATTAGAAAATAGGGTTTGTATTTCTAGTTATAAGTAGAAATAACACATGTTTAGCCTAAAATCTTGAAATTAATTTATTATGAAAATGTCACTAGGTTGACTTCTTCTAATTTCTAGCTTGTTAAACCAAATTTAGCAAGTTATATATGTTTACTGATTGTAAAAAGCATTCCATACGCAATGGAATAGGTCCCAAAGTCTAATTCCAATATTTGTAGAAATTCACTATTTTGTCTTTTATATAAAATTATGATTTTACCATTTTGATTTAATTATTTAATTTCTAAAATTATGGGGTGTTACAGTAGCAATATGATGAAATTACCTAATTTTAACCATACTTTATGATTAGAAACTCCAAAGACCTTAATGCTGTTAAGAAATTCTATTAGAATGGTATATCCTGGTTTCTAAGCCTTCAAATGCAAGACTTGTTGTATCCGTGCCATGGTATGTCGTGAGGCTAAAGAAGATGTAATTTGATGATTTATTTCATCCACATAGTCATTTATAGGTGATAGTATGCATTTATTGTTTAAGTAATCTAATTCAAACATGCATTTCGGTATATGGAGATAAGTAGTATTGACAATTTTTTAACTGCATCGGTCGTTACCTTTACTAAAAATTCGTCTGCTATTCTTATTCATGTTGTTTCCGCAAACTATTCAAGTGCAATTGGGGGTATTTAACCATCAACAACATTAAGAACCCAATCTACAAACCGTTGCAGGATGTGTATTTCAGTTGATCTTGTAGATGTTGTTTGTAACCGCATGTTGGAGGTAAGTTTAGAAATGATACAATTTTCTTACAAAGGTGATTTACTAATGAAAGATTGAACTATTAGACTTCGGGTGCCCTTGGGTACAACCGGGAGAACCTGGCATAAATCTCTAGCTAGACGCATATTTTTCTCATCAAATACTTTGTCATCATCTTCGTGCAACCTGTCATCCATCAAATAGCGTAAAGTCCCATCCAATGCTTCTAACAAATGACGATGAACCATTGGAGCCTCATCCCATATAATAAGATCTATTTGGGTAATTAGTTTACGAAGGTTACATTGTTTGATGATGGCATAGGTTGAATCGCTTGATTTCTACTGGTATTTTGAATCTTGAGTGAGTTGTCCGGCCACCAGGAAGAAGCAATAATGCTATTTCTAATAATGAAACTGCCAGAACAATTTTCCCATTGTCGCGCATAGTTGTAATAATAGTTTTCCAAAGAAATGTTTGCCCTCCCACGGCCATAGACCAAGCAAAATCCTCCTTTCCTTCTCTCAACAGATCGCTAACTGTATTGAATACATGTCTTTGCTCGATGTTTGAACAACTAATCATAGAGGAAGATTGTTGTAGTAAAAGCATGCATTCCTAACTTAACACTTCGCATAGAAGATAGTTGGTGATAGGTAAATGGACATTATAATCTGGTCTAGGCTTTAATGGGAAATCTTTTAAAGAGCAGTTGTTGATGTTCAATATTTCCCCAAGATTAATAAGGGCACAATACTGTATGTTTTTGTCTATCATAGATAGCGGCTGATCCTTTGCTGCACAATAATGTTGCGACAGAATGTCATTAGATAGCAGCTCCCAATGTTTAAACCATGCTCAAATGTTTAACCCATGAGTCCTTCGGTTTTGATATTTCATAGAAAATTAGCATTGTAACATCCCGAAAATTTTCGACTTTCGAAAATTCAACATCGATACTCACTTTATCGACTGCTGAGCCATCGAATGCCGGAAACCCGAAAAGTTATGGTTTTAAGAAGAAGAAAAAGGTAGAAGAAGAAGATAGAAGAAAAAGAAAGAAAGAAAGAAGAACAACAGAACAACAACAGAAACAGAACAATATCAGAATCTCACATATCGCAGCGAAACAATATATAATAGATAAATGAATATCATTTAAAAACAGAAGAATTATATCTGTTATTACATTACATCACATCATATCATCAGAGTCAATAAACAACAATGGACAGTTATATAACTTGTCCTCATACAGAATACACAGCGGAATAAATACTATCAAATACAAATACTACGTCTCGTCATCCAGCTTATCTCCAAGCTCCAGAATATCCAGAATATCCTGATAATATAACTCTAGGCTGCCCGTGTGGAAAATTTGTGGGCACCCAGAGTTTAGAAGGGAACAATAAACTCCGAGTCAGTCATGGTGACTGGTGTGAGATCGTAAAACAGTTATTCTTTAAAATAAAACTAGATAATTTTCAAAGTCAATTCGAAATGCTTTTGGAAAATGAAACTACCATAAGACCTCCCACCACACACACAATGCAAACGCAGACTTGGAGGAGATTTCTTCTTATGATAGTCAAAGATGCTTACTACGCAAAAATCAAATCATTTTTGATATTATTATTAGTGCATAGTGTAGAAATCATTTCGAAAGTATAATATTAATCTTAGCCAGCATAGGCATTCCGCACTTATGCCTACTATAGCTACTATGTTCAATAGCAGGTTACCGCCACATTCCATAGCAGGTAATACAACTAAAACCGTACACGTCGCGTATTGTTTCTTTGGATTTCCAACAAATGGTCAGGCTAAGGAACTTCCTATCCACGATGGGTACGTCCCTGGAATAGACGACCCGAGAACCTAACCGGATCTCTGCCAACACAAGGCCGGGTTACCTCTGCAAAAATAGGTAACTACTGACACGCGTATGCCATTCCCCGATCGTCACCGATCTTCCCGAGGATCCCCGATTCGCAACAAACCACATAGATAATAATAATGCAGTAACCACAGAGGTTAAGTATCTGGGCTCCATACCATGATACCACCTTTATCCAGAAGGAATGACATACACTAAGGGGCGCTACTCCCTAGAACCTTGCTGCATCCTTCCTGTTTCGACCATTTCCGGGGTGTGAGGCTCGATGAAGTCTCGTCCACAAAGCTACGCTTTCTACAAAAAGCCCTGCTTCGGGTCAAACAAAAATGATCAACCTATGATCACAAAGATATAAGATCAAACAAATGATCATATCACAAATGATCAAACACTGATCATTTCACAGCAACACTCAGTATGCCACGTTACCAAATTGGGATATATCGCTGATAAATTTCAACTACATAACCTCTGAGCTCGTACGTCTCAGAGAAGGGTGTTAAGCTAAGAGAATAAATCCTCCGCCACCAACAGAAATGTATTTGAAAGAAATCAGCTTTATATCTCAAATTGTAACGTCAGACACACAATCCATACAAGTCTGTTCCGGGATCGAACAGAACCGAAGGCACTTCTCACGAAGCCCTTGCATTTCCGGATAAATTTCTAATCACGTCAGGACTTCCCGTCACTAAGGGTGATAAAACCTCTAAATCGGAGATCAGCCGATGTAGAGTAACTCGACGGTAATCCTTCCGTTTTCAAAAATATCCGGTCTTCAACACCGGTCTTCAAATGCGATTCATAACGACGTATCACATATTCGGAATGGGTTATACGACCCCATGGTCCTTTCCCGGCTAACCCGAATAGTGAGCGATTATTCAAAAATAAGTGTGGCATCCAAATTCATCCAATTCACAACAAATACCTATCTAAAGGTAATTATTGATAGTCGGTTATTTAACTATCAATAAAGATGCGCAACATCATCAGATTCCAAATAATTTTCTCAAATTATTTTATCTTCAAAAATATCTTTACTAGATATAAAATTTCCACACTTAATCATTTGAAAACAATTTCAAATCAATTTCCACATTTCATTTTATCTTTGAAGATAAAATCTCAAAACAGTTCATTTCATATTGGAAAAGCATTTCCATACTTATTAAATAATAAGTATTTCACAAATCATTTATTTTCAACATTTGAAAATATTCGATATACTTAAATCAAAATTAAGTATACATTCATTCTTTAAGGAAAACATTACTATAACAACATTTATTTGAGTCAAAACGAATGTTACGTAAAACATCGTTACGACGACTCAAAATCACTAGTATAGGGATTCGGAATTTAGATAGATATATGAATCCCAATACTACACAAAAATATTTCCTTTCGGAAACCATTTACTATAACAACAGTGTTATAGTCCATCATTTCCTTAAATTCCTCGAAAACGTCTATTTCAACAATAAATGTTGAAATCTATGATTTCGATATTTCACATGTTTTAAAACATCTTTTAAAACAATTGCTTCATTTCATATATCATTTTTTCCAAAACCATATCCATTTTACTTAATGATATATTCACTGTCCAAAATCGTGAATATACTTCACAAATTACATTTCAATCTTTTCTACACGTTTTATTCCAAGAATTATCCACTATCCAAAATCGTGGATAAAATTCCCTTAATAACTTCTATATTACATTCATCAAATTTGATTGATTTCGAATTCATAAAACAACGTTTATAAATTCACCTTTATATTTTCTAACAACTTCGATTTATAAAATTCTCCTTTTATTAACTTCTAAAATTACTTATCAAAATAAGTGATTCCAGATTTATAAACAACGTTTATAAATCACATTTATACTTCATAACGATTTCAACTTATGAAATCATTTCATTTAGCAATTTCTATTTATATCCCAATTTAGTGCAAAAAATCTAATTTATAAGTAAATTACTTATAAATCGTTTATTCTACAACATCTATTCACTTTATAACTTCACGTTATAAATCTATTAATTTCATTTACTTATGAAATCCTTTTATACTTCTTTTTAACACTTATAAAAATTCGTTTTATAAGTCCAATATTTTGATTTACAACATATCAATTTTATAAATCTTTCTATACAAATCGTTTATAGTTATTCAAAATCCCAACTTAAACCATTTTATAAATAAATCGACTTTTATTTCAAAAACGACACTTCGGTTATATTTCACTAAAAATTATAACTTTTATAACTTTAAAATTTACGTTTATAAATCGATTCAAAAATTCCATAAAACGTATATTTTCAAAAATCACTTTAAAAACCATTTTAAAGTAAAAGTCGTTATTTTTACTTTTCAAAACTGAATCTGATGATGTAACAACACCAATCAGTCCATCATAACAGTCAAATATCATATATCATCATATGATAACAGAATATATCAAAATATCTGTAAATAATCAATACGGTGAGGAATCCAGTTGGATCCCTCCAACCTGTTTCCCTGCATCCACAGATGTTAGCACAATACCAATTCCGCTCCAGTACAGAATTATCGCGGTATATAGGTTTTTATAAATCCGCTTACTAACGGCACAATAGGGTCTCATCCGCTATACGAGGCGGGAAATCAATCAATCCAATATATACATATGCCAATATGTATATATTGCTATATATAGATATATCCTAAAATATCTAATACCACAATCAACATAGCAATCATATCAATCAATAATAACTGAAAGTTCCACTTTTCAATTGAGTGAGAAAATCTCACCTTAGCTTTTTAATTTGCCATCCATTTCATTTCCAGCTTGATTCTCGATTTTAAACCTTGTATAAATATTATACAAATAAATTAACATTCGAATCAATTAAATAAATCGATTTCCGTTTTGATAGTTTTAATTAACCAATTTTCCTTTTTCAAATAAAATATTTGTTTCCCTTTTTCCGTAACTGTCAGAAATTCACGTTACTGTAAATTCATTCTTTTTTTTTTCTCTTATATATATATCCATTTCAAAAGAAATTAAAATATACCTTACTGAGAATTATTTCTTGGTCTGTATAAAATTTCTTGCTTTACCGTAAAAACTTCTCTATAATATATATGGGTTTGTAAAATAAAATCTAGTCTTAAAACTTCTTTTACGGTACTTATATTAAAATTTTCAAATTTTATATATTAACTTAAATTAAAGAACATATATATACTTCACAGAAATTTTCTTTTAAATTTTCTGATATACTTAGAACACACATATATACATTTATTTAAATAAAATGGGAAGATATACCTAACATCTAGAACCGAGCTTCGAACGACTTCGATCCCAGCAACTCTCAAACTCGCGAATACCAGTACGCGATCCTCCACCTCGGTCGTGAGTAACTCCGACCTCCCCGCCTTTGCGCCTACACCCTGTCACGATCGAAACCCACACGAGCTAAAGCCCTAGTTCATCGCGATAAACTTGCTGCCACCTGCCTTGCTCGCCCAAATCGAACGGCGCCTCTATTTGAACGCTGCCGCGCCCTCGAGCCCTCGTCTCCATCGCCGCCTTCGTCTTCCAGTCGCACCCCCCCTTCTCTGATCGAACGCGAATTAACTGGGGGATGGGGAGAGGGATTTGGAATTGAAGTGATAAAGGAAGCGGCATTGATTTTAATTTTGAACGAGATTAAGTCGTTCGTTTTATCTATTTTATTTTGGATGGAAGGGCTTCGGCCATTGTTGTTTTCTTTCATTTCGAACGAAAGTACTTCGTTTGTTTTTCTTTAAATGAAAAGGGGTTGCAGTGCTTCTGAAAAAGCTGAGGAGAAAAAGTTACGATGGAGAAAGAAAACAGGCTGGGGGAAAGAATCTCTGCTGGGTTGACTAATTTTTAAATTTTAAAATTAAATTGAATTTGATTTTATTTCAACGCGTTTACTCTCCGTACGGTTACATAACAAATCCGATCAATACAAAATTTGAAATCCGGTAATAATACAATATTACGGATCCAATGGAACTGGTTTCGTCGGATTTCGAGACTGCGCCTCGGACGGCTACTTTTAAACATTGATTCGAACGATAAATTTTCAAAACTGAACAAATTGTTTCCATATCAATTTCTGAAGCTTAAATTGTTTTCAGTATTATCATTTCGAATTTTAAAAGCTTTTGAAATATTTTTCTTCAGCTTATAATTGAAGATACAAATTTTATTCAACTTCAATCGATTAAATTTTATAATTTAATCGTCAAATTCAAAGTTATAATCGGGGTTCAAATTAAATCGTCATTCAAATATTTAAAATTAATTAAATATTCCCAATTTAATTCGGTCAAAATTCCGGGTCATTACAAGCATGGTCACATACATTTGACGTAAATTGCAACCGGAAGACCAGATAGATGCTTCCATCAATGTGTAGTTCCATCTTAAATTTAGGTGATTCAAATATTTTCCAAAGAAGAAAAGAATTTAGCTAATTGATCTTATCAATCAATTATGTTATAGGTGGAAAGAAAAAGAGGAAAGTTATGTGTGATTGCTTTTGAAGAAAGGAAACTAATTAATTAGCTAATATTATAATTAATCAAAATTAATTAGTTAAGAGATTTGTTATATGAAGATAGAAAAGTTTATATATGGAGATTCAATCAATTGAGCTAAATTATGAAAATCAAAATCATTATTATCCATTTGCGTAGAAATCAAATCATGGATATTTGGAAAGGTTTCAAGACAATTGGGCAATTAATTTTCTTAATCTCCAAGTAATCCTTCATTCTCAAGCTTATTTAAATTAAGGAAGTTCATCTTCATATGAATGTGTGAGAGAGCATCCACCATTATCCTCTTCTTCAGCAAACCTTAATTTTTGTAGTCAAATCAAATTAAGGGTTTTGAGTGCAAACAAGTCTTTGAAGAAATTGATTATTCAATTTGTAATTATAGGTTAGTCTCTCCACTTTATTACTTATAATTTTGTAATCTCTCTCTTTGTACTCTCTTTCTTCGGTAAAATAAAGAATAGTTGTTGGGTCCGTAGACGTAAACAATCTAGCCGAACCACGTTAAATCTTTATGTTCTCTACTCTTATGTTTCTCTTTGTTTGGTGATTATTTTTCATTGAATTGGTGGTTGATAATTAATTTACAAGCTAGATCATTCTTTTGGTTGCTTCTGCGCCTTAGTATTCCGCTGCAGTTTTGGAGTTAGTGCAAATTAATTAAAATTTTGCACAACAGAATGGTATCGGAGTTAGCTGTCTTGTTCTAGATTAGTTATCAATGGCAAATTCTTTTAGTAGTGGTATGAAAAATTATGGCATCACCCAATTTGTTAGAAAAGGAGTTTTTGGAACATGGAAGGTGAAGACTAATGACAGTGTTATTCAGCAATAACTTCATTCGTTTAGAGGAAGAGGTAAAATCCTGAAGCACCTTGAAGATAGAAGAGATATGCATAGGTCCCATTTCATGGATTTAGAAGGGGTGTTTGCTATTACTGTAAGAAGAAAGGGCATTTTATATGGGATTTTCCAGCTCTTAGAAAGAACAGAGAGAAGAAGGAGAAAGCTTTAATTACCACAATAGTTAGATCATATGCATATAGAAGCGATAGTGATACATCATTATTTTCAACCAGTATTTCACCTTTAGAGCATACAAGTTTGTTGATTGATTCTGGAGCCTCTTGTCATATGACGCCAAATAGGAGCTGTTTTGTCAGTTACAAGAAGATTGATGGTGGAGCAGTTCATATAGGAAATGACATATCTTGTCATGTTATGGGCGTCGAAAGTGTGAGGTTTAAGATGCATGATGGTGTTATTAGGACTATCACATATGTTAGACATGTTCTGATGCTGCGTAGAAGTGTGTTGTCAGTTGGAGATTTGAGTAGACTTGGTATGAGGATAATAATAGATGGAGAGAATTTGAAAATCATTTTTAAAATCATTTTATAAGAAAATAACAAGTACGCTCTCATATATAATACTCTCAACTCATTTTAAAAGATAGACTTATATGAAAATCATTTTTAAAATCATTTTATAAGAAAATAACAAGTACGCTCTCATATATAATACTCTCAACTCATTTTAGGGTACCATTGACTCTATCCTTAATGAGTACACCCACCAGAGCCAAGGTTCTCGCTTAACCTTCGCTTTGATACCAACTGTAACGACCCGGAATTTTCGATCCCGAAAATTCCAGATAGTTAGGGAAAAGAAGAAAGAGATAGAAGAAGAAGAAGAAACAGAAACACCCAAAACACAAATTCTCACATTCGCAGCGGATAAAATATAATATTAAATAATATTCTTTACACAAAGAAAGCTATATCAGTCAATTACATTTTAATACATCAGAGTTACAACATTCACAATCACTGGACAGTAAAACAACATGCCCCAGAAAAATAACAATGTATTACAGCGGAATACACTCCATACGTTCCTGCCATCCAGCTCGCCTCCTGAGCTCCAGAACGTCCTTACCTGGAAATATGTAATACTCGGTCTGACCCGAGCATTACATCAAAGTAACACCCGGGTCAGGCTGGAAACCAGCGTGAGTAAACCCATAATATGAAATACCAAGCTATATAACTTAAGTGAATTACCAGGGTAACTTGTACTTTTCTACGAGTTCTAATCTTATTTAAGTCAATCATTTATCTCAAAACAATATCCATGAATCGTTATACAATTTTAAATATCCATGATACTTAAACTTATTTCATTCCAGCCTGTTTGCTTCCAAACTCACATTTATAAAGAATCGAAGTGGTTTCGGGTATTTACTAATACCCGACCCCGGTCTCTTCGAATTCAATGTCATCTCTAATCCAAGTTGTTAAGTTTTAAACAATACAATTCATACGCAAGATATCATACAACAATTCAACTCAAATAGGTAACCAACATTATCACAGTTTAACCCATTCATATCACAACACATCTCAATCGCCCATCAGAGATAAAATCAATCCAAGTCATCCAATATCATTTAACCATCCATAACAAGTTGATTCATTCTTAATTAATTTAATTAATCTCTAATTAAATTAATTACTAACCTTTAATCACTTGGATTACCTTAATCCATCATACTTAACATTAATTAATTACAAATTAATTAATCATTTCTTAATTATTCATCTTAAATAATCTTCCTTGATTAATTATCCCTTAATTACAATAAGTAATTATCCTTTAATTATCCCTTTTTATTAATCATTCTTGATTAATTACTTTTTTTATTACATTAAGTAATTAAACCTTAATTATAGATTAATTATCCTCGACCATTCTCAATAATTAACTTAAATTACTTTCATAAATAAATTAATGATCTTCTAACTACTTCATTAATTAATTACTCTTTTAATTAATTACCTTAACAAGTAATTAATCCCATTATTAATTTAACCTTAACCCTTTAATTAATTAATTATTCTTTACTTAATTAACTAACCCTTTAATTAATTATATTAATTAATCCTTTAATTAATTACACTAAGTGATTAATCCTTAATCACTTCCATTTAATTACTTCCATAAATGATTTCCCTTTTTCTTAATTACATTCCGTAATTATTCATTAATTACTACTTTAAGTAATTATACTTAATTAATTAATAAGTGATTATATTTAATTAATTAGAAAAATTAATTAACTTAAATTAATTACATTAATTAATCAATTAATCACTTAATCTCTAGTTAATGATTCATCTCTTAGTTCATTAACTATCCACTAATTACCCCATTAGGTAATTATTATTAATTACAAATAGTAATTTACCTTTAATTATTCTCATTAATTAATTTAGTTAATTACTTTTGAAATCAACAACCTTAAACATTTTAAATTTGAAATATATTCAATTAAACACTCTTGAAACTTGATAGACATTTTTTTTAGAAAAGAACTTGCTTTTAAATTGTAAACTTGATTCTTCTTTTACAAAATTTAAACCTGTACAAACCCAAAGAAAATCGAACCCGAGCAAAAACTTAAAAAAACGAAGACCCCACCGAGTCACCCACCATCTTCAGCTACTTCGAGTCATTCCCGCCATCAACTCGAGTACGACCCGAGGCACACTGCTTCCTTCCAAATTTCATTCGTCCAGATACAACATGCACGTGGTGCACGTACACCAGTTCTCCGACCATCGGAGATCATCGCAACACCGCCACCCAGTCACTCTTCCACCGAGACTCCAAATGCGGCAACGTCGAAGCACAAAACACCTCCGATCGAATAATCGATCTTCATCCACACCAATTCCCAAACCAGAAACCATCCACCATCGCGAATCGAGCTTTTGTACCCACGTCTAGCCACTACCCCATACACCATTAACCTCGATCGATGGCCCACTCCAGCGGCTACCTCCCATGCCAAAATCTTGAGTTCCGGTTGTGATTCCTTAACCCAAATAAATCGCGTTCCCGAGGCAAAATTGAAGATTCCAAAACCCTAAACCCCGTCGCGCTACCCACCACGATGCCCAGAAAATGTGATACCATTTTTCCCTCGTCCCCAGGCCTATAACCTACCTCTGGCCCAAATTCCGATGTCACTGACCATCTCGTTCGCCTGAATTTGACGAAATACCAAATCTCGGCCATCTTGCTAATACACTTCAAACCCAAGTATAAAAATCATTAGATTATTTCCAAAAATCAACATTTCAAATACAAATCGATTCAAATGATCAAACTTAGAATTTTAAGAATCAAATTCTGGACTTGAATTTATTTTTTTCCTGTCCATTCTTATTTTAAAAATAAATACTTGGTATATGTACCTGGAAATATTTTTAAAAGTTTAATCTAGTAGATACACACCAATTTCTTTTAAAGATCTAATAATTAAATTGTTTATATCATGAGATATAGATTTTTAAACATGGTTTTAGGCATGTTAAAGAAGAACAGAGGTTTGCATGTATTCACACAAACAGGCATATAGTATTTCCATCCATATATACTAGATAACACATTTATACATTCATGCAAAGCAATTTCACAGCATCCCTATTAATATTCCTCACATTCATCAAAGTATAGAGTAGATTTAACTTTAAAGGAAGTAGTTTACTCACCTGATAATTATAAATAGAGGACGGGACTTTACTTTAAATTGAAATTTGATGTTGAATTGAATCTGCTTGATGACTGATCTATAGTTTGATGTTTTTAAGTTGAATCTTGATTGTAAATCTGAGATGATTTTGCTTGAGTTTGCTACAGGTTTGAAAAAGTTGTTGCTTTTGAATTTTCCTATTACTTGATGTTGAATTGCTGAGTTGAAACGAATCTGATTCTTGCATTTGTTTTCCAAGTTTGAGATGAATTATAGCTTCAGGTTTTTTTTTTGAAATGAATTCAAGTTTTGTTCTCTGGTTTATATTTTTTTTCTCTTTTTGGTTTACAGGCTTGTGAAGTTATGAAAGAGAATTGATGAAGCCTGGTTTCTTCTTTTCTCTAATAACTTGTTATTAATTTTTTATTTGTTTAATCAATTGCCACTTGTATACACTAAGCTATACACTTGTAAATGCATGTTATATTTATTTTACAAATGTCTTAACTATGAATTTTATGTTTATTTCCTTGCCTCTAAATTATTTATAAATTATGTCTACATCCCTACTTAATTTTTATTTATTTATATAGATTATTTATTTTATATTTACATATGTCTTGTGTACTTTAAATTTTATACTTATAGTTTTAAAAGATATATACATATCATAGCTTTATATTTATTTACAAATATACTAACTATATCTATTTCCAAGTATATAAAATAAAAGGTATTTTTAAATCTTTAATTAAATCTCACCTTACATATTTTCAAACCAATCTTACACATATATATGTATAGAATTTTCAAAAATTTGTTTAAAGTTGATTCTATATATTTATATTTTATATTAGTTTTGAAAAGATAAATTTTGCCAAATAAATATTTATAAAAGAAGATCGTTAAACAAATATTATCAAATGAATATTTATCTAGATATTTATAAGTCAGTATTTATTATAGTTCAAATTCATCTATATACATATCCAGATATATTCTAATTATCAGAATTTCATTTATTAATCCAAATAAAATCAGTATTTCTATTAATTAACCCAGTTAATTATTAATTAACAGATGTTCCAAAATCTGGGTTATCACATTCCTCCCCCCTTAGAATCTTTTCGTCCTCGAAAAGCAACGAAACCAGAATTTATTCAATACTTAAGATCAGATAAATTATTCTTTGATCATTTTTAAAACGCTTTTTAAAATCTATATAATATTATCAAAATAGTTTTTGTAAAAATACTTTTATAACTCGATGTTTCAACAAGTCCATCCTTGTTCTCACAGAAATTCGGTCATACGTTGATCAGACGTAGGACTGAAAATCTATAAGTACTTAGCAAACCCCGTTTTCAACACCTAGTGAAAATACTTCGAAAATAATTTATTGAAAATATAGAAAACATTTTTGAAATCGAGGAAATATCTTTGGTGAGAATGCTCTGGAAATCATCACCCCCATCCATGGTCGCAGTTACATCCTGGGTTACGTTGCCATCGCAGCAAAAGTCCATGTAACTGATTACACCATGGAACCCACAACAGATCGCAGTTACATTCCAGGGTTACGCTGTCGTCGCAGCAAAAGTCCATGTAACTGTTGGCTCTCAGCGGCACACACGATTTTCGCTGTCAAAATGAAACTTCTCCACTCCTACATAGGTCGCAGGCTACCAATATAAAATCAAACGTAGACTGTTGGCTCTCAGCGGCACACAAGACTTTCGCTATGTTACCATAGTGTCGTAGTCTACCGATATAAAATCAAACGTAGACTGTTGGCTCTCAGCGGCACACATTAATTTCGCTATGGTCTGCAGTAGATCGTAGTGACATTGAGTTACACTGTCGTCACATCATAACCCAAATGCCTCTGTAGGCACCAGCCCCTCGACTTTCGCTACATAATAATCCTCAGGAACTAGTTTTGTCCGGACTCCTCATAGGATCAACTTTAGAACCCCCCTTAGGGTTCAAGGCAGTACCACCCTGTGGCACTCCTGAGAAGTTCATTTCAAGGGAGCGCCTTTTTCCCCAAAGCCATTCTCAAAACACTTTATACTATACACTTATAGTATCTTCAAATCATACCCTTTATGATTTATATCAAAATCATCTTTACACAAAATCGATATCCCAAATCGATAGTTCCAAACTTGGCTTTCCAAATTTCCAAAACTAATTTTTCTCAAAAATCAAAAGCCTTTCCAAAATCCATAGGTTCCCAAAACCTTTTCCAAAATCATTCTCATAAAATCCCTTATATATATATAAATATATATAATTTTGAAAATCTTTGGATCACTTCATACTTGTATAAATTCCCTTTTTATACTTCCAATACTTTCAAAAACCCTTTTTCTTCTGGCTATAGATTCAACAAGGGGAGATTTATCTTATATAACAAAGATATATAACTTTGTTTATTCCAAATCAAATATTCAAATTTGATTACTCTTTTTTAAAGTTATTAACCATATCACTTTTCATTTCAAAAACATTTTACAGTTTTTTTTATTCACAAATTTCAATATCAATTTCATTCAAACTCGTACGATGTCCACAAATCATCCGTACGCAATATCAGTCTGATCGCTCACTCGATCACACAATTTCACTTCCGAACTAGTATCGTCCACCCGACTTCCTAGGGCGGACTCAGATCTGGTTTCTTGATCAGAAACCGTCATTCTCCTTGCATAGTCACAACTATGATAGAGAATATCCAGAACCAATCAAAAATCCATATCCAGGTTCGCCGTCGAAAATCGAGCGAAAAATCCCAACTCGGATCGATAATATTATCTCGAAATTCTGTGGTCGAATCTGGATCAAATCACTATGCGAATAGAATAATATACGTACATCCTACGTAATTATCTTCATTGATTTATTAGTTAAATCAATTCTCTTTCTATTCACCTTTACTTTGATTTCCATTCACTTACTCTCAATTGCTTAAACACTTATTTGGATTATCACTTCAATTCTTATCTCAAATGAATACTTAATCATAAACAGTTTGAACTCAGTCCCGCTTGAATTTAGAAAATAGCTTGAAAAATTAAAAATAGACAAGTAGTTGAAAAATAATTATTAGTTTGTAAAATAGCTGTTACAATAGTTAAGTAATTGTAAATAGTTGGAAAATAGTCAAATAATTATAGAAATTTTAAATAATTGCTAAATAGTTGTAAAATAATAATTTATTTGTAAAATAGTTGAAAAATAGTAATTAGTTTATAAAACAGTTGAAAATTTGTTAAATAGTTCCAAAAATAATTGTAAAACAAGTATAAGATAGTTTTAGGTTTAAAAAGAAAAGTTGTATAGTAAATAGTTTAGAAAAATAGATTTATATTAAAACAATTTATTTTGAAAATAATCCAGAGTCAAACTGTTCAATTCGTAACCTCCATTTTCAATCAATTCAATTCAAATTTCCACTTCCATTTAAATTGACTCAATTCTAATTTAAATAACTTCAATTTCCATTGAAATTGATTTAACTCCAATTGAATTAATCCTCAATTTCTTTCCTAAATTCAAATCAAATTCCATTTGAATTTACTTATCCAACTTTAATCACAATTTCAATTAATTCAAATAAATTTCAAATTGAACCAATTTCAATTCACATCAATTCCAGTTTGAATTAATCCCAATTCCCATTTGAATTTAAACACATTCAACTTCAATTTCATTTCAAATTAATCCAATTCAAATTTTTCCATTTGAATTTTTAAACTTATCCATCTTCAATCACAATTCCAATTTATTCAAATCAATTCAATTTGAACTAATTCAATTCACATTTCAAATTTAAACCATCCCGAATTATATAAATTCGAGTTAAATTTTTAAATGTTGATTTAATCCTTTAAATCAAATCAACTTATATCTTTAAACCATTTAATTCTGAATCCAAATTCCATTTTATCTTAATAATGGATATATTACCACACCCCATTTCTACATTCATTTAAAAAAAAAATCCAATTTCAGCTTAAAGATTATTAATAACAACAGGATGGTATCATTCAAATTATTTTAAAATATCCATCCATTTCCATTTTCCAGATCTCAAACCTATTTATAGATCACACAAATTCCCAATTCAAATTAACCATTTAACTTCCCAAGTTAAATCTCAATTTTCATCTTGAAATTTCCAAATCAGGTTGTTCATTCAAACTTATTTAACTTCCTCCAAGTTAAATTAAATTTACTTAATCCAATCAACTTTACACAATTTGAGTTCCCATTCAAATTTTAAACTTCAGATTAATAATCTTTCCATTTAAGTTTAAAAACTTACTTCACTTTGGGTTTCACATCACATTCCAAGGAAAATTCAAAACTCAACCTTAGAGTTTATTTAAAAATATACATATTTATTTCCTTTACACACCAAGTTATCCTTAAATTTTAAATCACCTTTGGTTTTTTTTTAAATTCAAAACAAATTCCTTTAAAATTTTCAAACCACTCTTGTTTGAATCAAGCTCTTCCATTCAAATAATATTATTTATTATTTCTTTATCACTTTGAAACAATTTTCAAATTCTGGACCTAGATTTAAAACTTCACAATTTAAAACCCACTTCAATTTACAAGTCATACTTGCCTAAATGTTTTACTTCCCTAAAAAATTTCATTTTGCTTACTCATTAATACACATTTTATTATTAAACACAACAATCACTTATGATAATAACCAAGATTATCATATCTGGAAACCAATTCATTATTATCTTATTCCGAAACTCTTTCCCAAATTCAAGATTTTAATTTCAGTTTGAATCCAATTCAAGCTTATCTTCATTTAATTTCAATTTGGTTGTATTACCATTACCACTTAATTCTCATTATTTTATTTTATTCCAATGATTCAACAACCAATTTCTTTAATATATTTAATAATTAGAAAAATTATTTCTATATACATCAAAAGATAGACTTATATGAAAATCATTTTTAAAATCATTTTATAAGAAAATAACAAGTACGCTCTCATATATAATACTCTCAACTCATTTTAGGGTACCATTGACCCTATCCTTAATGAGTACACCCACTAGAGCCAAGGTTCTCGCTTAACCTTCGCTTTGATACCAACTGTAACGACCCAGAATTTTCGATCCCGAAAATTCCAGATAGTTAGGGAAAAGAAGAAAGAGATAGAAGAAGAAGAAACAGAAACACCCAAAACACAAATTCTCACATTCGCAGCGGATAAAATATAATATCAAATAATATTCTTTACACAAAGAAAGCTATATCAGTCAATTACATTTTAATACATCAGAGTTACAACATTCACAATCACTGGATAGTAAAACAACATGCCCCAGAAAAATAACAATGTATTACAGCGGAATACACTCCATACGTTCCTGCCATCCAGCTCGCCTCTTGAGCTCCAGAACGTCCTTACCTGGAAATATGTAATATTCGGTCTGACCCGAGCATTACATCAAAGTAACACCCGGGTCAGGCTGGAAACCAGCGTGAGTAAACCCATAATATGAAATACCAAGCTATATAACTTAAGTGAATTACCAGGGTAACTCGTACTTTTCTATGAGTTCTAATCTTATTTAAGTCAATCATTTATCTCAAAACAATATCCAAGAATCGTTATACAGTTTTAAATATCCATGATACTTAAACTTATTTCATTCCAGCCTGTTTGCTTCCAAACTCACATTTATAAAGAATCGAAGTGGTTTCGGGTATTTACTAATACCCGACCCCGGTCTCTTCGAATTCAATGTCATCTCTAATCCAAGTTGTTAAGTTTTAAACAATACAATTCATACGCAAGATATCATACAACAATTCAACTCAGATAGGTAACCTACATTATCACAGTTTAACCCATTCATATCACAGCACATCTCAATCGCCCATCAGAGATAAAATCAATCCAAGTCATCCAATATCATTTAACCATCCATAACAAGTTGATTCATTCTTAATTAATTTAATTAATCTCTAATTAAATTAATTACTAACCTTTAATCACTTGGATTACCTTAATCCATCTTACTTAACATTAATTACAAATTAATTAATCATTTCTTAATTATTCATCTTAATTAATCATCCTTGATTAATTATCCCTTAATTACAATAAGTAATTATCCTTTAATTATCCCTTTTTATTAATCATTCTTGATTAATTATTATTTTTATTACATTAAGTAATTAAACCTTAATTATAGATTAATTATCCCCAACCATTCTCAATAATTAACTTAAATTACTTTCATAAATAAATTAATGATCTTCTAACTACTTCATTAATTAATTACTCTTTTAATTAATTACCTTAACAAGTAATTAATCCCATTATTAATTTAACCTTAACCCTTTAATTAATTAATTATTCTTTACTTAATTAACTAACCCTTTAATTAATTATATTAATTAATCCTTTAATTAATTACACTAAGTGATTAATCCTTAATCACTTCCATTTAATTACTTCCATAAATGATTTCCCTTTTTCTTAATTACATTCCGTAATTATTCATTAATTACTTCTTTAAGTAATTATACTTAATTAATTAATAAGTGATTATCTTTAATTAATTAGACAAATTAATTAACTTAAATTAATTACATTAATTAATCAATTAATCACTTAATCTCTAGTTAATGATTCATCTCTTAGTTCATTAACTATCCACTAATTACCCCATTAGGTAATTATTCTTAATTACAAATAGTAATTTACCTTTAATTATTCGCATTAATTAATTTAGTTAATTACTTTTGAAATCAACAACCTTAAACATTTTAAATTTGAAATATATTCAATTAAACACTCTTGAAACTTGATTGACATTTTTTTTAAAAAGAACTTGCTTTTAAATTGTACTTGATTCTTCTTTTACAAAATTTAAACCTGTACAAACCCAAAGAAAATCGAACCCGAGCAAAAACTTAAAAAAAACGAAGACCCCACCGAGTCACCCACCATCTTCAGCTACTTAGAGTCATTCCCGCCATCAACTCGAGTACGACCCGAGGCACACTGCTTCCTTCCAAATTTCATTCGTCCAGATACAACATGCACGTGGTGCACGTACACCAGTTCTCCGACCATCGGAGATCATCGCGACACCGCCACCCAGTCACTCTTCCACCCAGACTCCAAATGCGGCAACGTCGAAGCACAAAACACCTCCGATCGAATAATCGATCTTCATCCACACCAGTTCCCAAACCAGAAACCATCCACCACCGCGAATCGAGCTTCTGTACCCACGTCTAGCCACTACCCCATACACCATTAACCTCGATCGATGGCCCACTCCAGCGGCTACCTCTCATGCCAAAATCTTGAGTTCCGGTTGTGATTCCTTAACCCAAATAAATCGCGTTCCCGAGGAAAATTTGAAGATTCCAAAACCCTAAACCCCGTCGCGCTACCCACCACGATGCCCAGAAAATGTGATACCATTTTTCCCTCGTCCCCAGGCCTACAACCTACCTCTGGCCCAAATTCCGATGTCACTGACCATCTCGTTCGCCTGAATTTGACGAAATACCAAATCTCGGCCATCTTGCTAATACACTTCAACCCCAAGTATAAAAATCATTAGATTATTTCCAAAAATCAACATTTTCAAATACAAATCGATTCAAATGATCAAACTTAGAATTTTAAGAATCAAATTCTGAACTTGAATTTATTTTTTTCCTGTCTATTCTTATTTTAAAAATAAATACTTGGTATATGTACCTGGAAATATTTTTAAAAGTTTAATCTAGTAGATACACACCAATTTCTTTTAAAGATCTAATCATTAAATTGTTTATATCATGAGATATAGATTTTTAAACATGGTTTTTGGCATGTTAAAGAAGAACAGAGGTTTGCATGTATTCACACAGACATGCATATAGTATTTCCATCCATATATACTAGATAACACATGTATACATTCATGCAAAGCAATTTCACAGCATCCCTATTAATATTCCTCACATTCATCAAAGTATAGAGTAGATTTAACTTTAAAGGAAGTAGTTTACTCACCTGATAATTATAAATAGAGGACAGGACTTTACTTTAAATTGAAATTTGATGTTGAATTGAATCTGCTTGATGACTGATCTGTAGTTTGATGTTTTTAAGTTGAATCTTGATTGTAAATCTGAGATGATTTTGCTTGAGTTTGCTACAGGTTTGAAAAAGTTGTTGCTTTTGAATTTTCCTATTACTTGATGTTGAATTGCTGAGTTGAAATGAATCTGATTCTTGCATTTGTTTTCCAAGTTTGAGATGAATTATAGCTTCAGGTTTTTTTTTTGAAATGAATTCAAGTTTTGTTCTCTGGTTTTGATTTTTTTTTTCTCTTTTTGGTTTACAGGCTTGTGAAGTTATGAAAGAGAATTGATGAAGCCTGGTTTCTTTTTCTCTCTAATAACTTGTTATTAATTTTTATTTATTTAATCAATTGCCACTTGTATACACTAAGCTATACACTTGTAAATGCATGTTATATTTATTTTACAAATGTCTTAACTATGAATTTTATGTTTATATCCTTGCCTCTAAATTATTTATAAATTATGTCTAAATCCCTACTTAATTTTTATTTATTTATATAGATTATTTATTTTATATTTACATATGTCTTGTGTACTTTAAATTTTATACTTATAGTTTTAAAAGATATACACATATCAAAGCTTTATATTTATTTACAAATATACTAACTATATCTATTTCCAAGTATATAAAAGAAAAGGTATTTTTAAATCTTTAATTAAATCTCACCTTACATATTTACAAACCAATCTTACACATATATATGTATAGAATTTTCAAAAATTTGTTTAAAGTTGATTCTATATATATATATATTTTATATTAGTTTTGAAAAGATAAATTTTTCCAAATAAATATTTATAAAAGAAGATCATTAAACAAATATTATCAAATGAATATTTATCTAGATATTTATAAGTCAATATTTATTATAGTTCAAATTCATCTATATACATATCCAGATATATTCTAATTATCAGAATTTCATTTATTAATCCAAATAAAATTAGTATTTCTATTAATTAACCCAGTTAATTATTAATTAACAGATGTTCCAAAATCCAGGTTATCACACTAGCTCTTGTGGAGATTGTTCTTTTGGAATAAAGAAGCATGTCACATTTGATGTTGGGAGACCTAGAGCTACAGAATTTCTAGAGTATGTTCATTCTTATGTGCGGGGACCCACCCAACTGCATCTTTTGGTAGAGCCTGTTGCTTCGTCTTATTTGTGGATGATTTCTCACGTAAGGTCTGGATCTATTTCCTAAAGGGTAAAGACGAAATATTTGCCCAGTTTTGCAAGTGGAAGACCTTGGTAGAGAAGTAGTCGAGGAAGCGTTTTAAGGTTCTCAAAGTTGGAAATAGTAGTGAATTTATGTCACAAGAATTCACTAACTATTGTGCGTCCGAGTATGTAGTTAGAGATTTTTCTATTTCTGTTGAGTCACATTGTTATGGAGTGGCAGAGAGCATGTGTCGGATATTATAGAAGAGAGCTATGAGCTTGAAAATGACTACTGGTCTAGAAGAGGGATTTTGAGCAGAAGCGATATCTATGGCAGTATTTCTCATCAACCATACATCTTCTATTACTATAAATACGAAGATCCTCGAAGAGATATGAAAAGGAGAACATGTTGATTATTCATTCCTTAAAGTGTTTGGTTGTTCAGCTTATTTGGAAGATGAGAGACATGATAAGTTGAAGCCTAGGGAAAGCAAACACATTTTGTTATGCTATAGAGAAGGAGTAAAGAGGTATATGTTATGGTGTAAAACAACTAGGAGAATTATGACTAGCAGGCATGCAATATTTGATGAGAGGTCTTTGTTGAAGCTGGAGCCTCTATTAAGTGATGACATTGGAAGGACAGAAAATTGCCAAAAACATTTAGAGTCATCAGATTGTTTCCATATTTGGAGAGATATTGGTATTTCCGATGATACCATGGTTGATGAGAAGATTACAAAGGTTCAGACTCTAGGTAATATTCATTTGTTGAAAAGGCCTTTTGGTCCAGTTGGCCCTATTTGTAAGCATATTTGTAGTGATGACTCTTCATCTTATGCTTTGAATGTTATGAAGCTTGTTGGTGAGTCTGCTAGTGTTGACTTAGAAAAGTTTAGCAAAATCCTTGTGGAGAAGATTGGAGTAGATAAAGTTTAGTATGTCCTCACTCAATTTGAAATGGAGAAGGTCAAGCGCGCTATTAAATCTCCATTGGTCTCTCGAAGCTTAGTATCTACATGTTCGTCTCCAACATTCAGATTTGTTGAAGAATTTTGGTATTTTCTCGTATGCATTTTGTTTGATGATGTGCATACTATCTTTCTTATGCTTGAGAAAGATTCTGAAGTTCTGTTTGGATATAATGCCCAAACTTGTTCATCTTGAGTTTGATAACCTTTGGCGTAGACCCAACAATTTGTTAAGATGTGGTGATGGAGAGAGATTGTTATATCTGAATCAATGTGGAGTGTTAAATTTAGGTGATTCAAATATTTGCCAAAGAGGAAAAGAATTTGGTTAATTGATCTTATCAATCAATTATGTTATAGGTGGAAAGAAAAAGAGGAAAGTCATGTGTGATTGCTTTTGAAGAAAGAAAACTAATTAATTAGCTAATTAATTAATTAGTCAAAAGATTTGTTATATGAAGATAGAAAAGTTTATATATGAAGATTCAATCAATCGAGCTAAATTATGAAAATCAAAATCATCATTATCCATTTGAGTAGAAATCAAATCATGGATATTTGAAAAGGTTTCAAGACAATTGGACGATTAATTTTCTTAATCTCCAAGTAATCCTTCATTCTCAAGCTTATTTAAATGAAGAAAGTTCATCTTCATATGAATGTGTGAGATAGCATCCACCATTATTCTCTTCTTCAGTAAACCTTTCTGTAGTCAAATCAAATTAGGGGTTTTGAGCGCAAATAAGTCTTTGAAGAAATTGATTATTCAATTTGTAATTATAGGTTAGTCTCTCCACTTTATTACCTATAGTTTTGTAATCTCTTTTTTGTACTCTTTTTCTTCAGTAAAATAAAGAATAGTTGTTGGGTCCGTGGACGTAGACAATCTAGCCGAGCCACGGTAAATCTTTATGTTCTCTGCTCTTATTTCTTTATATAACGCACCATTATTCTTATTTCTTTATAATTTCTTGGTCCTTTGACCACATTCAGTAGCATGCATAAGTAAAATCATTCTCTCGATGTTGGGCGAGCATAGCACATCCTACCTATTTTGTCGCCTTGCTGCATATGTTTCCATGTCTTATCCATTTTATACCAGACCCATTTCATTGGGAAATTAACATAAGTAAGGTGGCGAGCTTCTGGTTGTAACCTATTTTTGTAAATCCATTCCATGAACATAGTCTCCCCAATGTTAAGTCTACTTACTATTTCTAACAAACTGTTGATGTACCTAAATACGTACTTTACAGATTTGGTTTTGGTGCATACCTCGACGTTAATATAAGCATTTTATTTGACTATCAATTCCAAATCGTATAGCACAACCCATCTGCTATCAACTGTGATCTGGTTTGGACTTTTTATGGAATTATCGTTTCGCTATTTCATTGTTTGTAAGCCAGGGACACACGTATTGGGACTTGTGAAACTTAAGTCCTATAGGAAGAAAACCTGAATCATAATCTGTGTTTTTATCAATCGGTCTATACCTTCGATCAAATGCAGGAAATCCTTTTTGGGATGTTGTTAGAGTTTACTGATTTAGAAGAGAGCTTATTAACATAAAGATTGGTTGGGTACCAGGGACACACGTATTAGGACTTGACGATTGTGTCTGAACAAAATCATCCTTCTTATGATCTACAAACTGTTCATCTTTTTTTTATCAATGTGGTTCGAAAAAAACACACACTCTTATTTGCAGGCTTATTTGTTAACTTATATGGGTCAATTAGAAAAGTGGTCAAACAGTGTTGTGGAAAAACGAAAACCTAATCAATGAGCCTATATAGTTGAGGTGGCTTTGTGGTTTTATCTTTCTTTAACAGCATCGCACCTGTTGGGTAGGTTGGAAGCTGTAGAAAACAAAGGTGGTATAAGTTATACAGCAAACATCTTTATCTTTATTAATAAGAATGAGAATTCCATGAACTGAATTCAACGTGTCTTTTTGAAATACCCAAATTATCTTTACTCCCCTTCGTTTCGCTATCTTCATACCGCGTCCCCTTCTTTTCACATTCTTCTCCCCTAAAACTAAGAAACCTAAAATGCTGCAACTCTCATGTCTCCCTAAAGCTCATATCTCCCTCGCTTTAGGACATAGATCTGATTCCACATCCAACCCGATTCAACATCCGTCAACTTCCCTAACGCCTTCTCCCACGAACTACCGATGGTTAGTCCATAGCGATTCCACATCCATCATCTTCTTCTCCAGCGTCAGTTCGGACCCACAAACTAGGCTTGCTTCAAAATTAAATTGCTGAAATCATTGTGATTAAGGTTAGTTCATCGTCTTATACTCAGTAGTATTTTGGTTCTGAAATTTTATTCAAATGGCCATTGGAATTTGGTTTCAGGAAACATTTGTACTACATGGAAGAAATTTAGTCTTCGTCGGTTCTCCTGTTTGGATTTTAATACAGTAACTCTACCAACTGAATTATTAATAACTTTTTATCATAACACTTTTGAAATTTTTAATTATTATCATTGATTATTGATAGGAATTTTGATAATTCTATAATTTTGAAATTACATTTTACTGGATACATGGACTACTAACTTGCAACCTTGTTATTATCTTGACTGATAATTACTTGCTTTGGTTTAATTATAACGTTCAGTGGATATTAGCACATACTGTTTAGATAAGTTTTAGCTTACATCTTCTATAGACTTCAGTAAACACATCAGACTTCATGTTGACAACATCAATATATAATTTGTTTTTTTATTGATACATGCCCTCTATGCAAGCTTGACTGATATTTTTGGAACTTTTTTGTTTCCTTCTGATTCGAATAGTGTTGTTGTTTCAAGTTTGATAGCCTTGCAAATTGGAAGTAGGTTTCTATTATAAACATCATTTCAACTAAATTCAACTTCTGCAATACTGATGAATAAGATTTTCAAACCATTGGCATTTGTAATGCTTAGGCACATATCTGCTTTTCTATATTCTTACACAGTTCTTTTCATCACCGATATAACTCATGCTTGAATCATAGTGTATGCAGTTTATTCGTTTTGGTATAGAAGTGTTTTAAATTAAGACATAAAAATTAGTACTCAAGATGGATTAATATGCATTGTTCCATGTGTTTATTTTGATAGATCATTTTACACATATAATTTAAAGTTACTGGTACCAATCACTTAACACTAATGAAGCTAAAGTTTATGCATGTATCCAATGTACTAGTAGTTTTGCTACTTAATCTAGATCCTTTTATATATGATCAAGGATTATAAATTAATTACTATTTCTGTTTATCTGAGAAATAACTAATGCGATTTGTGTCGAGTGTATTCCTTTTAATAGCCTAAAGTGCAAATCAGAATTTTAAAAACCTCTTTCTTTCTAAAACACAGCAGGAAGTTAATGTCCCTGATGTCTACAATTACTCAAATGGGTTATATTAGTTTAAATGCCTAGAATCTTTTATGTGAATGTTCTTACACTGATATGTTGACTTTAAGTAATTACATATTATCAGAAGTTCCAAGAAAATGAATTCTCTGCTTTTCCCCATACCAAAATTTTAGCTACAGAAACGACTAAGAGTAAAATATAATAGCATTAACTAATGTTTCTTTGGTGTGATTTAATTTATTATTTGTTTAAAGTAACTTGAAGTGTGATGCGTGCATGAGATGAGATATAATGCAGAAGAGGACAACCACATCTTTTATACTGTTTTTTGGTTTTGCAACTAAGGACAATCGACTTTATATCTTTTTCATATTTGTAGGTTGAGGACAACCATCTTTATACCATTTTAAGTTGAGGATGCCATCTTTTTATCAATTCCATTGAGTAGTGCATTGAATGATGCTTGGTCTTGATTGTATTGTCCTTTTTATTGGAGGGCAATAATACCATTAACCATGTGACTGTGGTGCCATGATAAAGCGGTGAGATGTGAAATGTGCATTTATGCTAATATGATGTTTAAGCTATAAATATGCGGTGGATTCTACATAACACTGGAGTAGTATAGTTCATCAGTACATAGGCATTCAACTAGCGTAATAAATGTGAATATGTGATGATTCATTCCAACCTTACATTATTTACATCAGTTTGCAATCGTTTTTTTTTGGTACGTGTCAAAAACGTCTGCTAATAAACTGTTTTAATGACCAATTGAATGAAACTATTTCAATTGATGCGTTGTCAACAAACATTCTAATGAAAATATTTTAATGACAATAAACTATTTTAATGAAACTAACAGAAGCTATTTTCGAGTTGTTGATTTCAGTTGCACCAAACTTTTTCTCTAGATGCATCATATGCTTAGCTTGAGCACTGTTTATGCTTCAAGAACTTCATCGTCTATCTTCATCATAACATGTTTTAGTCTACCTAATTTTGGCAGTTTGGATACAACTGTTACAGTTCCAGAATTTTTAATAATATGACATTTAACTATGGTCAAAGAACTAACATTTAAACACTTGCCTACAACAGATTCAAGAGATTCATTACCAATCAGCAGGTATGAATCGGTCGTTAAATCTAAAACTGTTGAATAGCCTTTTGCTATAGATTAAAATCCATCATCACCAATGCTATAAAATCTTATCAAGTGTAGTTTCTGAATACTTTTGCACCATTTTGCAACTACAGTAAGCCCTAACGATTTATTATACTAATTTAATTCTTACATCTTTCATATTTACTGGCTAGAAGATTTTTTTTTCCAATTTAGTATTAGTTTCATATTTAATTTTGCTCAATCTTATGTTTTATTTCAAATGAATTTCTATGAGAAGTTGTTATGTGATACATTGAAAAGGATATAATTAAGAACTTAAGTGAAATATTAATTATTACAACATTTTGAGTTTAACTACACACTAAATTACTGAAAAGTGACAAGTGATGGTAAAAGAATTGTTTGCTATACTTTCATTAAAATGCAAAGCTTAGCTTTAAATAAAAGGCTAAAGCAATTGTTGGCTTGACATGGATTGGAAAAGGTCTGCTGCTGCATGGATGAAAAGGTGCAAGAAATTATGATGTTTTTATTGCAGTGCCTACCCACAAATCAAAACATTATGGTTTGTTCACCTTTAGAAAAATATATAGAAAATAATCGCCTGACTGCATATTTTTGTACACCGAGAGCTGCAGCCGATGCATTTCATATATGTTTAAGGGTGCCCAATGATAGCTTGAATAAAAATTCCTTAAAATGATAAAACTACTTTATAAACAACAATTATTCTCATTTACGGTTCCATTCATATAGTGAATCTCATTTAGAAATTCATGGGCACTATGACAAGAATCAAACAAGTGTATACTATATCTAAAAACAAAAAATATACATGCTTTGAAACATGTTACAGATTCACATTGTTTAATTAATGCATGAACATTGTAATTAGATGCAGGCCCAGTTAGGCGTGCATATATACTCATTGTTTTATCTTGGAGTTTGGCCTCTTCCTACTTAATTCATGGATATAACAAAACTGATTTTAATGTACATCTATTTTATATAGTATTTTATGTGGTAAATTTACCCCTGTGCTGTGAATATTAGGTTGCAGGAGAATCTGATTTCATATGAAAGTTAACTAGACTATTTTCGTTGTTTTTTTGTTTTTTTAATATAGTTCTTTAATTATCATTATAGTTAAACACTTAAACTTATTATATATTGTTTAACGATAATGATAATTAATGAAACAATGGATTTCTTCCTATTTTTTTAATCATTGATTGTTTTTTAATCATTTGCTGCCTCTTTAATGTTGAAGGTGTTCTGCTTATGGGATGAAAATGGCAGGCCCAGATGCATCATACCCTTCATACGGAGATGGATATGGGATGTATTCGGTGGGTTGCCTTTTCGTTTTAAAGTTCATTTTCTAAAATGAAATCATACCTTTAGTAGACATTTATTAGTTTCTACACCATTATTAGGGGATTTCTGAGAAGGGTCCTTCATATGGTGCACCATCAGGATCATGGGCACCACCTGAGAAGTTCCAACCTGAGCGCCACTGAAACTTCTCTTTGATCTTCTCCATGAGCATTGAATGGGTTAGAAAATTTATGCTTATTATATTTTGCAACCTCACCAGGATTATTATGAGAATTTTGATGTACCTTGAACAACACATATGTTGACATGTTATTGTGTTTTTAGTTTATTTTGTTTGTTTTAGGAGTAAGTACCTGGCTTTTTGAAACATTATGAAAATATGGAATATGTAGTCTTGTTTAATGTTTACATTTGTTCATTTTTTTCATTTCTTTTTTTGGTTTTTCCATGTAAGTAGCTATCTTAGTACTTGCACTTAAAAATGTCACACTGTTGAGTATATGTTTCTCGGAATTTTAGAAGTCGTCTTAAATAACACTAAAGAAGAGACACATGAATTAAACTATGGAAATGGCATGAGATAAATAAGTTCAAAATCCAGAACTGTAAATAGAGACTTAACAAAGCTCACAAATATGAACAAACCGTAAGTAGAGACATTGTAGAAAGCCGACATATTACTTATAAAAACCACAATTCTAAGGATTAGTCTCAAATTCCATGTGAAGGGAATGGTTGTATTAGTTCTTTAATTATCATTATCTTTAAACTTATTATATTCGGTTTGGAATTTGATAAATGAGTAATTGAGGGTAATATCCTGTTAAAGGATCAGAACCCTATTTCTGGGTCCACTTTCAGTTTAATTGGGTTTTCTCTGACAATTACAACCTAGAAGGTAAAGTTTTGATCCTTTGATCAAAGTTGGGGTCACTAAACATTACTTCTGTCTAATGGTTCAAATTTAAGAGCGCTTGGACAACTATAAATGCATAAGAACATTAACAATACACACACACATGACTGAAGAAAACAACCCCACACAAGTGAGAGGCCTTGAAGAGCTGAAGAGGCATGCACGCGTTAGCAGTATTTGATGGTAGAACAATGGAGAGTGCATGTAGAGAGAACTTAGATTAAGTGAATTACAATGGTGGGGCAAGAATATGAATAGGCATATGTGGACTGAGAGAGTATGGAGAGCCTGACGTGAAATCCAGTGAAGTTGAGGCAACTTGAATCATGCATGAACCTATAACAACTTGAAGCAACTTGAAGCAAATTAGACTTTCACCTGAAGCAAACTAGACTGTCACCTAAAGGAAACTTAAGCAATGTAAAATTGAACTGCAATGTAGATACTAAGACAAAGGACATCTGTAGGAGCCCAAATGACAGAGAAATGGACGAAAACTTCAAGTATATGTGTGCACTAGCAATATAACTGCAAGCAACCTGAAACAAAAGCTATGCAAATAATGAGCTAACTCGAGCAATGAAAAAGAGAGGCACATCATTCAGCTGTGGTAGGAGCCAAAATAGGTGAACGGTGCTGAGACAAGCGAAGATGAAGCGGGCAAATGACTAAAGTGTATTTGACTGCAAACATATTAAAGCTAAAAAGGAGTAGCAAAAAGTGATCATGAAATAGAACCTAGAACATGATGAAGCACTTACTCGGAACAAATAAACAATTGTAGCAACTATAAATGCATGCACGTTGTTATTAAATGCAGACCCATCTGGACGTGCATATATACTCGTGTATATGAAGACGGACGATTTAGATAGGATTAATATGAGGTTTTAATTAGAAAGAAATCTAATTAACTGCTAAGTGGAAATCAGTTGTTTCTTCCTCATACCACGATTGCTAGTACCTTGATGACTCAAGTTAACTGCAGAAGGACTAAGCTACAGGCATAAAAATTTCCTTGCTGACCAACCCCTCATTGGCACCATTGGGCATGCATTACTATCGGAGACTGCATGATGTAATTTGTTGTCTAATTAGGAAGAAGGATTTATTTTTTGGAAACAATGTGTTCACAAAATTGAAGTATTTGCATTAGGTAGTGCATAAACTATTTAAAGTACATCCTCCATCAATGATGTGGTGCCATTAATCGAATATATCTACATACCGTTAGCACCGCTTTCTCATATCAACGATGATTTATTATTATTAAGTGAATGTACCATGGATAATTATTTAATTACCATTGTTGTCTAAAATGCAATGATAATGGAATGACGTTTCAATCGATGTTTTATGCTGTTGCAGCAGTATGCATTTTTTTACTTTTTGTGAACTATAGTTTGAATAGTCAAATGGTTTTTTTAGAAATATGTATGCCCTTGGTTGCAGCAATTAGCTTTCATAAGTAGTCGAGCGCTGGTACCTATTTGTTACACAAAGGGGCAATAAGGTGTTTTAATTTTGACAAAGAGAATTTGTATAAATAATCGTTACTACCAGATATAACTTAAAAGAGTGAAATTGAATTAAAATGTGTGCGACAAATTCGGTCAAACCATCACACCACTAGCTAAGGTGATTTGCAAATGTTAATATTCGAATTTTTCGAGACTGATCACTAATTGAATTTACATCTTTAAGTCGCACAACCTTAATGATGAATATTTCGAATTACCGCCCAATTTAATTATATTATAATTATTATAAATTAACTAAATAATTTATATATATATATATATGAAATATTAATTGTTAAATTTTATTTTATTTATTTGAGTGCTATTATTATTTAATAAAGTGCGTATGTAAACGTTATATATGTACATACTGATATGCATTATTGATAAATATTTAAAATTGATTTAAACGAATTAAATACTAAATGTGTTTGGAAAATGTAACGAACGTCTTTTTGATCTCCGAATGTCGATACTAATATATTCACGGTATTCACGTGCCAAGCACCAAAGTGCCGGAAGGACAGACCTTTAGGGTAAAATAAAAATAAAGAAAAGAAAATGAAAAGGAACTGGAGAACAAAAAACATCAGAATTTCACAACGAAATGATAACATATAATACCAAAATGATCTTTACAAAAGAAAACTGTATGGATACAATAATCAGAGCAAACTAACCTATCATCAGCTCGAACAATTATAACAGTCCGTCCTTACCGTTGCTAATATATATACACACACAAAGCAAAGCAGCAGAAATGAATACTGCGGTAGGTAAACATCCAGCTCCTCTCCAAGAGCCCAAAGTGTCCATAACTAAATCTGGAAATATACTCGGGGCTGACCCGAGCATTATAAGAAAATAACACCCGAACCAGTTTGGTAAATCAGCATGAGAAACTCAATCATATGTATTCTTATAGTTAATAAAAACCCTTCAAAAATAAATGTATCTCATAAGACCACGCCGCAAATAAACACGAACGGGTATTACCTTATGATAACCAAACCACTTCATAAGAAAATCTAGTGATATTATAATGTCTAGGTTTGAAAAATAAATATATAACATAACCGGAATAGTTACATTAATTAACTTCAAAATCATATTAGAGTACATTTAAAACCGATAAGGCGTGTTCGCTAAATTGTGTAAGGTTTCACGGAGACGCCCTCATTTCAACGAGGCGGATCTCATGCACAAGGATCAAAGATATCCTTTGGAGCGTCGTATATTTCAAGATAAAGTATACCATAAAGTAAACATAAGTGACCCACGCCCTAACACGTTGTGCCAAGCATACCAACTCCCGGTACCAACAATCGATAAGTGTAACAACACGTCGTTTTGACCATCGAAAGTCAACACCGAATACATCCACAATATTCAAATGCCGAACATCCAATCGTCGAAAAGGCAGATTGTTAGGGTAAAATAAAAAAGAAACGAACATAGAATAGGGAAATCAGAATCTCATAGTAGAATCGACAACATATAATATAACAAAGACAATAAAAATTGTCACCCTAAAATACAGAGTACATCAGAGTTAAAAACAAACTTTATCAACTGGACAACTATAAAATTCTAGCCTTATAAATTGCTTATAGGTATAACGTATGATACAGAGAAAAATAAAACACTATGATAGGTGAACCTCCCGCTCTTCTCCAATAACTCCATATCACCAAAGCCAATCTGGGAAAAACTCGGTGTGACCCAAGCATTATAATAAAATAACACCTGGGTCAGTCTGGAAAACCAGCGTGAGAAAACTCAAGTAATATGATGAACATATAAAAATTCTATGAGACCATGCCGATAACGTGAAATGGGTTTTTACCTTCCAAGAATAACATCTATAGACGAAGAAATGAGAAACAAATCAAAACAACAATCCATACATGTAGGAGTGGAAATAAACAACAGGAAACAAATCCAAATATAAAGAAATGGTTCTGTTAGTCCATGAGTTGATGGTTTGATGACAACAACCTTAGAATAAGATTATAAAATATAAATACTAACATTATAGTTTAGATATATATGTATATGCAGGATTTAACCATGTAGGTACCAAGAATGAAGACTGTACAGTATAGAGATTCAAGATATCAAGATTGAAGACTCATGAGTATGAAGATAATCAAGAGTTCAAGATTTCAAGATAAGTATTGAGTCTAGAATTATGTTAAAACTTCACAATAGCACTGAAATATTCACTCCATTTTTCTTTTAGGATGGAACTCATTTCTACCTTTTTAGTGGCTTACAAACCCACGACAAGTAGCTTACAAACCTATGACAAGTGGCTTACAAACCCACGAACATCCTGGTTTTGTACAAGTTCTCGAGTCCTGTCATGATGAGATATTCTGCAGGAAGAAGCTTGCAAAACTACTTCAAAATGATTTTCAAAACTACTTCAGAATGATTTTCAAAATTATTTTTCAAAATGTTTTAGCCTTAAAAATTATCTTTTCAAATGATTTTCAAAAAGATGTTTTAGCCTTAAATATTCTTGTTTTTAAACTTCGGTTGTTTTAAACTATCTTTTAATTATATTATATTTATACTTAGATTTAAATATAAAATTATAGTAAAATTTTATATATATTATTCTTTATATTCATCTATGTATTTTATCTATAATCAAGTATATTTACTATGACAAGTGGCTTACAAACCCACGAACATCCTGGTTTTGTACAAGTTCTCGAGTCCTGTCATGATGAGATATTCTGTAGGAAGAAGCTTGCAAAACTACTTCAAAATGATTTTCAAAACTACTTCAGAATGATTTTCAAAATTATTTTTCAAAATGTTTTAGCCTTAAAAATTATCTTTTCAAATGATTTTCAAAAAGATGTTTTAGCCTTAAATATTCTTGTTTTTAAACTTCGGTTGTTTTAAACTATCTTTTAATTATATTATATTTATACTTAGATTTAAATATAAAATTATAGTAAAATTTTATATATATTATTCTTTATATTCATCTATGTATTTTATCTATAATCAAGTATATTTATAAAGTTTAAAATAGTTTTAATATAAGATAAAGATTATTTTCAAAGAAAAACAAAACTTCAAAAATTGCTTTGGGATGTCGACTTACCCATGGTGACCATGTCGACATAGTGTCAGTTAAAATTCAAAATTCAAATTTCAAAAGAAGTGTCTATTCGCCATAACTCTTCACGAATGGACATGACTGTTGTTCTTCTATAAATAGGGGTTAGTTTCAATGAATTTAACATCAGTTTTTCTAGTTTTTCACTTCTCTTCTTCTTCCACATTTTCTTAATCAAAATCCTATCATTACTCTGCGAAATCAACATTGAATCTAACTAGATAATCTCTGGTTTGATTCTCTATCACTATCTCAACAAGATCTAAGTGCTATTCAGAGTTATAGGCTTCTTTGTAATCTATCTAGCGAGAAAAGGTGTGATTGTAGCCTTGGAAATCAATCAAGCGAGAAAAGGTGTGATTGTAGCCTTGGAAATCAACTGGGTGGACTTGTTGCCCCGGAAATCAAGTATCTCTATCCAGAGGATTGTGATTCTGGAGGGTGTACCTCGTAGCCTTGAAACCGAGGGTTGTAATTGTTGAATTGCTTTTGAAAGGAAATCTGTACTTAGTTGTGCGGGACTGGATGTAGGGTAACCCCGAACCAGTATAAAATCCGGTGTGTTCTTTCCTTTACTGTATTTACTTTATTTATGCATCTGTGATTATATCTGTGTTTGAATATTGCATACATTTGTGTACAAATCAACAATAACTCAAAAAGATTTAGTAATTTCTTAAAAACACTATTCACCCCCCTCTAGTGTTATTCCTAGCCTTAAAATCTGTAATCCGCATTCCTCACATTTGGCATCAGAGCAAGGTTTTCAAAAGTTTCATAATCTGATTTTTGAAAATTTTTCAAAATGGCTACCAACACTGGTACTGTTATTAACACTAGTATCCCTGTCACTAGTTCATTTGTAGAAGGTCAGTCTACTGCCAGACCAACACTTTTTAATGGCAGTAACTATGCATATTGGGCATGTAGGATGAAAATATATTTACAATCTGTAGGATTAGATACTTAGAATATCACACAAACTGAATATTCTGAACCCACAACTAATTTTGCACAGTGGACTACTGAGCAAAAGACTGTTGCACAAAATAATTCTAAAGCAATGAATAGTCTGTTTTTTTCACTTGAAAGAAATGAATTTAATAGAGTGTCAGTTTGTAAGTCTGCATATGAAATCTGGAAAACTTTGCAAGTGACTCACGAAGGAACAAGCAAAGTTAAACAGACCAATATTTCCATGCTCACAAATCAGTTTCAGTTATTTAAAATGAATACTAATGAGTCTATTTTAGGTATGTATAGTTGATTTCAAGATATTGTGCATTCTTTAATATCCTTGGGAAAAGAATTTTCGGAAGAAGATCAAGTCAGGAAAATTTTAAATTCTCTCACTCCAGAATGGGATCAATAGACACTTGCAATTGAAGAGGCAAATGGCATCAGTACTTTAAAGATAAAAGAATTGATTGAAAATCTAATGTCGTTTGAAGTTCAAATGATTGGGAGAAGAGAAAGCAAAGCATCTAAAAGAAATCAATGACATTCAATGCATTAACCGACGGATCAGACTCAAACAGTGATAATGATGAAGAGATAGCATTTATGACCAGGAATTTTCGGAAATTTCTGAAAAACAGAAAGATGAATAATCTCAAGAGAAACAACTATAAGAATTCTGGAAATCAGAATGTAGTGCCAAACAATGTCAAATGTTTCAACTGTGATGAACCATGCCATATCAAAAGAGATTGTCCGTATCCAGAAAGGCAGAATCCTCCTATAAACAATGATTCAGTAAAGAAACAGAAGCGTGCATTTACTGCTACTCTAGATGACTCAGACTCGTCCTCAAGCGATGATGATCAGAAGTCAGATAACTCAAATTTGTGTTTTACGACAGTTCACGACCTCAACAAATTCAAGGAAACGGACTCAGAAAAAGGTACATATTTACAATACAATTGATTGAAATTGCATGCTTAGAATTAGATGATTGATTGCTTGATTGATTGATTTTGAATTGGTGTGTTGACTGAATTTTAAATTTATTTTTTATTTTTTATTATAATTTTATTATTATTATTATTATTTTTAATATAATATTTTCTGGAATATACTATAAGAATATTCCATATATATATATAGACATTAGAATAATAAGTATATATATATTAGAATTCTTAGGAAAAATAAATCTTAGAAATTCACAAGCACATGTCGACATGGTCCCTACAATGATGTCGACATGGGTACAAATTTTGAAATTCAAAATTTGAATTCAAATGGTTGAATTTCCCTCCATCTTTTCACTTCATTCAATACTCTAAAAATGCATCTTTTGACCAGAGAACATGTCTTTCAAAAATCTATTTATTCACTATCTTTTATCACAACTTTTCACTTTCATTCTCAAATTCAAACTCTCTCTTCAAAACTTCAAGCTCTCTACTCTCTACTTTAATGGCTTCTTCAAGCAACCCCTCCACCATGAGACTTTCCAGAAACTTGAAAGAGCAACTCCTCAATAATCCGGAGGCAATAAAAGCATACATCAATTATGCTAACTATGGAAAAGTCCATCCCGGAAAGTTTGCTATTTTTCAAGATTTTGCTTCTTATGAAATTGATACTCTTTTTGCAAACAATCAAATTCTTAGTCTTGTTGATTCTTCTCAAAATGATTTTGTTTGTTACCCAAATCTTGTTAAAATTTTCTATGCAAATCTCAATCGAGAATTTTATGAAGGAAATGAGAATGAAATTTGGAGTAGTGTCAAAGGCACTAGAATTGTTTTAAATTGTGATCTTTTGGGTACCATTCTCAATTGTAAGAATACAGGAATGAATCTTTCTAGTTTTCAAATCGATGAACATGATCGTGAGACATTTCATCATATTTTTGAAGGAGAAGAAAACTTTGAATTTAAAAATCGAAACTTTCATCCTAAAGCAAGAATTGTCAATCTTCTTTTACAACATACTTTGACCCCAAGATCGGGAAATTTTAACAATCCTACTTCAAAAGTGTGCAAAGCACTCTTTGCTATTTTCGGAAATTTTGATATCAATTGGGCGCAAGTTATTTTGGATGAACTTCGTCCTAAAAATTTTGAAATGGGAGAAAACACTTTATATCATGGAATTTACCTTACTCGGATTTTCAACTATTTTGGAGTAAATTTCAAAGGAGAAGAATTTATTTCAAGAAAAGTTTTTAATACCTCAAACATTTCTCTCATGAAAATCCCATATGTTTTTCAACCTTATGAAACTCTTACCGAAAAGGAAGAGCGCTTGGCTCATGAAGAAATGGAAGAGGAAGAAGAAGAAGGGGATGGAATGGAAATAGAAGAAGAAATCCTACCAACAAAACCCTTCTCAAAAACCAAAAGGTTATTGTTGAGAATCAACGGGTTCTTAAAAGATCTGTTAGTAAGAAATTGGACAAAATATCATCCAAGATGAACAAGTTTTTCTCCAAAGTCAACAAGAAACTTGGATTATCTTCATCTTCATCATCCTCTAACTAGTTCTATATCTTCATATCATATCGAATTAGTTTAAGTTTGTTTTAATTTGAGTGTTTATGTAGTTCTTTATGTTTAATCATTGTATTATCCTATTATGCAATGAAATTGAATTTCCTTTCTGTTATCTAGCTTATCTTATCTCTTGAATAAATGTTAGTATATTATATAAATTTATATATATACACACAATTATTCACAAAGTCAAAATTACCATCAAAATTCACTGTAGTATGTCGACATACCCCCCTTGACCATGTCGACATATACTGGTCAGAAATGACAATTCATTTTGAATTTGAAATTTGAATAACTACCATATGTCTATTCATTTCAAACGAATTTCTACACCTATAAATACCCATTTCTTCCAGAAATCATTACTGAATATTATTTCTTATCTATTCTATCTCTCATTCTTCTCTCAACTTCAAAAATGGCTAATCCAATTCATAACTTATCCGAAAATCTTGAAGAAACTCTTAATTCATTCAAGAATATTCTCTCGTTCATTCTTCGTAACCAGCGACACTTAGAGTTGAGTCAAATGCAGATGATCAAGGAGCAAGAAAGGCAATTCGATGCAATTCGATGGATGATTTCTTCCCTGCACAAGGATGATAACGAGGAACATCCTCCTGTCTTTCTCACAAATGACAATGAAAATTGGGATGCCATCATAGCAGACCCTATTTTCGGAGAAGAAGGATGGGTGGAAGTTCCCCGTAACGTTTAATTGGTTTGCTTTATTACTTTGTTTGAATTGATTGTTTTGATTGAAATTGGTTGTTTTGATTGATTTGATTTATACATAGGTGTGGTTTGATGATTGTATAAATATACATTAATATATTTATAATCGTTGATTGAATATCATGTCTATAAGTATAGTTATTTCTTATATACTCTATTATATAGTTTATTAATACAGGTACTTGAGTACAAGAATGAGGGGGAGTTGTATAGTTTAGAGTTTGTTTGTTTTTGTTGACGACAAAGGGGGAGAAATATAAAATAGGAGAGTTAGGCATAGGATTAAGGAGGAGTTATTAGATTTAGGGGGAGTCAATAGGATAGAAGTAATATTTTATAAACAAAGGTTGTCATCATCAAAAAGGGGGAGATTGTTAGTCCACAAGTTGATGGTTTTGATGACAACAACCTTAGAATAAGATTATAAAATATAAATACTAACATTATAGTTTAGATATATATGTATATGCAGGATTTAACCATGCAGGTACCAAGAATGAAGACTGTACAGTATAGAGATTCAAGATATCAAGATTGAAGACTCATGAGTATGAAGATAATCAAGAGTTCAAGATTTCAAGATAAGTATTGAGCCTAGAATTATGTTAAAACTTCACAATAGCACTGAAATCTTCACTCCATTTTTCTTTTGGGATGGAACCCATTTCTACCTTTTTAGTTGCTTACAAACCCACGACAAGTAGCTTACAAACCTACGACAAGTGGCTTACAAACCCACGAACATCCTGGTTTTGTACAAGTTCTCGAGTCCTGTCATGATGAGATATTCTGCAGGAAGAAGCTTGCAAAACTACTTCAAAATGATTTTCAAAACTACTTCAGAATTTTCAAAATGTTTTAGCCTTAAAAATTATCTTTTCAAATGATTTTCAAAAAGATGTTTTAGCCTTAAATATTCTTGTTTTTAAACTTCGGTTGTTTTAAACTATCTTTTAATTATATTATATTTATACTTAGATTTAAATATAAAATTATAGTAAAATTATATATATATTATTCTTTATATACATCTATGTATTTTATATATAATCAAGTATATTTATAAAGTTTAAAATAGTTTTAATATAAGATAAAGATTATTTTCAAAGAAAAACAAAACTTCAAAAATTGCTTGGGATGTCGACAAACCCATGGTGACCATGTCGACATAGTGTCAGTTAAAATTCAAAATTCAAATTTCAAAAGAAGTGTCTATTCGCCATAACTCTTCACGAATGGACATGACTGTTGTTCTTCTATAAATAGAGGTTAGTTTCAACGAATTTAACATCAGTTTTTATGGTTTTTCACTTCTCTTCTTCTTCCACATTTTCTTAATCAAAATCCTATCATTACTCTGCCGAAATCAACATTGAATCTAACTAGATAATCTCTGGTTTGATTCTCTATCACTATCTCAACAAGATCTAAGTGCTATTCAGAGTTATAGGCTTCTTTGTAATCTATCTAGCGAGAAAAGGTGTGATTGTAGCCTTGGAAATCAATCAAGCGAGAAAAGGTGTGATTGTAGCCTTGGAAATCAATTGGGTGAACTTGTTGTCCCGGAAATCAAGTATCTCTACCCAGAGGATTGTGATTCTGGAGGGTGTACCTCGTAGCTTTGAAACCGAGGGTTTTAATTGTTGAATTGCTTTTGAAAGGAAATCCATACTTAGTTGTGCGGGACTGGATGTAGGGTAACCCCGAACCAGTATAAAATCCGGTGTGTTCTTTCCTTTACTGCATTTACTTTATTTTTGCATCTGTGATTATATCTGTGTCTGAATATTGCATACATTTGTGTACAAATCAACAATAACTCAAAAAGATTTAGTAATTTCTTAAAAACACTATTCACCCCCCTCTAGTGTTATTCCTAGCCTTAAGATCCGTAATTCGCATTCGTCACAGGTTCAAGTAAGAATAAATCCCATACTTAATGAATGGGCATAGATATATAAAATTCCATACTTGAAAGAATGGAAATAATCTGATGGAGAAATGGGAAAACAAATCAGAATCAACAATCCAATCCGGAAAGGATGATCATCTACAAGGTCAAAATCCTAACTTAAAGAATAGACGCAAATACATAAACATCGCGAAATGCTCTCGACAATTCTTAATGTAATTAAGAAAGAGGTAAATTTAAGAATTTGGAATCAAAGGAAAGGAAAGGGAAATTTTTCAACAAATGACTACGAGGGTGTGTCCCTTTTATTGGAAGTATACCCCGAGAAATATACTTTGAGAGGGTCACCTTCTTGTGATACCTCTCGGGAACTCCAAGCCAGATCCCGCCAACCTTACTGAGAATCCGAGTATTTAACATCTTAATGCGTGAACCGAATCCAATCTAGAGTGGATGTGAAGATACCCTAATGAGAGCAACCCCACATAACTTGGCCCCCACTCGCATTCTGGTTTTAGTCATTTTCGACAAAAGATAACAATGCTCAAAGAGAGACAAATCTTTTTTAAGGTGATGATGCACCATGATGAAAGCTTAACCGATAGTAAATAAATCAACTATCAGACATAATTAACAACGATCGTATATGGAAATTAAATTTAATATTCTTACTACTACACGTCGATTCCAAACAAATGTTATCCTTTAGTAGAAAATAAAGTGGGCAAGTTGAGGCAATGTTACCTCTAGGGATTGCCTTGACGACACTTTTAATCTTTGAGATAGACACGGGTCCAAGTCTCGACGTTTAGTGTTAAAAGTATGGCTATATCCTTTCCATATAAGCGATATAGTTTACGGAATTACTTTTCCATAACCGAATCGAATTTTACTTTTAAACCAAACTTTACTTTTTAAAAACATTTGATTCGCATTTGGGCTTGATTTTCACATTTTAAATATTGTAAAACGCTTTAAAAATATTCTTTCACAACTTTAAAACGACGTTAATTTTCCCAAAGAAGACAAGTCAAATTTAAAACACATTAATTATCCCGAGAGATAATTAATCACACTTATAATCTTTTATAAATTTAAAACAATATTAATTATCCCGAAAGATAATTAATCACATTTAAAATCTATTTTAATAAACTAATCAATTATCTTTATTAAACCAGTTAATTATCTCAAAAACACCTTTGTTTAATCAGTAAATTAACTTCTAAACCTTATTAAATCAGTTCATTAAGTTTAATACACTAAATCAGTTAATTAACTTTAAAACACTTTTATTAAATTCACTTTAATCACTTTTATTAGATTGATTAATTAAATTATATACCTTTGTTAAATTAATTAATTAAATTTAAATATTATTACAAAATGATTAATTACATTCAAATATAATTAATTAGAATGACTACTTAAATTTCAAATATCATTACTTAAAGTGATTGACTAAATTCAAATGTCATTAATTAAAATGATAAATTAGATTCAAACATCATTAGATAAAACGATTAACTATATTTAAAACATCATTAAAATTTAATTAATTAAACTCAAATATTTTTTTTAAATGGTTATAAATTACTTCTAAACGTCATTAATTAAAATGATTGTTTAAACTCAAATATCATTAATTAAAATGATTAATTACTTTTAAAACATCATTAATTAAAACAATTTATTAAATTCAAATAATCATTAATTAAAATGATTAATTAAATTAAAATATCATTAATTAAAATGATTAATGAATTTTAAACATCTAATTTCGTGAAAATACAAGCTCAAGTTAAACATACACAAAGGGTTTAGGAGATGATATTCAGTAATTGACAATATAACGAAAATTGCTATAACGATACTTAAACAATTTAAATAGAATATCATGATTAATTTTAACTAAACCTCAATATAACCAGCATATGGAAATAAATAATTATTATTGGCGAGAAATCCCTTAGGGACTCTCTACAAATATTCCCTGCAAAACAATAGTTATGAACAATATATATAATCCTATGGGTTCACAAAAATTAAGTTAATATGTCATCCGTTTTCGAAAATGAGATTTTAACCATACAATCAATCAAACAACAGTAACAATATCTAAACTATCAACCAAGCATTCAATAATAAATCTATAGCATCGCAGGTATTATATAGCTAATTTAAAGGTGAGTAAAATCACATAAATTCCATTGGACGCTTTCGCGTTTCAGTTCGGTCTAAAATCAAATGACATTCGATTTTAGCCCGAAATTCAACTAGCTCCAAATCCAACAATTCCAATTCCAAAATGAAAATAAAGCCAACCCGAGTCCAACGCGACTGACCGCGTCATAATTTGACCTCGTATGAAATAGATATTAAATTTATAAGTTTTGAGAATCAATTTTAATAATTAATTACTAAACACACTTTAACTACAAAATTACCCTCGTCTATTTCTTCCCCAAAAATAATTCGTGCACAATCCGTACACATTCCCAGTGCACAACCCATACCATGTCGTGCATCTCCATCACCAATCTCCTCTATTTTTTCATGAATTCGAAATCCGACTTGGCTAAACAATCACCCTTCGTGCGAGCTTCACTCTGCGCCCGACCACCATGACACCGCATTACCCGAGCGATTTTCAACCTAGGCCTCGATTGCTATCTGTATAAATGACAAACTCCTCCTAAGGCGGCCGGACCTCCCCATGACATCACCACCACCTCACTTTGCCCAAAAAAACCCAATGCAACACTTTGATTCACCCCTCAATGCCTGGAACTTCAACCCCATCAAGCCCTAATTCAACCATTAAACGTCGAACTCCACCCAAGGACGCCAAACACCACAAACAGCGCACAGAATCGAAGCCTAGGCCTAAGAAAAGCTAAAAAGAAACTTTACGATTTTAGTTAACTAGAAAAATTGATTTTGATTTAGAATGACGAGGCTAGATTTTAGACGTTTACAGGGAAGAACAAAATGAAAGGCAGAGGAAAGAAAGAGGGAAAGTGGAAATTAAGCTAGGGTTGACTTTTGATTTTATAAGCAAAATAAAATCAAACAAAATGATGTTGTTTTATATAAACAGGCTTGCACAACACAAGGCCACAATTTCAAGGGACAAGAAAGAGGCTTGTGTAAGGGCATGTTTCTTTTGTTTTGAAAAAGTTAATTTTAGGGTACTATGCGACACACTATCTCGTTCGCCTATGGACCACGAACGACAAAAATAAAAATACGATCGCGCACAATAATATGACATGATCACAAAACAATAATAAAATAGACTGGTTATCTAATTTCGTAAAGTTTAAAAAATACTGACGTTTGCCGCAAAATGCATCAAACAGAAATTTAATGTTTTTTCAAATTAAAATTATGGAAAAATCCTATAAATTAAATTAAAAATACGTTATTAAAAATCAAGTCATTTTATTAACAGTAAAATTTCTCATTATTATTTATTCGCCCGTTTTATTATTGTCAATAAATTTACAAATGAATTTACCATTATTATTTATTAATTGAAAGGAGTTAAATAAAACCATTAAATCCATTTAATTAATATTTAATACACAATTAAAATATTAAAATAGCCACTATATTTGAATTCAAGTTATAAATTTCCAAAATCTCATTATTTAAATATTTAAAATAAATTTAAACATTTAAAATTCAATGATCAAAATTTTGCGTTGTTACATTCTCCCCCTCTTAAAAGAATTTTGTCCTCAAATTCCCAAGGAAGAAGGTGTCACCGAACCCTTTAGTTAAAAAACTATTAATAAAAATGAGTTATTAAACCTATTACTTAATTAATTCTCAAATATTACAGAAAATTTCGACAGCGTCTTCTTTGTGCAGCTCGATCGGAACAACTACAAATTGCCTCTGCTGGCCCCGAACCAATAAAAGAAAACAAAAACTAAGTGGACTCCCATATCTGGGGCATAAAATCATCAACTAATTCCAATTAGTAAATCTACTACGTACCTTTTTCCATTTAATTTATATTTTTGCAAGCAGTTTATTATCTCGATGCAGATGCAGGTGCGCAAGAAGTCAAGTAGAAATCTCTTGCTTTCATGTACTTACATAATCCAAAAGAGAGTCATACTAATAATAGAGTAATATACCAGCTATATCTATCATAAATTCAAATAGCATAAGCAATATAACATTCATAGGAAACAAGGCAATATGGTGCAAATAATAATAATGAAGCAATCCTACATGCAAAAACTAGCATGACATAAATCTACATACAACTCTAGTATTAAATAAAGCTACATACAACCAAAAAGCAACATATCAACCATATGCAATAAAATACAGAGAAAACTCTGAAATCAAAACTGCACATCTAATCTTTCCAAAAGAAAAAAAAAATTAGAACTAAATACCCACATTCAAAATATATTTCCAAATTTACTTTGAAGAGAATTAAATCAAAATCAAAATCAATTATGACAACGAGAGGGCTCTCCATACCAAAGCATGGTATTACTCTAGAATAAAACAACATGGAGCATCCAATGGTATACCCGTTCCTCCTAAAACAACAACTAAAGTAAATAAGTATACCTGGCGAGTCTCCCGAATTGGAAAACCCCTAATTGCCCAAATTTAGTCATAATAAAAACATTTGAAAAATCACTTCAAAATATTTTTTTCAAACTTTCTGAAATATGAACACTTCATCAATATATTTTTTTCAAAACAATATTTTTTATTATTCCTTTCACAATTTCTTTCGAAACTATTTTTTTCAAAAGCATCTGGATGTATGTCCTAATAAACAATAATTCAAAAACTTTTGTTTGTAAATTCACACTTTATAAACTATGGTATATAAATCACACAACCAACCAATCAAATCTAATTAAATTCCGCAAAGGAATAAGCTAACACTATCAATCAATCAAATTTCATTAAGGAAAAATCTAACACTTAACATTATTTAAAATGTCAAATGACTAACAACCAAATATAGAATTTTGCTTAAGTTCACAAATTTTCTTAAGTCACATACTAAGTATACAGTTATACTTAAGTCCATATGATATACATAAATCATTTGTACGCTATATTTGATCTGATCACTTGCTCGGATATATATACTTCTATATTCGAACTAGTATCGTTCACTCAACCTCCATTAGAGCGGACTCCGATCAGTTTTCTTGATTAGAAACTTCCGTTCTCCATGCATAGCCATATACTATGATAGAAAACTTCAGTATCATATCGAGAATCTGAATCAAGTGTTCGCTGACAAGAATCAAGTGAGAAACCCTTTTTCGGACTGGTGAGAACCACCTGAAGTTATGTATTCAAATCTTAGACCAAGAACCATGCGAATAAAATGGTCTATGTATAATTTTCATACTTAATTCGATTGGTTTCTTTATTATACCAATCTCTTTCTAAATCACTCATATTTTCCATTTAGTATTTTACTCAACACTAAAATTATTTTACGAATTACTTCATAAATTTTTGACGAAGTTTATAAATATTTTACAAACACAATTATTTATTAAACAACAGATAAAAGCTTACTCTATTTAATTTACTTGTATAATACTCTTCTGTCCTAAGAGTATACACATAACACCAATTTTATTTTATTTATTTGTTATTTACTTTTATTTTTCTCAAAATTTAATTGGAAGTCCAAACACAATATAGGTCTTTAAAACTGGGTCAACCCTTCAACCCTTAGAGTGCTCTATGGAAAAATGTCCATAGGTTGGCTTAATATCACTAAATAGTTTATATAACTTAGATGATTAACAAAACTATGGTTTTAATAAGACAATGTTTATCAAAACCTCCCTATCTAATTTAACCCATTCAAAACTTGAGTTAAATTATTTCTTTTCAATCCAAGTGTTTTAAACTTTTCATTTATAAAATTATTATTCAAAATAACTTTTATGTTAAACTAGTTTCCTTTAAGGGAACCTAAGACTAATTACCCAAGTATTTACTTCAAAACCCAATTTTTTGAGAACATACTACATTTTTTTTATGAAATAACTTCAACCATTTATTTTCTAAAACTCATTTTGGGTTTGTTTGGGTTTGAACTCATTTTGACTGCACAATGATAAGGAGAGTAATTTACTAAGTACCCCACAATGTTTGCCTAAGCAAATATCTGATCGTCACTTAGAAGATTATTCAGATTACCACAAAACTAGTCGAAAAGTTTTCCTCCGAATTATCCTAAAGAAAATGCATTCCATTTAAATTTCTCTTCCTAAATATTTGTATTTTAGAAATACTTCCAAGTATTACCACTATATATATATTTTTCAAAAACCTTTCAAAATTATTTCAAACAACTCCGAGATTTAAATTCAAAATTCCTTTTTAAAATACACATTTCATAAATCAAATTTATATAAAATTACATTTATATAGAATCATTTCATATTATAATAATTGCCCTTTATTAAATAAACTTTTCTCAAATGTTTATTCTCTATATGTCTTATCCTACCATTTAGATTATTTTAAACAACCTTTATTAAAAGATTACTTTAACTTAACATTTATTCAGAACACCTTGTAGTCAAAATTGTAAAATTTAATTCACCAGGGTTTCGTTTTAATGTACTTACAATTATCAAACAATATATGCTCATAAACTAGTTGAGCATGGATTAACAATCAACAAACAATAGTCAATGCTCCTAAATTAATCAACCATGACTAATCAAACAACGGTGATAATTAATAAATATTATCACTTTCAAACAAACAAACACACTCTATAACTATATTAATTTTTTGAAAATTATTACTTTATATATATATATAAAATAGAGGTAAAATATTTCATTTACCAAATTTTCAAAAATTAATATCGTGTCTGTTTGTCTTGTTTAAGTGTTTAAAAATCGCTTTGACAACGTCGCATTCTACATTCTCGACCTGAATTCATATACCACTCGATTGATCAATTAACACAATACGTATTTATAGCATTAACAAATACGCTCTCGTATATATAATACTCTCAAGCTCATTCTAAGGTGTTACTTACCCTATCTCTAATGAGTTATTCATTCTAGGGCATTACTAACCCTATCTCTAATGAGCCATACCCTACCAAAGCCAAGGTTCTCGCTTAACCTTCAGCTCTGATACCAAATTGTAACGACCCGCCTTTTTAACTATCAAAAGTCGACACCGAATACATCCACGGTATTCAAATGCCGAACATCCAATCGCCGAAATGGAAGATTGTTAGGGTAAAATAAAAAGCAAAGAACAAAGAACAGGGAAATCAGAATCTCATAGTGGAATCGATAACATATAATATAACAAAAACAATAAAAACTGTCACTCTAAAATATAAGGTGAAAAGTATGACTAGATCCTTTTCATATAAGCGATATCATTTACGGAACTACTTTTCCATAACTGAAACGAATTTTACTTTTAAACCTAACTTTACTTTTTTTAAACATTTGATTCGCATTTGGACTTGATTTTCACAATTTCAACTATTGTAAAATACTTTAAACATACTCTTTTATAACTTTAAAATCATGTTAATTTTTCCAAGGAAGACAAATCAAATTTAAAATCTTTTATTAAATTTAAAACACATTAATTACCCTGAGAGATAATTAATCACATTTATAATCTTTTATAAATTTAAAACAACATTAATTATCCCGAAAGACAATTAATCACATTTAAAATCTCTTTTAATAAACTAATAAATTATCTTTATTAAAACAGTTAATTATCTCAAAAACACCTTTGTTTAATCAGTAAATTAACTTCTAAACCTTATTAAATCAGTTCACTAACTTTAATACATTAAATTGGTTAATTAAATTTAAAGCATTTTTATTAAATTAACTTTAATCACTTTTATTAAATCAATTAATTAACTTAAATACCTTTGTTAAATTAATTAATTAACTTAAAATATTATTACTTAAAATGATTAATTACATTCAAATACAATTAATCAGAATGACTACTTAAATTTCAAATATCATACTTAGAGAGATTGACTAAATTTAAATGTCATTAATTAAAATGATAAAAAAAATTTTTTGCAGAGTAAGCGGGGTTGAAAACTGGGCCCCTACCAGATTTATTGAAAATAAAAGAGAGTACAAACAAAATAAAAGAAAAAATACAGACCAAAAAAAAGAAACGAAGCTACGGTATCCATGGTTTGATTTGATGGTCCAAAAATTCATGCTTACTTGCTCTCATACCATCTAATATTTCATGCTTCAGAGCAGCCCAAAGCACAAGCACAGTCCTGCATTTTCCTTCAAATACCCTTTTGTTCCTCTCACCCCACACAAGTTTCATCAATTTTTTAAGAATGAAGAAAAAGTATGATCTTCTCACATTATTCCACTTGGTTGCAGTTAAAATCAGGGACCACTGTTCAGAGAAGAGAACAGGAACAACAACTATCCCGATCTTGATCATCATATCACTCCATAGCTCGAGAACTAATGGGCATTCAAAGTATATGTGTTGAGCAGTTTCAGCATAGGCATCACACAAGATACAAATGGTGGGAACGAACATTCCATAGTCAACAAGTTTCGTTCTTGTTAGAAGGGCATCATTAACACACTTCCAGAAGAACAAATTATCTCTGCTAGGAGAAATATCATTGCAAGTTGCTCTGTACCATTTGCATTCAGGCATATTGGCAACACCATGAAGTAATACGTAAACACTGCGAATTGAGTGTGGACTGCCATTCCAAAGGACTGTTTCCTGGTCTTGGAAGACATACGTATTACAAGCTAGATTCTTCCAGTAGGACCTAACAGTTTGATTGCTGCAATATGGAAGGCACAACTTGCCATCCACTATATGATCAAAAGCTTTGGCATTTATGCTAACTCCAGATTGGAACTTTTCCTGAGAGTTGAAAATGGAATCAAGTATTACGCCTTTGCAGATCCATGGGTCGTTCCAGAAACTGCAACCACTCAAGGCAGTGAGTTTTATCTGGATAAGAGGCTTAAATATATCTCTCAATTTCAAAATGTTCCTCCAAATCCAGCTGCAAGACTGAGGAACATCCATTTGCCAAAAATTCTTGGATCCAATATTATGCACAAGACACCAACAAACCCATAGAGAGTCCTTCCCGTTCAAGATGGCATTGAAGTGAGTACTATAAGCGGCCCTATTCCAAACCGGAAGGTTGATGATGCCAAGACCACCTTTGCTGTATGGCTTCTCAAAAGCTTTGAATGAACATGGAAACGGCTTCCTAGCATGGATGGAACCAAACCAGAAGAATCTAAACATTGCAGATCTGACCATATTCAAAAGTTTAGTTGGTAAAATGAAGGCCCTAGCCCAGTAGATCATCATAGATAGACTAACAGATTTAGTGAGTGTGAGCCTGCCTGCTTGAGACAGAAATCTGGTGGACCACCTCTCCATGGTTGAAGTAATTTTAAGAAATAAAGGTTGGCAATCAGCAAGGGTTACCCTAGAGGAACATAGAGGCAACCCAAGGTACGTCATGTCATGATGCATGATTTGCATCCCTGCTATAGAAGAAAGAACTTGACTTTGAACAGGAGAAACTCCAACAAATAAAATGCTCGACTTATGAGTATTTAACTCAAGACCAGTCATCAGATAGAAACTATGAAGAGCTCGTCTAATGGATTCAAGAGACTGATGGTTGGGCTTGGTGAATAACATGATGTCATCAGCGAAGAGAAGAGATGTTATCTGGGAGTCTTTGCACTTTGAATGGAAGTGGATTTGTCTGGTCAGATACAGAGGCTTTAAGTAGCATGTAAAGACTTCCATAACCAAAATGAACACATAGGAAGAGAGCGGGTCGCCCTGTCTAATTCCTTGCTTGGAGACAAAATAAACAAAGTTAGCTCCATTCAAGATCAGAGTGAATGAAGGAGTGGAGATGCATTTATATATCCATGCAACAAACACTTTAGGAAACCCCATTAGGGACATTGTTCTGACCACAGTAGTCCACTGTATGCTATCATACGCTTTTTTGAGATCAAGTTTGAGCATAGCTCCTTGTGTGGCATTAGCACTGCTATATCCTTTTAATAGTTCATGAGCAAGCATGACATTATCTAGGATGTTCCTATTAGGCAGAAAGGCAACTTGGTTCTTAGAGATGATTCTCACAAGCACAGCAACAAGACGGGTGGCAATGATCTTTGAAATACACTTGTATATAACGTTACAACAGGAGATGGGTCTAAAGGATGAAACAGTAGAAGGGTGAAAGCCTTTGGGGATTAAAACAAGATTTGTGGCATTGACAGATTTAAGAAGCTTGAATTTGTCAAAAAAGTTGTGAATAGCCAAGCAGAATTGCACACCAACAATATCCCAAGAAGATACGAAGAACTGTACGTTGAAACCATCAGGTCCACCACTCGAGTTTTTGTTCATTGAAAAGAGAGCATTCTTTATTTCGAGATCAGTAACTTTTTCCACTAGCCAAGCAGCTTCAATCCTATTAACTTGGGGCAAGGCAATAGTAGAAAGTTCATCCAAATGAGGCTTAAAGTTTTTATCATTCCCAAGCAGGCCAGAAAAATGCTTATGAAAGGCTCTGATCACAGTCTCAGGAGTAGAATGCAGGATCCCTTCATCATCATGTATCGAATATATATTGTTATTTGATTGTTTGGCTTTGAGGGTGGCATGGAAAATATTAGTGTTCCTATCACCATCCAAAGCCCACTTGATTCTTGACTGTTGCTTTTTCATATCTCGTTCAGTATCCAAGGCTTGTCTAAGCTCAAGAAAGAGTTCAGCTTCCTTGGTAGCAAGAACTGCTATATCAGGATGAGCCATCATCATTACTTGTGCTTCCCTGTGCTGTTCCTTAAGAATGGTTGATCTGAGGTTGCCGTTACCAAACTTTTGTTTTTCCCAAACTCTTAAAGCATCCTTAATTGCTCTTAGTTTCCTGCAAAAAATATACATAGGGTTTCCAAAAAATTGATTAGGCCACACAGTTTGTATTATTGAGTTAAATTCAGGATCAAGGATCCAAGAATTAGAAAATTTAAATCCTCTTTTAACATCATGGAGCTTCCTACCAGAGGATATGATTAGAGGTGAGTGGTCAGATAGAATTGAAGGAGGAAGAAAGGTGGTTAGATCAGGCCAGGAAGAAAAGGCTTTGAAATTAGAGAATGAATGATCAATATTTGAAAATGTTCTAACTCCACTTCTAGAGCGATTGTTCCAAGAAAATAGGGCGCCTTCCCTATGAATAGGAATGAGAGAAGAATCATAAATAGCAGTGTTTAAGGGATAAATATCATTAAGCAAAAGAGGACGACCACCATGCTTGTCAGACAAGGCAAGGCAGCAGTTGAAATCGCCAACTACAATCCATGGATGCGTTTCCTGTCTAAGAGCAGGGATCAAGGTGAGGAGAGATTGTCTTGTGGCTTGAGAGTTTGATGCATACACAAAGGAGATATAAAAGGAGGTAGGGGGATTATGGTACTTAGCATGGAGATGCATAATCTGAGCAGTGGCATGAATGAGATCAAGAGATAGGACTAAAGGGTTATGAAGAATCATAATTCGACCATAGCTAGCTTCAAGAAGGTTATGCGTCAGAGTCCAAGATGGGTTGACATAATGTGCAACAGAAATCGTAAGGGGAAGATTTAGTTTAGTTTCAAGAATTGCAAATATCGACAAATGATGCGAAGTGATTAATTGCTTTACATGGTCCAACTTAACGAAGTTGTGATAGCCTCTAATATTCCATGAACCAATGTTGTGCAACATTATTAAACTAGAGATTGATGAGTAAGTTCTCTCATGCTCCTTGTTACAGGAGATTCTGATCGGGATGAGACGTGGTTTTGCTTCTGTGGTTTTCTTTTGTTCCTGATGCCAGCATTCGAGCATGGAACACGATTAGAATCTCCATCTTCACAAGGCATCAAGGGGGGAGATTTCCATCCTGGAATGGTTCCAGTGAATACATAAGATTGCCTTGAAGAAGTTTGATTTGAATTCGAAGATGGTGATGGGAGAGTTTTGGGAAGAGGTTGTGAAGTTGTTTTCATTGTGATTACCATATCTGTAATCTGCTTTTGTAAGGCCAGACAAAAGGGTTCATCAGGGTCATTTTCAGGGAGAGGAAGGAAATTGTGTTGTGAAGGGGGAATGGGGTTATCTAATGTTGCTACAGATCCAAGGTGGTTCATACAGAGGGGCCCGGGTTCAGAAGGCATGGTGTGTGTTTCATGCGCGACAGATATACTGCACATATCTGTGGTGACATTATGAACATTGCTTAAGGGTAATTCAGTAACAGTTTCAACATTCTTATTTCATTTAACTGATCTATGTATCTGCTCACTGCAGACCACTTCATCAACATGAGTAATTGTTTCTTCATCATGTTCCTTCTCACTAGTTACTTCATTCTCTTCTCCAGTTTCATCATTCAACCCAAACAACAACTCATATCTGTTGTGGGAAAGAGGTACCTCATGCTCCTTCTCTGTCATACAATTTTGAGATTTACTAACATTTAGCTCAAGTTCACCCGGACAGACCGATCCTTTTTGCATTTGCTCTACAATGGAAATAACAGGTTCAGCAACAGGAAGCTTGATAACATTCAATTCCGATATTTCACATGGGGAAGGTTCTTTAGAATTACTTTTCCTTTTTGCTACTTTCTGCCAAACTTGTTTACTTTTCTTATGTGTTGTGCCTACTCCAATATTTAGTTTAGCTACTTCCTGATTGTTACTCTTTAATCCAGCTTCATCATTACAGTTAGCTTTATCTGCACATAATTTGAGGCAAGCAATGTCCACATGACCAAACTCCTTACATTCATTACATATGTCAGGCCTCCACAAATAATTGACTTTGACAACTTGAGTAGAACCATCTAGTAATTTGACAGGGAACTCATCAACTAATTTTCGATCAGGGGAAACATCAACAAGACATTTCGCATATCCAATCCTTTCTAGCTTCTCAGTGGACGTATCCATGCATAAAAGTTTTCCAATTCTGGAAGCTAGCCAGTTGATACCAATATGTGACCAAGCATAGATAGGGATGTTTGAAAGTTTTAGCCATACAGGAACAGTTCTGATAGAACTGCAAATATTACCTATTGATGGATCCCAAGCTTTAACTATGAAAATTTTGTTCCTAAGGAAGATAGGATCAGCTTCCAGTATTCTCCTTCTGTCCTCCACACAAGACAGATTGAACAGGAACAAACTTCCATCAGATTTAACTACAATCTCACCTTTCAACTTCCACAATTTCTTCAGATGATTGATAACAGTGAGATAAGATAGGGGTTTATCAAGAAAGAATCCCACCAACCATTCTCTCCATATTTCAGTTCCAGCCTTAATAACAACATCAAGAGGAACTAGAGCATGGCCATCGAAAACAAGGGGAAAATCGACAGGGGAAAATTGCCCAGCGTTACGGGGTTTGGTTTTGAAAAGAGAAGACCATGTGGGAGAAGCAACCGGAGGTTGAGGGATGGACGAGACAGGAGGAGGTTGAGGGATGGACGAGACAGGAGGAGGTTGAGGAATGGACGAGACAAGAGGAGGGGGAACAGGGGGAGGTAAGGCTGGTGGGGAAGATGGCAGAGGACAGGTACGTGAAGATGGTGAGAGAATTGGTGAAAGTATGGGAGGAACAGGTAGAAGGACAGTTTGAAAAGATGGGGAGTGGGGGGGGGGACAAGGGCGGGAGCAGCCATAATGACGAAAAGAACACTACAAATGATAAATTAGATTCAAACATCTTTAAATTAAACGATAAACTAAATTAAAAACATTATTAATTAAAATAATTAATTAAACCTAAATATCATTATTTAAAATGGTTAATTACTTTTAAACATCATTAATTAATATGATTTTTAAACTCAAATATCATTAATTAAAATGATTAACTACTTTTAAAATGTCATTAATTAAAACAATTTATTAAATTCAAATAATCACTAATTAAAATGATTGATTAAATTAAAATATCATTAATTAAAATGATTAATTAATTTTGAACATCTAATTTTATGAAAATACAAGCTCAAGTTCAACATACACAAAGGGTTTAGGAGAAGATATTCAATAATTGACGATATAGAGAAAATTGCTATAATGATACTTAAACAATTTAAATAGAATATCACGGTTAATTTCAACTAAACCTCAATATAAGCAACAAATGGAAATAAATAATTATTATTGGCGAGAAACCCCTTAGGGCCTCTCTAGAAATATTTCCTCCAAAACAATGGTTATGGACAATATATATAATCGTATAGGTTCACTACAATTAAGTTAATATGCTATCCGTTTTCTAAAATGGGATTTTAACCATACAATCAAACAAACAACAACAACAATATCTAAACTATCAGCCAAGCATTCAACAATAAATCTATAGCATCATAGATATTATATAGCTAATTTAAAGGTGAGTAAACTCACAGAAATTCCAGTGGACGCTTTCGCATTTCAGTCTAAAATCGAATGACATTAGATTTTAGCCTGAAATTCAACTAGCTCCAAATCCAACGATTCTATTTCCAAAATGAAGATAATGCTGACACTAGTCCAAAAGCGACTAACCGCATCAGAATCTGACCGCGTTTGAAATTGATATTAAATTTATAAGTTTTGAGAATCTATTTTAATAATTAATTACCAAACACACTTTTATTATAAAATTACCCTCATCTATTTCTTCCCCAAAAACAATTCGTGCATAACCCGTACACATTCCCAGTGCATAGCCCAAACCATGCTATGCATCTCCACCGCCAATCTCCTCCATTTCTTCATGAATTCGAAATCCGACTTCGCCAAACAATCACTCTTCGTGCGAGCTTCCCTATGCACCCGACCACCACGACCCTGCATCACCCGAGCGAATTTCGACCTGGGCCTCGAGTGCTAACCGTACAAATGATGGACTCCTCCTAAGGTGACCGGACCTCCCCACAAAATCACCACCACCTATCTTTGCCCCGAAAAACCCAATGCAACCTTCCGATTCACCTCTCGATGCCTCAAACTTCAACCCAATCAAGCTCTAGTTCGGCCATTGTTTGATGTGATTTTTTGTTTGATGATAACAAACATATATCAATTTATATATGTGTTTGCAGATTGTACTATACACATATAGGAATAAATATTCATATTGAATAATAATACTATTGCACAGAATTTATATAATTCAATCAGTTTTTTTTATTCAACATAATATTTTATTTCAACACATTTACAGTACAAAGTTTTCAGCTCTCTCTATATACATACACTAGTTTCATACATTTCACATTTACATTTTCTTTCTCACTACAACACTCAACACTTAGTTTTTCACTCTGTCTACACATCTGCATCTATCTGCATTGTCCAGCTCCAGTTCTTGTCCTATCTCCTGTACCTGTACAATTAGCAACTACAGCAGTAATCTGAAAATAAAAAAAATTTGAATTTGCAAAAATATATAAATTTGTTTTTATTGGTGCCTCAGATATATGGGTTATTGTCATCATTTTTGATTGTGTAATATCTGTGCATATCAGTATTCTTATCAGGGACAGGTAATCGTGAGTGGCTGCAATACACACGTGTACATTTATACATGTGTGCATTGCCTCGCCAACCCATGAGCACAGTCAACAAAATCAACTGCAACAATGCAAACTACAGACCTGAATCCAGACTATATGAAGGCTATGCATCACTGATACACTATGTCACAAGACCACATACAAGCAACATGGACAATAACCAACACAAGGCATGGCACACTAGAGTATGTAGTGCAGCAAAGTGAAGATGCAACTTAACTCAACTCGAAGACTGGACACTACTCACTACAGTCACCAGTGGAATGAAAACCAGACATGAGTTCAAATGCAGTACAACGAGAAGTCTAAATTCAATTCAAGTCAAACCAGTGAACAACATATCAACAAGGCATCAAGTATACACATCTCAATGCATCACAGTGCAATAAAATACAAGTGTCGACTAGACTGCACATTCAAGTGCAAGCCTCAAGTAAATATGAATATGCATATATCATGAAACAGCAGTTATAAAAAGGTACATGTCGAGTATGCTATAGACATGCCGAAGTCAATAAGCACAAAGAAAGGAATCAGTGACAGGATGAACAAAATCCGAGAGTATATGCAGAACTACTCCATACAGAGATGTACAAGGTGATAGCACATATATTCATACATGAATGCATATATATACATGCAAGCAATCAAGTTCAGTAGCCCCAACAAGTATATCAGTCAGAAATATCATCACCGAAGACAACAGGGAATGAAAGAACTGCAGACATGGTTATCAAGCTACAACAGATCAAGTGACATGATGAAGCAGTGCTAACTCAAATGAGCAAGTGCAACAGAGAATAACATCAATGCATAAATGAATACAGAACATCAAGATGAACCAGACAAGATATAACAACAAAACAGCAATGAACTCGATCAGACATAGCATGTACATGAAGACTAAATGAAACAATGCAACTGTATGCAAAAAGTCTCAAAGCAAATGCAAAGTTAAAGTTTAATGAAGTCAATCACAACATCACAATCAAGTGCAATGAAGACTACAACATACTCAAGTGATTGAAACTGCGAGAAGCACCAAATGAGCTTCAACTATATACAAATGCAAACCCAAAGGTACATGACTCAAGAACAATAGCATGAAGACATCAAGCAAATGGAATCAGACTCAAGTCAGAGGACAGGGAAGTAATAACAGCAAACCAAAGGTCATCAAGAAATTACAAATTCGAAATCAATGCAGTTATGATCGAGTCAAAGTCAAATTAAGTCAAAGTCGTGACCAAAGAATATGATGAACAAGTCAGAGACGAGGTGGATAAGTATCGAACAGTTCAAATTCAATACCGTGGTGGCCAAATATATTGACCAAGCAAAGAATCAAAACCATGTGAATCAAGCTACCAGGAAATATACATGGAAAGATTTTTTCTACGGAAAAAGAAACAAATCAGAAGATTTGGTCAAGAAATCAAATATGGCAAACAAATCCTGGCAATGCAAAACATACAGAAAAGATTTTATTTCCATATTTGAGCAAAGAATTCGAATGCATTTATGGACCAAGGAATAAAATCCAAATTTCCTGCTATAGAAACGAAAATAAATTCCAGAACGAAATCAACAATTCAAATCTCAAAATTGTGGAAATATCCAAAGTCGTGGGTACTAAGTAAAAAATTCGAATCGTATATACCCAAAAATGTCGCAACTAAATCAGGGAAATATTCAACGACGTGGAGGCCAAGCAAGAGATCAAATCAGACGAAAATCAAGGATTTCGTATCCTATATAAAGCCACAATCATCATCGACAAATTCAGGAATCGAGTTCAAGCATTCAACTAGGAGAGCAAAAAGGCATAAATTACATACCAGAGTCAAAGTCGAACTCGATCAAATCGAGGAGCCGTCTTTGAATTGAAGAAGGAGTCGACTGCCGAAGCAAGACTGAGAAAAATCAATTGCAATCAATCAACTACCCATCGGCTTCATCGATTTACTCCAAGCCCTAATTTAGTTGCAAAGAGGAACAAACGAAGATTAACAAAGCCGCCATTCTCAAAGAAAAAGGAATGGGCCAACATAAATAAAAAGGAAGAAAGGGATTTTTCTTTATCACTTATTTGGGCCGGTCTTTTTTTATTGTGTTATTTTGGCTTTAATTTACAAAGGGCTTAGGATATTTAAATTAGGGTTTTTGAGTTGTTTTTGTTTTTATTTTCTGTACTTTTCGAATCAAATCTGGGTAAATCACCACCTAGGATTTAGGTTGTGTCAGATTGTCTAGTTAGGATTAGTTCAGTAAGCAGGGTTTGCGAGTTTGCAAAACTCTATAGGAGGTAGTAGGGTTTGCGAGTCTGTTAGAGTGTTTGTAAGCGGGAGACTGTTTAATTCTAATAGAAATCTGGGAATGCAGCAGTAGGCAGGGGTTGCCGAAGCTGGGTAAATTTTGTGTGTGATTTACTTTTCAGCATATTTACTTCTCTGCAGTTTTTGTGTGTGTTTAATTCGAGAAAATTTGCTATAACCCTATTCACTCCCCCTCGGGGTTAATCTAGATCCTACAAGTGGTATCAGTGCCCGGTATTTTTCTTTAACTCTAGAGTCATGAATCCACCAAATAATGCTTTTTCTGAGGGGCAATCTAGTGCTAGGCCACCCATGTTTAATGGGAATGATTATGCTTATTGGAAAGTTAGGATAGGTATTTATCTTAGTTCTGTTGATTATAATGTTTGGGACATTATTGAAACTGGCTATAAATCTCCCACTATAACTGTTGGTGATACTGAGATTCCTAAACCTAAGGATAGATGGGTCGCTAACGATAAGAAATTAAAAACTACAAATGCTAAAGCCATGAATGCTTTGATCTGTGCTCTTGATAAAAATGAATTTAATAGAATTTCTCATTGTAAAACTACGTAGGAAATTTGGCATACCTTGGAGGTGACACACGAAGGAACTTCTCAAGTCAAGGAGTCTCGTCTAGCCCTATTCACTAATGAATATGAGAACTTTGTGATGGACAAAGGCGAGATCATAAAGGACATGTTTGGACGCTTTTCAACTTTGGTGTACAATGCTAGAGCGCTTGGGAAGGTATTCACTGAGGTAGAGCTTGTGAGGAAGGTGCTACGAGTCTTACCGATGAACTTTGAGGCAAAAGTCACAGCAATACAAGAATCGAAAGATCTGAGTAAACTAAGCATGGAGGAGTTGGTCGGCAACTTGATGACATATGAGCTTGAGCTAAAAACAAAGGAGGAATGCAACAACTCCGAATCAAAGAAGAAGACGATTGCCTTAAAGAGAAAAGAAGAGAGCGATGAAGAAGAAGAAGATCAAATTGAAGAGCTTGCAATGGCTATCAATAATCTTAGAAAATGGTCAAGATTCGGGCCACGCAAGAAGAAAACAAGTGGTAATAGGTCAAAAGATTCTGACAGTTCCGATAATGAATTGACTTGTTATAACTGCAAGAAGCCTGGCCACTTCAAACAAAAATGCCCACTTCTCAAAAACAACAAAGGAAAGAAAAAGAAGGCCTTTGCAGCAACTTGGGATGATGAAGAAGGAGAGGAAGTTTCGAATAATAGCTCAGAGGAGGCTAATTTGTGTCTTATGGCAAAATCAGATTCAGAAGAAAGCTTAGAGGAATCTAGTGAGGTAAGTGACTATTCTTATAAAGAACTTGTTTTGATGTGTTATGATCTTACTAAAACAATTGATACTCTTGAATCTAAAATTGAAAAACTGAAATCTGATAAGAGAGAACTTGTCCATGAAAATACTAGGTTAGAAACTGAACTTGAAAATATTCAAAACCTAGACTGTAAAAAATGTAAAATTTTAGATTCAGAATTATCAAAACTTAAGAATAGCTTTGAGAATCTTGAAAAAGAAAACTTGAGTCTTAAGGAAACCATTGACACTAGGAAAAAGGATTTTATAAATAGATGCACCTCACTTGTGACTGAAAACACAACACTAAAAACCAAAGTCCAAAATCTTGAGAAAACTCTGACTAACTTTTCAAGAGGAGAAAAATCATTCAACATGTTATTGGGAAATCAACTTTTTGCTAACAACAGAAAAGGACTAGGCTTTGGGAAAACACAAGTTGATGATAATGCAAAAGGTAAGAATGTCTTTACTAGATGTGAAATAATTGGACATCGTGTTGAAAATTGTAGTCATAGGAACAAGAACACAAAATTTATACAAGTTTGGGTTCCTAAGAATTCTACAAACAAATTTCATGTCTATTGGAACAAGAATGAAAGGACAAAACAAGTTTGGGTTCCAAAGGGATTGTTTATTCACAATGCTTCAGTCACTAATATCATTGGACCTAAGAGTTTCTCTAGGTCATCCTCCTCTCTCTTTATGTAGGTTTGTTGGCGGGCTAAGGAGCAACAAGAATGGTTTCTAGATTCAGGTTGTTCTAGACATATGACAGGTGACAAATCGAAGCTCCTTAGCCTAGAGAATTTTAAAGGTGGAAATGTAATTAGAAACATTTGCTCCAGTTGCTAGGTTAGAAGCCATTAGGATTTTGCTAATTTTTGCATGTTATAAGGGTTTCAAACTTAAACAAATGGATGTAAAAAGTGCTTTTCTAAATGGTGATTTAAAAGAAGAAGTTTTTGTTGAACAACCCCTGGGTTTTGAAAATCATGATTTTCCAAATCATGTGTATAAACTAGAAAAAGCATTATATGGTCTTAAGCAAGCTCCTAGAGCTTGGTATGACTGCCTTTGTACATATCTTTTGGAAAATGGCTTTAAAAAGGGGAGTGCTGAGACGACACTGTTTCTATTACATAAAGGAAGTGATTTTTTAATTGTTCAAATTTATGTGGATGATATCATTTATGGTGCTACTAATGAACTCTTGTGCGAGAAATTTGAACAAGTCATGCAGGCTAAATTCGAGATGAGCTTGGAGAATTGAAATATTTTCTTGGATTTCAAATCAAGCAAAGCAGTGATGGTATTTTCATTTCACAATCCAAGTATGTGTTGGAACTGTTGAAAAAATTTGGAGTTGAGAACTTCAAACCATTGAGAACTCCTATGAGCCCATCAACAAAGTTGGACAAAGACGAGAAAGGAGTTGTTGTTGATCAGAAGAAATATCGAGGGATAATTGGTTCACTTCTCTATCTTACTGCTTCTAGACCTGATATTATGTTTTCTGTGTGTTTGTGTGCACGTTTTCAATCTAATCCTAAAGAATCTCATTTGAAAGCCACTAAACGAATTTTGAGATATCTTTCACACACACACAAATTTGGACTATGGTACCCTTCTTGTGAAAATTTTGATTTAGTTGGTTATTCTGATGCTGATTATGTTGGTTCATTGGTAGACAGGAAAAGCACCAGTGGGACATGTTTCATGCTAGGACATTCATTAGTTTCATGGTCAAGTCGAAAACAAAATTGTGTTGCATTATCCACCACTGAAGCAGAATATATTGCTTTAGGAAGTTGTTGTGCTCAAATTTTATGGATGATGCAAACTCTTTCTGATTTTGGCTTAGTTTATAAACAAGTTCCATTAAAATGTGATAGTAAAAGTGCAATAGACTTGTCAAATAATCATGTTCATCATTCACGCACAAAACACATTGATGTGAGACACCACTTTCTTAGATATCACATTGCTAAGGAAGACATTTGCATTGAACATATTTCAACTGAGATTCAACTTGCTGATATTTTCACAAAACCCCTCCCCGAAGATAGATTTTCCAGATTACATTTGGATTTGGGGATTATAGAAATTGACTAATCATTTTCCATTTTTTGGTTGAAATATTCTTGGATATTTATTTTCAACTTCAATTTCTAGGATTCAAACCAGTTTTGGATATTATTCAAAGATTGATTCGAATATGGTATTCAGTAGTGGAAATATGTTTTGTTTTATTTCTTTTCAAAATAAAAAAAAATTCATAATATAATTAACTTGGTAACTTATTCCACGATCATTTCTATTTCTACCATCTTTCTATCATTCATAATGGTTTTGTAAAATGAGAAGAGTGATTTCTTTTAAAATTTAAAAATATATATCATGCATCCATTCTCATTTAAAAGTCCTTATGGTTATGCATGGATGGAGCATGTGAGTGAATTATTTTACCATCATTCCATTCTCATTTAAAAGTCCTTATGGTTATGCATGGATGGAGTATGGTAGCTAAGTATTTTTCTAGTCTCACTTAAAAGTCCGGATGCTTAGACTAATAAGTAACTGCTAATCCCATTTAAAAGTCCTTATGGTTATGCGTGGTTAGTAAGTGCTTATTTTTGTGCTTAAAATGTCAAATTATTTTTAAAATTTCTCTCTTCTCATTATATAAAAACCGAATAATCAATCCATTCTCTACAATGTGGAACTTGTTAACTCGTTATGATATATTATGATTTTTCTTTGTTTTGCATTTGTTTTTACTTAAAAAAAAATTCTTTTTCCACTACTGTTCCATTAGTTTTGTCAGTCTTTTGATGATAACAAAAGGGGGAGAAGAACAAGATTTTAATAAGAAAGTAAATATTTTTGGAATACTTCAACAAATTTGTTAAATGTTGTTAGTTAATTTTCTTTAGTTCTTTTATTCTTCTGTAATGTTCTAAATCTTCTAAATAGGGAGTGGTCTTACTTGTAGGGGGAGCATTCATATAAGGGGAGCTAAATATTTCATGCTCAAACACATTTATTAGAATTTCAAAATCTTTAATATATATGTTTGTCATCATCAAAAGGGGGAGATTGTTTGATGTGATTTTTTGTTTGATGATAACAAACATATATCAATTTATATATGTGTTTGCAGATTGTACTATACACATATAGGAATAAATATTCATATTGAATAATAATACTATTACACAGAATTTATATAATTCAATCAGTATTTTTTATTCAACATAATATTTTATTTCAACACTTTTACAGTACAAAGTTTTCAGCTCTCTCTATATACATACACTAGTTTCATACATTTCACATATACATTTTCTTTCTCACTACAACACTCAACACTTAGTTTTTCACTCTGTCTACACATCTTCATCTATCTGCATTGTCCAGCTCCAGTTCTTGTCCTGTCTCCTGTACCTATACAATTAGCAACTACAGAAGTAATATGAAAATAAACAAATTTGAATTTGCAAAAATATATAAATTTGTTTTTATTGGTGCCTCAGATATATGGGTTATTGTCATCATTTTTGATTGTGTAATATCTGTGCATATCAGTATTCTTATCAGGGACAGGTAATCGTGAGTGGCTGCAATACACACGTGTACATTTATACACGTGTGCACTGCCTCGCCAACCCGTGTGCACAGTCAACAAAAGCAACTGCAACAATGCAAACTACAGACCTGAATCCAGACTATATGAAGGCTATGCATCACTGATACACTATGTCACAAGACCACATACAAGCAACATGGACAATAACCAACACAAGGCATGGCACACTAGGGTATGTAGTGCAGCAAAGTGAAGATGCAACTTAACTCAACTCGAAGACTGGACACTACTCACTACAGTCACCAGTGGAATGAAAACCAGACATGAGTTCAAATGCAGTACAACGAGAAGTCTAAATTCAACTCAAGTCAAACCAGTGAACAACATATCAACAAGGCATCAAGTATACACATCTCAATGCATCACAGTGCAATAAAATACAAGTGTCGACCAGACTGCACATTCAAGTGCAAGCCTCAAGTAAATTTGAATATGCATATATCATGAAACAGCAGTTATAAAAAGGTACATGTCGAGTATGCTACAGACATGCCGAAGTCAATAAGCACAAAGAAAGGAATCAGTGACAGGATGAACAAAATCAGAGAGTATATGCAGAACTACTCCAGACAGAGATGTACAAGGTGATATCACATATATTCATACATGAATGCATATATATACATGCAAGCAATCAAGTTCAGTAGCCCCAACAAGTATATCAGTCAAAAATATCATCACCGAAGACAACAGGGAATGAAAGAACTGCAGACATGGTTATCAAGCTACAACAGATCAAGTGACATGATGAAGCAGTGCAAACTCAAATGAGCAAGTGCAACAGAGAATAACATCAATGCATAAATGACTACAGAACATCAAGATGAACCAGACAAGATATAACAACAAAACAGCAATGAACTTGATCAGACATAGCATGTACATGAAGACTAAATGAAACAATGCAACTGTATGCAAAAAGTCTCAAAGCAAATGCAAAGTTAAAGTTTAATGAAGTCAATCACAACATCACAATCAAGTGCAATGAAGACTACAACATACTCAAGTGATTGAAACTGCGAGAAGCACCAAATGAGCTTCAACTAAATACAAATGCAAACCCAAAGGTACATGACTCAAGAACAATAGCATGAAGACATCAAGCAAATGGAATCAGACTCAAGTCAGAGGACAGGGAAGTAATAACAGCAAACCAAAGGTCATCAAGAAATTACAAATTCGAAATCAATGCAGTTATGATCGAGTCAAAGTCTAATTAAGTCAAAGTCGTGACCAAAGAATATGATGAACAAGTCAGAGACGAGGTGGACATAAGGTTTTAAATCTCGGATTTTGGTCACGTCTCGTCTCGAAGAATTTAGATAGCTTATCTCGTATCGGGTGAGATCTCGAACGAGATGAGTGCATCTCGGTCGTCCATCTCGGATTTACATCTCGGTTTCTAAAATTCATTTCGGAGTTATCTCGGAGTATATGTCATGTCGAAAATTAGTTTTCATACACCTAAATTTATAATACTAGTCACTACCTTAAGGAAAACACTATGCACTTACCTTGAATATATCACACGCTTATCATTAGTAATTTAGTATGGAAAAATATCACTTGTATCATGTAAAATAAACAAATAACTAGATTTCATGAATAATGTTCAATATAATATCATATGAGATAAAGTAGACAAGAAACAAACCATAACATATGCACATTTACTTTGTTTGATCATTCACTTAACTTTCCTACACAATATAATGTCTCATTTCTACCTTTTATGATTTATAGTGCTGCAAGGGAAATCTTAATTTTATAACTTCAAATACAAAAGTCTACAAGTAGAATTAAGATATTCTATGTCTGATTATAGTATTTAATTATTAGCAAACAAAATCTCATTAAGCAACTAATAGCATAGATATTTCAAACAAATGTAGAAAATAGCATACATAGTACAAACAATTTCAAACATTTAGTAATATTATAAGAAAAGCAAAAAAATGATGTACGAATGAACATGTAATCATCAAATGAAATTAATAGATGAAAGAGAATTCCTTTATTGCTTAAAAATAAGCCTTGAGGAAAAAAATTATAGCAGCAAAGACTAAATGAAATCAAATTGGGAATCCATTTAGAACATAAAGTTAAATAAATGAAGCCCAAAATTTATAGCCGCAAAAAATAGGGTTAGGAAAAAAACTCAAGAAAGTATCGAAAAAAGAAAAATGAAATCGGATGTAAATTAATTTGGATCAGAAACCTAAATGAAAATCATAAAGTGAAATACTTACCATAATCGATGTAGATTTTATCATCTTCTTACACTTGTCACTACCATAAAATAAGAGACGAAGATTAAATGAGATTTATATAAGAAATAAGGGTTAAAAAAAGTACAATTAAGAAGGCTTAAATTAAGGTAAAGGATGAGCTAGCCCAATACGGAAAAAGAGTTGATTTTTTCCAAAATTCGAAAATTCGGCCGATATCTCGTTGTTAAATCTCGTCCGAGATACCGGACAAGATACTGAAATCTCGTCCGAGATTTGGGTCAGACGAGATTCAAACGAAATTAGTTGTTTCGAATCGCCCAGGCTTGAAAACGAGTTCTCGCCCGAGATCTCGCCCGAGATGAGCGAGATTTAAAACCTTGGGTGGACAAGTATCGAACAGTTCAAATTCAATACCGTGGTGGCCAAGTATATTAACCAAGAAAAGAATCAAAACTATGTGAATCAAGCTACCAGGAAATATACATGGAAAGATTTTTTCTACGGCAAAAGAAAAAAATCAGAAGATTTGGTCAAGAAATCAAATATGGAAAACAAATCCGGGCAATGCAAAATATACGGAAAAGATTTTATTTCCATATTTGAGCAAAAAATTCGAATGCATTTATGGACCAAGGAATAAAATCCAAATTTCCTGCTATAGAAACGAAAATAAATTCCAGAACGAAATCAACAATTCAAATCTCAAAATTGTGGAAATATCCAAAGCCGTGGGTACTAAGTAAAAAATTCGAATCATATATACCCAAAAATGTTGCAACTAAATCAGGGAAATATTCAACGACGTGGAGGCCAAGCAAGAGATCAAATCAGTGGAAAATCAAGGATTTCGTATCCTATATAAAGCCATAATCATCATCGACAAATTCAGGAATCGAGTTCAAGCATTCAACTAGGAGAGCAAAAAGGCATAAATTACATACCAGAGTCAAAGTCGAACTCGATCAAATCGAGGAGCCGTGTTCGAATTGAAGAAGGAGTCGACTGCCGAAGCAAGACTGAGATAAATCAATTGCAATCAACCAACTACCCATCGGCTTCATCGATTTACTCCAAGCCCTAATTTAGTTGCAAAGAGGAACGAACGAAGATTAACAAAGCCGCCATTCTCAAAGAAAAAGGAACGGGACAACATAAATAAAAAGGAAGAAAGGGATTTTTCTTTATCACTTATTTGGGCCGGTTTTTTTTTATTGTGTTATTTTGGCTTTAATTTACAAAGGGCTTAGAATATTTAAATTAGGGTTTTTGAGTTGTTTTTGTTTTTATTTTCTGTACTTTTCGAATCAAATCTGGGTAAATCACCACCTAGGATTTAGGTTGTGTCAGATTGTCTAGTTAGGATTAGTTCAGTAAGCAGGGTTTGCGAGTTTGCAAAACTCTATAGGCGGTAGCAGGGTTTGCGAGTCTGTTAGAGTGTTTGTAAGCGGGAGACTGTTTAATTCTAATAGAAATCTGGGAATGCAGCAGTAGGCAGGGGTTGCCGAAGCTGGGTAAATTTTGTGTGTGATTTACTTTTCAGCATATTTACTTCTCTGCAGTTTGTTTTTGTGTTTAATTCGAGAAAATTTGCTATAACCCTATTCACCCCCCCTCTAGGGTTAATCTAGATCCTACAGCCATTAAATGTTGAACTCCACACAAGGATGCCAAACACCACAAACAGCCCACATAATCGAAACCTAGGCCTTAGCAAAGCTAAAAAAACAAACTTTGCGAGTTTTAGTTAACTGGAAAAATTTATTTTGATTGAATGATGAGGCTAGTTTTTAGACATTTACAAGGAAGAACAAAATGAAACGCAGAGGGAAGAAGGAGGGAAAGTGGAAATTGAACTAGGGTTGACTTTTGATTTTATAAGCAAAATAAAACAAAACAAAATGATGTTGTTCTATATAAATAGGCTTGCACAACACAAGGCAACTGTTCCAAGGGACAAGAAAGAGGCTTGTGTAAGGGTGTGTTTCCTTTTGTTTTGAAAATTTTAATTTTAAGGTACTTTGCTATGCACTATCTCATTTACGTATGAACCACGAATGACAAAATAAAAATACGATCGTGCATAATAATGTTACACGATCACAAAACAATAATAAAATAGACTAGTTATCTAATTTTGTAAAGTTTCAAAAATAACGACGTTGGCCGAAAATTCGTCAAATCGAAATGCAATTATTTTTCAAATTAAAAATTATGGAAAAATCCTATAAATTAAATTAAAAATACATCATTAACAATCAATTCATTTTATTAACAAAATAATTTCCCATTATTATTTATTCGCCCCTTTTATTATTGTCAATAAATTTACAAATGAATTCACCGTTATTATTATTAATTAAAAGGTGTTAAATAAAGCCATTAAATCCATTTAATTAATATTTAATCCATAATTCAAATATTTAAATAGTCACTATATTTGAATTTAAGTTATAAATTTCCAAAATTCCATTATTTAAATATTTAAAATAAATTTAAACATTTAAAATTCAATGACCAAAATTTTGGGTTGTTACAATAAGCATACTCTAGATAATGGAGTTATATACCCCTTTCTGGGTTAGCTAAATCGGGGTTGTGCATCATTACTCTGGTTTTTGTTATTACTATGTCGAGGTTACGTTCGACATCTTCCACAAGAGTCTTCAATGCTCGAACAAATCATGAATCCCTCATGGATTCTATCATCTCAGCAGATTTTGGAAACATACATGGATTCCATCATTCCACTTCCAAAACATAGAACTTGTATAATAGTTTTGAAGTGGTATTCCGTAAGTAAAACATTTACCAATCCTGGACTCTTCAAAACTAATCGATGAATTTGGTCATATTCAACAACAATGTGAACGATTCCATAAGGGAACTAAGTCCCATATACTTTTCATAAGCAAGTAAACACACAAGCACTATCAATTCATACAAAGTACGATCAAGTCACCTAAATGCCTTAATCCCTTTTTAATTAATTTATCCTTTACTAATTAAACCCCTTCTTATTAGTAAAACTTTATTTTATCTAATAAAACTTCTTTCATTAATCAAAACTTCCTTTATTAATTAAAACTCCTTTTTAATTAAACATTCTTTATATACTTGTATATATATTTAATTTCTCTTTATAAAAGGTATATACTTGTATTATACTATTTCACTATTCACTTATACTCTTTTTGTTTGCACAAAAAATGGACAAACACCTCAAAGTCGTTTGATTTAATTGATTTTATGTTGTTCTTAGTGATTTGGGTGATCTATGCAAATATATGAAAAGCAGGGACTAGATTGTAAAAGACACGCAGATTTATAGTGGTTCAGCCAGAATGTGCCTACGTCCACTTTATATATTATTTCTCTTTTCTTGATTAGATTACAAGTACAAAGCTTTGATACAAGTATCTGAAAGTTGTTTTAAAGTTCTCTCCATGCTTGAGCTCTCAAACTTGTCCCCAGTTGTTGTACCCCTGCCCCTCTATTTATAGAGTGAGGCTGAGGGTAGGGGTCTTGGATGTGCATAGCTGCTGGTGGGCCTAGGCTGATGTGATCTGGCCTGGCACGTCTTGGTCCGGTAGCACTCTGGTTCGGCTATGCATGGAAGTGGGGTTTGGACCGGTGGTGAGGATGGTTCGGTGGTGAGGTTGGTTTGGTGGTGAGTTTGGTTCGGTAGGTGAGGTTGGTTCGGTGGTGAGTTTGGTTCGGTAGGTGAGGTTGGTTCGGTAGGTTTGCCTTGAGTTGGTTCGGTTAGGGAATGCCGTATAGTTGGTTCGGTTATTCTGGTGGCTCGTCCCTTGCTTCCTCGTGTTGGCTCGATGATGGTAGAAACATACCCAACATTTGCCCCCCAAAGTAGGGCATATGTTCAACATATGTCGTGCTTTGTTTCGGTTTGACAGCCATATCCGGCCTGAGAATCCAACCGGCTGGTCTGGTTATCCAACCTTCCCCTATAAGTAGGAGACACAGGCCTTCGTCTTTTCTTACTGAACGAGATAGCCGAACCAACTTTTGAACTGCCGAATCAACACGTGCCGAACCACTCTCAGCTGCCGGACCAGGTTAGTTTACTTCTGCCGAATGACTCCTTAATGTTCTTCATTTTACCGAACGAGTTTGATACCGAATGGTCTCGATAATTGTTAATACCGAATGAGTTTGGAAGTATAAGGCCGAATGATATCTATGTTTTGAATCGCCGAATGAAACTTGGTCTAGAATTGCCGAATGAGCCTTCATGTTTGGAATGCCGAATGAGCTTTCATATTTGGAGTGCCGAATGAGCTCTTGGTTGGGCCTTACTGAATGAATTCGGGGATTCCGAGTGTTGAATGAACCTTTTACCGGATGGACTTTTATACCTGAATCACCAGTGAAACTCTAGATTACATAGTTTATGTGTCTTAACGATATGCTTTCTTGTGTCTGCAGATAAAAATGTCTCAAAGAGTGGAAACCCGATCAGAGAAAAAGAGATCTCAGGATAGAGAAGAGCCTTCCTCAGTGCCCCCAGCTCAGCCAGGATCTGCCCGTCATGGGCCCACCCCGAGATCATTGGTGGATGGATACGGTCCTCAGGAACTTCTTAATTTGCCTCCTGATTGCTTCCCTAGCTCACTCAAGGGCGAGCAACTTGATGTTATATCTCGCTCTTTCGGGATCGACTGAGCGCGCATGTTATTGCCTGATGCGAGAGTGATGCCGTATGATCCTCCCGAAGGATACTTTGCCTACAGCAGATACCATTGCATGTGTGGTGCCATCCCGCCTCTCAATGCCTGGGTAGTCAGCTTTCTCACATATCTAAAGGTAGCTCCATTCCAGCTTCAACCTAACTCCTATGCCATTCTGGTGAGTCTCTTCGTCATCTTCCAGAGGAGATATGGACGTCCTCCTTCCAACCGGGAGATCCGGTATTTGTACAACTTGAGAGGCTATAAGAAGGGGTCTCCCTACATCATCTTGGAATCGGCCGTATCCTTTAAGCCGGTCCTGGATTTATACTCCAAGTACAGCATGTTCAAGAAGGAATGGTTTTTTGTCAGGGATGACTCCGTTTCTATTCGGCGCTTCATCTCCGGATGTAAGTCAAAGCTTTATTTTTAATTCCCGTTCTGGTTGCAATGCTTCTTCTCATGTGTTTTTATTTTTTGCTAGCGACAGGTGGTTTTGTGGTCGTGGAGAATGATCGCCTGATTCAGACAGCAGTAGAAATAGAAGCTATTACTGGAAGAAATAGGTCGGCTGCTTACCTGATCAGGAACGCTAAGCTTTTGGAGTACAGCTTGATCCTTCCATAGCAATCCTTGGTCAAGCAGAGGGACACGGCTGAAGAGAAGGCTGCCCAAGCTAAAGAAGGGGTCGAGTTGAAGAGCAGTAAAAGGAGGCCCTTTCCGAAACACCCGGTAGCCGGGGGGAAGAAGCTCAAAAAGTCTGACGGTCCCTCTCCCAGCACATGTCCAGATATCCCGGGGGAGGGAGACGTGGAGGAGGAGCAAGGCGAGATGCAAGAGTGGACGGATGACGCTTTCCGCCATGCCTTCGAAGGTTTGGAGGGGACAGAGAAGTCCAAGAGAGCCGGCAAAGTTGGGACCGGCGTTGATTTATCTTCCGGGAGCGCCTCTACTGAAGCAACTTCGGCGGTCCAAGGTGAATTTCTCTTTACTCTTTTAATTCTTAAATGATAGCTTAATACATATCGGTGACACTTGGTTTTCATATCAGGAGCGGGTAAAACGGCCAAGACCTCAGATCTTCGGCACAGGCTTGAACAATACAAGCTCTCCAAAGCTTCCGCCAAGCCGAAGCCTTCTACTAACCGCCCGGGAGACATAGTCGGCTATCGTCCTTTTCTCAGAGTTATCGAAGAAGATATACAGAAGAGGAAGAGGAGTCGATCTTCGTCTGAACCTCTTCTTGAGCCCCCGGCCCCATTCCAGCCTATTCATGACATTACAGAGGAGGATACCGAGCTTATGCCCTCTCCCCATCCGTCTGAGAACCCAACCATCATCCCAATAGATCATCCTGGCTTAGCACGCAATCCGTTTGCGGGTCATCCGGACCTGGACCCGGCATCTCATGACATCTCTTTTGATGAGGTTACTAGCGAGCACCTTCTCCCTCGCAATCCTATGGTAAGGGTGCTTGATGAGGCCAAGTCCCTGGACCTTGATTTGCTTACTACTCGGGTTGTCGCTATGGGGAACGAAGCTAAAGCAAATATCGACCGGGTTGCTGAGGAGGCCAGGAAGTTGATGGGGCATCATGCCCGACTGGTCAAGGCCGGGGAGGAAATTGGGAGTGCCAACATAAGACTGCCGTTAGTGGTTTCCGACCAGGCCAAGCAACTCGCTGATCAGGCCATCCAGATCTCTCAGCACGAGGCCGCCTTCGGACGTCTAAAGAAAACTATGGAAGAGGCCAGCCGGGCCGAACTGCGGAAAATGGAGGCTACTTGCAAGGAACAGATCGATATGGCCATTGCCACGGTGGACGAGGTTCGGAAAGCGGATCTTGAGCAGATAGAGGAGTTATCTGGGAAGCTTGATGCTGCAGAGCTTGCTCAAGCCAAGTTGAGGGAGGAGATGGAGGTGATGCGGAAAACCCTTCAAGCTGACTGCTCGAGATACCAATTGGAGAGAGATGCCGCCTTCGTAAGGTTGTCGGATTCCAAGGCCCAGACGAGGGAGTTTGAAGAGAACGAGGGGCTGATGGAGGGGATGCTCCAGGATATGTACTTCCGTACTTGGAGGCAGGGTAACTTGTCCTGGATGGATGATTACCCCCGGGTTATGGCTAGGATCTATCTCAGGGCTCTAGAGGAGGCCCAGGCTGAGGCAGATAAGGAGGGTGGTGTGGCCTTTAGGATGGATGCTGTTACTGCCCAGTTTACCAAGGAGGAGAAGGTGGCGGTGAAGGAGGGCATGCGGTTGCTTGCAGCTGAGGAAGCAGGTGTGCAAGTGGAGGATGATGGTCAAGTTGATCAAGGAGCAGATGCTGGTAAGTCTTCCTTTCTAGTCTTTCCGTTAACTTGGTTGCTTATCACTAATGAATTCTTTCTCTGACCGGGCAGGTGGGCAACATGACAAGGATAAGACTCCGACGCAGCCGGCTCCCTGATTCGACCTGGAAAGTTTTTTTTTGTGGACTTGACATGGTTGTATATGTTAGTCTTAAAACAGTAAAGTAACTCTTAGGTTGTAATTTTTGCTACTTGTAATAAATAGCTCTATTCTTGACGTGTAATTCTTTAACTTAAGCTGATTCTGTTGTCTTTTGAATGTTTTTGCTGTTTTGACATGTTGTATGAGAAATATAGCTATGCATATTATTGTAATTAAATTGTGTTTGATGTCAGGTTCTTGTTTAAAACGTAATTTCATGACTTGCAATGTTAGCGTGAGGTGCGAATAAATTACAGTCATGTGTTTACACATGAAAGAAGGAAATACCGCCCTTTATATTTTGCTTGTCGATGGCAGCTTCGAATATCCTGTGTGACCGAGTATGAAATGCGGTCCAGTATCTTGCTGTGAGTATCCGCTTCCATTAGCGAATGTCTCCTGTTCTGTGTCCTGTACTTCAGGGATTGTTACAGAGGATAGGAGAAAAATTTCTTAAGTCAAATTGAAATATGTGAAAAAGTAAAACTTCCAATCACGGAAGGCCTTCAATGTGCTTAAGTTCGTGGAAAACGGGCTTTGTAGTCACTTTCCCTAGCTGTGGGTCATGGAGACATTTGTCACCCATCTTACGCCTCCGCGGGGAGTTAATTCTTTTTTACCACAGTCGCACTTAAGACACATCGGAGCCGAGATCGCGCACAGTAACTACCCGGGCCATTATGGCCCGTAATCGTGGGTATTATTCGATTTACTGTGGCCGGCTAGCGTGGGTGCCGATCGTCAACCGTGAACTGCCCCTAGCTAGCCACACCTTATGTTGGGGCTTATAGTCGGTTCACAGTTGCCGGCGAGCCGAACGCCGTAATGAGCTGCCTCGACTATAGTCGGCCTTCTCGGTGGCTTATAATCGGCTCATTACAGTTGGCTTTAAGGGCCGTCGCGAGCAATGAGTTAACCCGCAGCAGAGGGATGCCGGAGCAAAAGTGTCTCATTGGCGAGGGCATAGATTCGCATAGTACCTGTTAGGTCTTGTCCGGGTGAAGTTGCGCTGTGGAGTGCTTTGAGTGGAAATGCTATAGGATTTTGTTCAACAGAAAAGGATAAAGTTTAACAAGCAGCCAAGATATAAAGGAACAGGTTAAAAAAGAGACAAGGTTTTTTAAAGTGGTTCGACACGAAAAGGCCTACGTCCACTGATTCTCTTTGTTAATTCACTTCATATGGGCAGTACAAGTTAAGAAAAGTATCGACGGAGGTATTGGATGTTCCATGCCCTCTGGAACACCTCTTCGTCCACTGTTGACAAAATATAAGCTCCATTGTGGAGATCTTTATGAATTACATATGGTCCATCCCAGATTGGATCTAGTGCTTCGGGGCGAGGGAAAATTCGTTTGAGGACAAGATCCCCTTCTTGTAAGGTACGATGCTTGACTTTGGAGTTGTATTGTGCTGCCACTTTTTGCTTGTGGGCCGCTGCTTTAAGGACTGCATCATTTCTTCTCTCCTCAACTAGATCCAAAGACATGTGAAGGAGTTGTTCGTTCTCTTCTGGGTTATAGTGGATCCTACGGTGGGAAGGCACAATGGTTTCAACTGGGAGCATAGCCTCCGATCCGTATGCCAAAGAGAAAGGAGTATGCCCCGTTGATGTTATGAAGGATGTGCGATAGGCCCACAGTGCCGTAGGGAGTTCATCCACCCAAGCGCCCTTTGACTTTTCGAGTTTCTTTTTTATTAGAGTTTTCAGAATTTTGTTGACGGCTTCGACTTGTCCGTTTTGCCTGGGGATACGCTACGGATGAGAAGCTTTTGTGAATTCTGTGCTCTCGGCACCAGTTGGCGAATTCCTCGCTGTCAAACTGAAGTCCATTGTCTGATATGATTTTGAGTGGGACTCCGTACCTGCACAGAACATTTTTGATCAAGAAGTTAATAACTTTTGCTGAAGATACTTTATTCAGAGGTTCCGCTTCCACCCATTTGGTGAAATAGTCGACTGCCACTATAGCATATTTGGCCCCGCTCGGCCCATTGGTAGCTCGCCGATTAAGTCAATTCCCCATATTGCGAAGGGCCAAGGGCTGGTCATTTGAGTAATCTCAGTTGTTGGTAGCCGCAAAATCTTAGCAAACTTCTGGCATCTGTCACACTTTTTGACGAAATCTAAGGCGTCCTTGCTTAAGGTGGGCCAGAAATATCCATATCGGAGTATCTTTTTTGCTAATGTTTGCCCTCCGGTGTGATCTCCGCAGCTTCCCTAATGAATGTTGGATAAGATTTCCTTGGCTTCCCTCCCAGCGACACACCTTAATAACGGGTTAGAGAATCCACGCTGATAGAGGATGTCTTCTTGTATTGTGTAGCGGGAAGCTTTCCTCAAGATTTTCTTGACTTCGTTACACCCGTTGGGTATTGTGCCGCTTTGTAGGTAGTCTCGGATGGGAGTCATCCAAGTTGCTTCTTCGGTTGCAGCTATCAGATTCACTTGCTCAAAACTTGGGGTCAGTTGCTTTGAGATGGTTACTGCTCCGAAGATGGCGTTGTCTCTCACACTTGCTTGCTTTGCCAATTCGTCGGCCTCTTGGTTCTCTTCCCGAGGGATGTGTTTGACTAAGTAGTGGTCCAATCGGCTGAGAAGTAACTTGGTCTTCTTTAAATATGCTATGATTCGTTCTTCTCGAGCTTGGAATTCTCCTAGTATTTGATTAACAATAAGTTGAGAATCGCTATGAAGACACAAAGAATTGGCTCCGATTTCTAAGGCAAGTTCTAATCCAGCTATCACTGCTTCATATTCTGCCTCGTTGTTGGTGGCAGCGAACTCCAAACTTATAGCATAGTGCAGCTTATTTCCCCTGGGAGTGATTATTACCACACCTGCCCCCGAGCCTTGTTCGTTTGATGCACCATCCGCAAAGAGATTCCACTTGATGTCTTCTGCTATTTCCAATTGCTCCTTATCTTCGTTGGTAGTGAATTCTGCAATGAAATCAGCCATGGCTTGTCCCTTGATGGCGGTGCGAGGGTGATAGGTCATATCATACTGACTTAGTTCAATGAACCATTTGAGTAGTCGCCCAGAAGTGTCGGGACGATGGAGTACCTGCCTCAGTGGTTGATCGGTCAGAACTTTGATGGAATGAGACTGGAAGTAGTGACGCAGTTTCCATGATGTGATTAGTAAACGGTATGCTAGCTTCTCAAGTTTAGGATATCTGACTTCTGCCCCCGTAAACCTCTTACTTACGAAGTAAACTGGCCGCTGCGTGCGGTCGTCTTCCCTTACCAAGGCAGCACTTAGGGCGTGAGATGACACAGCAAGGTATAGGTATAACTCTTCGCCTTCGTTTGGAGTCGAGAGTACCAGTGGTCTCTGGAGGTGTTCGATTAAGTTAAGGAAAGCGGTTAAGCATTCGTTAGTCCATTCGAACTTTCCTTTGTCTTTCTTTAGAGCTTCGAAAAAGGGGACGCACTTGTCCGTTGCTTTGGAGATGAATCGGCTTAGGGCGGCCACTTTTCCATTCAGGCTTTGCATTTCCTTTCGAGTGGAAGGTATCTTGATATCCCTTAGCGCTCGGACCTGTTCAGGGTTTTCTTCAATCCCTCTGGCATGGACGATGAATCCCAAGAATTTTCCTGATGATACTCCGAAGGAGCATTTCAGAGGATTCAACTTCATTCCATACTGGCGAAGTACTTGAAACATCTCGCCTAGGTGGCTTACGTGATCGTCGGCTTTTCTTGACTTTACCAGCATGTCATCCACGTATACTTCCATAGTTTGTCCTATTAGCCCTGCAAACATCTTGTTGACGAGGCGCTGGTAGGTGGCTCCTGCATTTTTAAGTCCGGAAGGCATTACCTTATAGCAGTATAAACCTCGGTCAGTGATGAAACTAGTGTGGTCTTGATCGGGAGTATGCATAGGGATTTGGTTATATCCTGAGTATGCGTCCATAAAAGATAAGAGCTCGTGCCCGGCTGTGTTGTCTACAAGTTGGTCGATTCGGGGAAGTGGGAAGCAATCCTTTGGGCAGGCGTCGTTTAGGTTGGAGAAGTCAATGCATGTTCGCCACTTCCCATTAGCCTTCTTTACCAGTACCGAGTTAGCGATCCATTCCGGGTAGATGGCTTCTCGTATGAAGTCATTGGCAAGTAGATTCTTTACTTCTTCATCGAGGGCTGCTGATCGTTCTGCCCCCATACTTCTCTTTCTTTGTTTTACGGGCGCCTTGGTAGGATCGATGTTTAGTATGTGGCATGCTACGTCGGGGGAGATTCCGATCATGTCAGCGTGTGACCATGCGAATACATCTAAGTTGTGGCGGAGAAAGTCGATGAGTTGCTCCTTCAACTCTGCTTTTAGTTGGGACCCAATTTTCAATAGTCTATTCGAGTCATGTTTGTCTATAGATACAAATTCCATAGCTTCTGCAGGCTCGGCGGTGGCCACCTCCTCTTTGTCCCTGGGGTCTAATTCATTGAAAGGATCGCTGGTATATCGAAGAGGAGGGGCTTTCTTTAGTTGCTATGCTTCCAAACTTTTTGTGCAGAGGGAAACCTCTACACCCTTCCCTTTATCCTTCCTGAGATTGTTGCGAAGTTCTGTTACATAGCAGTCTCGAGCAACGTCCTGGTCTCCCTCTACTTCCCCTACTCCATTGTCCGTTGGAAATTTCATCTTTAGGCACCATGGGGCCAGAACAATTTGGAAGTCAGACAAGGCTGGCCTTCCTAAGAAAGCGTTGTAGGCCGAGTGGTTTTCTATTAGCACAAATGTCTGTTTCCGCACAACGGAGCGGGGATGACTTCCAATTTCAACAAAGAGGTCCAGTTGCCTGAGGGGCATCTTCGCATCTCCAGTGAAACCTGTAGTGGTTTATTGCAGGGAGATACATCCTTAATTGATAGTTTCATTTTGTCGAATGCGTGTTTGAACAGGATATTTACTGAGCTTCCAGTGTCTACTAGAATTCGGTAAACTTCGGCGGGACCGAGCCGGGCAGAGATAACCATGGGATCCATGTGAGGGTATTGCCTTCCTTCTAGGTCACGCTTACCGAATGTGATGTCATCACTTTCTTTCCGCTTCAGGTGGCGCTCTTCTATAACCGAATTTACACAGTCTTCATTGTCTCTAAGCGACTTTCCATATCTTTCCATCTCTTTCCAGCTTCTGTTTGCGATGTGCGGTCCTCCCGAGATGGTATGGACCACTATCTTCTCTTGACTAGAGCCGCTAGTGTTGCGGTTTCCTCTGCCGATCTCCGGTGAGGGTAGCCTTGGGTTCTCATTGGCAGGAGCTGGAGTCATGTCCTGACCTTTTACATAGCGTTCCAGTTTCTTTCTTCTGATGTGTTCTTTAATCAAGTCCCGAAGATGATGGCACTCATTGGTATCGTGCCCATGATATTCGTGGAAGCGGCAGAACTTTCCAGACTTCTGCACGTTATCTGATTCCTTCTTGTATGGTGGGCATTTGTATCTAACTTCGCCTTGGGTGGCAAGGAAGATGTTTTTGATGGTTTCGTTCAATGGAGTGTAAGTGTCGAATCTCGGTCCTGGCCGATATAGGCGCTTTTCTCCCTTCTTGCCCCCAGCACTGTCTCTGGAATCATTTCTTCGAACGTCCCTTGCCGCAGCAGGCACGTTGCTGTGAGTTGCCTTATTTTGTTGTCCTGACTGCCCCTCAACGGCAGCATCCTCAAGCCTCATATATTTCCCGGCTTCGTGGAAGAAATCGGGTAAAGTAGCTGGTTTTTCTTTTGTCAACCTTCTAGCAAATTTAGTGTCCAGATGCACACCACTACAGAGGGCCATTAGGATAAGCTTCTCATCGGCATCTTGAACTGCGGCCGCTGCGGCATTGAATCGGGTTAGGTATTGCTGCAGTTTCTCTCCAGGTTTCTGTTTGATGCTGGATAAGGAGTAAGCGTCCTTGGGTTGTTCCACATGAATGCGGAACTGACTGATAAACTTTTCTTTCAACATTTCCCACAAGCTGATGGATCCCTGGGGTAAATGACAGAACCAGGAGGTAGCGAGATCTGCTAAGAATAGTGGAAAGCATTTGCACAGTACTCCCTCTGTTGCTCCACTCATGAGCATATGCTATGTGTATCTCTGTAAGTGTACAATGGGGTCGGAGGTTCCTTTGTAAGGTTCCATTGTTGGCATCTTCCATTCTCGGGGGTGATAGCAATTTCGATATTGCGGGCGAAAGGGCTAGTTACCCTAGCGCCTATCCCTCGATCTCTTTGCTCCCGTTGGACGCACTCTCTGAATAAGCGTGCCATCCTTTCATCAGAATTTGGAGCAGATAGAAGCGAGTTCGGCTCTGTTCTGTGGGATTGATTTCGTCCAGATGACCTGTAGGGATGGTATCGTCTATCATTCCTCATATTTTCCAATGGCTGCCTTTGGTCTTCTGGGAGCATGCTAGGGTCAGCTACAGTTGGCCCTTGCCTTGATCTCCCCCTGCTGGGTTCTGATCTAAGCACTTCCTCGGGTCCAACTTCGGGCTGGGTTCTAGCTCGGCCCCTTCCGTTGGCGTTTCTGTGGTTAGGCAGTACAACCGGCTCAGCTACAGTTGACCTCCGCCCGGTACCTCCCCCGTTGGGTTCGGTTCCGAGCGTTTCCTCAGGTCTAACTTCGGGCTGTGCTCGATCTCGGCTCCTACCCTGGCTGCTTCGGCCGTTAGCTCCTTCGAAGAAGGAAGATCTTTGTTGCCTCTGAGATCCTCCAGACTGGGACTCACCCCATGATTCAGTGTTGTGGTTGGACTCTTCAGCATCCCTTAAGCGTGACATGAGATGGTCCACCAAGGCTTCCTGTTGGGACGTGAAGCGGTTAGTTACTTCAACCACAACCCTGTCTAGATCTGCCCTAGTAATTGCTGTGGGCTGTTCTGCGGCAGGAGTGGTCGGATTAGCCTGTCCTTCATTTGGTACTGCTGCTGGAAGAGGACGATTTACTTGATCCGTGACTGCTGGATCTGGGAGACTGCTGGATGCGATGTTTTTTCCTTTGTTAATATCTTTTTTCTGCTTGGGAGGCATGTTTTCCAAGCGATGAACGATGCTATTAGGAAAAAGGTTAAGTGGAAGAAGCTGAAGCTTCGAGCTTCTAGCTCTCAGTGAAAGCACAAAAAATGTTTGCATAAAAAATGGACAAACACCTTAAAGTCGTTTGATTTAATTGATTTTATGTTGTTCTTAGTGATTTGGGTGATCTATGCAAATATATGAAAAGCAGGGACTAGATTGTAAAAGACACGCAGATTTATAGTGGTTCAGCCAGAATGTGCCTACGTCCACTTTATATATTATTTCTCTTTTCTTGATTAGATTACAAGTACAAAGCTTTGATACAAGTATCTGAAAGTTGTTTGAAAGTTCTCTCCATACTTGAGCTCTCAAACTTGTCCCATGTTGTTGTACCCCTGCCCCTCTATTTATAGAATGAGGCTGGGGGTAGGGGTCTTGGATGTGCATAGCTGCTGATGGGCCTGGGCTGATGTGATCTAGCCTGGCACGTCTTGGTCCGGTAGCACTCTGGTTCGGCTATGCATGGAAATGGGGTTTGGACCGGTAGTGAGGTTGGTTCGGTGGTGAGGATGGTTCGGTGGTGAGGTTGGTTTGGTGGTGAGTTTGGTTCGGTAGGTGAGGTTGGTTCGGTGGTGAGTTTGGTTCGGTAGGTGAGGTTGGTTCGGTAGGTTTGCCTTGTAGTTGGTTCGGTTAGGGAATGCCGTATAGTTGGTTCAGTTATTCTGGTGGCTCGTCCCTTGCTTCCTCGTGTTGGCTCGATGATGGTAGAAACATACCCAACACTTTTCAATACTTCAAAAAGCATTCATATACTTGTCTCAATGGCATAAATATATCCACAAATCACTTAACAAAGTTTACTTGCTTTGAACTAAAATAGAAGAGGTTAAAAACGAATGTTACCCAAACACTATTACTATAAACCCCTTTTCTCTTTTATATTTTAAATGTATGCTTTTTCTATCTTTATTCCAAAAGATTAGATACTTGTTATTATCTTTAAAATTCCATTTTTAAAGATATAAATATATTCATAATTATTTATCAATATTTTTTTCTACTTAAAATATAATTTAAGGGTTTAAAAAAATGTTACTAAAACATTGTCTACTACAAACCCCAAAACAATTTACATTTAATCATTATCTTTAAAACACTCTTTTAAGATCATATTATATTTATAAAGATTAAAGACAAGTGTTATTTATACATTGTCACAACAAACCCAAAATAATTTATACTTTTAACATCATCTTTAAAATCCTCTTTTACAGATCAAATCACAATTATAAGGGCTAAGGACAAGTGTTATTTAATCATTGTCACAACAAACCAATAACAATTTATACTTTAAAAATCATCTTTAAGACCCTCTCTTATAGACCTAATTACAATTATAGGGGCTAAAAACAAGTGTTATTTAAACATTAACACAATAGTCCCAAAACAATTTATAATTACCATTGAAGTATTTCTAATTAAGGTTTTAATTGCATTTCTAATTATAGTCCTACTTATAATTAACAAGGGTTAAAAAATGTCACTACAAAAACATTGTTTACTACAACCCAAATCCATTTACTTATTTTATAAGTCAAGTTCAATAGTCGGTTAATCAGCTATTTAGTTTTAAAAACATTGCTTATAGAAATCAAAGTTTGTATACTTAACACGTTTCGGACATTCCAGCTTATTCTTTCCCTTGTTCAAGAGTGAAGCCAGGTAAGTTAGAGCATTGGTTGCATATCAAAGTCTTGCCTAGAAACTTCATTCTTGAATCTCATAGATAGATAAGCCTACCTCGTTGACTTTTAGTGTTAAGTATAATATTACTATCATTCCAAATTCAAATTAACTATTTCAATTTAAAAGTGTAACTCCTTATCCCTTCTTCCAAAATAGTCTTTTAAACATACTAGTATATAAGTTATAAATGGTTTTGAAATAATAAAGTTAGAAATGGTGTGACATAATATAAGTTAGAAATAGTTTGAAATAATTAAATATAAATAAAATACATTTTAAAATACTTATAAAATAAGTTATAAAATATTACTTTAACAATAGTTAGTTAAAATTGATTTGAAAACCCTTTTCAAAATTGTAACAACCTGAAAATTTTGAAAATATTTTAATGAAAATTTATTTGAAACTTTGAATTTAACTATTTTAAATTTGATAAACTTGGAAAATTTAAAGTAAAATTTTGAGTTTTGATGTGAAATGTTTTCCAAATACTTTTTTTATGAAGATGAATTTAATTATAACATTTTCCTTGTTTTCCTTTGTTAAATTTTGATTGCTACATTTCAAAACTTACAACTTTTGGCATAGTACACGTAGTTATTTTCCCTACAACTTCTATTTTATTTTTATTTTGATTTGCTTGGGCTTAGACCATTTGGGCTAGAAAACCTTTAGTTAGATGAGTAGCATATATATAATCTCCTAGGGATTTGGCTAGCCTCCACATCCATTCATTTGTGCCTCCACATAAAAGTGTAAGTCTTCTTCTCCTTCATCTTCCTTCTCCAAAACCCAAGACTTCTTCCCCTCTTCCTCTCCAATTTTTCCTCCTCCTCTCCACAAATTTCGGCCACACCTTTCTCCACCTTCCCCAATCACCAAACTCCAACCAAAACCCTTTCTCCTCTTGCTTTTCCCTTCTTCTTCTTCACAATTTTCGGCCTCTACCCCTTCTCCTCCAACCAAAAACACCATGGCCGAACCTCCACAACCCCTTCCCCTTGCCTTGCCTTGGCCGTGACCATCTCCTCCATCACAAAAACACCTAGGCCAAGCCTCCATCACCAAACCCTACCCCAAGGCCGAACACACCAAACCAAAACCCGAGCCTAACCCTAAACCTAGCTATGGCCGAACCCATCTCCACCAAAACCTAGCTATGGTCGAATCCACCTAATCCAAACCTAGCCTAGACCAAACCAAAACCACCTCTAGACCAAGCCTATGCAAACCCTAGACAAGCCCTCTTATGTATTTTACAAATATATTTTTTTCTATTTTTTTTTCTATGTAAAATTATTTGTTTACGTATGGAATTTATTTTTATTTTTCAAGCATCGGATTTGGATTCTCCTCTCACTCAAACTGGTCCGTAGTTTGTTGATTTTTGTGTTGCGCTTTGAATCACTTTTCCAACCAAAGAAAGGTGAGTAATCACTCTTGACAACGTACTTATATTTTGGTGAATTGATGACAATGGAATTGTATGGATTTGTATATGCAAGTTAAGAAATTTCACTATTGAATATTATTATGTTATTTCATACCATATTTTACCTGTTATGATCATATGCCATGATATATTGAATATTATTATGTTATTTCATACCATATTTTACCTGTTATGATCATATGCCATGATATATTGAATATTATTATGTTATTTCATACCATATTTTACCTGTTTTGATAATATTCCATGATATATTGAATATTGTTATGTTTATTTCATATTCTGTAATCATACTGCATGTTCCTTCATTATGGGTTGGAATGATACATACCCGAATGATTTTTAGATTAAGGAAAATTGTTATGGGTTGAAATGATAGGCCTGAGCAATTTTATTTGACTTGGGATTGCGGGTTTGAAATGATATAAAACCCGGAAAATTAATAAATTGCGGATTGAAATGATATATGTCCGTATTTACTTGATCCTAGGGTAAATAATTTTATACAGACTCTGTGGTTGATTTTAAAATGATTTTCTTAAAATTATTAAGTATTTTGGATTTCTATATATGAATCTCAACTAAATTTAATGTAAGGAGTTCAGGTAATTTGTTTACATGTGTTAAATTTTTTATAAGGAATAAATAGTTGGGAATGTAAAGTTTTGGAATTTAATTTACAGTATGAAGGTTAATTGAAATTTAATAATCCGATTTGACTTAATAATGGTATTTCGTTCTAACCTATAAATTGTAAGTTTTAATTCATGTAATAGTGATTAAAATGATAAATGTTTTTTGAGAAGAAAGAAAATGTAAGTTAAAACGTACATTTGACATGTAAGTTTTAAGTAATGTAAATGGTATAACTTGGGTAATAAAAATGATAAAATGTTATTTACTGAAAGAAAATAAAGGGAAAATTAAAATACTTTTAACTTGGCATAAGGATTTCTGCTTTAAAATTTGATATTTTAGTAACAAAGTTATTTTACTAAAGGTGTAGTTTCTTTAATGACCAAATAGCTAAATTTGAGTAATATAATAGGAATGATAGAATGACTATGATAAATCTGAATATATATATATATATTATTTGATCATATAAACTATTGTAGTAAGAAGTATTACAGTAACAATTCAAAACTGCTGCGATTTCTTACGGTAGTAATTCAAAACTGCTGCAGTTTCTTACTGTAACAATTCTGCACTACTGCGGATTCATACAGTAGCACTTCGGCACTGCTGTGAATTCTTACCGTAACAGTTCTGCACCGCGAATTCTTACAGTAGCACTTCTGTACTGCTGCGTTTTCTTAAAGGTGACATTTTCCGAATGCTCAATTTTCTTAAAGGTTACATGTATGGTTCTAAAAGTTACATTCTTAAAGTGCTATGATCTCTAAACTTTTATGTTTAAAAAGGGTTATAATTAAATGAATTTGGAAGTATTACTACTTTGGGAAAATGAATATTATTTTAAAAGAATAATGATATGGAATTTATATGGTTTAAAAGGAATATGTTTGATATGAAATATAAACCATTTGAAATTTATATAAACACGAGTTATAATAACGATTGGTTGTTAAAGAGACTGGGATCGGATATGGGCATACTCTCTATCGATACCGAAAACCACTTTAACAACTGTGTATGCGGTGGAGATTCCAGAATGAAGTAGGATGGTAGCGACGATCCTAAAGGTATATTTACGTGGACCTAACTCCCGCTAGTTAGCATAAGGTGGCTAAAACAGGAGCAATCGACGGGCCAAGGAGGTAGCTCCTCTAATCGGACACACTTCATCGTTAGCCATTCTATTACTTTGTGATTGATTTTGTGCGCACCTTTGATTCGGGAGTGTGGATCGAGTTGGGCGGTAGTTGCGGCTATGCGTTACCAACAGTTCGGAAGTGTAATTGGTATATCTACCCTGGCATTGCCTAGTTGTGCCGTGTCACCTACCCTAGGGCGCCTTCAACGAGTTTGTTTTATGTCGTACCTATGTGGTATCCTCTGGCGGCTCCAGTTTACGGGGAGTTATGGTACTGTATAGAATATTGGCATACCCCAAAAATGTGTTAAGGTGGAAAATGTAAAGCCTTAACGCTATTTTTAAATAGTATACTTTACTTTAGACCCTACTATAATAGCGTATATTACTACATAGTAGATAGTTTAACGGATCCTTAGAGGATGGGCGATCCCAAGCATCCTTTAAGTTACTGATGCATTTCTTTACAGTTCACTTGAGTTGATTTACATTTTATAAGTATGTATGTCCTGACTCGAGTGTTTTGTGTTTTGCTTTACGCTCGGGTCAGCCTGAGTTTCACAGCTTTGGTTTCATCCTTTTGGAGCTAGAGATCCACCGGAGATTTAGCTGTCTACCTGATATTTCTATTCCAGTTATTTCCACTCAGCTTTTGCTTTTGTATCAGAGAACTTATGTACCTTGAATTTCCAAATATATTTGTTTTCAGACTGTGGTATTATGTATTAGTTTTGAGACTTTGTATCTAGTAGCTTTGTGAACTACTATAGTTACTTATTCCGTTGTGAGTTATTCTGATATTCTGTGTCTGTGATTGATTTTATTTGCCCCGAATTTTATTAACAATCTGTCGTTTTGAATTACTCAAGTCTGACATGTGTGGTTTTATTGCCGATTTGAATGGTCCAAAATGGCGGGATGTTACAATTGGTATCGGAGCGAGGTTTTAGGCAAACCTTAGCCTAAGGGGCAAAAACTCATTAGAGATAGGGTAGAAATACCCTAGAATGAGTAAAATCAATCTTAGAATCATTCTTTGTGAGAGAACGTATTTTCAAGTATAAAATGATTTTAAATGATTTTTAAAAGATTATTTTGGATATAAATTTTTTCTCTTTTTAAAATTCCTTTTCTTAGAATTCTTCCTTCCTTTCGAATCCACCTTGTTTTATTGAATTCTTTGATTAGGATTTCCAGTCTAGTTGGATCTTTTCTTCTATCTTTTCCTTTATCTTTGTCCTAAAATTCATTCTTGAATTTCCAGGATGAATCGTAGGAATGCCAGAGGTCATGGTGTTGCCCCAGTTCCAGCTTCAGTTGCACCCGTTAGGTTTACTACTCTTTGTAAGGAGTTCACCCAGTTAGGTGGTACTAAGTTTTCAAGATCAGAGACCATCATTGAGGCTCAGCAGTGGCTGAGAGGTTTGGAAAGGATTTTTGCTGGTTTGGAGATCACTAACGCTCAGAAGCGCCAGTTAGCAGCATGGCAGTTGAAGGAGGCAGCATTAGATTGGTAGGAGTCTGTTATAGCCAACATTGTTGAGGCAGATATTTCTTGGGAATAGTTTCAATATTATCTTGAGTTAGTCCTTTTGAATTTGATTTAGGTTATCCCTTTGGGATCCTTCTTAAGTTTGGATATCTTGTTTAGGGAGGCTTTTGTGACGAAGTGGATGCCAGAGGCTGGGAAGTCTCAGCTATACAAGGAGTTTATGGACCTTAAGCAGGGGGATATGTCATTTGCTGAGTATGAGAGGAAGTTTGATGAGCTTTCCAAGTTTGGTCCTAGTTTGATTGATACCCATCTTAAGAAGAATGAGAAGTTTATAGCTGGAGCTCCCCCGGAGTTTTATGATCGACTGATTTCTCATTTGCACAGCCCATTTACGGCATTGATGGATATGGCCATTAGATATGAGAACCCCACTTCTAAGGAATCACTTGTTGCTCATGCACCTTCATCTCAGCCGTCTTCTAGCAACTCTAAGAAGAGAAAGTCAAATTTCCAGCGTCAGAAGCAGAATTGGCTCAAGAATCCAGGTTTAGGATCTTCTTCTTCCCAAAAGCAACCTATTGATCTTTCTTCCATCACTTGCTTTAGGTGTGATCAGAAAGGGCACTATGCCAATAGTTGTCCCACTTTAGCCGGAGCTGTTGTTCCTCCAGTTTAGGTGACTAGGTGCGACCTCTTCCATGTATGTTTGCAGCCTGGCCACTTCAAGCAGGATTGTCCCTTGTATTAGAAGGGCAAGACATCTAGAGTTTTTGCCATGACTTCTTCCACTCATGCTCCGCCTACTCCACCTGCCCCTAGTGATACCCAAGGTACTCTCCAGAGCACCTTTACCTTGTTTAATCTTCCTGTTCGTGTTTTATTTGACAGTAGAGCTTTGCATAGTTTCATTTATGTGGACCTTTGTGATAAGTTTGAGCATATCCTTTCACCTAAGTTTGCAACCGAACCTTTGTGTGTTACTAATCCTATTGGTGGTCCCACAAACCTTAGTAGGATTTGTAACAATGTGAAACTCTTCCATTCTGGCTATCATTTTTCTAGTGATTTCTATGTTCTTGCTTTCGATGCTTTTGATCTATTGCTTGGAGGAGATTGGTTGAAGAATCATGAAGCTGTTATTTCTTGTAAAGCCCGAACCATTTCTCTTGTTGGTGATAAGGGTGATCTTTTGGTGATTCAGTGTTGTATGCCTCAGGAGTATGCAGGCAGTTTTATCTATTCTCTTGATTCTTCCCCTAGTTATCTTGATTCTACTCCTGTGGTCAAAGTCTATTCCGATGTATTTGGTGAAGTCACTTCTTTACCTCCTAAACGGGAAATTGAATTTTGTATTGATCTCTTTCCTGGAGCTCGACCTGTAGTTCTTCCTCCTAGAAGAATGGCACCGCGTGAGAAGGTTGAGTTGAGAAAGCAAATTGAAGACTTGTTCTCCAAAGGTTTGATTAGACCCAGTCATTTCGAATGGGGAGCAGCTATGGTTTTTGTCCCTAAGTATGATGGTTCTTTGAGGATGTGTGTTGATTATAGGGAGCTGAACAAGCTCAGTATGAAAAACAGATATCCAATGCCTCGTATCAATGATATGTTCGTTCAGTTTTATGGAGCTACTGTATTTTCTCAGCTTGATCTTGCCACCGGTTTCCACCAGCTTAGAATCTCCGAGGAAAGTATTCCCAAAACTGCTTTCCGTTCTGAGGATGGTTTCTTTGAGTGGTTAGTTATGCCTTTTGGTTTGACTAATGCCCCAGCTTTCTTTGTCGACCTTTTGAACTGGGTTTTCCGTGATGTTATTAATAAGTTTGTTCTAGTCTTCGTCGATGATATTCTTGTTTTCTCTAAGTCTAAGGCGAAACATGAAGTCCATTTAAATTCTGTTCTCAAGACTCTCAGAAGTCATCAGTTGAAAGCCAAATTCTCGAAATGCCATTTCTGGAAAGATGAAGTCTGATTTCTTGGACATATAGTTTATGGTGATGGAGTTTCTGTTGATCCAGTTAAGATCGATGCGATCAATGTAGGTCTATATTATCTTCCTTCTTTTGTGAATTTAATTATTCTATCTCTTTCTCTGTAGTTCTTATTCTTCCCTATTCCATTTCAGGATTGGGAAACTCCTAGGACTCCATCTGATATCCGTAGTTTTCTGGGCCTTGCCGGTTATTATCAGAGATTCATCGAGAATTTTGCTCGGATTGCTACACCTCTCACCGCTTTAACTCGTAAGAATGCTAAGTTTAGATGGAATGATAAGTGTGAAGCTGCATTCAATGTGTTGAAGCGCAAGCTTACTTCCGCACCAGTTCTTACCATTCCAAATGGAAATGAGGGATTAACGGTATACATTGATGGCCAGTCGTGAAGGTTTGGGAGCCGTTCTGATGCAGGATGGGAAGGCTATCGCTTATGCTAGTCGCCAGTTGAAGACTCATGAAGCCAATTATGCAGCCCATGATTTGGAATTGCTTGCTGTAGTTTTTGCTTTGAAGCTTTGGAGACATCATCTATTGGGAACTAAGTTTGAGCTCTTTACGGATCATAAGTCTTTGAAATATATTTTCACCCAGAAGGACTTGAATCTGAGGCAAGTTAGGTGGCTTGAGTTTCTTGCTTCTTATGACCTTGACATCAACTGTACCCCAGGGAAAGCTAATGTTGTAGCCGATGCATTGAGTAGGAAGAAGGCGATGTTATGTCAGCTTGTTGTTTCTTCTCCTCTTATGGATCGTATTATTGCTAAGTAGGATGAAGGTAGGATAATTAGGCTTATTAAGGAAAATGTTCGTAGTAGGTTTAGTGGTAAAAGCCAAGAAGGAGGTGGAGCTCAGATTGATGATAAAGGGATTTTAAGGATTAATAATCGAATTTGTGTCCCGAATGTCGATGGATTGAGGCAAGAATTACTTCGGGAAAATCATCGGTCCAGACTTTCTATTCATCAAGGTGTGACGAAAATGTACCATGATATGAAGAAGCTGTATTGGTGGAGTGGTATGAAGCGTGATATCTCTCTTTTTGTTAGTAGATGTGCAACTTGTCAGCAGGTTAAGGCTGATCATCAGAAGACCGTTGGATTAATGCAGTCTCTTGAGGTTCCCAATTGGAATTGGTAACAAGTTTCTATGGATTTTATTGATGGATTGCCGAGGACTAGGAGAGGTAATGAAAGTATTTAGGTGATTGTGGATAGATTGACCAAGTCGGCTCATTTCATTCCGGTTAGGTCCAACCGTTCTGCTTCTAGTTTGGCTGAGATTTATATGAGAGAGATAGTTTGTCTTCATGGTGTTCCTGTAAGTATTGTATGTGATAGAGATTCCATCTTTACCAGTCAGTTTTGGAAAGCTTTTCAGGAATCTTTAGGTACTCGTCTGAATCTGAGCACTGCTTACCATCCGCAGACCGATGATCAAACTGAAAGAGTGAATCAGATTCTGGAAGATCTTCTTCATGCCTGTGTCCTTGATTATGGGGGATCTTGGGAAGATCATCTCCATCTCGTTGAGTTCACCTATAACAATAGTTATCAGGTATGATCTCGAATATCTGTTTAAGGTTGTCTTAAACATTTATCTATCTTATTCCATCTTTTGAATTCAGGCTTGTATCGAAATGGCTCCATTTGCTGCTCTCTATGGACGACCTTGCAAATCTCCATCTTGCTGGATTGAATCCGGTAATCGTTTGGTTCTTGGTCCGGATATGATTTTAGAGGCTTCTGAGAAGCTTGAGGAGATTAGGAGGAAGATGAGGATTGTGCAGGATAGACAGAAGAAGTATGCTGACAGGCGTAGGAGGAGTTTGGAGTTTTCAGTTGGTGATCAGGTTTTCCTTAAGGTCTCTCCGTTAAGAAATGTGATTTGTTTTGGTCGGAGAGGGAAGCTCGCTCCTAGGTTTATTGGTCCTTTTCGCATCTTAGAGAGAGTTGGTTCCTTAGCTTATCGTTTGGAACTACTTGAGAAACTTTATGGAGTGCATAATGTGTTCCATGTCTCGCATCTTCGTCGGCATCTTCATGATCCATCTTTGATTGTCCAGCCTTCTGCTCTCGAGAGTTTGAATGTTGAGTTGAACCTTACTGTTGAGAGGAAGCCACTTCGTATTATCGATAGAGGTACGAAGCAGCTTCGAAGAAAATCTATCAACCTAGTCAAAGTGCAATGGAGCACTGATGATCGGGATTGTACCTGGGAAACGGAGGAGAGCATTCGTGCTTCAAATCTGGAATTGTTTGTACCGGGTATTATTCGTTGTCCTACGTTATCCTTCTTTATTTTCTGGTCTCGTTCCTTTTCGAGGATGAAAAGTTTTGAGTGGGGGAGAGTGTAACAACCCGGAAATTTTGAAAATATTTTAAATGAAAATATATTTGGAACTTTGAATTTAACTGTTTTATATTTGATAAACTTGAAAATTTTAAAGTAAAATTTTGAGTATTGATGTGAAATGTTTTCCAAATTTAATAAAATAAAGATTTTTCTTAAAATACAAATTTTGTTCAACTTTGGTCAAAGTTTGACTTATTGTGAAAATTTTAAAAATTTGAATTTTTAACTTTTACCTTTTTTATGAAGATGAATTTAATTCTAACATTTTCCTTGTTTTCCGTTTTGTTAAATTTTGATTGCTACATTTCAAAACTTACAACTTTTGGCATAGTACACGCAGTTATTTTTCCTACAACCTCTATTATATTTTTATTTTATTTGCTTGGGCTTAGACCATTTGGGCTAGAAAACCTTTAGTTAGATGAGTAGCCTATATATAATCTCCTAGGGTTTTGGCTAGCCTCCACATCCATTCATTTGTGCCTCCACAAGAAAAGTGTAAGTCTTCTTCTCCTTCATCTTCCTTCTCCAAAACCCTAGACTTCTTCCCCTCTTCCTCTCCAATTTTTCCTCCTCCTCTCCACAAATTTCGGCCACACATATCTCCACCTTCCCCAATCACCAAACTCCAACCAAAACCCCTTTCTCCTCTTCCTTTTCCCTTCTTCTTCTTCACAATTTTCGGCCTCTACCCCTTCTCCTCCAACCAAAAACACCATGGTCGAACCTCCACAACCCCTTCCCCTTGCCTTGCCTTGACCGTGACCATCTCCTCCATCACAAAAGCCCCTAGGCCGAGCCTCCATCACCAAACCCTACCCCAAGGCCGAACACACCAAACCAAAACCCTAGCCTAACCCTAAACCTAGCTATGGCCGAACCCATCTCCACCAAAATCTAGCTATGGCCGAACCCATCTAATCCAAACCTAACCTAGACCAAACCAAAACCACCTCTAGACCAAGCCTATGCAAACCCTAGACAAGCCCTCTTATGTATTTTGCAAATATATATTTTTTCTATTTTATTTTTCTATGTAAAATTATTTGTTTACGTATGGAATTTATTTTTATTTTTCAAGCATTGGATTTGGATTCTCCTCTCACTCAAACTGGTCCGTAGTTTGTTGGATTTTGTGTTGCGCTTTGAATCACTTTTCCAACCAAAGAAAGGTGAGTAATCACTCTTGACAACGTACTTATATTTTGGTGAATTGATGACAATGGAATTGTATGGATTTGTATATGCAAGTTAAGAAATTTAACTATTGAATATTATTATGTTATTTCGTACCATATTTTACCTGTTATGATCATATGCATGATATATTGAATATTATTATGTTATTTCATACCATATTTTACCTGTTTTGATCATATGCCATGATATATTGAATATTGTTATGTTTATTTCATATTCTGTAATCATACTGCAAGTTCCTTCACTATGGGTTGAAATGATACATACCCGAACGATTTTTAGATTAAGGAAAATTGTTATGGGTTGAAATGATAGGCCTGAGCAATTTTATTTGACTTGGGATTGCGGGTTTGAAATGATATAAAACCCGAAAAATTAATAAATTGTGGATTGAAATGATATATGTCCGTATTTACTTGACCCTAGGGTAGATAATTTTATACAAACTCTGTGATTGATTTTAAAATGATTTTCTAAAAATTATTAAGTATTTTGGATTTCTATATATGAATCTCTACTAAATTTAATGTAAGGATTTCTGTAAATTTGTTTACATGTGTTAAAATTTTTATAAGGAATAAATAGTTGGGAATGTAAAGTTTTGGAATCTAATTTACAATATGAAGGTTAATTGAAATTTAATAATCCGATTTGACTTAATAATGGTATTTTGTTCTAACCTATAAATTGTAAGTTTTAATTCATGTAATAGTGATTAAAATGATAAATGTTTTTTTGAGAAGAAAGAAAATGTAAGTTAAAACGTACATTTGACATGTAAGTTTTAACTAATGTAAATGGTATAACTTGGGTAATAAAAATGATAAAATATTATTTACTGAAAGGAAATAAAGGGTAAGTTAAAATACTTTTAACTTGGCATATGGATTTCTGCTTTAAAATTTGATATTTTAGTAACAAAGTTATTTTACTAAAGGTGTAGTTTCTTTAATGACCAAATAGCTAAATTTGAGTAATATAATAGGAATGATAGAATGACTATGATAAATCTGAATATATATATACACTATTTGATCATATAAACTATTGTAGTAAGAAGTATTACAGTAACAATTCAAAACTGCTGCGATTTCTTACGATAATAATTCAAAACTGCTGCAGTTTCTTACTGTAACAATTCTGCACTACTGCGGATTCTTACAGTAGCACTTCTCACTGCTTCGAATTCTTACCGTAACAGTTATGCACTGCTGCGAATTCTTACAGTAGCACTTCTGTACTGCTGCGTTTTCTTAAAGGTGACATTTTCCGAATGCTCAATTTTCTTAAAGGTTACATGTATGGTTCTAAAAGTTACATTCTTAAAGTGCTATGATCTCTAAACTTTTATGTTTAAAAAGGGTTATAATTAAATGAATTTGGAAGTATTACTACTTTGGGAAAATGAATATTATCTTAAAAGAATAATGATATGGAATTTATATGGTTTAAAAGGAATATGTTTGATATGAAATATAAACCATTTGAAATTTATATAACCACGAGTTATAATAATGATTGGTTGTTAAAGAGACCGGGATCAGATATGGGCATACTCTCTGTCGATACCGAAAACCACTTTAACAACTGTGTACGCGGTGGAGATTCCAAAATGAAGTAGGATGCTGGTGACGATCCTAAAGGTATATTTACGTGGACCTAACTCCCGTGAGTTAGCATAAGGTGGCTAAAACGGGAGCAATCGACGGGCCAAGGAGGTAGCTCCTCTAATCGGACACACTTCATCGTTAGCCATTCTATTACTTTGTGATTGATTTGGTGCTCACTTTTGATTCGGGAGTGTGGATCGAGTTGGGCGGTAGTTGCGGCTATGCGTTACCAACAGTTCGGAAGTGTAATTGGTATATCTACCCTGGCATTGCCTAGTTGTGCTGTGTCACCTACCCTAGCGTGCCTTCTACGAGTTTGTTTTATGTTGTACCTATGTGGTATCCTTTGGCGGCTCCAGTTTACGGGGAGTTACGGTACTGTATAGACTATTGGCATACCCCAAAAATGTGTTAAGGTGGAAAATGTAAAGCCTTAACACTATTTTTAAATACTATACTTTACTTTATACCCTACTATAATAGCATATATTACTACATAGTAGATAGTTTAACGGATCCTTAGAGGATGGGCGATCCCAAGCATCCTTTAAGTTACTGATGCATTTCTTTACAGTTCACTTGAGTTGATTTACATTTTATAAGTATGTATGTCCTGACTCGAGTGTTTTGTGTTTTGCTTTACGCTCGGGTCAGCCTGAGTTTCACAGCTTTGGTTTCATCCTTTTGGAGCTAGAGATCCACCGGAGATTTAGCTGTCTACCTGATATTTCTATTCCAGTTATTTCCACTCAGCTTTTGCTTTTGTATCAGAGAACTTATGTACCTTGAATTTCCAAATATATTTGTTTTCAGACTGTGGTATTATGTATTAGTTTTGAGACTTTGTATCTAGTAGCTTTGTGAACTACTATAGTTACTTATTCCGTTGTGAGTTATTCTGATATTCTATGTCTGTGATTGATTTTATTTGCCCCGAATTTTATTAACAATCTGTCGTTTTGAATTATTCAAGTCTGACATGTGTGGTTCTATTGTCGATTTGAATGGTCCAAAATGGCGGGATGTTACAAAAATAAACAAGTTTTCTCCATAAGAAAACCTTTACTTTAAATCATTAAAATAATTACTTAAAAATATATTTAAACTTCACTTCTTACTATCTTTTATACTTCTATAAGTATATAAAACATTTCATTCAAAAATAAACAAAATACGAATTTAAAAGGGTAAGATAAAAATGAGGGATTCAAAGTGCGTTTATAGCGACTATCGCTATACGGACAATTCCATATTCAATTCAATATTCAGCATTATTTAACCATATAAACATATATGATTCTCAAATTCAAATCACTTCTCTTAGAAGCATGCTATAACATATATACAAAGTATATAAGCAAGAAACATTAGTGAAAATCAAGTAGAAAAGTAATTAAATGTAACAACAATAAAAGTGCTTCTATAGCGACTATCGCTATAAATGCCGTAACAAATTTACTCTATTACATATGCTCTTTTAAACAACACAATCAAAACCTTCCAAGGCACAACAAATAAAAAGATCACATGCTTTTCAAAGCACACGATTATGGGTTTATAATTTTATTTAGTTAGGGTCTATTATTTTTATTAATAGCAAGCAAATGATCAAGTTTTAGAGATATATTCAAGGAGTGAGATAACTCACCTAAACCAAGCACAAGAATAAGTCCACACTTCCCATCATCAACCAAGCTAGAGCCCAAAACCCTCCTACCTCTGTCCTTTGCTCACATCATAGCCTTCCATCCTCCCACCTTGCTCATAGCCATAGCCTCCTTCCTCCATCATAGCTCACGACCTTGGTAGATTTGGAGAGTTATGCTCCATTTCTTCCTTCTTCAACTTGCTAAATGTTATTGTCGCGTTGTATTAAGGATATAGAGGAGAAATGAGTTGATTTAATATTATTTCAATAAAGTTAGAGAGGAGGATAAGATATGAAGACATTGTTTTTCTTTGAAGTGAATTAGCAAACTAGAATGGGAACCATGGGTATGTATTTATAGACTTTAGAAAAGTGCCAAATCACCTCAAATACTTCTTTGCCAAATTACTTAACTACCCCTCCAACTTCTCTCCATGGATATGCACACCATACCCTCTTACACATGCATGCCTCTTACACACCATACTTGAGAAAGTCCTCCTTGATTTGCTCCCTCTTTTATGTCTTGATTTAGGCGTCCTTTTGTCCTCTTACTTAAACTCTTTTGACTTAATTAATTTGTTTTGGAAATTAGGTCATCAAATACTTATAAATGTGTTCATGTATGTTCATATGTTACTATAAAAGTTCCAAAAGAATTCAAACAACTTTTAATGATTAAAAAGTCGTTTATCGATAAAATGATTTTCGGTCACATTATCGATAATTCTTTGAATAATTTATTTTTGTAAACAAATTTAAAAAATGAATTTCCTATCATTAGTTATTAATTAAAAAGAGGCTAATAAGATTATAAAATCATATTTATTCACATTAAATCCTCGATACAAATATTTAAATAATTCAGATATTTAAATACGAAGTGATCGAAATTCTGGGTCGTTACATTCTTCCCCTAGAATATTTCGTCCTCGAAATTCCAACACAAGCAACCAAAAAACAACCATACATTAGTCCTTAATATTATTACAATCAATAGCAACATAGCTGATGGTTTGCCTAGGTCCAGAACCTTCCCATCACACAGGGATGATAAATAAATTACTAAGCGTACCTTCGCTCAACAAATTTAGGTTAATACTTAGTCGATTATCCATGCTACCTTAGAAAAAATCAAAGATTTATATTTTCAAACTCTTCATAAGCCAACAAACGTAGCATACAAATATTCTAAAGACCATACGATGTACATAGGCCATCCGTGCGCAATATCAAATCTGATCACTTGCTCAATCACATAAATTTCACTTCCCAACTAGTATAGTTCACTTGACCTCTTTTGTGCGATCTCCAATCAAGTTCCTTGATTATAAACCTCTGTTCTCCTCACATAGACAAATACTATGATAGAAAAGTTCAGAATCATATTAAGAATCTATATCAAGTGTTCGTCGTCAAGGATCTAGTGAAAAATACTTGATCGGACCGATGTGTACCACCTCGAAATCATGTACTCGAATCCTAGATCAAGAATCGTCATGCGAATAAAATGATGTACACACACTTACATACTTTATTCCATCGGTTTCTTAACTACACTAATTTTTTTACATTTATATTTATTTTTTTCACAAATTATTTTTTCATTTAATACTAAAACCATTTATGGACTATTTCATAAAACATTACTTAATTTTAAAAACATTTTATAAAGACTTATCTTCACTTATAAATCATTTCATTAAAACATTTCAGGATTTAAGATCATTACTCGTATAATACTCCACTACAGCCTAAGAGTATATACAAACATTGATATTTATTTTAAATTTTCAAGGATGTTCGAATAAACTTTAAACTTGTTTTAACTTGCTATCTTTTCAAATTAAGAGTTCTAAAAATTCAAGTTTTATTTTAATGTAAAATTTCCTTAAAGAAAACTTTGAACCTAACATCGGGTTTTCTTTTCCAAATTGTTTGAAATAATAACACATTCATACATTCTTTTATATATCAAATCATAATTTTCAGGATTAAACCAAAATCATTTTCAAAACCAGTTTCCATATTATTTTCTTTAAAATCATGGAAAATATACATATAGATCGAGTAACAACAAAATGATACAAGGAAATGGGACCCACGAAGTAGTATCATATATGCCCTTTATCGAGAAGGGTAATACTCAAGAGAAGTGCTTACCACCTGAACACACCTCTTGTCCATTTTTAGTCACTTTCGAGCCACTCAAACTAGCTAACATAAAAAATACTTCGTTTTCCAAATTGATTCGTCGATTCTGGGAGCAAACTCAAACTTGAACAAATTCTAAAACTCTTTTAAAACATTAGTTTTTCAAAATACCTTCAAATAATACTATTATTGTTTTCCTCAAAACCTTGAAAATCCATTTAGAAACTCCGAGTTTAAGTTCCTAAATTCTCAATTTAAATCCTTTTTTTAAGATTATACTTATACAAATTCACTTTATTATATAAAATATTTTCATAATATTTACTTTAAAAATATCTTACCTTTCTTTTAGATTATAACAAACAACTTTTATTAAAATTACATTTTAACCCAACGTTATCATTGAACGCTTTACAGTCAAATTGTGAAACTTAATTCACAAGGTATCCGTTTCAATGTTCCCGTAGTTACTATCTAACCTACCCATGTAGTAAAAAGGTAAAACTGCCCATAAATTGGTCGAGCACAACTAATCAAATAACAAATGATAATGGTTGAATATTATCATTTCCTAACAAACAAACACATCATAAATAACCATATCAATATTTTCTAAAAAATTTCTTTTATATATAAAATATAATTCTAAGCAAAATTATTTCATTTTCCAATTAAAAAAACAATACTAGGTTGGTTTGTCTTGTTCAAGTATTTAGAAATCCCTATCGATACCATGGCTCCCTTTGTGTCGACAAGAATTCATAAACCACTCTACAGACCAATTAACACAATATAAAATACTTTTATAGCCTAATAATACGCTCCCATATATATAATACACTCAACTCATGCTAGGGAATTCCATTTCTCTATCTCAACCAAAGCCATGGTTCTCGCTTAACCTTGCACTTTGATATCAGCTGTCACGATCGCCTTTTTGACCCTCAAATTTCGACATTAATACATCCACGGTATTCACGTGCCGATCACCCTAGTGTCGAAAAGACAAAACGTTAGTGTAAAAGAAAAGGAACAAGGAAGAGGAGAACAAAAAACATCAGAATCTCACAATGAAATGAAGACATATAATATCAAAATGATCTTTACAAAAGAAAACTGTATGGATATAATAATCAGAAAAAACTTGCCTATCATCGGCCTGGAAAGTTACAACAACATATCCTTACAATTGCTGATACACACATACACATACATAAAGCAATGTAGCGGAATAGAATACTATGGTAGGTAGATATCTAGCTCCTTTCAAAGACCCCAAAGCGTCCATAACTAAATTTGGAAATATACTCGGAGCTAACCCGAGCATCATAAGAAAATAACACCCGGATCAGTCTAGTAAACCAGCATGAGAAACTCAATCATGTGGATTCTTATATTTATAAAACCCTTGAAAAACAAACGTATCTTGTAAGACCACGCCACAAATAAACACTGACAGGTTTTTACCATACAATAAACAAACTATTTCATAAGAAAATCGAGTCATATTATAATAATATCTAGGGTTGAAAATAAATATATAACACAGCTAGAATGGTTATATTAATTATATTCAACATCATATTAGAGTACATTTAAAACCGCCAAGGCACGTTCACTAAATTGTTTGGGGTTTCCATGGTGATGCACTCGTTTCAACGAGGTGGATCTCCTACATAAGGATCAAAGATATCCTTCCAAACGTCGTATATCTCTAAATAAAATATACCATAAGGTTAACACAAGTGACCCATGCCCTAACATATGGTGTCTTGCATACCAACTCCCGGTACCAACAATCGATAAGCATAATCTAGATAATGGAGTTGATATGCCCCCTTCTAGGTTAACTAAACCTAGGGTTGTGCATCCTTAATCTAGTTTCTATCATTATCGATGTCGAGGCTACGTTCGGCATCTTCCACAAGAGTCTTAATGTGATAACCCGGATTTTTGGACATCGGTTAATTGGATAATTAACTGATTTTAAACTATTGAGATACTGATTTTTAATTAGTTAAACAAATAAAAAGTATATATATGGTTATTAATTAGCATATAATTAGGTTTCATATCATTTTTTTTAAGTTACATAAATATAAGTAAAGAGAAAATGTTTTACTGGAAATATATAAACATAAATTAATAAAAAAACTAATTGAAAATATAATATAAAAACATATTAAAAATATAAATTCATGCAAAATAACAAATGTAAGCTAAGGATTACATGCAATTACAAGTGTAGCTAATTTTATCATACAATTTAACAAGTGTCATGATTTTCATTTTTTCTTTTCATTTTTAATAAAGGATAAACCTTGGCTATATATATATACCTCTACCTCTACTCTCTCTTTTCATTTCTACCTTCCGTTTTCAAAACTAAACAAAGAAACCAAAAATCTGTAAACTAACCAGAGAAAAAATTCAAACAACAATCTACTTTTGCAAATTTAAACCTAAAGCTAAAGCAAAGATCATCTCAACATAAAGTAAATCAAGCTTCTTTCAACTAAGCTAAAAGTAAATTCAAGTTCAAACTCCACATAAGAAGACTAGTTTCAAATCATAATCAAGTAGCAAATTCCTGATCAAAGAAGAGAAGCTTGCTTCTCTGTTTTTCCAATAACCTGTGAGTAAACTAACTTTTTAAAAGCTAAATCCTCTTTAAAACTTGATGCATGTGATTAATACTTGAAAGTATGTTGTGAAAAATGTTTGTATGGATGTAAAATGTGCTTGCATGTCTGTATATATGTAGATGACTGTGTGCATGTCTGTGTACAGGCAAACATGCCTCTGTTCTAAGTTTTATAGGCTTTAAACAAGTTCAAATTTCAATTCTCTTCACCTAATTTTTTTTAGGCTTTGTTGTTCAAACAAAATGTGATTAAATTATCAAGATCTTGATTTTAAAAATATTGTAAGTATAATTAGTTTGAGTATTTTCTAGAAAATTAGAAAATACAGTAAAAACCCAATGCTTGTCAAAATTCGAATATTAAGATTTCTGGTTTCATATACATCATCAGATTCGTATTTAAATACCATGAATTTTAATAATAAAATCAGGATTTTTAGTTTTGATTTGAGGTGGAATTATCGGGTTGAACGGAATCAAGTGTTTCCTCGATTTCTGGTGATCGGCGAGGAATGGGAGGTCGTGATCGTAGCTGGAGCATGTTTGGTGGTCGGGGATCTCGAGAAAAATACTCGGTGAATTTATAATTCACCATGGTGGCTGAACATTGGCGATCTAGGGTTTTAAGACATGTCTTGGTCGACTGGGTTCGAGTGGTGTTTCGTCGTCGTCAAAGCATCGGATTGGTTTGGAGCAAGGGGGATAGATGTGTGGGTCTTCGGTGAAGCTTTGGTCGGAGTGGTGAGTGTTCTGGTGGTCAGAATCGTCGTCGGCGAGTGTTTTTGTTGATCGAGTTTTGGGTTCTGTTGTCATTCGATTTGTTCGTTTTGATTTCATGGCGAGATCTTCGGATCTGGGTGGTCAGGAGGTTAGCGGGGATCATCGGCGATGTGTCGAGGCCGACGTAGTTGATCAGAGCAACGTGGGTTGCTGGTGCACGTGCATACGTGCACGTTCGTGTCAAGATTTGATTTGAGTTTGGGAAGATGATGTTTTCTCGGGGTCGATCTCATGTAGATTCATGCGTGACTCGAAGAAGATGAGGAACGAGAGATTTTCGTGTTTTACTCGAGAATTTTGTAATGTGGCTCGGGTATTTTCATTAAGGAATCGGGTTTGCTTTGAAATTTTTAAAGGTTTAAAAACAAAAGAAAATTTGTAACCAGTTTTCAAAGCAAATAGAAATGAACAAGTTTTCAAAACCATTATCAAACAGGTTTCAAAATATAAGTATCTTTAAAACTTTAATTATGAGGTCTTTGAATGAATTAATTTCAAACTTTTGAATTCAAATAAGTAATGATGAAACTGAGTAATTAATTAAAGTATATGGTTTATCTTAATCATTTAAGTTTTTACAAATTGAAATATAATTTCTTAATGTAATAAATGGATAGTTAATTACTTAGTATAAGTGATTAAAGAGTAATTACTGAATGTAATTAATTAGAGGATAGTTAATGACTTAATGTGATTAACTAAAGGTTAATAAATGAATGTAATTAGTTAAAGATAATTAACTAATGAAAGTGATTAAGGGTTAATTAATTAACTTAAGTGATTATGGGATAATTACTTGATGGAAATAATTAAGAGATAATTAAATTACTTAAATGATAATTTCTTAATGTAAGTAATTGAAGGGTTAATTCGTTATTGTAATTAATTAATCAAAGGTTAATTAATGTGATTAATTAAGAAATAATTAAGTAATTAAGGATAATTACTTAAGCTGGATAATATGAATGATTAATTAATTCAAATGATTATAGTTAATTAATGATTACTTAAGCAGGGTTAGGTGATTTATTCTTAAGTGATTAATTTAATTTGAGTTAATTAAATAAATTAGAAATGGTGTGACTAATTAATCTTGCTTATGAATGATTTAATGATATTGAATGCCTTGGATTATTTGATATCTCTGATATGTGATTTGTGATGTTACGTGAGATGATTTGTTTGGGTTGAACTATGATAATATGGATTCACTACAAGAAAATGCGCTTTTCACTGCAATAACGGACAGCGTTTTCATTGTGAATGCTGATAAAAGTATTTACTAAAGTAAATTTTGGAATCTGAAACGCTGTTTAAAGTGACCCGTTTTATTTTTAGATTCGTTTCGTTACGCGGTTACCTGGCCGCCATAATTTCTTCTCTCCCGCATAAAGCAAGAAAACAACCGACTACCAATCTTCCCCAAAATTATTTTAAACCTAATTAAAACCCCAAATATATGTGAAATCTCCCATGAAATTTCGTTCGTACTCTAGTTTCGCCTGCAACATCTAGTTTGCTCTAGCCCTAACACCTTGAATCCATCCTTGGAATAAATAAGGAAATGAATCCTTATCCCGTATGGTCGACGCCGATTATACTCTGTGCAATTTTATCTCTCTTTGCAGAAATCAAGCCAAAGTTTTTGATCCCTTTTCATTCATTGTTTTATTTCATTTCTGGAAAATCTTTTTAAATCGAAATTCTGGAAGAAAAAAAAAGGCAGTCGACTTGTTTTTCAATACATTTGCAGTGGCTGCCTAAGAGCTTTTGCCCTGTCAGGCTTGAGAGCTTATGTTGTTCATTCCTTCCTTGGATGTCTTAGACAGTTTTTCTTATATTTATAGTTTCAGTAATCAATTTGAGCTCTTAATTGTTTTTTTATATCCTGGAATAATACTTACTGATAAATTGACAATCCATAGAAGCTATATATTTATATTGATAACCTCTTTGCTCTGTTGCTTCTAAAGTGGTTGTATTCAGCGCTAGATTTCAGTTTCATTTGTTCCAATATGAAATATATGTACTGCTATCTTGTAATTTTACTGTCCTCTGCGTTTGTCATTTGCTGATTATTATTTTTTGTTTAATGTTTAGCGCCATGATTTGCTTAACTTGTTTTGGTGGTTAGCATTGCTGAGGCGTTATTGATAACAACATCTACTCGAAATAAACTGAAGCTCATTTAAGATTCTATATTTGCAAATACAGGCAGATAGATTAATTCTGCAAATCATAGGTTACTTAAAGCAATTTTTGTTCTTGCAGTGGACCATTTTACAAGTCATCAGAGTGCCCATCACCTGTGGTTGGATAATAACGGGTTGTTTGACACTAAGGTTGGTTTTCTGATATCGACTAAGATATAACCTTTTTAGCATATTATTTTCAAGCATATGTATGTGCAGTTTCAAGCATATCTTCTTTTTGAAAGAATACAGGTTGCCAAATATGAATATCTGTTTTAGTTTTTGAAAGTATTAACTTTAGCATATATATACCAGTTTCACATTGCAAATGAAAATATCAATAAAATTACCACAAGAAAACTGTTATTTATTGTTGCACTTCTTGTGCTTCTAACAATTACAAGCTTTTGGTAGATCAAAGTTTCAAAATGAGTTGTTTACCTTTTACATAAAACAAAAATAATATGGACAAATTTTATTTATTGGCGTCATATAAAAATACAGTTCAATTTTATGGTCTGTTCAAAATTTATTACAAAAATATGCCTCTTTATCTTGTATCTTTTATATTAGTATTTTATACTTGCATAAGTAAAAATTGGTATTTTATATTGGAAAAGTGTTTGTTTAGGTCTACATATAAAAATTGTCCAAATGAAATATAATATCAAATTAAAAAAAAACCATTAAGTGCTAAGGCTATGTAAAACTCAAATTATGTCAGTTGGAAGTCTAGGTTCTATCTCAGTAAAACTTATAACTACTTTGGCTTACAGAATTCCTTTTGGTTTGTGGCCTGAAATCTTGTGGATGTTAACCATCTTGAAACTTATAATCTGTAATAAGACAACCTATGCCTTCTTGCCAAACCGTATACAATGTCATGTTTCTTGGATAAGCGACTATCAGTTTTTATGTGCTGAACCATGAGGATCTAAATTTATTTTAACACGGTGTCCAAATTATTTAGGGGTATATAGGTAGGATCGGAAACTTTTCCCATTTTTAGATGTAGTACATTTCTCTAAGTTCTAGGAAGATGTGTGTGAAGCAGTAATTGTTTGGACTTGGTAGTTTTTACCATTTTGAGAATTCATAGTCATTTGTAGTGATCACTTGATTATTTTTATTCAAAAAATGATCAACAATAATCCTTTTTTTTTGTTAACCCTTGTAATATTCCTACTTTGAGGCAAACTTTTCAATCATGATTTACTTAAGTCATAAATTGTATTTAATACTGATATGTGTTTTCTAGGCATAAATGATGTAAATCTTATATCTATTATTGTGCTAGTTGAACTTACTATTGCACCAATTTACTTAGCTCTTAGAAATTTTAGCAACTCAAATCGTTTTAGCATTTTTGTTCTCTAAACCGCCTGCATCACTACAACAAAACTTGCTTTTAACAGCCCTTGTTCTCAGCGTTTAGGTTGAAACTGCAGTAAAGCGTACTTCGTTGATAGAATAATTTGCGCTAAACGCTGAGAATATTCTTAGATTTTAAGGGTTTTGTTTGCCGCCGTTTCATTACATTTTTACCAACAAAAATTTATTTTCCCTCTTTCTGCCGCTCCCTCATTTCATTCTCCTTCATTTTTAGTTTCCCTTAAATTGGGCTCATTCGTCGATTTTCTTTAGTGGAGTTGATCATCACTCCCCTAATTTCATGTTCATACCTCAAGTAGCCCTAATTCCTTGTTTTTAGGTTTATTTGAATAATTAATTTTCAGTTTTATTTCATTTTTTGATTTTGGTTTTCATATTTCAAATACTCCACTATGTGGATTGCCCTAGGTCGAACTTTCTTCGATCATCAACTGTTAGAACGGCATTTTGGAAACTTGGTGGAGTGAAATGCTGATACGGTTCGATTGCTTTAGGCAGCCTCAGGTGCTTCAGTAGAAGAAACAAAACACTTCTATTTCATCTATTACTAGGTTGTATTTGGTTTTACTAAACAGTGCTTAATGAATCATCTGATTTTTTCTTTTTGATGATAAAATGCATATTTTTGATGCAAAAAAAAAACATTGTCGAGTACTGATATATTCTTGCTAGAAAAAGAAAAGTGTATCCTAAAATAAGAATCATAAATAATGTTCCAACACTGTGTTTGAAAATGAAAAACAAAATACAAAAAGCTTCTTTCTATTGTACATCAATGACATTATAACACTTTAAAACCAGTTAACCAGTTTTTCTAAGAGCATTTTTGCACATTGGTTTCTTTATTTGCAGCCCAAAATCTTAATAAGATTCATTAATCCAGGCTGATAAGGAATTTAAGCTGCAAGAGACGACAATATAACTATGTAGAAAAGAGCAACACTTGGAAGGACATGCTGGCACGAGATATCAGGCAACACTCTGCTGGCACACAGGAGCATGTTGAATAGAGCAATAATACCTAGGGTCTACAGGCACGCTGAATCATAATGGTAAAGCATTATTTCAGTTTATCGAAAGATGGGTATTTTATTATCTTCTATTCGATAAGATCATTATTTAGATGAATGTTTGAAAATAGCTGGATTTCAGTTCATTGTGTATAGCACTTTCAAAAGGATATTGTGGGGTGTGTTGAAGGTTTTATATCAGTTAGTTCCAAATAGAAAGAAATAGGTAAATGAGAATTTGCAATTGACAAAAAAAATTCAAACTTGTTCCTACTGAAAACTAAGTTATGAAATCTTTGATCTACGGTGACAAAGCTAGTCGTAGGTTGATATGAAAACCAATATGAAAGTTTTTGCTTGCACGTGCATCTCTCGTGTTTGGTTCTTCACATCTTTTAATGTGAAAAGAAAGTGAAGGTCTCCTAATTGTACTAGCCAATCAGGTGACATTTACTGAAGCATATAGATATTTTACATTCATGTATTAGAAATTACATGCCAAATATTCGTTAAAAATCTGCAGTTTAGCACTTGCACTTGAAAATACTATGAAACGACTGTAATTCTTCTAACATCGGTATGCATAAATTTTCCTAACAAGTAATTAAACAACATCAGGCATACAATACATTAGATACAATTGATGCATCTCACTTAATTAATTTAATTTACCCGTCAGTTACAATCCATTACGTGCAATGATCTCTTGTACTCCTTTAGAGGAAGCACACCGTTCGACTCAATGCTATGTTAGCTTTAATTAATGTTTTCACATTAACAACATGGACCTTTGATGACTACCTTTATTTATCAGCTTATCTTTAGGATACCCCCAATGCTATATTAGCTGTTAATTATGTGCAATGTTTTGGAAGATATGCAAAAAAGAAAACTTACACGCACGCACGCACGCGAATTTGAAAGAATTTCAGAAGACGGTATTAAACATCATAAAAGTGATCTTCATTTACATATAAAAATTACTATAAGCCTTCAATATGCAAGAAATTTTTTAGCTTAACAATATTACTCCATGCTTGGCTCCCTGTAAATATAAATATAAAGCAAAGAATCGTTAGACTCATAAATAAACAATTTCAAGTAGAACATTCGTAGCCATAGATTCTGTTATATATGTTGTTTTCTCTATAGACGATTAAACCAAGCTTATTAAATATGGGGTGATAAATGGGTAAGGAGTATAAAGTCCATTATAATAGGATTCTAATGTATAGTTAATAAGATCATAAAACCTTCAACACCAGCTGAAGCTACATAATTTATTTTTTCCAACTTTTTCCTTTCTGTTTTTACTGCAAATATCATTCTCACTAATTAAGTGAAATCCTTATTTTTCTTGAAGCAAGGATTGTCTTTTATTTTTAATATACGGGAAGCTTCCTGATGAGGTACAAAATCGATAGTAAAATGATCAAATGCCCTAGAGAAGGAACTATATCACATTGGAGGTGCTAAAACTATATGCATATGTATATAAACTAATATAAATTATGTCTGTAAATAAATAAACTATAATTAATCAAGACTTTTCTGTAAGAATTAACACACAAATTAACTTAGTTTATAAAATTAACCATATTTAATGAAAATTAAATAAGTTTACTATAACTTCATCAGTTAATTTTGCTACCTATGGAAATCCAAGTGGTAGTTGTGGTGCTTTTAGCAGAGGAAGCTATCATATTTCTAATACATGCCTAGTAGTCGAGGGGGTAATTAATCAGTATCAAACTTATTGATCATGTTTGTAAAAATGATTTCTTTTTCAGCCTCAGAAGTTGTCACAGCCTTAATATATCACTGCTTAAAATCCCGAAGATGTAAACATTTTCCGACGATGTTGGAGCTGCTACCATTGTTGTGTTAGGTGGTTACGATATGGATACTAAGACCTGGAGCTCCGATGTCGTCTTTGCTTTCACCATCATTATTCGATCTGATGCTTGTTACCACACTTTAAATTCTGAGCCACTGCCGAAGGACTGCTCTTTGCCTGAAGACTGTCTCCTAGATTAGCTCGCACTGCTCTTTCAAATTGGAAGCTGAAATATGCTAAACTTTGATTCACGAACTATGGCTGCTTTGAAGTTTGGATCTGAGTCGAAAAAATTGCTTGAGGCTTGTTGATGGTGCAGTGAAATCTGATGGAATGCTGCCAAAATCTATGATGCCGCGATGATGCCATTTGCAGATACAGAAATATGTTTGGTGCTCTGCCTATTGTAAGTGCTCTGATCTTGTCATTTCCTTGATCTTAAACTTGCTACTTTTTTCAGTACAAGAGTGATAGTTGGCTCTGTATTACTGAGTACTTGCTGCTTGCCGTTGGTTATGAAACTCTTGAAATCTGGTTGATGAAACTATTGCACTGTGATATGTTGCATAGTTGAGTTGATGATGAAATTGTAAGATATTTTAGGGACCAGGTTAGAAAGTATTTATTTCACAAATAAGTTTCTTGAAAAATCAAATTAGTTCATCCTTATGTGCTAATGTATGATGTCAGGCCTTTTATCCTCATCCTTGAAATAACATCAAAATTTGCAGTTTAAGGTTCGACGCAGAGGTTTTTGGGAGAACTTTGGATTTGAGAAAGATGATAAACTCAATAAAAATGGAAGTGATCGTGAAAGGAATGGAGGAAATGCAGTTAATTTCAAGAAGGCGAAAAAGCAATTCTGCTTTCATAGACTTCACAGAGATTCTATAGGTAGTGTTACAGGTGCTTTAACATCCTCTGATATATACATGAAGTTTATATTGATTTCTATATCAGCTCTACTTTGCTTTTCGACATGATATCTATACGTAAACGAACATATTTAGTCACTTCATTTGATACAAAATCATTTTTAACTTACTCAGAGGTTTCAGATCAGAACTTCATGGATGATAATGTAGCAGATGAAGGGTTAAGTTGATTAAGTTTATAAAATTAAATATAAGTGTAGCCAATTTATAAAAATTACTATAAACCTTACTCAGATGAAGGGTTAAGTTGATGAAGGGTTAACGTCTAAAGCTTACTGTAATTACTACTCATAGGATGTTGACAAAGCCATGGTTAGTGATAGCTCAACAAGAAAAAGTCAAGAAAAAAAGACGGAAGGAGGAATCTTGCCGAGTTCAGACTGCCCTGTTGGCAACAATTCAGTAAACCAATGTCTAACTATCTTCGTACTGCCACTTTTCATTTTCAGCCTGTATTTGAACTACTTTTATGCACGTTTTGTCGATAATATTAGATGCAAACATGCTTTCTAGATATTGTGCATTTGTCTAATTTTGTATGCAGTTGGTTTATAAATTTTATCTCTCTTTACGGGTTTATGTAAACTTTGTTCATGGATATTGTGTTCAACTTATTTTATGGAAGTGATTAATAGTTATGCTTTTATTTTACAATTTTTAGTTTGATTTGTTTATGTTATGTACATTAACTGATTAAAATATAATTAAATGTAGTTTATATTAATGATATGTGTGAATATTGCAATGGCACAACATTGCTCTCAATTCTTTGGAAAAAAAATGCATATCCCTACGACAGCGTTTATACATTGCTGTCAATTCATTGGAAAAAAATGCATATCCCTATGACAGCGTTTATACATTGCTGTCAATTCATTGGGAAAAAAATGCATATCCCTACGACAGCGTTTATACCTTGCAGTAGAAAACTATTAACAGCGTTTATACCTTGCAGTAGAAAAATTATTAACAGCGTTTAAAAAACGCTGTAGAAAGTGGGTTTTTGATAGCGTTTATATTTTGCAGTTAAAAATTTAGGGTCAACGACCGCATGTCGTTATACAGCGTTTTTAAAAACGCTGTGAAAACTTTTAACAGCGTTTTTCAAACGCTGTGAAAAGTCTTTTTTGTTGTAGTGATTTTCTATCTGTAATGGAATCGTTGTGTGAATATGTTACTCTAAATATGTTTGAATTGTTTTCACTTAAACAACTTGGATTAATAAAAGATGGTGTTGAATTCGAAGAGACTGGGACAGATATCAGCGATATCCGGAACCACTTCGATTAGTAATCTATAATTCTTTATAGATTCGATTTGTAAATCGAATAGGCTAGAATGGAATAAATTAAGTAACTGGACCATTGAAACTAAGGAACGGTACTTAGATATTATTTGGTGAAATAAGTGTTTGACTATAACAAGATAAGAACTCGTAGTGAGGTACGAGTTACCTTGGCTTTCCAAAGAAGTTTTACAACCTTAGTATTTCAAATTAAATAGGTTTACTCACACTGGTTTCCAACCTGACTCGGGTGTTACTTTATGGTAATGCTTAGGTCAGACCGAGTATTACAGATTTCCAAGTTTGGACATTCTGGAGTTCAGGAGATGAGCTGGATGGCAGGGACGTATGGAGTATATTCCGCTGTGTATATTGAGATTATATTGATAGTAGTCAGGGATAAGTTGTTATAACTGTCCAGTTTATTTGTGAATGGTTGTACTCTGATATATTGTCTGTAAATTGACAAGTACAGCTTTTCTTGTATAAATGTTATTATTTGATATTATATTTTGATCCGATGCGAATGTGAGATTCTGTGTTTTGTTTTCTGTTTCTTCTTCTACCTCTTTTCTTCTTAACCCTAACAATCTGGAATTTTCGGCGTTCGGATGCTCAGCATTTCTACAGTGAACATATTAGTGTCGAATTTTCGGGGGTTGAAAATTTCGGGTCGTTACATTTGGTATCAGAGCCGAAGGTTAAGCGAGAACATTGGCTCTGGTGGGTTTATTCATTAGGAGTTTATTCATTAGGATAAGGTCAGTAGTACCCTAGAATGAGTTGAGTGTATTATATGAGGGCGTACTTGTTATTTTCTTATATAAAGATTTTAAAACGGTTTTAAAAATGATTTGCATATAAGCTTATATTTTGATATATAAAGCAATAGTTTTTCTAATTATTATATATATTAAGGTAATTGGTTGTTGAATTATTGGAATTAAATATAATAAATTTAAGGGGTAATGGAAATACAACCAAATAGGAACTGGATAATATGAACTATACAGTTAAGATAAAACCAGAAATGGTTATTGTGTCTAATAATGGGATGTTTGTTTTCTAATGATAACAATGATAAAGCAAATGGAATGTTTTAAGGAAGTAAACATTTAGATAAGTATGACTTGTAAATTGGAATGGATTTAAATTGAGAAGTTTTGAATTCTAAGTCCAGAAAAAATTTGATATTGTTTCAGAGTGTTAAGAAAAAAATAGTATTATTCACAATATAATTGAATATAGAAGTCTTGCTTTAAACAAGAGCGTTTTAAATTTTAAAGGAATTTGTTTGAATTTAAAAACAAGAATGGTTTAAAATTTAAAGTAAGACTTGGTGTGCAAAGGAAATAAATATGTATATATATGAGGGATATACATAAGATCAAAGTTGATTGAAAGTATTTGAAGTATAAAAGGGAATTTATATAAGTATGAAGTGATCCAAAGATTTTTCAAGATTATATATATCTATATATATAATTGATTTTATGAGAATAATTTTGGGAAAAAGATTTTTGGAACCCATTGATTTTGAAAGGCTTTTGATTTTTGGGAAAAAGCAAATTTTGGGAATTTGGAAAGCTAAGTTTGAGAATTTTCGATTTTGGGATATCGATTTTGTGCAAAGGAGATTTATATATGATACATATAAAGAGTATGATTTGAAAGATACTATATGTGTATAGTATAAAATGTTTTGAGAATGGCTGTGGAGAAAAAGGCGCTCCTATTTAGAGCGAAACTTAGTAGGAGATCCACGGGGTGGTTCTGCCTTGAGTCCTAAGGGGGTGATGATTTCCAGAGCATTCTCACCAAAAATGTTTTCTATATTTTCAAAAAAAATTCCAAGTATTTTTATAAAACTATTTCGATTATATTATCTAGATTTTTAAAGTGTTTTGAAACTTTAAAATAAATAGAGTTAAAGTGTTTAAAGAATAATTTAATTGATAATAAGCATTTAAATAAATTCTGGCTTCGTTCCTTTTCGAGGACGAAAAGATTTAAAGGGGGGAGGAATGTGATAAACTGGATTTTTGAACATCGGTTAATTGGATAATTAACTGATTTTAAACTATTGAGATATTGATTTTTAATTAGTTGAACAAATAAAGTATATATATATATGGTTATTAATTAGTATATAATTAGGTTTCATATCATTTTTCTTTAAAGTTACATAAATATAAGTAAAGAGAAAATGTTTTAATGGAAATATATAAACATAAATTAATAAAAAAACTAATTTAAAATATAATATAAAAACATATTAAAAATATAAATTCATGCAAAATAACAAATGTAAGCTAAGGATTACATGCAATTACAAGTGTAGCTAATTTTATCATACAATTTAACAAGTGTTATGATTTTCATTTTTTCTTTTCATTTTTAATAAAGGATAAAACTTGGCTATATATATATACCTCTACCTGTGAAGACCCAAAAGTCGACCTTCGAAAATTAGCATCCGTACTTCACTTGTACTCAAAATGCCATAGATTCAAACGCCGAATCTGGTTCTCCGGAGCTTATAACACCATTAAATATAACAACACAACGGAATAAAGAATATATCAATTACATAACATTGATACAATGACTGATACAAAATCTGATACAATATGATACAACAGAATGATACAACAGATATCAATATACATCAGAGGTATGATACAAGAAATAGTAGCGGAAAGAAAAGATAACATCAGTAGTGGATAGAATATCTCCAATAGAATGCTCCAATCCATAGCTAGCGGAAAGCAAGGTCAGTTGTCCAAGGACTGACTAGCTCCAAATAATCTACTCAACCTGAATATCTAAAAACCCCAACTCTAGACTGCTCGTGTAGAAAATTATGAGCACCCAGAGTTTAGGAAAGGAACAATAAACTCCGAGTCAGTCGTGGGACTGGTGTGAGCAAACAAAAACACAGTTTATCTTTAAAACAAAGTAAGATTGAATTTCGCAATGCTTTTGGAAAATGAAACTACCATAAGGCCTCCCGCACACACACACAATGCAAACGCAGAGTCGGAGGAGATTTCTCCTTATGATAGTCAAAGATGCTTACTACGCAAAACAAATCATTGAATATTATTACTAGTGCATAGTGAAGAAAACATTTCGAAAGTATAATATTAATCTTAGCCAACATACGACCAGTATCGTATGCCTACTATAGCTACCATCTAAACAGTGGTGACCACCATAAGTAAATGGCAGGTTCTACAACTAATACCGTACAAGATTCGTATTGGAAGATGGATTGCCAACAAATGGTCAGGCTAAGGAACTTCCTTTCCTACTGCCAAATGGGATCGCCTCTGGCTGGACGTCCCGAGAGACAACTGCTTTCTGCCAACACAAGGCCGAGTTACCCCTGTAACAGGTAACTCACGAATATGCCATCCCCCGGTCCTTTGGGACCTTTATCTGAGGCGCCTCGATAAACACACAATCACACAATAAAGGAGATCGGAGTATTCACATAGGTTAAATACCAGGGCTCCATACCTGATACCACCCTTTTCCAGAAGGAAATGACATACCCTAAAGGGCGCGACCCTCATAACCTTGCCGCATATTCCTGTTTCGACCATTTCCGGGTTGTGAGGTCCGAAGAGGTCTCGTCCACAAAGCTACGCTTTGGCACAAAGCCATGCTTTGGATCAACAGATGATCAAAGTAATGATCACAAAGATAAATGATCAAACAAATGATCATATCACAAATGATCAAACGATGATCATCACACAGCAACACTCAGCATGCCACATTACCAAATTGGGAGTATATCGCTGATAACCTTCAACTACATAACCTCTGAGCTCGTACGTCTCAGAGAAGGGTGTTAAGCTAAGAGAATAAATTCTCCGCCACCAAACAGAAATGTATTTGAAAGAAATCAGCTTTATATCTCAAAACGTAATGTCAGACATGTAACCATACAAGTCTGTTCCGGGTTCGAACAGAACCGAAGGCACTTCCGAAGAAGCCCTTGCAAATCCGGGTATTCATGATCCCGAACGGATTTCCCATCACTTAGGGAATCTCTATACCACGAGCTACCCAGTGCAGAGACAATCGATAGGTTATCCTATCGTTCTCGCAAATACCCGGTCTTCAACACCGGTCTTCAAATGCCATCCATATACGACGTATCACTTATTCGGAATGGGTTATATGACACAAAGGTCCTCTCCCGGCTGAACCGAATAGTGAGCGTAATATTCAAAAACATATGGATATTGGGATTTCTATTAAGTCACAACTTATTACCCAAAACTTTCTTTTCAAATGGTTTAACAAATTACCATTTCAAATCTTTTAAACAAAAAGATTCATTTTAACAACCTACAACGGTTTAAACAATTTCCACATTTTAATCTTTTAAACAAAAGATTCATTCACATATTTTCCAAATCAATTTCCCATTTCAATTGGATTAACTAGTTAAATCTTTAAAACAAAGATTTAACTTATAGCTTTCAAAACAATTCCATTTCAAATGGTTTAAACAAATCATCATTTTAAATCTGTTAAAAATAAACAGGTTTAATTCATAGCTTTCTAAAAGAATTCATTCATAACTTAGAAAACCATTTTTTCAATTCAATCTTGAAATTCCTTTAATTAAACTGGAATTTCATTTCTTATATGAAAGCTTTTATTCTTTTAAAACAAACGGTTTCATTTCGGAAAATCTGATCTCATTATACAAGTTAAAATCTTTGGGTTAAATTCAAATTCTCAAAACCAATATTTTAAAAGTGGTTTAAATTCATATAAAATACATTTATAATATCTTAAATAAAAATTCCAATCATTGAATTCAATTCCAAATATTGAATTCAAATTCAAATTGAATTATTTAAATTGGAAGCTTTATTAAGTTATTTAAAATAACTTTTATCTTACAAACTCCTTTTCAAAAGCTTTAACATTCAACCCAAATTCATTTTCAAAATCAATTGAAATCAAAATTTCAATTTCAAAAATATGAAATTTAAATTATCTGTGACTTATCTGATTTTCCTCGTGAAATCCATATTATTGTGTGTATGGTGTAGTCCAGGGGTCTCACACAGTAGTGCAATATCATTCAATCATCATAGATCAGAATACAAAATATAGTTGATAAGCGGTATAAACCATAACGCTTATCTTCCATTCATAGATCACAGATCACAGATATATAAATATTACAGATAATAATTTTACATTCATCCCAGATAAATAACTACAATACAGATCACACACAAATCAAAATATATCACAAAGCATCATATATCAGGGATATCAAACGATTCAACCATTCAATACAATCCAAACATCCGTAGGTAGGATCAATTTAATTATCTGATTGATTTGAATCAGATTAATTTCTATGAATAAATTACTAATCCTGGTTAATTAATATTAATTAATTCACCTTTAAATCATTAATTAATTAACCTTTAATAATAAATTAATTAACCTTTAATTATTAAATAATTAACCTTTAATTATTTATTCTCAAATTAATTACCTTAATGAATTAATCACATTAATTAATTATTCTTTAAATAAATTAACCTTTAAACATTAATTAATCAATCTTAATTAATAAATCAATCAATCTTTAATCATTAAATAATTATCCTTTAATTTATTAATTTATTACCATTTAATTAATTATTCTTAATTTAAACCTTTAATTACTTATTTAATTAATCCAAATCAATAATAAATTAAATAAATAAATTATCCATTTTTAATTAACTTAAAAATTTAATGAATTTATTAATCCTAATTATCTTTAAGAAAAACATTATTCTTATTAATGATATCATTAACAAGGTATTTAAAACAATTCACTTTCAAGTTTACTTTCAAATTCCATTTTAAATTTAAGATTAAAAATGAATACAATTTAAATTCAAAACTTCTTTCATTTCAAAACTGGGTACAAATTAATTATGATTCTAGATTAGACTTTGATTAAAACTTTACTTACATTTTAAAACTTCATTTTTTTAAATTCCAACTATTTAAATATTTTAAGGTTTAAAACAATTTAAATTCTAAAAGCTTTATTTTATTTTTTTAAACTAAGATTCAAACTAAACTTGAATCAGACTTAAACTTTGATTTAAAACTTGTTCAAACCTTTACTCCTCATTTTAAATTTCAGTTTTAAATAAATAAATAAAAACATAACAGGTTTCTTTTAAAACCTGTAACCCAAATAATTAACCCGAGCCCATGCAATATTTTCCCGAGACAATTTACAACATTCTTCGAGTCGACCGATCATTTTCACGAGCTAGAACCTAAGGCAACATCTTCTTCCACAATTTTATCTACCTGACACCGAAGATACATGGTGCACGTGCACCCATGGATCAACCACTTCTGGCCATCATTCCGATCACCCACATCTCGACGGCGACCCTGTCAACAAACTCAAACCCATATATCATCGATATATTTAAGAAATTGAAATCGAGCAACTCGATTCGAAACTTGAACAAGGTAGATCACCAAAACCCGCCACGTTTCGCCGCCACAGTTCACTGGACTTCTCGCGACTCCGACCCCAGCTACCTCAATAACTAACGAACCTTTTCCCCTTGGTCTAGTGCAACTCGACGCATCGCCGACGATGATACGGCCTTGAAACTCACGTTAACTTATCTGCTTATTAAACCCTACCAATCCATCATGCTATCGCCACAGCACCTTATAAATTAAATCAACATTTTTCAGGTGATGGTCAACCTTTAAGCTATCTTTGGTAACGATTTCGATGATAATCACCATGTCGATCGTCGAAAATCGATGATAAACCCAAATCTGATCAACTCAAATTATCTCAACAAATTCAATACTAAAAATCAAGATTCTAATCTCTAAATTCATCATTTCACATCACTAATTTGCTTATGGAATCAAATCACAGATTTAAAAATATTGGTTTTTGATTTATTTTTGATTTCTACTGTTATTTCATATCCTGGAGTTAATTACTAGGTAAAAATATTTGAAACTATTTTTAGAATTTGTATAACATTGTTATGAACAAATTTTATTCATAAATCATAGCCTGAATTTATTTGTATGGGGAGATAAAGATTTTAAAAGAAAATCTGGAGCCTGTTAAAACAACAGAGTCCTATATATATGAATATATATACTTGTATCCAGACATGCATACACAAAATTTCTACATATTTAGACATGCAATCATATTTCACAAACAAACATTCAATACTGATCACATGCAAACCAAAGTATAAAGGGGTTTTAAGAGTTTGCTCACAGATTCCTGGAGAACAGAGCTTGCTTCCAGTTGAAACAGGTTTGAAAAGAATACAGTCGAAATCTTGCTTTGTTTGATCTTCTTGTTAGAATTGATTTAGTTGCTGTTGTTTTCAGTTAAATTGTTGTTTGAGTTTTAAAGATGGTAAGCTTCAGTTTTTTTTTCTTAGCTTTGAAAGAACGAAGTGATGATGAAGATAATATACATAAAAAATGAAGTAGACAGGGTATAAACTTTGTACAGGGTGTATATATTATTTTGTACAAGTGATGATCAGTGATATTTGCTTTCTTTGTTGGCTGATAGATTGTTGTGGTGGCCAACATTAATTAGCTTTGTACAAACATAGGCAGATAAAAAAATTTCTTGGTGGCTGATACATTTCGAATTGACCCAATACTTTGAGCTGAGATGAAAGCATTTAATGCTAAGTACCTTATGTCTCAACCTTATTTTATTTGTGTATGTAGATAGATATTTACATTATCTTCCTTTGCATATATGTCTTATGCCTTCATTTGCAGCTGTAGATGTGTAGTTGCTATCTTCTTATGCAAGCTTACATACTTGAATGTATTTTTGTTTCTTTGTTTGTTTAAGTGTACTTACTTATCTGGTTTGCTTTATATGTTGTGTTCATATTATCTATGTGTTTGTTTATTTTCTATGCTGTCTTGTTTATAACCTTATACATATGTATACATTTACTTGTTTCCCTTTTACAAGTGTTCATACTTTGTTTGGTTTGTATTTATATCTCAAGTACAAATATACATATTATAAAGTTGTTCTCGTCATTGTATTGGTTTATTACTTATGTATACATGTGTGAATGACAAATGGTAGCTTTCCAAAATACATACATATATATACAATATTTGTTTAAATCAAAATGATTTATACAAAATTTATTTTAATTCGGAAAAACTCGCTTCCATTTATCGATTATTTTACTATTTTTATTCAAAAATAAAATTAATTATTAATTTAAATATATAGAAAATTTAGGGTCGTTACACTACCTCTACTCTCTCTTTTCTTTTCTATCTTCCATTTTCAAAACTAAACAAAGAAACCAAAAATCTGTAAACTAACCAGAGAAAAAATTCAAACAACAATCTACTTTTGCAAATTTAAACCTAAAGCTAAAGCAAAGATCATCTCAACATAAAGTAAATCAAGCTTCTTTCAACTAAGCTAAAAGCAAATTCAAGTTCAAACTCCACATAAGAAGACCGGTTTCAAATCATAACCAAGTAGCAAATTCCAGATCAAAGAAGAGAAGCTTGCTTCTCTGTTTTTCCAATAACCTGTGCGTAAACTAACTTTTTAAAAGCTAAATCCTCTTTAAAACTTGATGCATGTGATTAACACTTGAAAGTATGTTGTGAAAAATGTTTGTATGGATGTAAAATGTGCTTGCATGTATGTATATATGTAGATGACTGTGTGCATGTCTGTGTATAGGCAAACATGCCTTTGTTTTAAGTTTTACAGGCTTTAAACAAGTTCAAATTTCAATTTCTCTTCACCTAATTTCTTTTAGGCTTTGTTGTTCAAACAAAAGGTGATTAAATTATCAAGGTCTTGATTTTAAAAATATTGTAAGTATAATTAGTTTGAGTATTTTCTAGAAAATTAGAAAATACAGTAAAAACCCAATGCATGTCAAAATTCGAATGTTAAGATTTCTGGTTTCATATACATCATCAGATTCGTATTTAAATACCATGAATTTTAATAATAAAATCAGGATTTTTAGTTTTGATTTGAGGTGGAATTATCGGGTTGAACGGAATCGAGTGTTTCCTCGATTTCTGGTGATCGGCGAGGAATGGGAGGTCGTGATCATAGCTGGAGCATGTTTGGTGGTCCGGGATCTCGAGAAAAATACTCGGTGAATTTATAATTCACCATGGTGGCTGAACGTTGGCGATCTAGGGTTTTAAGACCTGTCTTGGTCGACTGGGTTCGAGTGGTGTTTCGTTGTCGTCAAAGCATCGGACTGGTTCGGAGCAAGGGGGATAGATGCGTGGGTCTTTGGTGAAGCTTTGGTCGGAGTGGCAAGTGTTTTGGTTGTCAGAATCGTCGTCGACGAGGGTTTTTGTTGATCAAGTTTTGGGTTCTGTTGTCGTTCGATTTGTTTGTTTCGATTTCATGGCGAGATCTTCGGATTTGGGTGGTCAGGAGGTTAGTGGGGATCATCGGCGATGTGTCGAGGCCGGCGTAGTTGATCGGAGCAACGTGGGTTGCTGGTGCACGTGCACATTCGTGTCAGGATTTGATTTGAGTTTGGGAAGATGATGTTTTCTCGGGGTCGATCTCGTGTAGATTCATGCGTGACTCGAAGAAGATGAGGAACGAGAGATTTTCGTGTTTTACTCGAGAATTTTGTAATGTGGCTCGGGTATTTTCATTAGGGAATCGGGTTTGCTTTGAAAATTTTAAAGGTTTAAAAACAAAAGAAAATTTGTAACCAGTTTTCAAAGCAAATAGAAATTAACAAGTTTTCAAAACCATTATCAAACAGGTTTCAAAATATAAGTATATTAAAAACTTTAATTATGAGGTATTTGAATGAATTAATTTCAAACTTTTGAATTCAAATAAGTAATGATGAAACTAAGTAATTAATTATAGTATATGCTTTATCTTAATTATTTAAGATTTTACAAATTGAAATATAATTTCTTAATGTAATAAATGGATAGTTAATTACTTAGTATAGTGATTAAAGAGTAATTACTGAATGTAATTAATTAGAGGATAGTTAATGACTTAATGTGATTAATTAAAGGTTAATAAATGAATGTAATTAGTTAAAGATAATTAACTAATGAAAGTGATTAAGGGTTAATTAATTAACTTAAGTGATTATGGGATAATTACTTGATGGAAATAATTAAGAGATAATTAAATTACTTAAAAGATAATTTCTTAATGTAAGTAATTTAAGGGTTAATTCGTTATTGTAATTAATTAATCAAAGGTTAATTAATGTGATTAATTAAGAAATAATTAAGTAATTAAGGATAATTACTTAAGCTGGATAATTAAGAATGATTAATTAATTCAAATGATTATAGTTAATTAATGATTACTTAAGTAGGGTTAGGTGACTTATTCTTAAGTGGTTAATTTAATTTGAGTTAATTAAATAAATTAGAAATGTGTGACTAATTAATCTTGCTTATGAATGATTTAATGATATTGAATGCCTTGGATTATTTGATATCTCTGATATGTGATTTGTGATGTTACGTGAGATGATTTGTTTGGGTTGAACTGTGATAATATGGATTATCTATCTGTAATGGAATCGCTGTGTGAATATGTTACTCTAAATATGAATTGAATTGTTTTCACTTAAACAACTTGGATTAATAAAAGATGGTATTGAATTCGAAGAGACCGGGATCGGATATCAGCGATATCCGAAACCACTTCGATTAGTAATCTATAATTCTTTATAGATTTGATTTGTAAATCGAATAGGCTGGAATGGAATAAATTAAGTAACTAGACCATTGAAACTAAGAAACGGTACATAGATATTATTTGGTGAAATAAGTGTTTGACTATAACAAGATAAGAACTCGTAGTGAGGTACGAGTTACCCTGGCTTTCCAAAGAAGTTTTACAACCTTAGTATTTCAAATTAAATGGGTTTACTCATGCTGGTTTCCAGCCTGACTCGGGTGTTACTTTATGGTAATGCTCGGGTCAGACCGAGTATTACAGATTTCCAGGTTAGGACATTCTGGAGTTCAGGAGACGAGCTGGATGGCAGGGACGTATGGAGTATATTCTGCTGTGTATATTGAGATTGTATTGATAGTAGTCAGGGACAAGTTGTTATAACTGTCCAATTTATTTGTGAATGGTTGTACTCTGATATATTGAATGTAAATTGACAAGTACAGCTTTTCTTGTATAAATCTTATTATTTGATATTATATTTTGATCCACTGCGAATGTGAGATTCTGTGTTTTGTTTTCTGTTTCTTCTTCTACCTCTTTTCTTCTTAACCCTAACAATCTGGAATTTTCGGCGTTCGGATGCTCGGCACTTCTACAGTGAACGTATTAGTGTCGAATTTTCGGGGTCGAAAATTTTGGGTCGTTACACTTAAATACTCAAAAAACCATGAATCCTACTTGATTCCATCATCTCAACGGATTTCGAAACCACACATGGATTCCTTCATTCCACTTCCAAAACAAAGAACCTGTATAATAGTTTTGAAGTGGTATTCGGTAAGTAAAACACTAACCAATCCCTGACTCTTCAAAACTAATCTATGAGTTTGGCCATATTCAACAACAATGAGAATGACCACATAAGGAAACTAAGTCCTGTATACTTCTCATAAGCATGTAAACACACAAGCACTATCAATTCATACAAAGTACGATCAAGTCACCTAAATGAATTTTAATCCCATTTGATTAATTTATCCTTTATTAATAAAAAACCCTTCTTATTAATAAAACTTCTTTTTATCTAATAAAACTTCTTTCAATAATCAATACTTACTTTATTAATTAGAACTCCTTTATTAATTAAAACTTCCTTTATACACTTGTATATATATTAATTTCTCTTTATAAAAGGTATATACTTATATTCTACTATTTCACTATTCACATATACTCTTTTCAATACTTCAAAAAGCATTTATATACTTGTCTCAATGGTATAAGTATACTCATAAATCACTTAACAAAGTTTACTTGCTTTGAACTAAAATAAAAGAGGTTAAAAACCAATGTCACTCAAACACTGTTACTATAAACCCCTTCTCTCTTTTATATTTTAAACATATGCTTTTTCTATCATTATTTCAAATGGTTCCATACTTGTTATTATCTTTAAAATTCTATTATTAAAGATATAAATATATTCATAATCATTTATCAATATTTTTTTCCACTTTAAAATATAATTCAAGGGTTTAAAAATAAATGTTACCAAAGCATTGTCTACTACAAACCCCAAAACAATTTACATTTAATCATTATTTATAAAACTCTCGTTTAAAGATCTTATTATATTTATATGGGTTAATGACAAGTGCTATTTAAACATTGTCACAACAAACCCGAAACTATTTATACTTTAAACATCATCTTTAAAATCCTCTTTTACAGATCTAATTACAATTATAATGGTTAAAGGCAAGTGTTATTTAAACATTGACACAACGAACCCAAAACAGTATATACTTTAAATATAAATATCTTCTTTAAAACCCTCCTTTACAGATCTAATTACAATTATAAGGGTTAAAAACAAGTGGTATTTAAACATTGCCACAGCAAACCCAAAACAATTTATAATTACCTTTAAAGTATTTCTTATTAAGGTTTTAATTGCATTTCTAATTATAGTCCCATTTATAATTAATAAGGGTTAAAAACAAATGTCACTAGAAAACATCGTTTACTATAACCAAAATTCATTTATTTATTTTGTTAAGTCAAGTTCTATAGTTGGTTGATCAACTATCTATTTTTAAAAATAATTGCTTGTAGAAATCAAGGTTCGTATACTTAATACGTTTCCGACATTCCAACTTATACTATCCCTCATTCAAAAGTGAACTCAGGTAAATTAGAGCACTAGTTGCATATCAAAGCCTTGTCTAGATATTTCATTCTTGAATCTCACAGATAGGTGCCTACCTCGTCGACTTTTAGTGTTAAGTATAGTATTACTATCATTTCAAATGAAAATTGGCTACACATTCATTTTAGGGCGAATTAATTTAAAGGACAAAAATTTGTATATTTTAACCTCAAGGACATGACCTCAATATTTTAATCACAAGGACAAACATTCTTTCAAAACTGCTACCGAACTAAAAACTGATACCTAAAAACTGATACCGATAACTATAAACTGATACCTAAAAACTGCTATCAATAACTAAAAACTGATACCTACAGAAAGTTGTCCTTTAGACTAAAATACTGAAGGTCTGTCCTTGAGGCTAAAACGCTGAGATATTTTGTCTTTGACAATAATTTCCTGTTCATTTTAAAGGTATAACTCCTTAGCCCTTCTTCAAAAATTGTCTTTTAAAGATATTAGTATATAATTTATAAATGGTTTTGAAATAATATAAGTTAAAAATAGTTTGAAATAATATAAGTTAGAAGTAGTTTGAAATAACATAAGTTAGAAATTGTTTGAAATAAATATATATAAATAAAATACCTTTTAAAATACTTATAAAGTATGTTATGAAATATTACTTTAAATATAGTTACTTAAAATTGATTTGAAAACCATTTTCAAAATAAACAAGTTTTATCTATAAGAAAACCTTTACTTTAAATCTTTAAAATAATTATTGAAAAATATATTTACACTTCTCTTCTTACTATCTTTTATACTTCTACATGTATAGAACACATTTCATTAAAAAATAAACAAAATATGGAGTTTAAAAAGTAAGATAAAAGAGAGGGATTCAAAGTGTGTTTATAGTGATTATCGCTATAGGACAATTCCATACTCAATTCAATATTCAACATCATTTAACCATATAAACATATATGATTCAAATTCAAATCACATCTCTAAGAAGAATGTAATAAATTATATACAAAGTATATAAGTAAGAAACATATGTGAAAAGCAAATAGAAAAACTAGTAAATGCAACAGCAACAAAAGTGCTTCTATAGTGACCATCGCTATAAATATAATCACAATTCTACTCTATTATATGCTCTTTTAAACAACACAATCAAAGCCTTCCAAGGTACAACAAATAAACAAACCACATACTTTTCAAAGCACACAATTATGGTTTTATAACTTTACTTAGTTAGGGTCTATTATTTTTATTAATAGTAAGCAAATCATCAAGTTTTTAGAGATTTATTCAAGGATTGAGATAATTCACCTATATTTAAACCAAGCACAAGAACAAGTCCACACTTCCTATCATCAACCAAGCAAGAGCCCAAAACCCTCCTACCTTTCCCTTTTGCTCATGTCCTAGCCTTCCATCCCCCCACCTTGCTCATGACCATAGCCTCCTTCCTCCATAAAAACACACAACCTTGGTATATTGGGAGAGTTGTGCTCCATTTTTTCCTTCTTCGATTTGCTAGATGTTGTTGTCGTGTTGGAAGGATATAGAAAGAGTTTGGAGGATAAATGAGTTGATTTAATATTATTTCAATAAAGTTAGAAAGGAGGATAAGAGATGAAGACATTGTTTTTCTTTGATGTGAATTAGCAAACTAAAATGAGAACCATGGGTATGTATTTATAGACTTTAGAAAAGTGCCAACTGACCTCAAATAACCCTTTGCCAAACTACTTAACTACCCCTCCACCTTCTCTCCATGCACATGCACACCATGCTCTCTTACACACCCTTGCCTCTTACGCACCATATTTGACAAAGTCCTCCTTGATTTGCTCCCTCTTTTATGCCCTGATTTAGGGGACCTTTTGTCCTCTTACTTAAACTCTTTTAACTTAATTAATTTTCTTAGGAAATTAAGTGATTTAATACTTGTAAATGTGTTCATTTATGTTCATATGTTACCATACAAGTTCCAAAAGAGTTTGGACAACTTTTGGTGATTAAAAACTCGTTTATCGATAAAACGATTTTCGATCAGATTATTGATAATTCTTCGAACTATTTATTTTTCTAAACAAATTTCAAAAAAAATTCCTATCATTAGTTATTAATTATAAAGGGGGTAATAAGGTTATAAAATAATATTTATTCACATTAAATCATAGATACAAATATTTAAATAATTCAGATAATTAAATGCGAAGTGTTCAAAATTCTAGGTCGTTACAGAAAATTTTATAGGACAATTGTATCTGTACCATGGTTGGCCGATAGAGAGGAGGGGTGTTGGGTATTGAAATGCTCAAATGTGGATTTCATATAGTATAAAGGAAAGTGTAAATAAAGGAAATTAAATCTTCACTTTTTACTCCATCTTGATGCCTATTTAAACCTCACCTTTACATTCATTTTATGATTACCCTCCGGCTCTTCCTAATCTACATTGGTCACATATAGCAAGGGAATTTTGCTTCTTTATTTCTAAAGCAAATTTAAATCAAATTAATTAAATAAGTAGTGGTATTCATCTCTCATATACTGTAATTTCTGGAAGTGTTTTGATCGGATCTAAGGATTTTTATTTATCGTTTAAAGCGCATTTTACGAGCTACAGATTTTGGTTATATTTTTAATTTCATTGTTATTTCATAATCATACATGTTAAGCATTACACCTATGTTGTTTATACCCAATTATTATAACAAATAATGTTTGTTGTCCAATCTAATGTATAAATACATATATATTCAAAATTATCTAAATAAAAAACACATCAAAACTTCATTTTAATATTCACATATTTTTTGGCCTAACTTAAGAGTTTAAAAATATTTTCAAATTTTGAAATGATTTTTATGTGGTTTTAACCATTTTAATATGATATATGTAATTATATACATATATATATAATAGTTGTTTTATATATTTAATCATTTAAAACTAATTTATATTTACTTATATGTATTCTAATTTAAAAGTAAAAAATTAATTTTATTTCCATATTATAATTATTAATATCAATATAAATTTTAATCCATTTAACTAAATATTGTATATATTAAAAAAATTATGCCAAATTATATACATATTTAACATAATAAAAAAATTGCTAAAGATTATTCGGTTGAAAATTAAAAAAATATTCAATTCTTAAACATGTATGTGTATGCTTGCTAATTAATGATTTATAAATAAATATATTTTTAATTAAAATATAAAATTCTTGTAAATGTATATTTCAAATTAATTTTTTTACATACATACATACATATATATATATTTATATATTTATACCAGTTAATAATCTATAAATAAATATATTTTAGATTAAAATATAAAATCCATTTAAATGTTATTTCAAATTATTATTACTTTTTACATATACATACATACGCACACACACATTTATATAAATATTTTGTAGTTTGAATTTAAATTTAAAATAGATATTATCTAGATCTAAATCTTTTTTTAAAATTTAGAACTAACATAAGTTATTTTAGATATTAATTCAAATCATTTTGAATTAGTCAAAATATTTAAATAAATAAAAATACTATAAATATTACACACACACACACACTCTATTCAAACAAAACTATGGACAAAAATTGTATATATAAAGGGATAAATATGTCTGTTATAGTGTAAATTCCAGCACCTATAAATGGTTAAATTAGCCATGTACATTTCTTATATACTGCGCGTGCACTATACACATATAAGTGTATTCGGTACACTTATACATTAAAACTTATATAAATTTAATAAAACCTTTATATAAACAAATAAAATAAAATAAATATTTTTTTTAAAATATTTTAGATTGTATCAAAAGTCAATTAGACTTCGTAGGCCCAATAAGACCTAAAAATATAATAATTTTTTAAATTCACCTATTTAACCCGCATCGACCCGGCCTTGTTCCTTCAACTTGGATGGTTGTTTCATTCATGTTATGGATTGTGTTATAATCTTGATGTATTTTATATGCTTTGATTACTATGATTTACTGATGTATGTATTCATTATGTGTTATGATGATGTGATTATTTGTCACATGCATATAAAGTTTATATATTTACCCTATGATGCTTGCATACTTGCCGTATATGTCATATCATCTCATTCATATAGGAGCGCCAGACTAATAGGTAGATGTATTTAGATAATGTCATATGCCATATGATATTTACCATGATGTTATGTTATTGGTTGCACTTCATAAAGTACATAAACATTACTATGAATATTTTGATATAGTTTGATTGTAAATTTATTTGTTATGTATAGATGTTTTTGCATGGTTGATTTCTTTGTTTATTTGAATGGTTGCTTAATTTGGATGGATGATAGTTTAGTTAGTCATTAGATTAAGTTAGGAATAATGTGTAGTGATACAGAATGAGAGATGTGTGAATTACATTTTTTGTCCCTCGAGAATTTCTAGGACAAAATTCCTTTTGGGGAGGGGAAAGAATGTATCACCCCATTATTTTATAATAATTGATTTTTAAAGTTACTAATTAATCAGTTTAAACTAAAGAGGCACAAAATGGACATTTCTTTCAACTTTTAAATTTGTCAATAGGACCAGCCTCATTGCGACTGGCTAGGTTTTTAATCAAAATGGTGTATAAGTTTGTTTAATTTAGAGGTAGTATGAAGGAGATAAGGATGAATTAACGGCAGAGTGAATTTGGAAAAATATAGCATTTATGTCGACATACATGAATTGATATGTTGACATACATGAAAATTTGGCAAGTATGTCAACATACACGAAATGATATGTTGACATATCAATGGCAGTTTCAGGTTTTAAAATTCAAATCAAAGTTGGCTATTTAAATTGGTGGAAAAAAAGTTTAACCGAATTTGACACTATAAAAGCTCCATTTTTTACTAGAAAATTTAATGATTCTTCTCTTTTTTCATCACAATTCTTCCTTTTGCATTTCACAACTTTAAAGTGACATAACTCTATAAATTTCCATTGGATTTTGGCTATTTACCCATCAAAACGATCGTGGAGATGAGTATTGCAATCTAGTGAAAGAATCAAGACAAATTACGAAGGTTTCTATGCATTAAAGGAATAGGATAGCGAAGGAATGGGATTTGGTCTTCATTTTTGAGTAAGTGAACCTTCTCTACGATTGTAATGCAACTAGAATGTTTTAATATTGTTAGGGATTTGGTTAGGAGATAACTATATTTTACAATGAGTTTAATGAATGAACTTTGTGATTAATGGAGTCACTAAAGTTAATAGTAGAACAACTTAAAATAAATGGAGTTGTATAAGACTATATGAATTCTGGAGAAATATATATACATAATGTTGATATAGCAACTCACTTATAAAGGATAAGGATGGCATAGTCAATATATGAAGTTAAATTTGAGATTAAGGTGAAAATTCGAAGGAGGCAATGCGGTACGATATTGACGTGGCAAAGCATATCGATATCATTGAATATAAGTGATGTGTGTGAAATTGGTTGTTTGGTTTGTTATCGATGATTGGACATCATATTAAATTAGTATGATCAAATAATGGATATTCGGCACGTTTAATGTGCTATTGATTTGTCAAATGATTATGTATGAGGCACGTGTGGTGCGTGGAATATTTTTCTAAGGAAATGGTTGTTCCCTTAGTATTCGAAAAGAAAATAGCTATTCTGGGGAAGTGGTTGTTCCCTCAGTAATAGCGTATTAGTCCTTCTGGGAAGGTTGTTGTTCTCTTGTAATGTGTATTTGGTAGACGTTATTAATTGAGTATATATTTGTGTATAGAGTGCGATGAGATGTTGTATGATCGTAATTAAGTAGTCAACCTATAGTGCTGATAATACTCCTTGGGTGCAAGTAGGCATGTTAGGTAAGGTAGGCATATATGGGTCAGGAGATATTAACGATGTTTTTATCGGTCTTTTTATAGTATATATGAGAAATACTTGTTTCACTCACTCAAACGTATGTCTAACTCACTCTTATTTTTCTTTTTATCTATATCACTAGGTTGATGGACTTTAGTGACATGGAGGATGTGGTGACGAAGATTTTGTATTGTAAGTATTATATAAATTGTAAATATAACCTATGACGAGTATATTTTTATATGTTGTGGATTGGGATTTATTGTACAGATCTAGCTATGTATTTGGACCAATGTTGAATATAGAGATGTAATATATTACATGTTGCTTCCTTCTGCTATGGATTCAAAAAGTTTATAGCTAGACTCTGTTTTATTCTCTTGTTATTATATTATAACGACACATGATTTTTGATTCTCGAGATGTTAACATCGGTTCGGGCATTAGATCCAAGGGTTGAAAAGGTTGGTTGTTACATTATAGACATAGAGAAATTCATTCTCTTTCCATAAAAAAAAGTTTACATCTTAATGGTGGACTTTGCAACTTTGTTAATGGGTTTGAGATAGGATCTCTCAAAGGCAAAGTTGACGCTTCAAGGTATATTCGACCGACGGGATTATTTAGAAAAAAATTTAAACTGTCTTTTAACCAAAATTGATTTTAAAATTATTTTTAAATAAATTTGTTTAAATTTTAATTAAAAAATTTCCTTCATTCGGTCTTCATGCACATATTAGCCCTACGCTAATCATCATGTTCATTGCTCCAACGTGCACTGCAACGACCCATACTTTACTTATCGAAGGATCGTAAAATATTTTTATTTAATTCATATGAGGTCATATGACTCTAAAACTTTAGAAAATGATTACTATGAGCATTTTTCATCTTAAGAATTATTATCGGACATTTTGGACCCATAAATTCTAGTAAGGCATATAACTTTTGATAGGAATTGAATTAGGGTCTAAAACCACTTCCATTTGATCGGGCTTGTGGTTTCTCTTTGCGTAAAGTGGTCATAATAGGAAAACGAGCTTACCACTTAGGAGATATGGCCACGTTAAATTCTGGTTGGTGCTGGAGAGATTAATAGGCAATTAACTTAAGCCCATACTTAGGCCCACTAATGAATTTTTGGGATTGTGCATAATTAGGGGAGATGTGATAGAACCAAATCATTTCACACCTTCCAAAAGCAATTCCTAGCCTCCATTAGCCCTAGTTTCGTCAAAAAGCTCCTCTTTTTCGTACTAATCTTAGCTAAATCCAACATTATAAGGGTAATTATCACAGGGGATCATAAATTTATCATTTTGGAGCTTTGATTTCGGATTAGCTGTTGTTCACATCAGATTTAGGTGTTTAAATTGGTAATTTGGATATTAGGTGAGTGATTCTTGATTCCTCACCATTATATGCTTGTCCATATAGTTAAAATATATGGTTTTTAGCATCATTTTGATATAAAAATGTTTTCTAACTTTAATTACATCTTCATACATGCTTATGGCCAAAATTAAAAAGGTTTAAAATGGTTTTTAAATGGTTTAGCAAACCCTTTGGATCATATTGTCATTCTAGTGTACAAGTTAGATTTCAGCCAAATCTTATATCTTAGTCATGTTAGATGTATTTGATGTGTTGAATGGATGTTTATGGATAATATTGTTGTTTTGGATTCATTGCATTGATAAAGTTTGCTAGTGCTTTTAGGATAGGTAGAAACCGATTGTCAAATTGAGAAAAATGAATCCAAAGTGATCGGAATTGGATGGAACTTAGAGGAGGGACTTTGGAGGAGTGAAGGAGCCTAGGTATCAGGTTGCAGTTAGATTAGAGCTCGTTTTACTTCTAGGCACCAAGTTGAAGGACTGGTTAGAATTATTTCCAGTTCGATCGGCAATTGGAGATTGCTTTGGGGTAATGGCTAAGAAACCTTAGGGGAAGCCTTTGGAAGATGTAGGGAAGGGATTTCATGAGTTAAAGTCAAGAATGTGGCTAAGTATAGGCATCAGTACCGACCTATTTTGGTTGGCATCGATCTCTTTTCTAGGCAATAGAGTGGCTCGGGGGACATGGAAGCTTGAAGCATGGAAAAAGGGGACTTCAAGGAGGCAAAAGAATGGAAGAGATAGGGGTGTAGACATAACCAAAGTTAGCTAAGTAATCAGATTTGTACCAACCACTTTTGGTCGGTACTGACCTGAATTCCTTTGACCAATGAAGGCCAAACTTTTGAGGAATGTTGTAGGGTCCCTTTAGGTCATGCTGATGGTATTTATTTATTTGTTTGAATTCGATTGTGGTGTGGCAGCGCGATGAAGAAGGAAGCAAGGTTGGAGACTTCGACATATTGACTTTGGAACTTTGGAGTTTAGTTCTATGACTGATGAGGATGTCTAGAAATGTTTCGATGATAGTGGTTAATGACTGCAGCTGAAGTGATGATATAAATGGAGGGTTCAATGAGGAGAGTTTATGGTTGGAATTATGATTGTGTTCTGCTATGGATACAAGTAGAATGAAATTTTAAATGTGTTCCATTATGAAGGCGTATGTGGAGGGATCGTAAACGCTTGGAGGTTTCTTGTATGCTAATGTAGAGAGGGTACATGGGGATGCCCATCTAGATTATTACTGTGTCCAGATCTTATGACTTTGGATTACCTTATACCTTATGACTGTGGGTCTATTTCCTGGCCTTATGAAGTTCCATGGATTGAGCACCATGGAACCGAGTTTTGATTGGGTCTCTGGCTTATTATCGTGCCATGCAAGTTGTCTTATATCCAAGCACATTAGGTGATGGTGAGGATTGTTTGATGGATGTTATGTTTGCTTTGGTCGCTTTCTCCCATAGTCTATCACTCTAGGAATGTCACTTGAGATAGGTATTATGGATAGGGATAACTGGACACCCGTCGTTGTACTTAGGTTGTAGTAAACCCTTATTATGTTTGTATAGTAGCATATTATGTTCATTATGTGCTAACTCTTTGGATGCAGGGACAGGTCAGGTATGGTTTTTATTCCTTGTTCCTTACTATATAAACTGGTATAGTATTTTGAGATTCATTTATCGCTCACACCAGACTATTTTCTAACTCAAGGTTTTATGTTTTTCTTCTTATTATCTTGGGTACTCTTAAATGAGTAGACTAGATAGCAGGTCTACGTAATACGTGGTGGTAGTGCAGAGGACGAGTGGGATGGAGCTTTCTTGTATTATATGTAACCACCCCACAGCCACACCAATACTATTAAAGAACATTATAAACAATGTCTCTAATAATACGGAGAATACAACTTGTTATGGGCAACCGGGTGTTAATATATCTTTTAAATTAACACTGACACGTCATACTTACGGTTTTTCTTAATCTATGGAATAAAATTTGATGTGTTTAGTCTCAATCCAAAGTAATATCCCCAACCGTTTCTCAGAATCGGAGCAGTATAGCATATAAACAATAATCACAGATCACGGTGTAATAAAATACAACTTATACAAATACATGTTGTAAGTCTGCAAAGAAAATACTAGACACATAATATACACCCAATACAAATCACTATCATAAATATACATCTTATATACATACATAAAATCCTAAATGAGATAAACTAAAAAGTCAAATTGTTTATCTCCTTGCTACATCCATCCTAAAGCCTACTCGTCCTGTAACCTAAAAAGTCCCGGCCTGACCCGAGTATTGTAAAATAAATGGGTCAAGATATCTCTAAATATCCAAAAAGGGTGAGAATAAGATATAATGCAAGGATATATGACATGTAAATATATAATAAGTCATGGGAATAGTCCAACTCTAATTACATCGTAAGACGCGAAAATATTAAATCCAAGAACACAAAATAAATCACAATCATCAAAATCCATCCTAAGACACAGAAATAATTCAATCACAACATGGAATAAATAAAATAAACCCAAGAAATACCAAAATAAAGAATAATATCTCAAAATCCAAGAAAACCAAATCCATAATGATCTCAATGATCATACTTATACCTTGGGAAACAAAAGGTGGTAGCACTCATACCGATCAGACACCAATGATCATCCATACTGTGAAAATAGAATCTTAAAGTCCATGAAAACCAGACCGGAGAAGATATAACTCATTTTGATCATAAGGATCGTATAAAAATCTGGAAGTATAGTTCTTAAGGATCTATCGGCCCCGTCGAACACCAAAAGAGAGTAAACTCTAAAGTACCAAATACTATCACCTTTAGCAATCATGAGAACTTAACCAAAACGTCCCATACCATCTGATGAAATTCAAGTATTTACTAGAAGCTAATAAATCCCACTCATTACGGATATCACTTGAAAACACGAACTATATTCCCTTAAGGATCTATCGGGCCCGCTGAACACCAAAAGAGAATAAAACCCTAAAGTGTTAAATAATTCCTAATAGCAATTCAAGAATTTAACCAAGGCATCCTATACTACCCAATGAAATTTGAGTATTTGCTAATGGCCCAGTACGTACCACTCAAACATTCAATTCAATGAGTTGTACAATATTCGATGAAGCATTACTTGAAAGCATTAAAACCAATCAATAACACTAAGTCGATTATTAGTATTCCCCAAATTATAAAATTAAGGTTCTCAGAACATTTTTTTTAAATCTTTGCCAAATCTAAAACTCGCACAAAATTGCCAAAATAGTATATAAATAACCAAGTGCTAAATCCAATAAAAATCCGATAAGAGTTTATGGTTTTGAAAATAAATAATATAGTTTAACATATTGAAAATGATTTCTAAAACCCTTTGTTTATATAATTACTTTCAAACTATTCATTTTAAAAACTCCATAAACTCAATTATTTCTAACTATATATATGTATGTATGTATGTATGTATATATCCTTAGATAAAATAATCCATAAATCCAATTTTTATATCAAAAATACTTTTATATAAATATAGTTATTTAAAATCTATATTTAAAAATCCATAGTTCACAAATCTTATTCCAAAAACCCTATATATATATATATCCATTTATTTTATAAAAACCACAAACACTTATATTTCCAAACCCATATAGTTATTAAAACATTTGATCAGAAAAACCTAGTTTATACTTCAAATTATTATTATTATATAAATAATAAATTTATTTATACTTTCAAATATTCTTTATCAAAGAAATAATTTTATACTTAAAATGGTTTATAGAAAACCGTTCGATTTGAAAATCAGCCTTACGAAAACTCCAGTTGAAACTATACGACAAAAACTGTGTTATACCATGGACCCATAGAAAAACTCTATAGTATTAAAACTTCAAACTGAATTCACAAATTCCAAAATCAAAATACGGAAATAACATTGAAATCGACTTGAAATAGGACATCAAAAACAAACAAATATCAACTAAGAAGCAAACGGACGGACGAATAAGCGAACGAGCATGAACAGGAGGCCAAACAGCATGACGTGGTGCTCAGCCTAGATCATGAGCAATGCACCCTTCTGGTGGGACCGGTCGACCAGTTGCAACGCCCGTGCAGAGCCCCAAGCGATGTCGGTGGCCTTCCGTTGGTCTGTTGATGCTCATTTCTCCGGCGTTGACCAGTTTGACTTCGAGAGCATTGGTTTGGCTAGCATGCATGCATAAAAGAAACTACAAATTTATGTTAAAGGGGATCACAAGATGATGGGTTCAACAAACTAAGAATTGCATAACATAAGTTGCAAATAACACAAGATATTGAGAGCAATTCAATCATAGTTTCAACCGATTACCAAACAACGAACAAGCTTTCATTTAGACATAGAAGTGTGAGGTAAACTCACATCTTTTCCTTAATCCAACATTAATTAGAACACTGCAACTCCAAATTTTCTCAAAGCACAAACCCTAGAAATCATCTCAACCCAAATCAAACAACAACCATAATTAACCACTGTAAAAACTGAAATCAAACCGTCTAAGAGGTAAGTTTCAAAACATTACCTTGATTTTTCCTAGAATTTCTAGCAATTTACTCCTATTTTAATTTGTTGATTTCCTTCTAGGTTTAGGAGAGAGAGCTTGGTTTTCTTTTTGGTTTTCATCTTAGTGACCTAGAGAATGAATGTACTGAATATTTCTAAGGAGAACTTCTCACCTTAGTGTCTTATTTGGGCTTTAAAGTTAAATTACCCAATATAACCAAAACAACCATTCTCATTTATTTATTTTACAGTAGAGTTTCATGAAATAAATAAGTTAATTTTTTGAAACACTACCATAGCTCAACATAGATAAAATGCAATTCCTTTTTTGTTTATTTGCTTTTATAACCAAATTCTTATACTAAAAGCTACAAATAAACATTCTCTTTTATTTATAAATAAAAGATTTAAATCAATCAAATATTCTAATTTCTATAATATTATTTAAACTTAAATCATCATTCCAAAATAAATTATTCACATTTAATGAACACAAAAATATCAATTTCTCAATTATTCTATAAATTTAGAATTCACTATAATTAAATAAAATCTCGATAATATTTTCAAAGTGACTTCAATACTTTGGAAATACTAACATTTCTAAATTTCACATTAGAATCAGTTATTTTAAAACACATTAACTTTCACAAAAGAATATAAATTCCAAACTAATGATTTAAATTTTCCAATTTAAATCATTATTTATTTTATTTACTCAAAATTCAGGGTTGTTACATTATATATGCATATACTATTGCTCATTCCATCGTGCAACACTGTGGAGACTAGGCAACGTTTACATTCTATTGAAACATTTTTAATTTAGTTTATTTCCATTTGTATAAACTATATTACTATGTTGTGTAACTCTGTTGGATTTGGACTCTGATATTTGGCTCACTAGTTAATATTGTCTCTCGTATTTTATATTTGTGATGACTATTATACTTTATTCGATGCACAGTGAGATATACGATAGATTCTATGATATTTTATTTCTTCTCAATCCTTGATAAACGTCCTACATCTGTCGAGCACCGTAGCAGTGCACTATTTAGTTATATCGGGTGTCAGTGGTGTAGGGCGGTCGTCACATGCACAATGGTCGAATTCTATCAAGTTGGCCACTGGCGATCATCTCCTCGACTTCGATAATATGTTCTCAACCACGACAAGCTACTTCAGCCATTGGCAAGGGTAAGATCAATGTCGATAGAGGATACTAAGGTTTGCCAGATAGTTGATTGAAAGCAATAAATCGGGTACTGGTGAGAAGCTATGTTCAAGGGGAATCTCTCGACGATGGATGTAGTTGTTCTAACGATCTCAAGCGACATGAAGAACTTGTAAATAATAACAGTATAGGAAGTGATTGGGTCCTTGTTTTTTATTACATTATAAATCCCAGATGTTCAAACATTTATAACTCTCATATACGAGCTCCTTTTTAGGCACAACTTGCATGGATGAGTTCATAATTAAATTTTGAACACATTAACATTATCTGATAGTATGTTATACACTTATTTCTGATATTGTAAATTTGACATAATAATAATAGTACTATCTTTAATTATTTACTTATCAACACCACTAATTGAAACTAATATACTAAGACACCATTCCTTTGATTCAAACATTTAATAATTAAAATTAAGATGAATCATAATCGTTTAAATTAACATCAAATTATGAAATACTAAATTTGAAAAGGTGCTATTTGAATATATATTAAAATTATTATACTAGTTATCAACATTCAGCTATAAATTATTCATGTGTATATATATACACACACATTTGAAAATTATAAGGTCATTAAGTTCACCGTTGAGCACTTATTATTTAACTAATATTTTTTAACAAATAACAATGGTTAAAATTAAATTAATTTTGTATAAAATAACTATAATTCAATGTAATTCAAAATTCAAATCGAATTCATATAATAAAACATTAAATATGATTAAATGTTGTAAAAATTATTCATGATAACACTATAAAAGATCTAGTGCATAATGATTTAAAAAGAAAGTTATTTGAAATTTGCCTCTTTTACCTCGCTGCCCGCTGCACTTGATCCTACAGTGTTGACTCCCTGATGTGAACTTGGTTCTCGGTTAATATTTAACCATTTAAATATTGAAGTCTATACGGACTTTGCTGAAGTTCAATATCAAGAACAAGTTTAGTTGATTATAGATCATTTAGGCGAAATCCATTTCTAGTTTTTATTAAGCTAGACCTTCTAACGATATTTTATGCATGTTTTAGAGTTTGGCCAATGATTAAGAACTGTAAAAATATCTATAGTTAATTACATAGACTATTTTTAAATTCATTGGTTCAATTCGATAATATTTATCGATTAACCCTTTTACTCCAACCATAGATTTGACGTTAAGTAGACTACTAATTGCGATGATACTAACCTTCTACAACGACTGAGATTAATCCTCTCTTGAGTAGTGTTTCAATTTAAGTAGTTCAATGCATACCCAACTATGGTTGTAACATGATTGCAATGTCTTGTGATTGACCATAGTCAAAGTATAGCCTATTTACTTAAGATCCACATTACTCTCAAGTTCAAAGACTACTGCACATCGTTACATGAGATCTTTTATTTTGACTTAGTTATATTAACCTATTGAAATCTCTTGTTGAGTTATTCTATGATTGTTCAAAACAACCATAAGTACATAATCCCTTGATGTCCCCAACGGTCATGAGTATTCACTGTCTATCCTATGGAGAGCATCATGTACACTAGTCCTAGTAAATATATCAATATCATTTTCTCGATCAATCTTGTAGCGACCCGTAATTTTGGACAATTCATCTTTGAATACCGGAACATTTGAAATATGGTTAAGTGTTATAAAAGTGATTTTATAACCTTGTTGAACTCTTTTTAATTAATAACTAATGATAGGAAAATTGTTTTTGAAATCTATTTACAAAAATAAATACTTTCAAGAAATATCGATAATGTGGCAGAAAATCATTTTATTGATAAACAACTTTTTATTCAATATAAGTTGTTCAAACTTTGTGTACACGTCTAAATACCAAATGAAGTCATTAATAGCTAAAAAATATTTTCACTAATTATGGTTAACTAAATATCTTTCGAAAGATTCTAGAAGGTGTGAGGTGGAGATATTTTGTTTTGCTTTTGAGGTGGAAAGTAAGTCACATGGAGGCACATGGAGGGGGTGATGCTTTGCCAGCTAGAAAAGGTGAAGGGGAGTGTGAGCTTATCATTTGACTGTCTATATAATGGCCTGATAGTTCATGGAATCCTTTTTACAATTTTTGTGCAAAGGTAGAAAGCTCTTCATTCGCTTATCACTTATCAAACTCAAGTATAAGGCTTGCAACAATATAACAACAACTTTTAGCAAGTTGGAGCTAGAATATTCGAAGCACACAACCCCAAACCATTCAAGATCATGAGAATTCGGAGGCCATTAGGGCTTAGGCCAAGAGCAAGGTGAAGATAGGAGGTGATTTTGGGGGCTTGCAAGGTGAAGGTAGAAAGTGAAAGCAAAGGTCAAGGCTTGTGCATGGTTTTTTACTTGTTGAAGGTTGAGTAATCATACCATTTGAATGAATATGAAGTGTGTGTGTGTGTGTGCACGCCTACACATGTGCACATATGTATGTGTGTGTGTGTGTGTGTGCATGCTTGTTTAACTATATTATTGTGCTTGACTTTATATTGTTATATTTGTTGTGATTCTTGCTTTGGAAAGCAAATGGCATATGTAAAGTGATGTATTTGGACTTATATGACTTTCTATGACTTGTTGTATAACCTTGACATGAAGCACGTAGGGTTTGGTTGAGTTGGATTGAATCAGACTTGGATTTGGAAGTGGTTTTACAACAAATAGTCGTTATAAAAGCACTTAGAAATGCCTTGTGTTCGACATTTTCAATAACATTATATAGAAAGATCCATAGGGGTTTCTCGCTATGATTGTGATGTATATTATGCATAGTGTTTACTACAAAAGGGTTGGACCTTAAAATGACTATTAGCATATTGAAAAAACTTTTTAAGTATATAAAACTGGCCCAGTTCACTGTCTTTTACAGCACTCAACGAAAACACTTTATGATAGTTGTAGTATATGTAAACCCTTTATTTAGCATTCTGGAAATGCTATAGTTTTTGTTCCGAACTTTAATTATTTTGAAACGACTTTAAATTTATGTATTTTTCTTCAATCTTTTTACTAGTCTTTCCTAACTTTTATTAGAGTATTTTAACAGTGGTTTGGAATTTTAATATATTCTTAATAATTAATTATGAATTATTAAAGTAGAAGTTTTATTTTGAATAAAAGAGAACATGCTTTTTTGAAGTTTTTAAATAAATTATAAAAGAGTTATTTCTAAAGTAATTTCAAATAAATGTTTAAACCATAATTATAAGTATTTTAAAGTATATGTATTTTTTAGAAAATTAGTTAATTATTTTATTAAAGTATTAAAAAGCTTATGTAATATAATATCTTTTAAATTGTTTTTAAATTTCTATTAAATATCTTAGTTTATACATAAATTAGTGTGTGTGTGTGTGTATCATTTTTAAAAGGTTTTTAAATTATAAACAAATGTTTTACAGAAGGGTTTAGGAGTTTCTTAAGTAGCTTAATCGTGCTTTGTTGTGTTTACTTGTTTATGGGAAGTAATTAAACTATACTTAGCACTAAAAGCTGACGAAATAGGATTATCTATCTGTGAGAGTTAAAAATGATTTCAAGTGAGGTTTAGAGAAATAATGTTCTAACTTACCAGCTTCACTCTTGACTGAGGGATAAAAAGTTGAGAAGGTCGAAAATGTTACAATTATACGAAACTTGATTTCCATAAGCAATCATTTTTAGAACTAAATAGTCGATTAGTCGACTAATCGGACTTGTCCAATTAACTTAGGGAATATATTAAAGCTTCATGACCTCATACGGTTTGAGCTTACCTAAAGAGGAATTATTTGTATGAAACATCTCTAACTTTAAGAATTATATATATACAAGATCCCTTGGGGTTAGTTCTCTTACTTTTGAAAGAATCGGAATTGAGTTAACCAAAAATTCATCGATTTAGTTTTGAAGAGTACGGAATCAGATTATTGTATTACTTACTGAATACCATTTCAAAACTAGTATATGTGTCTACGTTTTGGAAGCGATTGTGAAGTGGGATGTTATAGAGTTGAATTGTTAATCCTAAGGTTTAGTCCAAGGAAGAGGTCATCGTTAACATTTCAAACTAATGTTATAGAGTTGAACTGTCTATCCTAAAGTTAAGTCCAAGGAAGAGGTCAATATTAGCATATGTTGGACAACTTGTGTTGGAATCCATAAAGAGAATTGTGATCTGTTCGAGTGACGAAAACTCATGTGAGAGATGCTGAACGTAACCACCATCAGAAATAGCTAAAGACACAGTAGAATGCATAATCTAGGGTTTAGCCAACCCAAAAGGTTATATCAACTCCATATCTAAAGATGCTTATCGATGTTGCTAGTGGGAATTGATGATACTAGGTTCCACGGGTTAGGGCGTAGGTCGGTTGTGTTTACCTTATGGTATATAGTTTATCTAGAGATATACGATGCACGGAAGGTAGTTTCTGATCCTTGTGCATGGGGACCCGCTTCAGTTTACTAAGGGGACCTCCATGGAAAATCCATATGCGAACGTACCTTAGTGGTTTTAGATGTACTTCTAATATTGATGTGTTGTGAGATGCAAGTAGCACAACTATTTTCTGATTTATATTATACACCATAGACATTATCTATTATATCTCTATTTTACTTATCAGATTGTTTGGTTTCTTTTGAGGGGAAGACTGTTACTATAATTCATACGGTATTAAAATGTTATATGGATGCATATATCTTGAGTTTCTTGTATCAGACTTATGTCTGACACATAATTTTTATTTTCCCTAAATTCCTCGTGTACTCTTTCGAGTAGGCTGACTAAAGTAGGTTTGACATTGGACGCTTCAAAGCTTCAAGAGATGAGCTTGAGGCTTCCGTTTATTCATCTATTTTTATTTTCCGTTGCACTATTATTATGTATATTCAGCATTGTGATGACAGGTAGTTATAATTGTCCAGGCTGATGATGGTACTTAGGTTTCGTAACTCTAAAATTACCCTATATTTTGGAGTAACCCTCTATACTATCTTTTTGGATATTGTGTTTTATCGTTTCGCTGTGAGATTCTAATATTGTGTTCTTGTTTTCTTGTTCCTTTTATTTTACCCTCACAATCTGTTTTTCCGGCACTTGGGCGCTCGACACACGAATACCATAAATGATTGGTGTCGACATTCAAGGGTCAAAAATTCGGGTTATTACAAATCTTGACTGGGAACATTTAAGGATAAGTATTTACTAAACTTGAATTTACTAAGCATAATTCAACTCATGGTTACGAACCATTCAAAACTGCAATCGATTAAATGCTTTTCTTAAAATTTTTATACTTACATATATTTAATGTATATAAGCACTACTTATATCTAATATAAAAATACATATAATAAGAAATTAAACCTAAAGCATACTTCATTTCGAACAATATTCTCTTTGAGAGTCAAGTTATACAATCAAATTGCATAGTTATCTTAAAGGCACAGCCTTAACTCTATCAAGGATAACTATGATAGGGTTTTAAGCATGATCCTCTCCCTAGCGTCATGCATGACATTGAAAGTGGTAAGAACTGTAGGCGGGAGAGGGGTTTTGCCCATGTCAATTGGGACTCTTTGACCATAGTTAATGGCTTTATAGGCTTTATAATCCACGTAATTTCGATTTTGGAAGTGAAGTTATAAGCAACAGCATCACAAAGGGATTAAGTCCACTGAATTCTAAATTGAAGAATAAAGCAAGGTGTCTCACCGAGGATGTATCTCTGCGCTTTGTCGCTCCTTCAACAGCACATTTCTTCGGAGAATAGGAATGTGCCTCTTCGATAAAGTATCACCTCGTGCCTTACCATTTTGCAAGGTTGGGAAGGACTTTGACCTAAATCACACCACCCATCACCAACACCACTACTCACACAACTTCGAAGGTGTTAAATATTAAAGATGAATTGGTATCGAAGAGGCTTTTCACTAGCAATCACTGGAACAGCTAAAACTACAACAACATCCCACCCTAGAAGCTCTTCGAAAGCATTCAAGTCAAACAAAGTCACACCACTCTTCACCAATTATCACATCACGTTTATGTGGCTCATCGAAGACATGCTAGTATTAATAGGTGCCTCGAGTTGCTTACCAAAACCAAGCAAGCTCATTGACATGCTACTCTTCGACCGTTGAAGGACTTCACCATTCATAGGGAACCTCATGTCGCTTGCAACACCATCACCCATCTTGGAAATCCTTATGTTACATAAAGGCGGTGACATGGTCCACGGTGCCTCGATGATACCACTTTTACACTAGCAATGATCAACAGCATCAAAGACGATACAGAGAGGCGATGTCGCCTCCACAAATATTAAAAGTGAAAATGACGGCTCCGAAGTCAAGGGCCATCAAAGTCCACCTGATCGAAGACGCTAGGTTCAGAGAGGGTGGCCGCTAGCCTTTATAAATACAATGATAGGAACGCCAATTTGGTAGCCGATTTTTCATTCCTTTATCTCTTTTGAAATTAAAGTCTTGTAACCCTAAATCGAATTAGGGATAATTCAATTTGGCTGTAACCTTATTCAAATTGAATGAACATGAACATAGCCTTGCATATTGACTTCAATTATGACTTTTTGAACAATATTGACTTGGACATGCATAATATGAACTAATTATGACCAAATCGACTTGAATCTAGTCGAAGAGCCTTAAACCTCGACAAACTTCTATATGCATACTCATATGAACTATGCACTATGGACTCCGAACATAAGGACAAGATCTCTAGCCTAATGTCATGCATAATGAACATAGCATGACTTCGAGACCTATTTTCCCTGCTTATTAAACATATGACATAACATGATCCCTTTGGATTATCTTATGTAAAGGCCAACATGGATTCATATATATGACACTTCTAATGGCCTTAGAGGTCTTCAAACATATCAAACAATAACGATGAAGATGAACTTTTCCTCAATTGACATTGGACTTCCATTCTTTAATGATCCTATCATATTACCAGTCTCAAAGTAATAAACCTTGGTATATCATCATATTAGCACAATGCCCTCCATCATTTCGATGAGGGGTCTTCGTATAAACATTAATCACATCGGTATGGTCAGTCTTTTCTTGATTACCTCTCCATACATGTGCTTGTCAAGTCGATGAGATTAGCCAGTTATGACTTCGTCTATACTCAAATCAAGGAATAATTTCTTACATTCGGCATCTAAGGTGTTATACCATTTTTGGTCTAACATTTTTGGCGCTAGAAGGAGGGTTTGAACCTTTGATCTTGTTTGATTTTCCTCTTAAACTAATCAAAACAAGCTTTGTTTCAAGAAATGGCGAAACTGAAATGAACTAATGTCGTTGGTGGTGAAGTGCCGCAAGCAACAACACTAGAAGAGAACATTACTCGTAAGTTCAACCTAGGGAATGCTGAACCGAGACAACCATCTACAGCAGTGTAGCCATCCAATAATGAGGCCAAAATTAAAAACCTAGAACAACAATTGATGGATATGAAGGGATTATTAGAGGCGGTGCTCGCTCAAAGATCTTCTATGAACACCAAACTCACAAGCGGAGAGGAGGCGGAATCTCCAAGGAGAAACTTTAATGCTTCCCTACTTGGAGATAAAAGCAAAAGCAATTTTACCCAAGCTCGGAAGCAAAAAGGAAAAGATAAACAAGATAGGGTGGCCTATCAAGGAAGGATGAAGAAGAAACTTGGAGAGTAGTCTAGAAGTTCGATTCTAAGGGATATAAAGCAGAAAGGAGAAATTACCAAAATGATGAGTCTTACTTGAAGGATCTGGCAGAGAAGGTAGCAAAGGGCATGCTCAACCTCAAGGGAAAGAGGACTTTAGATGATCGGGCTAAATATAACCAACTAGAGGCTCCTTTTACTGATGAAATCATGACCGAGAAGATTCCATCCCCTATCAAGATTCCCACTATCAAATATAATGGAACTACTGATCTAAATGACCATCTATTAGCCTTTGAGAGTCAAATGGATTTGTATAATGAATCCGGAGCTATTCGCTGCAGACTATTTCCAACTACATTCCAAGGAGTGGCAGCTAAGTGGTACCAGCATATTGGGACAGGACCATTTGTTCATGGAAGAAATTTTCTTATGAGTTCTCAGCATAATTTTGCATCTGCAAAGACCTTACCATTGATTACACTGTAGTGGTCAGTATCAAGTAGAGACCTGGGGTGCTGCTAGGCGATAATCTCAAGAGATTCAATATGGAAGCTTTGAAGGTAAAGAACATGACTGACAGAGACAAGTTAGTAGTTGTGCATTCAGGGTTAATTAAGCAAACTACATTCTGGCCGGAGCTTTACATCCACGGGTGCAAGGACTTGCAAGACTTCCATTTCCAGGTCGGCAAATTCATTCGTATGGATGAAATGTACCATACTAGAAAGAAGGCTCAAGTTAAGAAGGGAACGGGGAAATTCAACAATGGCCACAGTCATAAAAGGCCAAGGTGGGAAGAAGATTCAAATGCTTGTCATATCGCTCTTAATATGCCACTTTCCTATATATATATATAGACACGCCACCATGAAGGAGAAGGATGATTGCCCTATTTCTTATAAAGCCCAAACTGTTCCCGAACCAAGAAAGGGTGGAGACTACTGGGCATATCACAAATCAAATGGACACAAGATAAATGGGTGCAGGGTATTGGCAGGTATAATCCAGCAGATGATCCATAATGAGCAACTGAAGGAATTTATCAAAGATGGACAGAAGGCTACTCATTCTGGAAGCAACAATTAGAGGCCGCTAAGCAATACAACAAATATGATGGAAGACGATGTTCGGCTTGATTTCATTCCACCACTTAACCGGATTAATGTAATTCACGGAGGCCCGCATTTGGCTGGGATCAATAAAGGGGCTAGAAGCCAATATATCAAAGAGGTGAAGGAAGAGATTTTCTCCATTTAAGAAGAACCACTGCTTAAAAACCCAAGACTTCAGATTCAAATGCACACTTTGACGATCACTTCACCAAGACTAAGAGAAGTTTACCATCAGCATAATGATCCGCTGATGATTACCGCACAGATCGGGCTCTCTATGGTCTTTAAGATTTTAATTAATACTGGCAACGCCGTCAATGTAATCTTTAAACATGCATATGACCAAAAGGGGATTCCGAAGGAGAAGCTGGAACCAAGTTTGGATCCTTTTGTGGGTTCAGCAACAAGGGGTCAACACCAGTAGGACAACTGAAGCTCCTTGTACAAATATGAATTCCGCCTTGCTGCAGGACCTTTGAAACCCTCTTTGTTATTATGGACCAACCATCTTACTTTAACGCTTTCTTTGGGAGGCCTGCTCTGGATGAGGTAGATGCCTTCGTGTTATCAAAATACTTGATGGTGAAATTTCTGATGAGAAAAGGATGGGGAACTATAAGGGGTGAGCAATTCAGTGCTCGAGAGATGTATTTTGCAACTGTTGAACAAAATGAACGAAGCTATCTTTCTCGTGATGACTGGAGGGAAACAATCTAACTAAGGGTGATAGTAAAAAGCCTTTGATGATGATTCTTCAAGCTCATCACCCAAAGCTAAAGCAAAGTCAGATAAGACAACTAAGAATGTGATAAGAAAATGTAACTTCTCCAAGAAGAAAAGGAAAAGAGAAGAGGCAAACCTAGTTGAGGACAAAATAGAGGAAGAAGAGGTTGCCACCGAGCTGGATTGCAGGAATGAGCAAGAAAGAATGAAACCGACAACAGACCTTGAGGAAGTATGCATAGACTTGACAAATAAAACGAAAAAGATCAAGATCAGAAAAGAACTAGATGCTCAAACTAAGGAAGAGTTAATTCAATTTCCCCAGTCTAGCAATGATGTGTTTGCTTGGACTCATTCGAACATGGTTAGGATAGACCCGACCGTCATGTGTCACGCCTTAAATATAGATCCAAACGTTACCCCAGTTCGACAAAAGAAAAGACAATTTGACATGGTTCGATCTAATGCTTTAAAGGAAGAAGTAAAAATGCTGCTGGAGAATGGATTCATATGAGAAGTGTTATATTCAAAATGGTTAGCCAACCCAGTGCTAGTTAAAAAGTCCAATGGAAAATGGAGGACATGCATTGATTACACTAACTTGAATAAAGCATGCCCGAAGGACTGTTATCTGCTCCTAAGGATAGACCAGTTGGTTGACGTGACAAGTGGACATCAACTCTTATCTGCATATTCTGGTTATAATCAAATCCCAATGTTCAAACCAAATGAAGCACATACCGCTTTATAACAGATTAGGGAACCTATTATTACAAAATGATGCCCTTTGGCTTAAAAAACGCCGGAGCAACCTATCAAGGACTAGTGAATCAAATGATTAGGGAACTTATAGGCCGCAATATGGAAGTGTATGTAGATGACATTCTGGTTAAATCATAAGAAATGTGTAGTCATCTAGGAGATGTAGAAGAGATGTTCAGTCTATTGCAAAAATACCAAATGAAGCTTAACCCATAAAAGTGTTCTTTTGGGATCCAGTCCGGCAAGTTCCTAAAATATATTGTTAGCGCAAGAGGAATTGAAGCCAACCCCAATCAAATCAAAGCAACAAGAGACATGGCGAAACCTAAAACAAAAAAGATGTAATGGGCCTGAATAGAAGAGTGGCAGTGTTAAATAGTTTTATTTCTAAGGCCACTGATAAATGCATTCCATTTTCCAATGTAATAAAGAAGAAAAAGAATTTCGAATGGAGCGAAGGTTGTCAGGCTTTCGAAGAATTGAAAGACCATTTGAAAAAACCACCAATTCTTTCTAGTCCAGTAGATGGGGAAAGTCTCTACCTTTATATGGCAGTTTCTGAGCACGCTGTTAGTTCGGTGCTAATAAGAGAAGAAAAAGGAATCCAATTTCTGGTGTATTACACTAGTAAAAGGCTCAAAGATGCGGAGACCAGACATCCAGTTATAGAGAAACTAGCATACTGTCTAATGCTTATGGCATGCAAATTGAGAGCTTATTTTCAGGCACACCTAATCAAAGTCTTGACCAATTTTCCACTCAAGCAAATCTTTAATAAGCCAGAAGCTTCAATAAGATTAGTTAAGTGGAGGATTGATCTTAGCCAATATGATATTGAGTTTCTACCACGAGTATTAATTAAAGGTCAGGCTCTAACCGATTTTGTCAATGAATGCATAGGATTCATTAAGGAACAATCGAAAAAAGAGAAAGACTTGAACCCTAAATGGTGATTGTTAGTAGACAGAGCTTCAAATGAATAAGGAGCTGGGGCTGGATATGTGGTCATAACTCCTGACGGACATTGCCTGCATTATGCAATGAAATTAAGGTTTACGGCCACCAATAATGTGGTAGAATATGAATCTATGATAGCGGGACTTACCTTAGCTCTTCAATTAAAAATCCCTAGAATTGAAATCTTTAGTGATTCACGGTTGATGGTAAACTAACTAAACCAGAAATATCAGACGAAGGATCCCAAGTTGATGTTATATGTTAAGAAAATATTGAAGATGCTGACTCAATTCGAAGATTTATTTAATACATCAAATGCCTAGAGACAAGAACTCTCAAGCTGACTCTTTAGCTAAGCAGGCAAGTGCACGAGGAGTACCAGAAGCTCGAATTGTGCCGGTAGGATATCAGGAGAATCCTAGTGTTGAGGAAAATAAAGCTAACTCGAAAAAAGAAGCTTTAGTGTTGATTAGATCTCAGGCTTGAGCACATAAAGAGAAGAGAGATAAAGTTGAGATTCCTCAGAAAGAACTACCCTATATAGGAACTAATGATCGATACGAGGACAATTAGATGACTCCTATTGTTAAGTATATAACAAAAGAAAATTTGCCAGTGGATAAAAAGAAAGCAAGAAGGATAAAGCGCCAATCCCTTACTTTTATCATGGCAGATGGAATACTATATAATAGGGGATATTCACTCCCTTACTTGAGATGTGTTAGTCCAAAAATAGGGGCCAAGTTACTCAAGGAAGGCCACAAAGGATTTTGTGGAGACCACTCCAACGGGGTAAAACCGGCTAAGAAAGTTATGAGACAAGGCTTCTATTGGCCTCAAATGACCAGTTAGGTCATTGTTTATGTGAAAAGATGTGATAAGTGCCATAAATTCTCTAAAATTCCTTGTTTACCTCCAAGTGAACCAACTTCTATATCAATCCCATGGCCTTTCAATGTATGAGGAATTGATTTAATAGGACTACTGCCAGTGTCCAGAGGGGGAGCTAAGTACGTAGTGGTAGCCATCGATTATTTTACCAAGTGGGTAGAAGCTGAACCACTTCCAAATATCACGTCAGGAAAGGTTCTTAAATCTATAATAAAAAATATCGCCCGATTTGGAATCTTGCATAAGATAATTTCCAACAATGGAACCCAGTTCGAAAGCGAAGAGTTCACCCGATTTTGTAACAAAAATGAGATTATTAAAAGCTTTTCATCTGTAGCCCATCCTACGACTAATGAAGCAATTAAGGCGGCTAACAAAACCGTAAAAATTATTTTAAAGAAACGGTTGGACAGAGTAAAAGGGAATTGGATGGAAGAGCTGCCTTTAGTCCTATGGGCATATAGAACTTCTACTAAAACTATGACATGACATACCCTATATTCTCTTACATATGGATGTGAAGCCATGCTTCCAATCGAAGTCGACGTTCCTTCTCATCGAAGGATCACATATGCATTTGACCCAAATTAAGAGCTGAAGAAAGAGTCCTTAGACCTAATCATTGTACTAAGAGACGAGGCAGTTGTCCGAACGGATGAGTACCAACAAAGAGCAATGAAGTACTATAATTCAAGAGTAAGAGAACTATCGCTCCAAAAGGGAGATCTAGTGCTCTAATGAGTCATGGCAAATAAGATGGACGGAGCGTTGGGACCAAGCTGGGAAGGACCCCTAATAGTGCACAAAGTAATCTCATCAAGTACTCATAAGCTTTGTCGACCTGATGGTAATATCATAGCAAGAAAATGGAATGCCGAACATTTGCGGCCAAACTTTTCAACAATGGATGAATAAAAAGGGTTTATTGATGTGGTTGTAGAAAGAAGTATGATTCTCTTATGGCAAAGAAAAGGACCCAGCGATCAAAGGCTTGACCACAAGAGGTCATGGCCATCAAAGGCCCCAACCATCAAAGGTTTGACTATAAGAGGTCCCGACCATCAAAGGCCACAGCATCAAAGGCTTGACTATAATAGGCCCCAGCCATCAAAGGCTAGACTGCAAGAGGTCCTGACCATCAAAGGCCCTAGCCATCAAAGGTTTGATTGCAGAAGGTCTCAACCATCAAAGGTCTTAAGCCTTTAGTGCCATCATCAAAGGCCTCACTGAAGTGCCTCCTAGAGGGAGGTCGAGTAAGCCTTTAGTGCCTTCCATCATATGGCCTCACTAAAGCGCCAGGAAAGCCTTCGGCTCCTGTCATCAAAGGCACTCGCTGAAGCGCCTCCTAGAGGGAGGTAGGTAAGCCTTTAACTCCTACCTATATGGCCTGGTTAATAGAGGGAGGACTGAGTAGGCCTTTAGTGTCATCATCAAAGGCCTCACTAAATCACTGAAATCTTCAAAAGGAAGATCAATCAATATCAAAAGCCAAGTAGTGCTCCAAAATCAATTAAGATTCGAGCCAAGTAATGTTCCTGATCAATTAAAATCCGAGTCAAGTAGTGCTCCCAATCTCTCAAACTCAGAGTTGAGTGGTGCTCCAAATCAAAGTAATTATTCTAGAGGAAGAAACGTCGAGTACATGAATTATGGTCTTCTATTACGAATTTCTGCCCTTCTCCTAATTATTATCAAAATATGGGTTTCTGGTCTTCTATTATTATTGCCAGATATGATTTCTGAACCTCTTACATGGATCTCTGGTATTTTTATATGGATTTCTAGCCTTCTATTATTTATTGCCAGACATGAAGTTTTGATCTTCTAACATGGGTTTCTGGTCTTCTATTATTATCGTCTGATATGAATTTCTAATCTTCTTATATGGACTTTTGAACTTCTATTCGATGCGGATTCTTGGTCCTCTCATATTAATGTCAAATATGGATCTATTGTTTTTTGTACTACTATTTTCAGACATGGATTTTTGGACTTCTATCGTCATTGCCAGAATTGGATTCATGATTTCCCGCTCTTCCGCTATGTTGATTTCTAACATGGATTACTAGTATTCCTTTGTTGAAGGGAGCTTCAATATCAAATAATCTTTTAGCCTCCACTATTTGCCAAAGAGAATCTCTTATGCGTAGATATGTGGCATGACCAAATAATCTTATGGGCTTTGCTTGAAAACTTATTATGATTCATTGATCTCCTATAATGAAATTGCAAGCTTGGATAGATGCTGGAAAATATGGGCACTAAATGCCAATTAATACCCAGAAGGGTAGAAATGTCATTCATTTCATGTTTTACAGAAAAACAAGGCTGACAAGGAAGACTCGATGAAAGATTGGGAAATGCAAAGTAACCTTGGTTTTATCCTAAAGAGTAAAAGCTTCCCTTATACTAATGGAAGAGGATAAGTGTTATCCACATAATTTAATGTTGGAAATGAAGTTATAAGCAACGACATCATAAAGGGATATAGGCCACTGAGTTCTAAATTGAAGAATAAAGCAAGATGTCTCGCCGAGGGTGTCTCTCCATGCTTTGTCGCTCCTTCAACAGCACATCTCTTCAGAGAATAGGGATGTTCCTCTTCAATAGAGTATCACCTCGTGCCTTACCATTTCGCAAGATTGGGAAGGACTTCGACCTAAACCACACCACCCATCACCAACACTACTACTCACATGACTTCGAAGGTGTTAAATATTAAAGATGAATTCACATCAAAGAGGCTTTTCACTAGCAATCACTGGGACGGCTAAAACCACAACGGCATCCCACCCTACAAGCTCTTTGTAAGCATTCAAGTCGAATAAAGTCACATCACTCTTCGCCAATAACTACATCGCGTTTATGTGGATCATCGAAGACATGCTAGTATTAGCAGGCGCCTCGAATTGCTTACAAAAGCCAAGCGGGCTCATCGATATACTGCTCTTTGACTGCTGAAGCACTTACCATTCATAGGTAACCACATGTCGCTGGCAGCATCAGCAACATCTCGGAAATCCTTATGGTATATAAAGGCATAGACATAGTCCGCAATGCCTCGATAATACGGCTTTTACACTAGCAATGATCAGCAGCGTTGAATACATTAAAGAGAGGCGATGCCGCCTCTACAAATATTAAGTGCAAATGACACTGCCGAAGTCAAGGGCCGCTAAAGTCCACCTGATTGAAGATGCAAGGTTCAGAGAGGGTGGCAGCCTACCTATATAAAACAACCTTAGGGGCACCATTTTGGGGGCCGGTTTTTCATAACCCTATCTCTTTTAAAATTAAAGTCCTATAACCCTAAATCGTATTGGGGATAATTCAACTTGTCTGCAATCATATTCGAATTGAATGAACATGAACTTAGCCTTACATATTGACTTCGATTATGACTTATTGAACATTATTGACTTGGATATGCATAATATGAACTAATCACGACCAAATCGACTTGATCTAGTTGAAGAGCCTTAAACCATGACGAACACTATATGCGTACCCATATGGACTATGAACTATGAACCGTGGACTCCGAACATAAGGACAAGATGTCTAGCCTAATGTCATACATAATGAGCAATAGCATGACTTTGAGACCTATTTTCCCTGCATATTGAACATATGACATAACATGATCCCTTTGGGTTATCTTACCAAAAGGCCAACATGGATTCATATATATGACACTTCTAATGGTCTTAGAGGTCTTCAAACATATCTAACGTTAACGATGAAGATGAACTTTTCCTCAAAGGCCATTGGACTTCCATTCTTTAATGATCCTATCATATGACTAGTCTCAAAATAATAAGTTATAACTTGGTATATCATTGTATCAACGCAATGCCCTCAATCGCTTTGATGAGGGGTCTTTGCATAAACACTAATCACATCGGTATGATCAGTCTTTTCTTGATTACGTCTCCATACATATACTGGTCAAGTCGATGAGATTAGCATGTTATGACTCCGTCTATACTCAAATCAAGGAATAATTTCTTACATTTGGCATCTAAGGTGTTATACCATTATTTGGTCTAACATATTTGGCGCTAGAAGGAGGGCTTGAACCTCCGGTCTTGTTTCATCTTCCTCTTAAACTAATTAAAAAAAGCTTTGTTTTAAGAAATGGAAAAATTGAAACGAACTAATATCGTTGGTGGTGAAGTGTCGTAAGCAACAACACTAGAAGAGAACGTTACTCCTAATTTCAACCTAGGGAATGCTGAACCAGGACAACCATCTGCACCAGTGCAAGCATCCAGCAATGAGGCCAAAAATAAAAACCTGGAACAACAATTAATGGATATGAATAGATTATTAGAGGCGGTGCTTGCTCAGAGATCTTCTAAGAACACCAAACTCACAAGCGGAGAGGATGCGTAATCTCCAAAGAGAAAGTTCAATGTGTTCCCTGCTCGGAGATAAAAGCAAAAGCAAATTTACCCAAGCTGAGCAAAAAAGGACTTAGAAATGCCTTATGTTCGACAGCTCCAATAACATTTTATAAAGAGATCCCTAAGGGTTTCTTGCTATGATTGTGATGTATATTATGCATATTGTTTACTACAAAAGGGTTGGACCTTAAAATGATTGTTAGCATATTGAAAAACGACAAAACTTTTTAAGTGTATAAACTAGCCCAGTTCACTGTCTTTTACAGCACTCAACGGTAGCGGTTTATGACAGCTATAGTATCACTGAACCCTTTATAGCATTTTGGAAATGCTATAGTTTTTGTTCTGAACTTTAATTGTTTTGAAATGACTTTAAATTTATGTATTTTTCTTCAATCTTTTTATAAGTCTTTTCTAACTTATATTAGACTATTTTAAAAGTGGTTTGGAATTTTAATATATTACTAATAATTAATTACAAATTATTAAAGTAGAAGGTTTATTTTAAATAGAAGAAAACATGTTTTTTGAAGTTTTTAAATAAATTATAAAATAATTATCTCTAAAGTAATATTTTAAATAAATATTTAAACCATAATTATAAGATTTTAAGTATATGTAGTTTTTAGAAAATTAGTTAATTATTTTATAAAAGTATTAAAAAGCTTATGTAATATAATATCTTTTCTTTTTAATTTCTATTAAATATCTTAGCTTATACATAAATTAGTGTGTGTGTGTGTGTGCGTATAATTTTTAAAAGGGTTTTAAATTATAAACAAATGTTTTACAATTAGGGTTTGAGTTGCTTAAGTAGCTTAATCGTGCTTTGTTGTGTTTACTTGTTTATGGGAATTAATTAAAACTATACTTTGCACTAAAAGCCGATGAAGTTGGCTTATCTATCTGTGAGAGTTAAGAATGATTTCGAGTGAGGTTTAGAAGAAATAATGCTCTAACCTACCAACTTCACTCTTGACCGAGGGATAGAAAGTGGAGAAGGTTGGAAATGTTGCAAGTATACGAAATTTGATTTCTATTAGCAATCATTTTTAGAACTAAATAGTCGATTAGTTGACTAATCGGATTTGTCCAATTAACTTAGGGACTATATAAAAGCTTCACGACTTTATACGGTTTGACATTCCCTAAGGACGACTCATTTATAACTTTAAGAACTATATATACATAAGATCCCCCAAGGAGGACTCCTTTATATATAGTTCTTTTACTTCTAAAAGAATCGAAATTGAGTTAACCGAAAATTCATCGATTTAGTTTTGAAGGGTATGGGATCAGATAAGTGTATTACTTACTAAATACCACTTCAAAACTAGTATATGTATCTACGTTTTGGAAGCGATTGTGAAGTGGGATGTTATAGAGTTGAACTATTTATCTTAAGGTTAAGTCCAAGGGAGAGGTCAGCGTTAACATTTCAGACTAATGCTATAGAGTTGAACTGTCTATCCTAAGATTAAATCCAAGGGAGAGGTTAGCATTAGCATTTGTCGGACAACTTGTGCTGGAATCCATGGAGTGATTCGTGATCTGTTCGAGTGATGAAGACTCATGTGAGAGATGCTGAACGTGACAACCATCGGAAATGGCTAAAGACATAGTAGGATGCACAGTCTATGGTTTAGCTAACCCAAAAGGTTATATCAACTCCATATCTAAAGATGCTTATCAATGTTGCTAGCAAGAATTGATGATACTTGGTTCCACGTGTTAGGGGGTGGGCTAGTTGTGTTTACCTTATGGTATATTTTATCTAGAGATACACGATGCTCAGAAGGTAGTTTTTGATCATTGTGCATTAGGGTCGGTTTCAGTTTACTAAGGGGACCTCCATGGAAAATCCATATGAAAATGTACCTTAGCAGTTTTAGATGTACTTCTAATATTGTTGTGTTGTGAGATGCAAGCAGCACAGTTATTTTCTTATATATATTCTACACCCTATATATTATCTATTATATCTCTATTTTACTTATCAGATTGTTTGGTTTCTTTTGAGGGGAAAACTGTTACTGTAATTCATACGGTCTTAAAAGTTACTGTTATATGGATGCATGTATCTTGAGTTTCTCATACCAGACTTATGTCTGACATATGGTTTTTATTTTCTCTAAATTCATCGTGTACTCTTTCGAGTAGGCTGAGTAAAGCATGTTTGACTTTGGATGCTTCAGAGCTTCGGAGGACAAGCTTAAGGCTTCCATTTATCCATCTATTTCTATTTTCCGTTGCACTATTATTATGTATGTATCAACATTATGAGGATGGGCAGCTATAACTGTCCAGGTTGATGATAGTACTTAGGTTTTTTAACTCTACCCTTTTTATTGTCTTTTTGGATATTGTATTTTATTGTTTCATTGTGAGATTCCAATATTGTGTTCTTTCTTTCTTTTTCCTTTTATTTTGCCCTTGTAATATATCTTTCTGGCATTTTAGTGCTCAACACATGAATACCGTAAATGTATTGGTGTCGACATTCAAGGGTTGAAAAGTTGGGTCATTACAAATCTTGACTGGGAACATTTAAGGATAAGTATTTACTAAACACAATTCAACTCATGGTTGCGAACCATTCACAACTGCAATCGATTAAATGCTTTTCTTAAGGATTATATACTTAAATATATTTAACGTATATAAAACACTACTTATATCCAATATAAAAATACATATAATAAGAAAGTAAAACCTAAAGCATACTTCATTTCGAACAATATTCTCTTTGAGAGTTAAGTTATACAATCAATTTACATAGTTATCTTAAAGGCACACCCTTAACTCTATCAAGAATAACCATGATAGGATTTTTAGCATGATCCTCTGCCAAGCGTCATGCATGACATTGAAAGTGGTAGGAACCATAGGCGGGAGAGGGGTTTTGCCCATGTCAACTGGGACTCTTTGACCCTAATAATGGCTTTATGGGCTTTGTTATCCACATAATTTCGATATTGGAAGTGAAGTTATAAGCAACGGCATCACAAAGGGATTAAGTCCATTGAGTTCTAAATTGAAGAATAAATCATGGTGTCTCACCGAGGATGTTTCTCTGCACTTTGTCGCTCCTTCAATAACACATTTCTTCGGAGAATAGGAATGTGCCTCTTCGATAGAGTATCACCTCTTGCCTTTCCATTTTCGCAAGGTTGGGAAGGACTTCGACCTAAATCGCAACACCCATCACCAACATCATTACACACACTACTTCGAAGGTGTTAAATATTAAAGATGAATTGGCATCGAAGAGGCATTTCACTAGCAATCACTAGAACAGCTAAAACCACAATGGCATCCCAACCTACAAGCTCTTCGAAAGCGTTCAAGTTGAACAAAGCCACATCACTCTTTTCCAATAACCATATCGCGTTTATGTGGCTTATCGAAGACACGCTAGTATTAACAGGCGCCTCGATTTTCTTACCAAAACCAAGCAAGCTCATCGACACGCTGCTCTTCGACCACTGAAGCACTTCGCCATTCTTAGGGAATCACATGTCGCTAGCAGCATCATCACCTATCTCGAAAATCCTTATTTTACATAAAGGCGGAGACATGGTCCATAGCGCCTCGATGATACCACTTTTATACCAGTAATGATCAGCAGTGTCGAAGATGTTAAAGAGAGGTGATACCGCCTCCACAAATATTAAAAGTGCAAATGACGCCTCCGAAGTCGAGGGCCATCGAAGTCCACCTAATCAAAGACGCTAGGTTCGAAGAGGGTGGCCGCTAGCCTTTATAAATACAACCATATTGGCACCATTTTTGTGGTCGATTTTTCATTCCTCCGTCTCTTCTGAAATTAAAGTCTTGTAACCCTAAATAGGATTGGGGATAATTCAAATTGATTGTAATCATATTTGAATTGATTGAACACGAACATAGCCTTACATATTAACTTCGATTATGACTTATTGCACATTATTGGCTTGGACATGCTTAATATGAACTAATCACGACCAAATTGACTTCAATCTAGTCGAAGAGCCTTGAACCATAATGAACTTCTATATGCATACTCATATGAACTATGGACTCCGAACATAAGGACAAGATGTCTAGCCTAGTGTCATACATAATGAACAATAGCATGACTTCGAGACCTATTTTCCCTACCTATTGAACATATAACAAAACATGATCCCATTATATTATCTTATCTAAAAGCCAATATGGATTCATATATATGACACTTCTAATGGCCTTAGAGGTTTTCAAACATATCAAACGATAACGATGAAGGTGAACTTTTCCTCAAAGGTGATTGGACTTCCATTCTTTAATGATCCTATTATATGACCAGTCTTAAAGTAATAAGTTATACCTTGGTATATCATCATATCAGTGCGATGCACTCAATCACTTCGATGAGGGGTCTTCGCATAAACACTAATTACATCGGTATGGTCAGTCTTTTCATGATTACATCTCCACACATGTACTGGTCAAGTCGATGAGATTAGATTGTTATGGCTCCATCTATACTCAAATCAAGGAATAATTTCTTACATTTGGCATTGAGGTGTTATATCATTTTTTGGTCTAATAGGCTTCCATTCGAGCATGATGATCATTTAAGTCATGGGCCATTTACCAAACATTTGTGATCCTATTAACCAAGCTAAGCCACATATCATTGCTCTTGCCTGGGATAGGGATGATGGCACTGGTCTTAGTGCCACCATTGGTGTTATAGTCGTTGAGTTGTCAACTTCATCTTCACCATTGTTAGGTGGCATAATGAATGGTTTTTTAGGATAATAGATTGTTTGAATAGAAAAAAGCAATGAAAATTGATAGATATAAGGCAAAATCCCTCCTAGCATTAAAATGTTGACTAGATTTCTAATGAACCTTGGAATCCTAATTAGTGGTGGATTTTTAACGAAGGTTACTCAAAAATGTCGCTAAACATATAAAATGAGGAGAAAATGCGGTTAAAATATGGTGCATGCAAAGTAAATAACACAAGATATATTCTAAAAGAAATTTGCGACCACTATGGCTTGATTTCTTATTATTTTTGGCTTTTCGATTAAAAGGAATTTAATGGCTAGTACAAAAGCTTGCAGTTGGCAATCATATTTCTTGAATGTCAAAAAATCAATCTTTGTACTAGTTCATGAAAGCCTCTGTTTATATATATATATATAGATCATGATCTGATAGGTAGAGATTGATGTCTTGGGGGCTAAAGTTCATGAGAACCATTAATTACGATCAACAGTCCATATGCGACTAGCTTGGATTCCATATGGATAGAGTGGTCCGGATATATGCCAACTGATGAGCCATGTTTCGTTGTGCTTTTGTTAGAAGAGAAGCATGGCGTAGAGAGCAGTTGTTGCATAGTGGTGCTTTAGCCAGGTACGCAATGAAGTACACAAAGTGGTGTGGCACCGTGATTCTTTTGTCATGAATAGTGATGTTATGACGCTTTTGTTAGAGGAACGGTACAGAGTCGTCGCCACTTTTTGCAGGGAAACTAGAAGCTTTTTTTATACGGTGTTCCTTATCACGATAAAAGGAAGTGGGTAGAAAAACCAATCGACGAGGAGTCTTGATGAAAAAGTGAAAGGTACAGTTAGGACTTAATAAGGCAGTTCGAGAGTTGGCGTATTCTTGTTGTGGCTTGTTATTGAAGAATAGGTTGAGGAGATGTATAAAGGTTGGTCGAGATATGTTGCTCGCAAAGTTGAGGTCCTTCGTTGTTCTTGGGAAATGGAGGACAAGAATCCAAACATGGGTAATGAGGCGATGAGGCATTGTAGTTGACGTATTAAGTGATGGGCTATTTAGGCTTAAGGATATAGTGTCCGCCATGTGTCATATGGGCCTTTGTTGTTTTGGCTTTATTCCTGATGGACCCCACATACATTTGTAGGTAAACCAAACAACAAAAAGCACAAGGTCGATGACTAAAGCAATTATGAAAAACTCCCCTTTGGAGCTAGAATAGACCTCAACTTCCATGGCATAAATGTATAGTGCCTTAATAGTCGGTAGAGAATATCTATTTGGCCACCCAAGACACAATTGCATTTCGGAAACCAGCAAGAAAATAAAATACAGAAGAAGCTAAAAGAATAGCAAAGTACATCCACTTTCATGAACTCTTTGGACATGACATCAATGAGTGTCGTTATTTGGAAGCTATTGTTGAGTTGTTGATTTGGTAGTGTAGACTAAAATTGTAACGACCAATAATTTAATCATTTTGATTTTTTGAATATTTTATTAATTTTAAATATTTGAGTATAGGTTTCTTAAACATAATGATCATGTTTTGTGTGATAAATAATAATGGTGAATTTGTTTTGGAAAAATGTTTATAAAAATATATTCTTTGGAAAAATATCGATAAAATGACCGAAAATCGTTTTATCGATAAACAGCTTTTTAACCATCAAAAGTCGCACACAATTTTTTTACATATACTTATTTAACTATTCAAAGAAAAATGAGTAATAAAAATAATTTTTCATTTTTGGAAATAAAATAATTATGATGTCATCATTTTCATAAATGAGCATATAAGGAAAGTATTGGTATTTTGGGTATTTAAATATCCAAATTATTATTTTAAATGATGAATAATCCATTTTAATTTTTACATAGTGGTAATAATTGATTTATAATAGTTTTATAAATGTATAAACTTGTTTTATAAAGATATGCAAATTTCGTCGCACTTTAGCATTTTAACGGCAGAATTTTACAACACTTGTTTAAATATTGATTTATATGGTTTTATAATTCAAATGAGCACGATTTTATTATTCTAAGATAATAAGAAATATATTTTCAAGTTATATATATATATAGTTTAATTGAAAAGTAAAAATATGATCGGAATTCGAATTCTGGATTTTCAACGGTTTATCAAACAGAAGTTATAATTGAATGTTACACCATGGTTTGTCAAACGAGACATATGTGTGCATATATATATGCACATAACATATAAAAACATATAAGAAGTTATCATGTGCAATTACACATTTACCTTAACTAAAAAAATATAAATATCAAGATATTTTCAAAACAAAATCAAATCAAATCATGACATATCTCAAAGCATATGCCAAGATGTGATGGTGGTGACGTAAGGGGGAAAGCGTGACTATGGGTGATGGGAGAGGTTGTGATGATGATGTTGGAGATATTTTACATTTTACTTAAGTGTTAAGCTTCCAAAATCCTATAAATAGCACCCTACCCACACACTTATTCTCACACCAATTCTCTTCTTCTTCCTCTTCTTCCTCTTCTTCCTCTTCTTGAAGCTCTTTAATGGCTTCCCAATGTTATGAGGAAGTTAAGAAAAAATAATGCAAAGCTATGGAAAAAAATAAAACAAAGTTATATACATATACATATAAAGTTCTTTCACCTCAAAGCTATGACCAAAACACTCCTCTACCCATCGTAAACCCATGGCCATTCCCTACCACCATGCTTGGCCAAGCAAGCCACCTTCCAAGGTCATGGCCGAGCATTCAAAGAAGAAAGGAGGGAGTCCGAGAAGCTCCGGAATGAAGAAAGCGGAGAGAAGTGCTGTCAGAATGCTGCGGAGTAATTCGGAGAAGTTACAGATGCAATGCTACAATCATGAGTGCTTGGATAAAAATATACCTCTTATAATTATAAATTAATTATGAAATGGTTTTAAGTAAGTTAACATGACTATTAAAAAAGGTTATGATGTTTGGTTGATTAGTTAATGATGCTTGATGGTTGCTTAAGAATTAAATAGTGATATATAGTTAAATATGTCATATAAAAGTGAGAATTATTCTGCTAGTTTATTTTATTAAAGTATATGATGATATGATATGTTTTCTATTAGTGTTTTTTATGTTTGATCATCATGTTTTGGATGTGATAATATGTTTGCTTGGTTATGGAAATAATTCACGGTAAATACACGTCGAATTTACACAAAGAAAAGACTTTCTCTTATGAATTATAAAAGTGTTACGGCATAGTTAAACTCTTTAAACATGAATAAAACATTAAAACTCATTTTGGTAAAGTGTTGAAAAGATATGAATTAGCGTCAAAATAGGCGCGTCGCATGACGATAGTTCGCGATTTCGCGCAAGAAAAGTCAAATCAATGTGTAGAGTGGAATATAGCTTGGAATTATTCAAAATAAGAATTTTTCGAACTCTTATAATTATAGTTTCTAAATGAAGGAGAAAAATCAAGATTTCATTTTGTAAAATTTGATATATGTCCAAATCAAGTTTTTAAAATCATCGCGGTTTGGCAGTTCGTAAAATATGGATTTCAACTCTTAAAATAGATATTTTTAAATCTTTAATAATATAAGATAAATTATAAAATATGTTAAAAGAGTTTAAATGGAAAAACTGGACATATAAAAGGTTTAATTGGGATTTGTGATATGAAGCCCTTAAAAGCACTATTCACGAGCAATTTAACAAAGGAATTTGGAAACTTCTGAAATAAGATTTAAACTTGGGTTTTCTTCCCGAATCTTTTATAAATGTTTTTCAAATAATAAATCAAGTATCTTAAAAGTTTTAGAGTTGATCAAATAACTTGACCGCCTTATAGGTGATAGAGAGATAGTCTCTAGGCTTGGGTTTGGAAACTAGTTTCCTGCTCTCCCTAGTTTTCTGAACTAGCCTAACGGAGGGGATAGTAAATTTGATATACTCGGACCGCATCTTGCTAGGATAAAAGAAAAGGAGATTTGAAGTTTTCCAAAGGTTAAACCAGATTTTTAAATAATAAGATGTTTGTTGATATTGGTAACATTTTAGTTAAATTATGTATTAAATTCTGAGGAGGGAACTCATACTATCCGTGTCAATTTAAAATGTGATTTCACCGTTATTCAATGAATATTATGGGTTGAATACGGAAATTAGTATTGAGTAAAATTAGCATAATTCTATGGATCCATTTTTACTCAATAATGTTTTCCTATGTAATTAAAGAGAAATGATTTGGTATTTCCAAATTTAAAAAGAGGTTTAATAATCTCGTATATGCTGAAAAAGAAAATGGTTTAAAGACATATATCTTTAAGAAGATATTTTACTTGGATAAAAGATATTGATTAATTGAATAATAATCACCCTCATACTTGACATCATTCATCGATAATTAGTTTGGAGAAAGCAGGATCGGATTTGGGTGATTCCTATCCAAAAACCACTTTGAACCAATATACGCGTTCGAAAGTGAAGACATGTTGAAGACAATGATTTTGAAGATGGAGATCTTTATAATGTAGGGCTGGTTTCCACTAACCTCTGGGGTGATTCTCATATCATATATATGGTGGTAGTGGTACCTTCATTTTGAAATCTTTAATGCAAGGACTGCTCGCTACTAATCCTAGAGGTGATTTCCAAACAGGATGTAGTAGGAGGAGTGTCTTCGGTTTGTCATGTTCCTGGACAACTTGTATGGACTAGTGTCTCACATTGCATTTCTAAGACCACATATATTTATTTTTACAAAACGTACATCTGTTTGGTGGTGTAGGAGGCAACCCATCTTACACTTAACACCCTTCCCTAAGGCATATGAACTTAGGGGTTGTACTTTTGTGGAAATCAATAGCGTGTTATTAGAAATAGCAATGTGGCATTAAAAGTGGGATTTTTTGCTTTGTGAAAGGTAATACGTTACCTCAAGCCTCACACCCGGAAATGGCTAAAACAGGGTATGCCGTAAAGCTATGTGAGTCGCACCCATTAGGGTATGGTCATCATCTTTCTAGATTACCCTCTATATATCGAGTTTGTTGTGTATGATGTGGCCACGGATAGGTCGGGAATGACCGAGGTGACATCGTATTCGGTACTATCCAGGACCATTGTGTTGGTCATTGGAAAGGGGTAGGCTGGTCTTGCTAGATGCAGAGGAGGGTAGGCCGGTCTTACTAGATGCAGAGGATCGTCAGTGGGTCCTCGGTACATTCCTCTAGAGATGTACTGTATGGAAGGTAGTCCCTTACCTATCATTGTATGGAATCCATTCTCCAATAAGTGCTTCGGACTTAGTTGTATGCCTATTATGCTAGAATTAAATTAATATAATAATTTCGGCTAAGATTAATATGTATTTGTAATCTAGACACTATTATAATATCACTGGATTTTACATAGCAATGTTTTGGTTATCATAAGATAAAAAACCATCCGTGTTTATGTGCGAAGTGGTCTTATGAGACACCCTTTGTTTTCAAAAATATCTGTGTTTTGAGCTTTCTCACACCACTCTCATGACTGACCCGGAGTTTAGTTTCTTTTCCCTTAAACTCTGGGTGCCCTATTTTTCCGAGCAACCAAGTAGTTCAGGTCTAGCTTGGAACATTTTGGACAAGTTTGGAGTAGGAGCTGGAGTTTCCTCTGTAGATGGTTAACCATTTCCATTTCCGCTGCATTTGTTTACTATTTGTATTCAACATTAGTAGGGACAGAAATTTATGACTGTCCAGGCTGAGATTAGGATAGACTCTGATGTATGTATTTAAAAAAATTCGCTGTAAAGATTATATATTAAAATAATGTATGTTATTCCATTCGTGTAAGATTCTATTCTATCTTCTTTTTCTTTTTACCCGTAACAATCGGTTTTTCTGGCACTTGAATACTCAGCACAAAATACGGTAGACGTACTAGTGTCGATTTTCGAGGGTCGAAAACCCCAATCGTCACAAAAATGATACGTTCACCAATTTGTTACACAAATAGAACATAATCCTTAACCTCAACAACTATCATAGGAACATTAAGGAATAGTGTAACCAAAGCCCCATCTGCTATCTATGTTCCATGAGGTAAACTAAGGAAGTACCTATGTTGAGTTTCAATTTTCTTTTATTGTTTCAGTAAAGACAAAGAGTGTTTTTTATTTGCTTATGCATGTACGTGATCTCTTAATATTGATCATTGAAGGGATGCTCTGAGCACAATCACGAAAATGACTAGTGTTTGTAGTATGTATATTTCAGACACTTACTTTTTAGTCTTTTATTTGGCTACATAAAGTTTATCAACTTATGATAGATATAATGATGCATACAAATGTTTATTCTTTTACTGTTGTTATTGACAACTAAATAATACCTATGATATGATTCCTTCAAAACGTTTGTGAACCTCCACTACACAGGAAATAATAAATACTTTTGTAAGACCATAGTTCTCCTAAGTCATTAGGGGTAAATGGAGAAAAAACTTGCACCCTCAATTGTTCATGCTTGGGCCATCGCTTAGACACATGGTTCCATCTCGGGACCTTCATTCCTTGACCAACAATGAATCTTTATACCCAGAGACCGTTGCTCATGTTGGGTTTGGGTCAGCATGTAGTGGGTTAAATAGGTGAATTTCAAATTTTTTACCATTTTGGATCTTATTGGACCTATGAAGTCGAAATTAATTTAGAACTAATCTAAATAAATTTTAAATAAAATTATTATTTTATTTAATTGAATAATGAAATAATTTTATTTTATTATATATGCTGATATATAATGTTCACATATGTATCATATACACATGTACGTGCAAGTGTAACATATACGGTGTACATGGTCTAACATGTTTATATCTAAGTGTTGGGATTTACACCATAACAGACATGTTAACCCCTTCATATACATATTTATTATCAATAATATAATATGAATATAATGTAAAACATATATATATACACTATAAAAGTGATTATATTTATATATACACACACATATTTATATGATAAATAATTACTTATAATTTTAATATAAAACAATTTATTTTAATATTCAAATTTAAATACTAGATCTAGACTTAAAGTATCTTGAAAATTCAATTTCAAATTTTGAATTTACAAATAGGTTTTAAAATCATATATACATACACAAAAAAATTTAGTTCAAAAATGTATATATATATATATATATTTGAAAAGAACATATATATATATATATTTAGTTACATAAAATTAAAAACATTGATATTTATATAACATTATATTATAAATGTGTGTTTATATATACACACACTTTTAAAATAAAATTAAATTTTGAGATTCTATTTTTGACTATATAATATTTTGACAAAATCAAATTTTTAATATTAAATCCCTCTGGATTTAATTCCTTTTGAAAAAAATTCAAAATCCAGTCATAAAAATGTTATTTTTTTAAATTTCCATAAAATATTATGTGTACAAAATACATATATATTTATTTATACTTATATATGTAATTATAATTATATAATAAAGAATCTTAATTTAAAGTTTTATAGTGATGGTGAATTTTGAATGAAATAAAATTATACAAAATTGTTTTTTATTTACATACTTTCAAAATAATATATATAAATATTAATTTATGAACATATATACATATTTATATGTATATATACTTGTTTAAAAATTCAATTTTTTAATTTATAAGCCTTTTAAAAATAATTTTAATTTCGAATATTTTTATTATTAATATGGTCGAAAGTAGAATGGACATTAACATATAAAAAAATTAATAATAATAATACATGTATACAAATCGATAACAAATACGTATAAGAATTCATGATATAATCTATCATATTCAAACATAAAAACATAATTGACTATATCTATGGAATTGATGTAAATAAAAGTATTACCTGAACTGTAACCTGACTATAACACTTCGAATGTTGAATCAGTGGAACTTCTAGAATCGAATATGGTCTCTTCTAGAAAGCGCTACTAATCAAAGAGATCTACACACCTTTTGATATAATTTTATTTGATCCTGTATTTGGTTTAAAAATAGAGGATGAGGAAGCTAGGTGCTTGCGACCTATAGGGGTAAAGGAGGAGTAGAGAGACTAAACTCAAAATGAAAAGGGGTAATGAGTTTAAATAAGGAAGGAGAGAGAGGAAAAAGAGGATCTAGATCCTTTCTTTTTTCTACTACTTCAAACCCAAAATATCAAAAATATCACCCTTATCTATCGTCCGCTATATCTAAGGCCTTATGGGCCTGCAAGCTACTTCAAACTATATCAGTAAATCTATATTTAAATCAAATTCAAATGTACATCGATATCATATATCAATACACGTATATATAACTTTCATATACACACTATTTTCAATAGTGGTCAACATAAATTAAATTAAAAATTATTATTATTATTTCATAAATATTATAATAGTTATAATTTAATCAAATCCAGTAGTACGTAGAGTATTCAACATTACGGTTGTGTGACTCTTAGATTTAAATTTTGATCGACAATTAATATCGAATAATTCGAATATAACATGTACATGTCACTTTAGTTAGTGGTGTGACAGTTTGGTCAAATCTATCGCTAAAACGGTTTCGGTAAAATCCAAATTTTCTATTTTAAGTCCTTGGTAGTGATAATTGTTTACACCAGTTTCCTTGTCAAAACTATATCATATAAAGACTTATAGAATTTGGTATTGGTCAAAATTCATGTATCATCTGCATTCAACTTGTATAATCTGGATACAAAGTTCTTGGTTCAATAATAACATTTATTATTAACCAAACCGCTCTAACTAGAAATTTGACTTCGAGTTGACTTCAATTGACCGTGATACTAACCACATATAACCGAGGAGATGAATTCTCTATTGAATAGTGTTTCGCTTCTAATGCTTAAACTTAGATCCAACTATAGTCGTTCGGTGGACGTCGTGTCACGATTTCACTCTAATCAAAGTTGAGCGTCTACATTTAAGTTCAATAGTATTCTCAAGCCGAGAGAACTATGTAATATTTTCGCTTCGATATTTTCTGTTTGATCTTAGCTATATTTGCCAACGAAAAACTATCCAGTGAGTCACTCCATAGTTATCCAATAACTATCAGTATGTAACCCCTTGTACCCCCAACAACCATGAGTAATACATTATCTAACATTTGGAGAACATTACACACTCTAGTCTCAACAAATATATCTATATTCAGTCTTGATACATCTTAAATAGGAATATTTATAATGGTATGTTTATTATATTGTGAGAAATTGCTCATGATTATAGCACATTGTAACTACTATCACAAAACATACAATTTATGGATTTTCTATTAAATTTACTTAAATTAAAAAATTAATTAATATAACACATTATAACAAATATATAACAGAAAGGAAAAAACACCTTTTATTTCGAATGAGATTTTATTACTGAATCAATAATTTATAGTAAATTACAGAATCCCCCCTAGAACATATGACTGACTCCATCAACTCCTCGGCCAATAATTTGTTCACCCAAACTCTAAAAGTTCTGTTAAGTTATAAGGGGTAGGTGAGAATAATCTAAACACTCTAAATTGTCTTGGTGACCAAGCCTTTACCTAACACACAAAAGTATTTGATATTTTATTAATTGATACTCCCGAAAATAGGTACTCGGTTCAGTTTCCAATTTTAATTGGTCTATACTAAATTTATAATGAAAGGATCCAAACCTTAAAATACTCGTTATAGCATATAATTAGTATATGTACTGATATTTAAAGCGTGGAACTTCGATCATTCACTATAGCATGCAACTAGTCTATGTTATGATGATTGAAGGATATAAGAGTTGAAGAACATTGGCCCATCACTATAGAATGCTTCGTGATATGCAGTGATGCTATAAGAATACAAGATTCCAAGAGATCCATTTTATCGTTGTAGCATGTTCTACACTATGCAGTGATTTTCGAAGAATTCAAGATTCCAATAATTTTTTTCGATCATTGTAGCAACCTTTGGCTATGCTGTAATGTCCAAGGAGTTTAAGATTTCAATTTCATCACTATATCATCCTAAGTGCTATATATTTAAATATTTGAAAATACAAAATCCAAGAGCCTCTACTCACTGTAGAATGCTATGTAGTTAAAGCGCTTAGCGGTTCTATAGCACTAGAGGTGAAAAAGTTATAGCGAGGATATAGCAAAAAATAACGGAGGTGCAAAAAGCTTCATTAGGTATAAAAAAACCTAACATTTTAAATTATTTTATTCTCATTCTCACATCATTTATGTATGAAAAATATATATTGTTTAATCCTATATAACAAAACCAAAGAATATCATGATTTTTGTAGACTAAGTTTGGTGACTACAATAGATTCCTAACTTATATTGATCACTTATGTCTTAAAATTAAATCTTTACCCTAAGTTTGTTGATTTGGTTTAAAAGAGAACTTGTCAAATCAATCTTTTTATATTAACATTGCTAAAGCAGGTACTAAAAAGCCTTGATTTAGCGGGTGTAGTGGAAAATAGCAGAGCTTAAAGCGAATCTACTATATAGTTCCATTAAATTGAAATAGCGTAGCGGTCAAAGAGCGATATTCGCTATAGCAAAGATTTTGCAGGGCTTTAGCGGGACTTTAACTGCATAGGTAGGATGGAAAAACGATATGCAGGGATGACCGAAGAAACCAAGAATCAAAGAATATTCAAAGATAAAATAAATTTGGATTTCAAACACAGAGTTCATGGCCTCTCCTAAGATGTATATATTTGTGTCTTAAAAGAATATTTAATTGACATGAATTAAACTTTTATGGAGGAAGGTAATAATCGAATTTCCTATTGATAAGGATCAGAGAAAATACTATTGAAAACTATCTTGAAAAGGTACTCAAGAATATCAACTTTATGAATGAAAAAAATATAAAGAAAGCTCGGTTGAAATAACACTTAGATACCCAGATGAAACTTACTAGTTGAACTATGCACTTACATGCACTTGAAATGGAGCACTCTTTGGTAATCAAATACAACATTAGAGCAATCGACAAGATAGTTCGAATTTGGTCCCCCGAGGCCGATTGAAATCGACCCCTTGGTCAGATTTTCACCTGATCAACTTTGATCGACTTTCACTCCAAATACCTTGAGAAAAATTTTTGGTTTGAGAATCAAAGCTTTAATAGGAGTTTTTAGGGATATTTTGGCTACAAATATTTCTCTCATAAGCCTATAAATAGCCCATGCTTTCAAGAGAAGGAGAACGAATTTTCAGGAAGACTTTAAAGCCATTACTCTGGTAAATATTCTTCACTCTCCTTCTAAACTTCATTGTAAACCTTTTGAGAATCATTATAAGCGAAATGATAGAGAGAGAAACATCAAGAATAATAAGATAAAATGAATGTAAGTGAATTCCAAACCATTATAAAATCTATGTATCATTTACTTTTGCATTTTTTTTTCTTTTAATTGTGTTAATCTATGATATAATTTACAATATACTTCTCTATTGTTTAGTTTTGTATGATCGAATCAATGATAAGTCTACCTCCTGAGATCAAAGATCACCACAATCTATTTTTGCATTTGTGGTTAGAAATTCCACAAAAATATCAATCCTATTACTTTTTCATTACACATTAGAGGAGGGACATTGTATTTCACTTTGGTATGATCTCAAATTTCATCGATAACTCCTAATGCATGGAAAGAAAATTCTGTTTATACATAAGAATTTGCTGATTAGCCCCTCTTAATTTTTAAAAAATTCTAGAATAAAATTTCCCATATTAGATTTACATACCCATTTATCTTGTTTCTCTCTTCCTTCCTATATTCTAACTCCTAGCCATAAACCTTTCTACTTTAAATTCTAGCTAAAATCTCAAATATTTGTATCGAATTGGTGGGTCTTGATGATGATAATGTGAATCTACATGAATTAGAAGCGGTAAACTTAGTGTTTGACGTTTTTTTTAATGTCTTTTAGGTTTGAAATTGTTTGAACCAAAAATGGTACAAACACCCAATAGATTGAGTACAGAATAAAAAGTGAAGAAAAGTAAATTAAAAAGAGAAAGAAAAGAACACACAGTATTTTATAGTGGTTCGGCTAATCTTATCCTAAATCCACTTAACTTTGTTAATGGTTTATAGTGTTTTTCACCCTTCTGTTCTTACGCATCGGTATAAATCCATTACAGATTGGTATGAATAAATGAGTGATTACAAGAAATTAGAATAAGAGATCAATAGAGCTGAAAAGATCCTTAAAACTGAGCCCTATCATCCTATTTATAGCTGTAGAAAGCCTAAAATCTCGAATCCATGATCTTCACATCGTTCTCCATGCCCAAGACCAGTTCTCCATAGAAAATGGTGGCCACCTCACCATTATTTATGGATCGGTACCGATCCATGGTCTTAGATTAGTACCAATCCATAAAATGGCCTTATGGATCATTTTGAATGTTTTGTCCTGGCTCGATTCGTAGTTAGCTTTGTGATACCAAACTTGCTTGCATCATTATTAGCTTGTTTCTGAGTCCAAATGATGGATTTAAGGATGAATGGAGTTGCTGATTTCAAGTGCTCATGGAGATCGATAGAGAATTGTATGGGATCGATGAAATGGAACTTGGAATAAGCTACTAGCATCATTACTTGTCTATAGGAGAAATTGGGGTTGGATTGGGTGAAATTTGCCGGATTGGTACCAATCCATGGTGTTGGATCGGTACAGATCCAACACTTTGGTGTATTTTGAGTTGTGGCTTCATAGGATGGATTTGCACTTGCCTTGAAATCTTGGATATACTTGGTTTCTGGACTCTATGGCTACCTTTTTGGACTTCCTACCGTGATAGCTTGCAAGATTGACTCATCAAGTTAGTCCGTATAATGCCTGATCAAAAGGCTAGATAATATTTGCCCCCAAAGCATGCTTTGCAAATGGAAAGTGCGCTTTGCTCAAGAATAAATATTGAAGCCGATGAAGCATTAGTAGTTAAGTTTCCTGGTTGACAGCCGATTAAGTTATTGCAAATCATGATGTTCTTTTGGATTCCCTTGTCAATCACGAGTCATTCCAAATCTGTTACAGTCTGAGACAGTAAACTCTACCTAAATGTAGTCTATACATCATCATCATTCCAATTTCATTCGGAGTTATTACATCACATATCAAAATTGTCCACTATTCATCCGGGATTTATCAATTCTACTCTAATTACAAGGAGTTCAAATCCTTTTATCAAATATGTATATGTTCTCTCTCCGAATCATTTTATATTTAGTTTAATACACGGTCTCTCTATATCGTTTTATGTTTAGTTTAATGTTTGATCTCTCTGGATCGTTTAATGTTTAAGTTAAGGGGACGATCTCTCTAAATTGTTAGTGAATATATGGTTGTTTAGGGCTAATAGTTAAATCCGCGATCTCTCCGGATCGTCAATTAAATTTGTGGCCGTTCAGGGCCGATAATCAAATCCATGGTCTCTTTGGACCGTTAATCAAATCCAAGGCCGTTCAGGGCCAATAATCGAATTCATGGTCTCTTCGGACTATTAATCAAATCCATGGTCATTTGGAGCCGACAGTCAAATCCATGGTCTCTTCAGACCCTTGCTAAGCCCAATCTGCTCGCTCTTCGACGAGGGGACTCAACAACAAGCAAGCCCATCTGCTCATGCTTCGGCGAGGTGATATTTCTTACTTTGGTCCCTGCTCTCCAACTGGGTCTTAAAGCGATCAGTATCGTACAAGTCCATCCACTCGCTCTCTAGCAAGGGGACTTGCACCCTGTACCCTGGTCCTGTCTCTCCGAACGGGCCTTAAAGTGATTAATATCAGTCATCACATTCAATGTGAATTTCAATAATTAAGGATTCATCTAATGGAATCAAATTCAAACATTAAAATACATAAAGTCTAACATCACGATAACTGCCTTACCGGGTACTATAGCCTAGCATCCAGCTCAAAGCGTGCCTAGGGATCGATCGAGATTCCATACACGAGTAAGGGGCTAGACTATATTACTGCATTATTTATTAAAAGGGGAGATAGAATGCGAGAACCGAACCTGATTCCCTTCCATCTCGATCAAGAGATGACTATCCATGACCTTGATCCAAGGTCATTTTCATTCGCTGCGGTTGATGGTTGCTCCTATTCCACGACCGTAGTTCATCTTCTCACATATTGTTGTAAGTGGTTGTTTATGACCCGTTCTTTGATCAAATTGCGTAAGTGTTTGCAACCATTTGTGCTATGCCCATCGAACTCATGGAATATGAAATATTTTTCGAACATCCTCTCACGGTCTATGGGCTCTCACCTCGCCAGCTTTCGATAAGGGACATGTTCCCCAGTATTCAAATAACTCTGCTTCGGGGTTTCATTCAAATCCATGTAAGAAGAGAATTTAGATTCCCTTCTTTGCACCTTTGATTCTTCAAAGCCGTCATCCATCTTTCATTTTCCTTTGCCTTTGTTGGATCCTTCTCCGAGTGGTCCTCCGCCATCCACAACGTTAATTTCTTCTTAATCAGCCTCAGCATCCTCCGAACGCATATGTTTCTCGGCCTCATGATAAAATTCTACGAGATCCATTGAAGGATCCGTTCCAAAGCAATCTTGAAATCCGTCTTACTAGCTATTCCTGAAACCGCTGCCATCAAAACCACCGAGGGATCCGGCTTATCTGCCGCGGCAGCTGCCACGTAGAATCTCGTCAAAAAACTCCCAAGGGACTCTCTGGCCCTTTTCTTCACACTCGATAAAGTAATTATGTTCTTGGGTCATGAGATATGGACCCGAAACTATCTCATAAATCTATCCACTAACTCGGCCCACATGTTTATAGAACCATTTTCCAACTGCCTAAACCATAACGCTGCCAAATCTATCAAATATAATAGGAAGCTCCGTCAGTACTTCTTTAGATGAATCCAAAACCTCCATGTGCTGGATGTACTTCATCAAATGAACTATCAGATCCATCTTTCTGTCATACGTTTCCAACATTGGTAGCTTGAAATCAGACCGATTCCTAGCATATCGAATGTTTAGAGTGAATGGACTCATGTTCACATCTTCCAGGTCTCGATTGGGCAATCCACCTTTCATTACTCATGTCACTATCTCAGTCAGTCTATCATCATCATTCAAAGGAATTCTCAAATTAGCATTCTCAGCTTGCCCTCCGTTTCCATGAGGGAATTCTGGTGTATACTGCTCTGGTCATGCTTTTACATTCTGACTCACATTTAATTGCTCAACATATTTCCCTAGATGCACACCATTTCCGCCTAAGCCATCATAGGCCATGCCCCTTGTGTAGGATCGATTTCACCCTAGAGGGGGGATGAATAGGGTGATATTATTAATTATAAAAATTTAATGCGGAAGTATATAAAATAATTTCAACACAGATATAGCAGAATAATAGCAGCACAGATAATAGAAAAAATAATAAAAGCAGAAATAGAACAACACAGATTTACCCAGCTTCGGCAAAACCCTGCCTACGTGCTGCCCCCAAGGTTTCTACTAGAAATTAAGTAGTCGGACGCTTACACACGTAAACTCACGACACCCGCTATCGACTAACCTAACTCTACGCTCAAAACCCTGCCACAACTCAACCACTGAGTTGCGAATTCTCGAACTACACCATCGTAGTTCGTCCCCTAGTCACACGACAAGAATTTACAAACGTTTAAATATAAATACAAAATTTAAAAACAATTTTTGAGAAAAATGTGTGATCCTCTACGAATAGAGGAGAGCACACATGCGAGTATATATATATCACGAATATAAAGTGCTGCCAACATGCCTGGCAGGTAACAAAAACCAAATACATATAAATCAAAACTCAGGTACTCCTAAGATGAGTTCCGGCATGGCCACCACCCATCACACCCCGATATCGAGCTCCGGCATGGCCACCGCCCGATATTAAGGTGTTAGAAGTACCTAAAAAACTAGAGAAAAAAACAAAAACTACTGGATGACGTCCCAAACTAATGAGGAAGCTCCAACCAACTGAATCAGGAGAGGTGAATAAGCATCTGCTCTGAAGTCAATCAGCTGAAAAGAGAAACCGCTATGAAGCCTCTGATCAAGAGAAAGGGGTACCGAGCTGAAGAATATATCCTCCTGAAAAAAGAACTCCGTAATGAAGATAGTAGAATCCCAAATCTGATGAGAAACTGCTAGTAGTCCTTGATGAAGATACTCTGCTCTGCTGATATCTCTACCATCTGGTGTCCAGCAATCTGAAGATATGAAAACCTGCAAAATGAACCTGATATCCTATCTCCCATACCTGTAACTGGAAAATGACTAAAGAAAAAATTAGAATGATACATATATATGTATATTTATATAATAAATATACATATATATGTTTAATAAGGAAGGAAATAAAAATCTAAATAAGACTAACTGGACAATAACAGTATGAATAAAATACTTAAAAACCAATACCAAACAGAGACTAGTACAAAAATGAGACGGATCAATCTTATGAACCTTTAATCATAAGTAAGTTATGATTAGAAGTGAAATCATCATCTAAACTAGAGAAAATATTAATAATACTATTATTAAAGTTAAAAAAATTATTGTTGTGTTTAAAAAAATTAATATTATGATTAACCTTGTTAAGGTACCTTTTGAAAAGGATATTTTTAGCTAATTTATAATTGGGATTAGAGATCCAATTAAAACAAAAGGAAGAAATTGTAAAAATCAATTTGTTAAAGTGACAATTATTATTATTAAAAACTCTTTGATTTCTTTCAAACCAAATTAACCAACTAATAATAATGAATAAAGTGTCTAGTATAAATCTAATATTCTTTTTGAACTTGAATCTATAATTATTCCAGTAAAATTCACAATCCGAAATTTTAGTTGTTATATTAAAGTTAAAAAATTTAAGAGTATTAATTAGAATGTAATTAGAATCCATACAATTATAGTATATATGATTAATGTCCTCAAGATACAGATTACAAAAATAACATTTATTATCATTTTGAATATTTTTTCTTTTTAAAAATTCAATTGTTTTTAGTTTTCCATGAAGAATTAACCACATGTGAATTTTGGATTTGGGAGGAGCATTAGATTTCCACATATATTTAAATGAGTTATTAGTTATACCCGAAAAATTAATGAATCTGTAGAAAGAATTAGAAGTACATTTCTTACATTTATCCCATTCCCAACTAATAAAATCATTATCATTATCAATATTATAAAGATTTAATCTGGTATAAAGCAAAGAAAGTTGTCTAAAAGTTGAGTTAACTAAAATTCTGTTAAAACTGAAATTCCAAGGAGGATCATTTTCTGGAGAATAAACTTCATTGATTAAAGCAAACTTAAAGTTACAAATTTCATACAGATCCTTAAATTCTATCTTAAGGGGCAAGATCGAAATCCAACGGTCATGCCAAAACGAAGTACAATTACCAGAGTGAACAATTGTATTTATTCCTAAATTAAATATCTCATTACATTTTAAAATGTTTTTCCAAAAGTTAGAAATATTTTGAGTGGCTAGAGAAGCAATTTGATATAAATTGCTATTTCCATTATAGTAATATTTAGAAATGATCTCTTTTCAGATAGCGTTATCATTTATATCTTTAAACTTCCAAAGCCATTTACCTAACAGTGACAAATTCATATTACGCAAATTCAATTCGTGTATTTTCCTGATCTGGTTGCTTGGTCACCACGGGTTGTTTTCTGATTTGGTTCCGTTTATTTTTTCTGACTTGTTCATCATATTCTTTGATTTCGTGAATATCACGGCTTTGAGTTTGCTTTGATTGTGGTTTCGTTCTTTTCTCTTGTGACATCTCTGATTTCGATACTTGACATTGTGATAATATTTTTGATAATGTGTTACTCACTGGCTTTGACTTTGACATTTAACTTGACTTGGTTATTTTTGAAATTCCCTGTACTTGTGCATTGCATTTTCCACTGTCGTGTGCTTCAATATGCATGTAGCTTGGTTCTTTGGTCTTTGTAGCATATATATGTTACTTGTTGTTCATGTAGATATGTACTTGATTCATGTCCATATATATACATATGTATATAGTTTGAATTAATCAAGTTCACCATTGTCCATGTTTTATAAGTGGTCAGTGTTAGTGATACTGTATGTTAGCTTGCATTGAGTTGCTCTGATTGTCTGTACTATTGAATAGTTGTTATGAATCTGTCTCACTTGAACTTGAAAGTGCGCTATGGATCGTGCTATATGGATATATGATAATACAGAGTATAGTGATGACAGTAAAACTGTAAATAGTGCGGAATATAAAAAGCAGTAGTAAAATAACACCAGATATTTTATACTGGTTCGAAGCACCGTTCTACGTCCAGTCCCAGACTTCTTCTGGAATTAACCAACTAACAATAGCCTCACTTAACCCGAAGGAATAGGTTTAAACAACCCTTGAGTAGCCGAACAAGGACCTGAGCAACAGAACATGATTTCGCCTCAACAGCCGAAGAGGACTTCACTTAACCCGAGCAGCAGAACGGATCAATAGTAAATACAAATTAGTTTCTGACTTCTCGTGTTCTTAATAACACTAATGAGTCAATGATGTACAGAACTTCCTATAATCTAATCCTTAAATTTATGAATGTGAATAAGGATTGAAGGAAGAATATGATAGCTTTTATAGAAAATAATATTAGAGAGTAAGATCAGAAAGCAATAAAATAAAATTGATGATTTTTGATGTATAACTAATGTGTTTATATAGTTGTTTAAGAGATATAATTATTCACGAATAGTTCTCATCAAAAGAAGCATCTTTTATGAAGAGATATGGATTGAGACTCTTCATTCGAGGAGATGTCTTTTCAGGAAAAAATGACAGTTGGAATACAGTAGTCGACTGGTCAAAAACTACCAGCCAACTGGTTGAAAAAGATGTGTGCACGTTTATGTGCATGTTTGCATATATATCAGCAAACTGCTGAACCAGTCGACTGGTTGAAATGCACCAGTCGACTGCTTTAGCTGTTTGTGCATATATATGCATATTTTCCAACTTATTTAAAATTATAATGAAGATGGCTATTTTGTTGATGTTTGTGAGAGATTGTGAGGATAGATTTTAACAAAAATAACTACTCTACAAACAATAATAGATATGTACTAATACATTTATAATGTGGCCTTGAGATCTCCAAAGTGCTAGCATATCTCCTTCGGTTAGTAGTTGCATCTTCTTTGCTTTTTCTTGTTAATTATTTTACGTTGTGATGAATCAAAATCCATGATTCAACATTCTCCCCCTTTTTGATTGATGACAACCTGTATAAGAAGAAAATATATATCGTAGCAAAAGAATATAAACTCCCCCTGAATTTATTATTCTTCCTTAAAAAATGGCTATCGGTTTCCTGCAAATAAAATGTTAGTCCACCTATGTCTCTCCCCCTTTGTCATCGACAAAAAGGAAAAATAGAAGCATTGCATAACCAGATAGCATATATAGAATATGAAATATGGACAAAAGCAGGTAGCAGTAGTAGCAGTAGTCATAGAGAGACTAGTTATACATGTCTCTTATAATAGTAGTGAATAATATTCCAAAAACCATCACCAGAGATAACCACGAATGATTAGTCAGAATCTGTTTGTTCATCGTTTCCTTCCTCTTCTTCTTCTTGAATGTCCTTCCCTTTGCTTTTGTGTTGTGGTTCAGAAGAGGGTCCGCCAATACTTGGAGAAGAACTAGTAGCTTCATCTGAAGTACTCCATGTGAATTGAGGTGAAGGACATTTTCCCGGATCTTGAGCAGCATGAGAAGTTGATGAAGAGCAGGAGATTGCGTCCCATAATTTGACAAAGAATGATTTTACCTTATCGAATTTCTTATCGATTTTAGTATCCATTCTTTTCAAGCGAGCTTCTAGAAGCAATTGATTTCGAGCAACTATATCCAATGAATCTTTTGATGAGAGAGTTGCAGAGGGAATACGAACATCGCTTGGTCTTGAAGATTGAGAGGCAGCAGTTGGTGGTTGTTGAGGTTGTCGTGAATGTGGACATGCAAGCCAATCTGCATAGGGCATAATGCGAAGAGTGGGAGGAGGGAGCTTCATGAGTTTTATAGTCTTTGCATTAAGAATGCCGACGGTTGAAATTTCAGAATCTGGTTCCGGGACCTCACAATGTTTAAGTAGACGCATGATATACTCAGCATAGAAAATACGTTTCATAGCACCTTGATTGAAGGCGAGTAACTCGTCTACTATGAGTTGAGTCCAAATAATGTCTTGACCATCATATATAGCATACAAGGCACGAAAATTTTCTTGATAAACCTGATCAAAACTGCCGGTGCGTTGAAGAATAGAGCGCATCATTGCCCGATGTAGTAATCTGGCTGTAGGACGAAGACCAATTGACTTAGTACCATCTGAATTATCTTCTATAAAACGGTGACTGACTTCATTTCGAGTATGAACTACGCAATCAACTTCATTAAGATTAATCCCATGTGTTGGTGTATCAAGAATATGACCAACACGATCAATTGGAAGAAATAATTTCTTGCCACAAACTAAGCTCCAAATGCAATTATCTAGGTTACCTCTTGGATCTTGATGACCCAAATTCAAGTTAGCCAGAAAATTTTAACCATGATGTGATTAATTGGAAGCTTGTTCTTGTCATAGTCGATAAGAGATTCTAATTTGCCCTGCCTAGCAATGTTGAGAAGAACGTAGGCTGAAAAATCCGGGAAAACAACAAAGGAGCTCTCTAGAATTGGAACATTTTTCAATTTCCTCCATCGTTGTATGGCAGTAGCATCGTACAACCACTGAGCAATGTATGAATCAATGGGTTCTTGAGTGGAAGAAGATGAAGTTTTTGATTTTTTTGTTTTGGGAGGAGCCATTTTAGTGCTTTTTTTTAAACAAAAATTAGTTTAAAGAGATGATAGGTTTTGAAATAATGAAACTGATGAAACGGTTTTAGAATAGATGCAGATGAGGTGTCAAAAAGATATTGGGTGAAAAAGTGAAAAGGTGTTCCGGTTTGCTCAAAAAATTTAAAAATCGTAGTCCAGCAGTCGATTGGTGAAAGATATCCAGTCGACTGTTTAAGGCAAACAGAGAAGAACTAAGGTAAACCAGTCGACTGGTGGAACTTAGTCGACTGGATAAGGAAACCAGAGAGCAAATATAGGTAAATCAGTCGACTGGTTGATACTTGGGCAGTCGACTCCTGGAATACTTTGATGTACAGAGATACCATGACTTGTAAAAATTGATATATATATATATAAAGTATATAGATATATATATATATATAAAATATAGATTTTCATACATAAAAACAGTATGACCAACACTTATTTTTGATGAGATTTTTGATCATTTATTTGAAATAATGAATCAAAATATAACCTTAACAAAATACAAATAAAGTAAGAAATCATTTGGGAGATTTCTTTGGAGTTTTATTTTGAGATTTCTTTGGAGTTGTCTTCGGTGTTGTTTCCTCTCCTGGTTCTATTTTGGTGTTCTCAATATATGGTTGAAGAGGAGACCAAATGTTATTCCGAGACGTATAATTTGGAGAGACTGGAGGAGGTTGAGGACTTGGTTCCCATGGATTATAATGAGAGGAAGACGGTTGAGAAGAATGAGGATGAAAAGATGTTGGTTGATGTACGTTAGATGTAGAAAACCACAAATTTTCGATCCAATATCTGCAAGAAACTGAAGACGTCTTGAATTTTTTTTCTGCTCGTAATACATTTCACTGTTTAGTTCAACTAGTTCCCGTTGATAGTGATGCATATCATTTATCTTTTGTTTAGTATCCGGGGAACCGAAAAAAAAAACCGCCTAGACTTCTTCTTTTCCGGAGTATATCCGATATGATTTCTAGCAGTTGGAGTGGGTAAATGAGAATCAGAGGAATCATATGCAGAAGATGGTGTTGAAAAATCTTCACATGATGGTTCATCAGAAGAGTTGTGGTTAGAAGCCATAAGGAAGATAATATTTGCCAAGAATAGATCTAGAGTCATTGTTTTGAAATATAAGAAAACTTTACTTTTGTTTGTAAAAGAAAGAGTGAGGATAATATATAAATAGAGAGTTTATATATATAGGCGAAAGCTTCAGAAAATAAAGATGGCTAAAAAAGCTTTCTACCAGAAGAAAAATAGTGATGGGGAGAAAATAAAGGAAACAGGTAGTTACAAAATAACTGAAAGATGTTATAAAAACAGAAAACATAAAAATATACATAGCTTAGTTGGTAATTATATCTTTAAGAGAGACGATACCAAGTTCTCGTCTAAGTTTAATAAAAGAATTTTCATTTAAAGGTTTAGTAAAAATATCAGCCAGTTGATTTTCTGTAGGAACAAAATCTAAATCTATTAAATTCTTTCAAATACAATCACGATGAAAATGATGACGAATGTCAATATGTTTTGTTCATGAATGATTAACTGGATTTTTAGATAGATTTATAGCACTGGAGTTATCACAATATATTGTTGATTTAGATAGGTCGAAACCAAAATCTTTAATTGTTTGTTGCATATATATGACTTGAGCACATGCTAAAGCTGCAGATATGTATTCTGCTTCACAAGTAGATAGTGAAACATAATTTTGTTTTTTACTAAACCAAGATACAAGATACCGTCCAATAAAATGGCAAGTCCCACTTGTACTTTTTATATCCGTTCGACTTTCTCCAAAATCAGCATCGCTATAGGATACTAATTCGAAAGGACAATCTTTAGGATAAAATAGTCCAAAGTTCTTGGTTTTACTAAGATACCGTAAAATTCGTTTCACTGCTCTCATATGTGATTCTTTAGGATCTGCTTGAAATCATGCACATAAGCAAACACTCATCATTATATCTGGTCTACTAGCAGTTAAATAAAGTAATGATCCAATCATGCTTCGATATAATTTTTGGTCAACACTTTTGCCATTTTCATCTTTTTCTAGATGTATTGTTGTACTCATAGGAGTTGGTTTGCCAGAAGTATTTTCCATATCAAAACGTTTGATTAAATTATTACAATATTTTTCTTGATTTAAAAAGATACCATTTTCAAGTTGTTTAATTTGTAAACCAAATAATTTAATTCACCCATATGGGACATTTCAAATTCTTTGGTCATTATGTTTGAAAATTCTTTACATAGTTTTTCATTAGTAGACCTAAAAATAATGTCATCAACATATATTTGAATAACTAAAATATCATTTTTATTTCTTTTGATAAAAAGAGTTTGATCAACCTTTCCAATTTCAAAACCAGAATCTATAAGATAACTTTTGAGACGATCATACCAGGAACGAGGTGCTTGTTTAAGACCGTATAAAGCTTTCTTTAATTTATAAACATGGTCTGGAAATTGTTCATGTATAAATAGAGGAGGTTGTTCAACATAAACATTTTCTTTTATAAAACCATTTAAAAATGCACTTTTAACATCCATTTGATACAGTTTAAAATTATGAAAACATGCATAGGCCAATAAGATACGTATTGCTTCTAATCTAGCAACCGGAGCAAACGTTTCTTCATAGTCAATTCCCTCTTCTTGATTATATCCCTGTGAAACTAATCTAGCTTTATTTCTAGTGATATTTCCAAGTTCATCAGCTTTATTTTTAAAGACCCATTTTGTACCAATGACTGATTGATCACTAGGCCTTGGAACTAAATCCCAAACATCATTTCTTTCAAATTGGTTTAGTTCTTCTTGCATAGTGATAATCCAATAATCATCAGTAGAGGCTTCTTTAATATTTTTAGGTTCAATTGAAGAGAGAAAAGCTACATGATCCATTTGATTCAATTAACTTCTTGTTCTAACAGTTGAATTAATTTCTCCAATCACATTTTGAACAGGATGATCCCGTAAAATTTGAGGTGGAGATCTTATTTCTGTTTGAACAGGATTATCAATTTGATTTTCATTGTGAACACTATTTTCAAAATTCTCAAAATTTGTAGTTTCAATATTTGTGATATTTTCAAAAAATTCTTCATCATCTTTTCTACTTGGTTTAGTAATAAAATTTTCATCAAAAGTTACATGTAATGTTTCTTCAATGATTTTAGATCATTTATTAAAAATTCGATATGCTTTGCTTCGATCTGAATATCAATAAAGATTCCTTCATCAGATTTTGGATCAAATTTGCCAAGCTGATCTTTAGTATTTAAGATAAAACATTTGGAACCAAAGACTTTAAAATAGGAAATATTTGGTTTTTTGCCATAGAACAGTTCATAAGAAGTATTTTTGGTTAGTGGTCTAATAGAAACACAATTCAATACATAACAGGCTGTTGCAACTGCTTCTGCCCAGAAATGTTTTGGTAGCGTGCTTCCATTTAACAAGGTTCTTGCACATTCTTGTAAAGTTCTATTTTTTCGTTCTACTACTCCATTTTGTTGAGGAGTTCGAGGAAAGGAAAAATTATGGATTATTCCTTTCTTTTTACAAAAATGTTCAAAAGCTTCGTTTTCAAACTCACCACCATGATCACTTCTAATATTTTTTTTATTTTTAAATTCTTGAAATTTTGTATTCTTTTGACAAAAGTTTTGAAATACTCAAAAGTATCACTTTTTTTTCATAAAAATAGTCCAAGTATATCTAGAAAAATCATCAACAATTACAAACACATACTTATTATGATTTATGGATTGTACTTGAGTTGGTCCGAATAAATCCATGTGTAGTAATTCTAGTGGTTGTACTGTTGAAATAACCTTTTTAGATTTAAAAGATGACTTAGTTAATTTTCCTAATTGACATGCATCACAAATATGACTTACTTTGAAATTCATTTTAGGTAAACCTTTTACTAAATCATTTTTAGAAAGTTTATTTATGGCTTTGAAATTAATATGACAGAAACGTTTGTGCCATAACCAAGGATCACTTTCTTTGGATATTAAACACATATCTGAATTATGATTTATTTTCATATTAAGAACATAAATATTTCTGTCTCTATTACCTTCAAAAATAAGATTTTCATTTTGATAAAAAATACAACATTTATTTTCTGAAAATGTGATTTTGAATCCTTTGTCACACAATTGGCTAATGTTTAAAAGATTATGTTTTAAATTTTTAACTAATAAAACATTTGAAATAAGAGGTAAATTAGATATACCGTTGTTGCTCACATCGCCTTTGCCGATGATAAAACCTTTGGAGTTGTCTCCAAAAGTGACAGAGCCTCCTTCTGAGTAAATAATATTTGATAGCATATTTTTGTCTCCTGTCATGTGTTTAGAGCAACCACTGTCTAATATCCATTTTCCTCTCTTTTTGAGTGGGACCTGCAAAAAATAAGAAAACAACATTGGTACCCACTTTTCTTATAGGGTCCTAAGAGTTAGGTCTTAGGAAACCAAACCCAAGAGGGTTCAGTATTCCCTTTGATAATATAATTTTCATTTTTGTACACAGATTCAAAAAAGGAATTTATATATTTCTTCCTAATCAAAGTGTTGTTTGTTTTAGGAATCCATATTTTTATAGTTTTTAAACTAGTCCTTTTTGAATTATCTTTTGTGATCTTACTACTTTTAGAATCTTTTCTCCATTTATTTTCCTTTTTATGTAGAGGTATTGATTTTTTAACATATCCTAGACCTCTTTTACTTGAAACAGATTGAGAATTTTCAATAATTTTAGACAAATTTTCTCTTCCTTTATTGAAGTTTGAGACATTTTTAGTAATATCTTCTAACTTACTTTTAAGACCAATATTGTCTAATTCAATCATTTTAACTTTAGTTTTTAACTCGTGATTTCCAAGAACTAAAGCATCATTCTTTTCTTTTTGAGTTTCAATTTCTTGACTTAATAAGGTAAGTTGAGAATTAATATTAGAGAATGATTTTTGAAGATTTTCAAGTTCTTCCTCTAGTATTTTCTTCTCATCTTTAAGCATATTCTTTTCGAATTCTGCTTTATTTTGATTTTCACGAGTTTCCTTATATTTTTTCTTGAGATTTTTAAGAGTGTCTAGAAGTTCTGAATTAATCTCAATTAAATCATCAAATGTGAAATCACTAACCTCATTATCTGTAGCCATAAAACAAACATTAGCTTGTTCAGTGTCATTGTCGCTTTCACTTCCAGATGATGAAGAGGAATCTGAATCATCCCAAGTTACTGAGAAAGCTTTCCTTTTGTAATTGTCCTTCTTGCTCTTGTTTTTGTAGGTTTTCTTCTGTTCTGGACAATCTTTTTGAATATGACCTTTCTTATGACAATTATAGCATTCTAGAGCAAAGTTTGATGGTTTGTTGAATCCGTTATTGAAACTTCTTTTGCTATTATTTTTGTTAACTTTTCGAAATTTCAAAAATTTGAAATTTTTGGCAATAAATGCAAGATCTTCATCATCAGAACCTTCTTCTTCTTCTTGTGCATGAAAAGCTATATTCTTTTTATCTTGTGCCTGTACTCTCTTTGCCTGCAAATTTACTTCATAGGATATTAGATTTCCTATTAACTCTTCTGGTTTCATAGTAGAGAGATCAGTATATTTTTCTCCTAGTCCTAATAGTGAATGATAAATGTCTTGAAATCTAGAATACATGTCATTAATTGATTCATCTTGCTTCATCCTAAAGTTTTGAAGTTGATTTTTGAGCATAGAGATCTTACTTTGTTTAACCTTATTAGTTCCTTCATGTGTGATCTTAAGTGTACGCCATATTTCATATGCAGATTCACACATACTAATACGATTAAACTCGTTTTTCTCTAAAGCACAAAATAACATATTCATTGCTTTAGCATTGGCAGTTGCATCTAATTTTTGTGTATTACTCCATGTAGAGTATTCTCCAGTAGGAGGGGTGTATTCTTTTTGTGAAATATTCCATGATTCAAAACTATTAGATTGCATATAGATTCTCATACGTGTAGCCCAGTAATTATAGTTCATGCCATTGAAGAATGGAGGTCGTGCTGTAGATTGACCTTCAGTAAAACTAGTGTTAGTGACAGTGCTAGTGTTATTTTCCATATTAGCAAAGTATCAAATAACTGTGTAACAGTTATAGGATGCCTTGCTCTGATACCAAATGAAAGTGTGCTATGGATCGTGCTATATGGATATATGATAATACAGAGTATAGTGATGACAGTAAAACTGTAAATAGTGGGTAATATAAAAAGCAGTAGTAAAATAACACCAGATATTTTATACTGGTTCAGAGCACCGTCCTACGTCCAGTCCCAGACTTCTTCTGGAATTAACCAACTAACAATAGCCTCACTTAACCCGAAGGAATAGGTTTAAACAACCCTTGAGCAGCCGAACAAGGACCTGAGCAACAGAACAGGATTTCGCCTCAACAGCCGAAGAGGACTTCACTTAACCCGAGCAGCAGAACGGATCAATAGTAAATACAAATTAGTTTCTGACTTCTCGTATTCTTAATAACACTAATGAGTCAATGATGTACAGAACTTCCTATAATCTAATCCTCAAATTTATGAATGTGAATAAGGATTGAAGGAAGAATATGATAACTTTTATAGAAAATAATATTAGAGAGTAAGATCAGAAAGCAATAAAATAAAATTGATGATTTTTGATGTAGAACTAATGTGTTTATATAGTTGTTTAAGAGATATAATTATTCACGAATAGTTCTCATCAAAAGAAGCATCTTTTATGAAGAGATATGGATTGAGACTCTTCATTCGAGGAGATGTCTTTTCAGGAAAAAATGACAGTTGGAATACAGTAGTCGACTGGTCAAAAAATACCAGCAACCTGGTTGAAAAAGATGTGTGCACGTTTATGTGCATGTTTGCATATATATCAGCAAACTGCTGAACCAGTCGACTGGTTGAAATGCACCAGTCGACTGCTTTAGCTGTTTGTGCATATATATGCATATTTTCCAACTTATTTAAAATTATAATGAAGATGGCTATTTTGTTGATGTTTGTGAGAGATTTTAAGGATAGATTTTAACAAAAATAACTACTCTACAAACAATAATAGATATGTACTAACACATTTATAATGTGGCCTTGAGATCTCCAAAGTGCTAGCATATCTCCTTCGGTTAGTAGTTGCATCTTCTTTGCTTTTTCTTGTTAATTATTTTACGTTGTCATGAATCAAAATCCATGATTCAACAGAACTGTTTGCATTTCCATATGAACTGATATGTGCTTGTGTATATATGCACATATTCTATTTGTCACTACTGCATTTCATATATATGTTCCTTGGTTGCACTATCCACATGAGTTCATATGCATTTTACTTTGATTGTGCAGTCTGCACTGAAATGTTGTGCACTGAAATGCTTTTGAAGCTTTGTACTACCCATAAGTCTTCATTTGTTTGCATTTGAACTTGACTGTCTTGTTGAGTTCATCCTTTAGTTTGATATTGCATTTCTTTAAACTTTGCACTGCCCTGGTTTGAGTCACTTGTATCAGTCCATTGTCGTGTTGCTTTGAGCTAGTTTGCATTTTGATGATGAGTTGCTTATGAGCTGGTTCATGAAATCTTCATGTTAGTCTGGTGGTTGTTTTGTTCGAGACTGTGTTCTTGTTTGGTTGTATTTGAATTCTTGTGCTCGACAGTTTTGTGATGTTTTGTAGTGCACCTGAGTTGAATCCAGCTTATAGCTCGGGTTTGACCTTGTGCTCGTGTCGTGACTTTATTATTATTGCACTTGAGTTGAACTCGGCTTTTGATTGGGTTTGACCTTGTGCTCACCTGTCCCCGCAGATTTATCAAGTGTATATCGGTGTGCACGACCTTGTGGCATGTTCAGTGATACAATGTGCATGTCACAAGTTGTTCGTGTATGATGAATTCAAAATAAATATGATGACGAACAACCTAAATAACTGAGGCAAATAATATTTTCAAAATGCATTTTATTTTACACTGCAAAAATATTTTCTTTTCAATTTTACTGCGTTAGTGTTTATTTTGTAGATTGCTCAAATGCTGGATTCAATCTGGAATAGAGTTGAAGATCGTATAGTGAAAAATGTGATGTGATTGAAATTGTAATGTAATTGAAATTTGTATATATATAGTGAGAGCTAAAATTTGTACTATTCAAAATTGTAATAAAATATTTGTTTGAATAAAATATCTGTTTGAATTTAAATTCTGAGTTATTTATTTTATTCAGCAAATATTTATTTAAATATGTAAAAAATAAAATAGTACATTAACAAATACATTTAATTAAATATATATATGTTTATTATCATCAAACAAAATCATATACTGGCATATTCAACACCTTGTTCTTGTGGATCGGTACCGATCCGTGCGACTTTTGTAGAGCTCACTTTATTTTGTCCCACTTGGCTCCTAAGTGCATTCGCCTCAGCTTCTGTTCTTTGGTTTCGATTTTCTGCAATTCCGGCTGTTTTCGCTTGTCTGTTCTCCTGAAGAGATTCTCAATCATCTCTTCCTGGCAAGCAATCATCCTTTCCTGCAATCCATTCATCATGGTCTCTATCTCATACCTAATTATATAGATGGATGGAGAGTTGGCTTCTGAGGATGCCTCTTGGCTGCCTCCTTGTTGATTTCCTCCAACAGTGGTCTTCCTAGTTGTCTAGTCATTTCAATCTTTTTCAAATCTTAAATCAACGAATTCAAGTGTCTCTTGGTGAAAGCACCAAAATATTTGAACCAAAAATGGCACAAACACCCAATAGATTGAGTAGAAAATAAAAGGTAAAGAAAAGTAAATTAAAAATAGCAAGAAAAGAACACACGACATTTTATAGTGGTTCGGCTAATCTTGGCTTATGTCTACTTAACTTTGTTGATGGTTTATAGTATTGTTTACACTTCTGTTCTTACGGTCGGTATGAATCTATGAGTGATTACAGGAAATTTGAGTAAGAGAACAAGAGAACTAAAAAGATCCTTAAAAATGAGTCATGCCATCCTATTTACAGCTGTAGAAATCCTAAAATCTTGCCCCTATGATCTTCACATCATTCTCCACGCCCAGGACCAGTTCCCCAGAAAAAATGGTGGCACCTCATCATTATTTATGGATCGGTACCGATCCATGTTCATGGATCAGTATTGATCCATGGTCTTGGATCAGTACCATTCCATAAAATGGCCTTATGGATCTTTTTGAATGTTTTGTCCTGACTAGATTCATGGTTAGCTTCGTGATTCCAAATTTATTTGCATCATTATTAGCTTGTTTTTGAGTCCAAATGATTGATTTATTGATGAATGGAGTTGCTGACTTCAAATGCTCATGGAGATCGATAGATGTAATAACCCTGTTGTTAACTACTTAATTAATTAAATTTAGTTAGGGAAAATTAATGCTAAATTTTGATCTGTGAAATTTAATTATGAAAATTAAATTTAGTTTTGAGGATAATTGATTTGATTTATTTAAGAAATGAGTTTCATTTCTTAAAAAGGATTTCAATTTAAATTTGAAATATGATTGAATAAATTATTTAAATTAGTGTTTAGAGTAAAGTATTAATATTGAGAATTGTTGTTGAAATGTAATTTTTAAATTGTTAATTGGTTTTGATAAATGGAGAAATTAAATTTGTGATTTTTTAAAAAGATTGTTTAGTGTAAAATAGTGAGTTATGATATGTAAAACAAATTATAGAAATTAGTAACATTTAATTTTCTTATTGAATTCAATTGCAAGCCCAAGCCCAATAACAAGTTTACCTTAAGATAACATCCTCTTTCTTTGGTAGTATAGGTTTATTCATTTTACAGTGAAATAAAACACAAAACATTCTCCTCCTCCAAATTAAACCCTAGATTCTAAAAATCAACAAATTCAAGTGCAAACTAATGGATTTTTGTTATATAATGATAAGTAAGTATTCTAAACCCTATATCTACCTTTTAAAAACATAAAAGAATGATTTTTTTTGCCCATTTTGATTCAAGTGCTGCTGTGTTTGTTTGGGTTTTAGAGTTATTATGTGATTTTGGTGAAGATGGGTGTTTAGCAAGGCTTATTTTCTGATCTAGCAAGCTATAGGAAGTTAAAAGGTGAGTTAATCACTCACACTTCTATCTCTAATCCATGAAATAATTGTTATTTGCTGTTGGATTGAATTGCATGATTTATTGTTGAATTGCTTTCAATTTGTCGAATTGAATTGGTTGTAAATTGATTGTAAACTTGGATGATTGTGGTGTTGTTGTTCGTTGAAAAATTTTGTGTGAAAATTGCTGAAGTAAAATAGCAATATTATGATGTAGAATAATCCGAAATGGCTCATTCTTTTTGCTGTAGAAAGACCTTTCACTTAGCTACAAGTTCTCTTTTAACCATATTTCGAAATTTTGTTGTTCAATGGGTTGAAATTGAGTTTGAAACTAATGTTATAGCATAGCCATATAAAAAATTTCCGAGTTAATACCTGAGAGTAAAATGGACATAACTTTTGATTGATAAATCCAATTGTGTTGAATCTTTTTGCAGTAGAAAGATAATTTCTTAAGGAAGAACTTTTGTTTTAATTACTTTCTTATATTTTTAAGATTTCTTGGTCGAAAATCGGGTTTTTAACAGAGTAATAGTCTCTGTCCTGTCAAATTTCTGTGCTAAACATTGTTAGTAATTTAAGCATAACTTTCTCATTTCTTATCGGATTTTGATAATATTTAAAGTTCTGGAAATCTTAAACTTTGTACTACAACTTTCATGTTGTAAGTTTATACAAATTCTATGATTTAAATGGTCGAAATTGGATTTGAAACTGAGATACATGTTCCACTCTGTCGATTTTCAGAATTGAAACCTAAAACTAAAATCGCCATAACTTTGTAACCGTAAATCCAAATTGTACAAAAATTTTCTGATGGAAATCTAAGACTTTAAGGAACAACTTTCTTGTTGTGAGTTTTTGAAAATTCCTAGGAAAAATGGATCGAAATGGTGCTTCAAAACTGAAAATCTATTGTGATCTATGATTTGTTGCTATGTTTGTGATATTGTTAAATGTACTTTGAATGTTCGGCCGTGATCGTTTTGATATATTCCATTGGTTTGTTAAATTATAAATTTTGTTTAGAGATGATATGAAAATCAAACCTTATGGAACTGTGGTCGTTAAAATATTGTGATATGTTATAGTGAATTTCTTATGCTTTATGGACTTTGAATCATTTTTTATTCAAAGAACTGGAAATCTATAAATTTTGAATCTACCTATTTTGCAAATGTATATAGGTGCTTTGTTTTGTATACAAATAATTTCGCAAAGAGAGTTTATTAAACTTCTAAATATCAAATATCGTTTTCTTAAGTAGTCTAATTACTTTTATAAATGATTTGTGGGTTTGAAATTTAAAATTTTGAAAATATAAGTGTACGAGATTTTAACTAATTATTAGAATACTAAATTGGTTTTGAAAATGGATTAATGGATTTATAAATAAATGAATTCTTTTATAAATGGCTTTTGAAATTGATGTGTAAACATTATACTCTTATGTAATTTAGAGGATTAATGTGATTTTGGAACATGGAAAAAAAAATCTTGTTTCATAAAACAAATACTCCTGGAACAATTTGGATTAACGCAATATTTTGATAAGTGGAAAATTAAATAAATGTTTTGAGAACCTTAATTCTATAATTTGGGGAGTACTAATAATTGACTTAGTGTCATCGATTGGTTTAAATGCTTTCGAATAACGCTTCGTCGAATATGATATAACTCATTGAATAGAATGTTTGAGTGGAATTTACTAGCCTATTAACGAATACTTGAATTTCACCAGGTAGTATGGGATGCCTTGGTTAAATTCTTGTGATCGTATTTGGGAAAGTACTTAACACTTTAGAGTTGTATTCACTTCTGGTGTGCAACAAGTGGTTGCTAGATCCTTAAGAGAATATGGTTCAGGTTTTTCAATGGTATCCGTAATAAGTGATATTTACTAGCTTTTAGTAAATACTTGAATTTCACCAAACAGTATGAGACGTATTGGTTAACTTCTAGTGATTACTGAAGGTGATAGTATCTGACACTTTAGAGTTTACTCTCTTTTGGTGTGCGGCAAGTGGCTGCTAGATCCTTAAGAAGTTTATTCCTGGATTTCTTTTCAAAAATAATAATTTAATAATATTAAATAAATGTGGAATTATCGAGTCATGGTTTCTACGATCACCTTGATCGGTATGGACTATCCTTGAGATCATTTTGTGATTCTGTGTTCCCGGTCTGAGTACGATCACCTTGATCGGTTGGAGTGATACCAATTTGTTTGTTTGTTTGCCACGGGTTTTGAGTACAATCATTTCGATTGTTATGGACGATCATTACGATCAATTTGGATTAAGATCTCTTGGATTCTGGATATTTGGATTATGTGATTGTTCTATGTTCGTGAAATAAGTATATATACTTGTGTCTTGTGTTTGTGAAGTAAACATATATTCTTGTGTCATGTGTTCATGAAATAAATATATGTTCTTATGTTTTGTGATGGATGTTAAGTTAATTCTGTTATTTTGTGTTTAGTGACTAGTTCGTGTTTGTGACGTAAACTAATAACCCTTAATTGAGTTAATCGCCAATATTTGCGTGCTTGGAGATATTGTGTTTTGTTCTTTGAATTCAATCCAGAACATCTGTATTTACTTATATGTTGTTTGTCCTTGTACTATATCTTGTTCTCACTCTATTGGATATTTAGAGATAGTCTGACCCGGGTGTTATTTTGCTCGGGTCAGGCCGAGACTTTTCAGGTTACAGGACAGGTTGACCTTTGAATGGTTGTGCTAGCAAGGAGATAAACATTTGGACTTTTAGTTTATCCCATTTAAGAATTTGGACCTTGTATATAAAATGTATAATTGAGATTAGAGAATTGTTAAATTTGTATAACAATCGAGTTTAGTATTTCATTTTTGTAAACTAAATAATTTTTATATGTATAAGTTGATATTTATTCCACTATGATCTGTGACTGTTATTTATATGATATATTGTTCTGATTCTGAGATATCGGTGTGTCTATTACTCTGTATTAATATTGTACACGTCAAATTCAGTTAAGATATTAAGTGAAAAGGTATAAATGGCGTGTTAATATTAGTATAAAGATATATTCATATTCGATCGCCCTTAACAAGCCATATTCTCTGGATTAGCAGACGACATTACTTGTAATGTTCTTTGCTAGTCTGGGCATCGCGGTGGGGTCGTTACAATAGAGAATTACATACGGTCAATGAAATGGAACTTGGAATAAGCTACCAGCATCATCACTTGTGTATATGAGAAATTGGGGTTGGATTGGGTGAGAGATTGATAATATATCATGCATTGAAAGTGCATGTGTTGTAAACCAACCACGTAGGTGCAATGTGATGCTAGCTTTGTTACCTCACACTGCCACTGTGGATCAGAGTACACATTCACGTACATTGAGTACGTCAAGACATGTCCTATCTGTTTTGTACCTAATGCCAATTGCAAAACCAAGGTTCTTATACAAAAACTAATGCTATTATCGTTAATTAAACCATCAAAATAATTTATAAATAATGGAAGGAGGAACAAAAAAATTAACTTTATGCGTAACGATAATTCAAGTTATGTGGCAAAATTAATATTAATTGCTTTTGGTCATTTTTCTGGCTTTCTGACATGCAAAATTACTAATAATATTTTCATATTCAAGTTCATTAACCATATCTTGTTTAATCAATAACAGTGTCAAACCATTTAATCTTTCTTGTAACATAGTAGAATGAAGTGAACACTTCATCAACTTTAACTTTGGAAAACTTCCTTCAGTTGAGGCTACTGTAACTGGCACAGTCAGAATTATTCTATATGCAATCCAAACATTTGAAAATTATAACTTGCTCGAACAAGAATTTATGAAATTAAGCAACTCAATTGCTTTTGGTTTTTTCTTTAGTAGAATATTTTCCTGACTTTTAATTCTGAAAATAGCTTTCTTCCACAAAAAAATGAAAAAAACGTTAGGTTAATGTCTTTCTTCACTAAATTATATAATTTTATATCCACAAATAACAAAACAATCCACAAACAACAGAATTATCCACAAACTATACTACAAAATGAATCTCAAAGTAAAAAACTACATATTAGAAAATGAATTTGTCAAACAGTTCATAGTTCAAAACTGATATTTGAATAGAAAAAAAATTGATTATCTTATCTATGAGTTATAATTTATCAAAAATGTTTGCACAAAATAATTTGATACAAAATTCTCTTTTACTAATTAATTTGACTTAAATTAAACATTAACTATAAATTTCACAAACTTAGTTAATGTTCAACAAATTTTTATTAACTAACCATTAATATAAACTATTATTTAAACATTAATACTTATGACTTATCCCAAATCAACCTTTATTCTACAATTATTCCAAATCAACAAATGATTATGAATCATCTTAAATTAGAATTATCTTTTGCTCGGTTGTTGCTTTGCATTAACCATTATCCCAATTAATAAGGATGATACTATATGCACCTACCAAACCACTTCTCTCACCCACTTAAAGAGATAATGAAATAAATTAACCAAAACCACTTCAAAAACTCACCATGCTTAGATAGAAAAAAACTAAACTATTGTAGGTAGAATTATTTAATAAATTATATACTACTACAAATGTTTTTTTATGCTTACAATATTAATATGAATTAATATGCTTGCAATTTTTTGTGAATATGCTTGTAATTGTTTTATTTGTATGAAAATCTATAATGATTAATTATAATGTATATTATTTTTGTTGTAGTTATGCATATTACTTTTGTAATTCATAATAATGATTTTATCATATCATCCATTAATGGAAGATAAACGAGAAGAAAAATGTAAGTAAAACATATTTATTATTTTGTGATTAGTGTTTTATAATTTAAGGAATTTTTATTAATATTTAGTCTATGCAACCTACGTGGAGATTCAAACAACTTGTATATTTTTTAAGATATTAAGTTTTATTTTAAATGAGAAGCAATTTTGGGATATTGATTTTCCAAAAAATTTGACTTTAAGATTTTAGTTTTGAAAAAGGAAAGCAACATTCAATATAAGCTTAACAACATGCAATCTGATAATAAAAATAACTACGTGAAGATGATCAATATAATACCTGACTTTCATGAAGCCATTACAATTTATTTCAAACCTATGACCACATTAGAAATCTATAGATTTGAAAAGTAAAAAAATCCTTCTAAAATCCAACATCTAGTAGGAAAATACCCTTTATATTGTAATAGTATAGTAAATAGTTTTTCAATGCTCGCAAAAGTATCATTATATCTCTAAACTTGTTATTCTTTATCAAATTAAACATATCACTCAAATTATCCATTATCATATAGTTCATTAACCCGACTGCAAATTGTAGAAATGATATATGATTTACGGTAAATATAAAAGCCAGGTTTGAAAGAATCTTTTGTACAAATAATATGTAACTCAAAATCTATTATTTTCTTTTTAAGGGGTAAAGAGAGACGTGCTGTATTTACCTATGTATCAACCATAAAAAAATTCAATTTAGTCGATAAAATATTATAGTACATAGTATGAATTTGGAAATAAATGGTCATCATCTTTGGTGATATATGAAGCTTTTTATGAATGAAGAACAAACAGCTCCAAAATCATCCAACAAAAAAAATCTTTTACTAGTAGAATTCACAAAAAAAAACCATAATTATTTATATATAGATCAAAAATCAATAGTTGAATTACCTTACATGCTCTGCTATAGAAGGAATGGAAATGAATAATAGTAGCATGATCAATATAACTGATTTGTAACATTAGCTACCACTAAAAAAATAGAAAAAACAAAGATGAATTAAGTTTTAACATCCAAGAAAAATGTACGGAAAAAATTTGCAAGATTGAAGGGAGTGGAATTTAGTTTGTAGCTTAGGAAAGAGAGAAGATTAGATAAATTATGGAAGAATATTTATTAGGAGAGGAGGAGTCTTTATTCCTGAAATTAAAGGGAAAGGAGAGACATTTAAGAGAAATGAATTGAAAAGATACCACATGACAAGTGAAGAAAAGTCAAAAGAAAAAATTGAGAATGAAGGAGAGAAGAGGATGATGTATGACTCAATTTTTTTTTGAAATGGTACTTAGATACAACATATCACATGGCAATAAATGTTCGAATCACACTACGCAAGTTTCAAACTTGTGACCTCTTGCACCAAAGTCGAATCACTTAACCACTGGAACAATGGTGCTCTATGGATACGCTCAAGCTATTACTATGTTTTATAATTAGGATTTTGGCTTTTTATATTCGCAACATTCGATTATGCAAAACTACGTGTCTATTTCTTCACTCGGTTTTGTATAATCGACCGAAGTGGGGTTTTTGTAGTATATCCAGTTAATTTTTATACTTATTTAACTGGTGTTAGGGACAGTTTAGGTGTGTGTTGATAGTAACACATATTGACAATTATCCATTGCATTCACTTAAAATAACAACTAAAACTATGAAGTATCCCAGATTATATATACAATGATCTTCCCACTGATATAGTACACTACACATCAATAAAAATATACAATGCATGAAACAAAAATTCAATATTCAAACAAATGTACGAAGATGATCAATTGTTGGTTGTTGCCTTGCATTTAGAATTCAATATTCAAACAAACGAAACAAAAATGTAAACAGAAATCAAACAGTTTTACTAATACCATAAATTAGAATTTACATAAATTAGTTGCACACCTTTCAATATAATGTCCACGAACAAAGATGATCAACTATTGGCGGCTAGCTTCCTCCGCCTGTCCCCTGTGACCCTCCTGAAGTCTGATTCGAGCAGTTGTCATTGCCGCGTCTCGGCATCTGATTGGGTGTGGGTCGCTGCAGTTCTAGAGTCATCGCCCAATGGATACTGGAGTGTCGCGTCTATTGTGTCGCCATCGTTCTACAGTGTCTTCGTATTGGATCAGGAGTTCCACGCCTAATCGCTTCATTTTTTTCTTTTTAGCCGTGCGATATAGAACTGTTGTTGGTGCCTTAGATTTTAACGACCCAAAGGCTGAACCTGGAGTACGTTGTTGAACAAACAACCACTCACACCCATTGCCTTTGCAGTAATGTAATCTCATCCTGAATTTGTATTGATTTGGTGGATGGTTGCTTGATTTAGTGAAGTGCTTTTTGGAAAGGCAAATTTTTAAGAATTTTTTTTACTTTATAAGGATATTTTGGGAAACTTTTAACTATATGATGGGTAAATTCAGCAAATATAGGGATAAAGTGTTTTTATTTGTTTTGTGGGGGGCTACTCGGCAGGTTTACATGTCTAAGTAAAATTAGCATTCATCAAATTACAATAACATTTTCTTGATAAACAAAAATTAATTGGTTTCACGTGTTGACTCCCATTAATAATCAAAATCATTTGTCTTTTTGTATTTGAAGAATCGAAAATCTAAGGTTGACTAGTGTAAATGCACACACTCATGTGCATCCAATAATGCACAGAACGATTTTATTTGAATAACATTGTTTTTATTATATGTGCGCTATATGTGCAAAATTCTTGATGGTCACGAGTGTCTTTATTTCAAACAGTCTTATTTGAGGTGAAGACTGCAAATCAATAGTAAGATTTCGTTGATGGGTGGTCAGAAAGGGGATGGAGGTGGATATTGCAAATCAATGGTGAGATTCTATTGATGGATGGTCAACAGAAGATGCTATTTAGGGTATTTCAGAATTTTTGAAGGATACCATGGAAATTATATTAATTGAGTTTACATTATTAACGGTAGAGATGAGTGAATATATTCTGGTGGCATGTACATGCTACAATGAAATATAAATCTGTTATAAATATCATCGTATGCATGGAAGCAATGGCGTAGCCAGGACATAATATTGGAGTGGGCACAAAGTGATATGGGGTTCAGGGATAACGACCCTTTAGGCTTTTTTTTATGTCACTGGTATTTAACAAAATTTACACAAGAAACTTATATGATTGAAATAGGACAAATAGTAATTTTAACATAATAGACTTCAGATTCATTACAAAAACGATGAATAATTGATCTTCCAAAAGAAAATTAATCATAACATACATATCTTAAATTTGTTCCCTACGAGTTCTCATATTTTGAAAACGATCAATAATTGCATCATTGTCAATGGTATCAAAGACATCTCTTTCAATATAATTGATACAACTATCATTCATCCCCCATTCGATTTCGAAGATCCATTTTCACTATATTCATAGCTGAAAAAGTCCTTTCAACTGTAGCGGTTGAAACTGGTAGAATTAAGGATAACATGACGAGTTTATAAACTAAATTATAGACAATATGTTTTCCCGTCAAGACCATCTTCTTAGCTAAATCACTAATGCTTTTCACTTCTTTGAATTCATTATTAGATGTCATATCCATCACATAAATCTCTAATTGATTGTAAAGATCCATACGTTCCGCTTCGGAAAAATCATTTGGATAAAGTTCAGATAGACGAACTAGTTTCATGACATCAAAAGAAGCAAATAAATCATTAGGATTCAAAGAAGCCATGCATAGAAGCAATTCCGTGTTAACCTCATCAAAACGATTATTAAGCTCGACAAGTTGTTTATCCAAACAAACGTAGAACAAATCAATTTGATAATGATGTAAGTTTGTTAACTTTGGCCCTCGTCTTGATCTACCTAAAAGAAGATAATTATCCTCCATATTTGGAATAAGATTATATTGCTTCGTGCAAAAAGAACTTTCTTCAACAAATAGGTTATCCCATCCATCATTTCTCATTTTTTATAGTCGTTCCTTAGATAATTTCACCAAAGTTATAGCATTAACGATATCTTGATCTTTTCGTTGAAGTGCTTTTGAAAGATCATTGGCGATTCCAAGTACATTTTTCATCAAATATAATGTGAATACGAAATCAAAATTTTGCATCACTTTTATCAAATTTAAAGATTCTCCTTTTTTATCTCCAGAGACATCTTCCACCGAATCTGTAAGAACATCTATTACAGAGGAGAACATAACAATCAAATTAATTAAGGTTCCATAATGTGAACACCAACGTGTGTCCCCCGGTCGTTTCAAACTTCTCTCTTGGTTCAATCCTTGGCCACTACATAATTCTCCACTCTGTAGTTGGTTGAATACCCTTTCTGCTTCTTTTTCTCGTAGGATATCTCGACGCTTACATGACGCTCCAGCAAGATTCACCAAATTGTTAACTAAGTAAAAGAATTCAGCAATGTGGTTTATATCTTTCGCGACACGAACAAGTGCTAATTGAAGTTGGTATGCAAAACAATGCACATAAAATGCAGAATTGCTCTCTCTCAATATAAGTGTTTTGAGACCATTGAACATTCCTTGCATATTACTTGCCCCATCGTAGCCCTGACCACGCAACTTTGTAAAGCTCAACTTGTGTTTGGAAAAAAAAAGCTTCAAGTGATGTTCTAAGTGAAATTGCAGTTGTATTGGGAACATGTATCATGCTCATAAATCGTTCAATGACACAACCATTTTTATCGACAAATCGTATAACTATAGACATTAGCTCTTTAATCGAGTTATCACGTGCTTCATCAATTAAAATTGCAAATAGGCCACCATCAAGATTCTTCAAGATAGCATTGACAACTTCGATAGCAATTGAGTTTACAACATCCTTTTGTATATCGGGTGATGTCATTTTGGAATTTCGTGGAGCATTTTCCAAAAAAAACGGCATTAATAGATGAGTTTTGATTTGCAAGCCATTGTAGAAGTTCTAAAAAAATTCCCTTATTCATAGAGTTTTCAGATTCATCGTGACCACGAAAATCTAGTCCTTGACGCAAAAGATATCGAATGCAATCTATGGTAGCATTTAGTCGAACTCGATAGTCAATTCGACATTGTTCTGTTTGCCTTACAATTAGTGGTTCAATGTGTCTGGCTTGAATCATTAAATTTTCAGCTTTCATACATGCGGTGTTATGTGCTTCTGATTGAGCGTGTTCTTGGAATCTTCTACAATTTTTCCAATTTTTGTACCCACCCATTATAAAAACCTCACTTGTATTTCTGTTCACTGACTCTGGACGAAATAGATAACACTTCAAACAAAAAATCGAATCTCTTTAACACTATATTCTAACCAACTCCCAAATTGACTAAACCAACTTGGATTAAAGCGACGGGCCTTTACTCCAATGAGAGTTTGTGGAAATACTAATAAAGAAGGTTGACATGGACCTTTCTGTAAATAAGCTCTTCGAACTATATCTTGATCATTTGGGTCAAAGTCCGAAATTCAGTTTCGTAAACTTGGATCAGAAGGAAGATTTAACAAATCAACATGAACGCGATTTCGAATCACTGTTTTTGAAATAGCTTCATTTTTAATATCATTATCTACAATGTTGGAAGAAGATCCCACATTGTCGGAAATAGTATCATGAGCTCGTTTATAATATTTATGCAAATTTGAAAAGAGGATTAACAATAATTAGATCATCTAACAATTACAAAACGGTCTAAAGTATATTCAATTTTTTTCAACCTTTGATTTGCACTAGTATTTCTCATGCATTTTGTTGTTGAAGAATACTTTGATGGGTTTTTTTTTTCATCAACAAATGTGTTAGCAGTGGTTCACCACTAGATCAATTATGAAATCAAATCCTTTTAGCGGGAAATTTTATATTCAGAGAGTTTAGACCACTGAGTACTAACCAATTACCTGAAAGATAAATGGACTTGTGATTTCTGGTATTTGCATCATTTTGGTCATATGGTAAATGTCTGATGAACGTACATATTCATAGTACATAAATCAGTTTTTACAATTGTATGTCATATTAACAATGAACAATTTTACAAAGATCGACAACCTAAAACAATGAATAATTTTATGCATTTCTCAATCAACCCATTTCACTGTACTGAATTGTGTAAATTAATCAAATTAAACTATCTAGCTTAATCCCTAAAATATGCACATCACAAGAAATCAAAGAAAAAACAAAATAAGATTACCCATTTTACAAAATTTCTGATTAGGGTTTTGCTGTCACAAAAGATATCTCGGTTGAAGTTGAGAAAGGAGACGCGTTTTTGTTCGTTCTTAGCTAATGGAGAAGAAGAAATCTGCCATGTCCTATGCTTGATGAAGATTGGAGGAGCAGGCGAGCAGCGATACTTTTTTCGTTCTTTCTTTTATTTTTTCCCCCCTTTCTTCATTTGGGATAAAGCTTGTTGCTGCATCTTATTTTTATTTTTTTCAAAATACTGGGGTAGGCACGTGCCTACCCCATATACATGTGGGCTCCGCCCCTACATGGAAGTCTACATGAAAAAATACATAACTGCATGTTAATATTGCTCTTTCTTAGAATCATTTTTTGTGAGAAAGTCTTCTTAATTAAGAGTAAAGCTCCATGTAATATTTCTTTTCTTAAGGAGATGTAGTCATGTCCACGTCCATAAATCTTGTTACTTGCACTATTGCTATCACCTAAATAAGTTATCCAATATGTGATATTTCTAAAGGTGATGTTCCGAGAAATTCAGTGTGATATTTTTCAGATTATCACATAGCATAGAGTAGGGCTGGATTTGGTTCGGTGTCGGAAATTTATATATGAAACCATTGCCATACCGATATGTATGGTAATAGAAAATTCATACTATTACCAATCAAAGTAATATAAAAAATCAATACTTCGATTTGTGGTTGGTTATGGTTGGTAGAGATTAATAACAAGGTTTTACAATTCACAAGTATGATACCTATGTTTTTAATATTCCATGTTAAAATAGTAAATATTTAAAGCTGTTATTTTTATTATACAATTATTAATCAATTTAATGTATAGTCAAACATACAAGAAAATGTTGTGGAAGTGTGTAAGATCTTGTTTTTTAATTACATAATAAGAATTGCAGTCAACCTAATATACACTACACCAAAACAGTCATTTGGCAACACTTTTTTTTCCATTTGGCGACACTTATATGGGTTGCAATTTAGTCTCTCTAATAAGTGTCGCTATCCAATATAAGTGTTATTGAAAATAAAAATTTACACTTTTAAATACGGCGACACTTATTTTCGTTGTAAGCCTTGGTTTAATTGGAGTTAATTGAAATATACTAGGACAAAATTGTAATTGAATAACATATCATGCTTACCCCTAGCCACACTTATGTTATAACCTGAAAAAACTCATTCCGTATATTAATTGAATATCCCTGCCACTCCATCCCGAAATTCCCCAATCGCTCTCTCCATCCCACAAATAAATCACTACTGCTGCTGCCCCTCTCCCTCCGACTCCATCAAACCACTACCACCCCATCCCTATCCGACTCGATCAAACCGCTAATGCCCCATCCTCCTCCGACTCCATCAATTAGTTGCAGTCAGCTCCTCCATTATCGCGTTTCTCTTTTCATCTCTTTGATTTGCTCGTGACTAATCAATCTCAACCCTACCAGCAACCGCAACCCTCCACAACCACAACCCAACCAGTACCTGCAGCCCTACTAGCAGCAACAGATCGCGGCTTCGACTGCTGTAAAAAAAAATTTAAATCTGCGCAAGACACTAAAGCAAGCTTCGCAGAGAGTGGCCATCGATTTGGCTTTAGTCAATATCGATCCAATTATTTTGCAACTTGGGGAGGATTTTGGAATCAAAGGTAAATTGGAAAACGGAACCTTCTTTTTGCAAAATATTTATTTTTAGTATTTTGTGATTATGTCGATTTGATAAATCATCGGGTTTCATTAAGTTGGATCCTAATATTTAATCATATATTCTAACTAAAGTGAAGCAGATAGTAATGTTTTCAGCATGCGTGAACTAAATAATCGATAAATGTATTAATTCCCTTATAGCAATTTCATATGATGAAACCATGAAATGGGTAATGATGAGTTGGGAGGGTGTTAAGGAAATTATGATATGTGAAGATATCTAGCATGTTTATGAGAGTATAGGAAGGGATACTAGCATGGTAAAGTCTTTGATTTTTGAGAAAGGTTTCTATTTTTGAAGTTTTGTAAAGTGATGATGGGACGATGATGAGTTTATACAAGAAATAGAGGTGGACAGATTCTGACTTTATGATTAACTCTAATTGTGCAAAATTTGTGGAATGAATTGTTCACTGTTTCTAATGCCAGTGAGCATGAACAACTTATGCATTATTGGTTGAATATCATAAGTATATGCTGTGTTTATTGTGGTTGATTTAATGATTTGTTAATTATTCAGACAATAATAGTTTATATATTCATTAACTTCTCTTAGTTTCTTAATTCTATTTTAGGTTTGTAGCATTAACTTGATATGGATATATTCAACTTATGTAGTCTTAAGAAATTTTTATTGTGAAACATTGATGGTTTATTTTATCTATAGATAAATATTAAATTATGTACCCATTCTTTCTTTGTCATGCTCATGTTTTCCATTTATGTAGTTAGGTTATTTGATGTTTGATACAATTGTGTTTTATAGAAGGAAAGTGTATTATCGCCTGGTGGCTTTAGATTGATATTAATATGTCTGCATATCACATGCCATATATTTTTCTTTAGACTCAGCTCATTAATAGTTTGCACTTTTATGAATTTTGTTAACTGTTAAGCTGTTTATATCTTTAAATTTTTTATCATACATTTGACTATTTTACTGAGTTTGTATTTATTATATGATAACTTCAATGATGCCTCTTATTTTTGACTGACTGAGGTGCTGATTGAATTGGATAATGATGAACGAGATAATAACACATTTGGTGAGTCTTATTTCCCGTATAATTTCGTAATAGATTAAATGTTGGAAGAAAAATATATATCGATAAGGTTACAATACTGTACTGAAATAAACATATTCCTTTCCTAAACTACGTGTTTGTTAAATAATTCATGAAAAAAACTAAATTTGCTATGAACAAATCCAAAAAATTTGTACCATTTAAAAATTTGGATTATGTTATTCCCCTAAAGTTAATGGCTTAATCAGGTTGTTTACCAATATGTTATGTTCGAGAAGGATTACATTATTTACCAATATTCTGTGTTTGAGTGGTAATCAGGTTGTTTTATTTATTTAACCAAGTAAATTCCCAGCAAGTATGTTCATACTATCTCATCATTTATTTGTTTTTATCACTGATTTGTCTAAGCTCTTTCTTCTTCTTTTTTCAAACAAAGGATGATTTCAACTGTTATGTTATAAATGGGAATATGTACAAGAAAAAAATCTAGCAGCATTTGTCCCTTTTTTTGATAAGGACATGACACCATAGTAACATGATTATATTTACAAAACATATTAGCATCAATCTGATTGGCAGAAGTATCGAAGTTTGGCACAAGTATGATCACTTTGTTATTCATATTTCTGTTATTGAATTGTAATATAAAACACTTTTTTTTAAATCTAATTATAAGTGTTGAGAAGGATTGGCATCTGCTGAAAAGTAATATTAATTTTTTTTTACATAACAGGTTGAAATTTACATTTTCCTTCTCATAGAAACTGGCTGATTTAAAATTCCTAATCCATTTTATTCTTTCGTAGTTAAATTTAGTACATCTGTAAGATGATAGCAAGCAATATACACATGAATCTAAGCACTAGATTTTTGTTCGTATGAAAACAGGTACAGTGGTGATGAGCTTGTATGGGAAAACTACACCAAAAGTCACCGGTATGTTGACTTCTATCCACTATCACTTTTGCTATATATCTACATAAATCATCTTCAAGCGAGGCACTTTGCACATGTATATACTATAAGCTTTTGTATTGCAGCATGATTTATTTCATTTATAATATGTCCACTTGTAAAAATATCTTGTATTGCAGCTGCTACCTTAAAGATCCCGGATGCACCAATTTATGATGGTCCTCAAAATGGAATGTACAAGTTATGTGATTTTTCAGATGGAGGTTTCGTTATATGGCCGGAGTTTCGTATTCGGTATTTGTAGAATTTCACTATGAAATTTACGTTGTCTTTTGTATTCCAATTTGACATTGTTATGAAGTAGTTGATTATGTATTGAATTAACCAACTTAATTATGTATTGTACTTGTTATGAAGTAGTTGACTATGAAATTTATGTTGTTATTTGATCATGAATATTGTAAATTTTGGGTTCCTATTGAATGTAGTATAATAATGCATATCATATTAGTTATTAATTGTTTATTAATGTTAAAATAATTGACTATATTGAGAATGAAAATATTTCAGCGTTATAAGCGTTGGCAAATAAAATTTACCAACGCTTATAAGCGTCAGCATAGAAAATTAAACAATGTTGGATGGTTAATTTGCCAACGTTTATAAGCGTTGCTAACTAATATACACCAACGTTTATAAGCGTTGGCGAATACAAACTTCCAACGCTTATAAGCGTTGGGAAACTAAACTCGGCAACGCTTATAAGCGTTGGTAATAAATTACGATGCCCCTACAGCGACGTTAATAAGCGTTGCTGAAACTGTTTGCGACAGTTATACTCGTTGGAAATCACATGTTTTGGTGTAGTGATAATGAGCGTATAATATAACGGGCATCATTAAATCGTTATACATAAGAAGTTAGAAGCCATATAATGAAACGAGCGTTACGGCACGCGCGTGATGAAGGCACCTAAATTGTTTTTCTACAAATCGTATTTTTTTAATACATTCAAAAAAAATAATTTCCACAAATATTTAGTCATATTTCTGTGTTGAACCATACGTAGTTAATTTGAAGTTTTGTTTCTAAGTTTCAATATATAATTTTTTGTTAGTTTAAATTTTTATTTATATTATTAGTTAATAAAAAAATGAATTTGTAAAGTAGTTTATTTATTAGATCCTAATTTTAAGTGATATTAAGACTTGGTAAATATTTGTAAAGGAAACTTTGAATTTGTAAAGCAGACTTAATTGTCAGATCCTATATTTAAGTGATACTAAATTTTGATAATATTAGTAGATAGGCATTTTTGGTATTTCACGCTGACATTGAAAGAATGTGACACCGATTGTATTACAACTATTAATAAAGAAATATATATAAGAGCATTTTTGGAACTTTGCGGTCGGATCAAAAGATTGCGCTTTCAAGCCTTGATACGAAAAGAAAATGATCAAACACAAATATTTAGCCATATATTTGTGTTGAATCATACGTAGTTAATTTGAATTTTTATTTCTAAGTTGCAATATAATTATTTGTTAGTTTAAAATTTTATTTATACTATTAATTTATAAAAAACAAATTTGTAAAGTAGTTTATTTGTTAGATCCTATTTTTAAGTAATATGAAGACTCGGTAAATATTTATATAGGAAAATTTGAATCTGTAAAGGAAGCTTAATTGTCAGATCCTATTTTTGAGTTATACTAAATCTTGATGATATCTGTAGAGAGAAATTTTTTGTATTTCACGCTGACCTCAAAAGAGTGATACCAAATTTATTACAACCTTTAATAAAGAAATACATATAGGGACAATTTTGGAAGTTCGTGGTCGGATCAAAAGTTTGCTTATATATATATATATTGCACGGGCTCGTGTTAGCGTATGTGATAGGTATGATAATTATCATTATTAGTAGTTGAGTACCGTTACAGTAGTGGATAATTTTATGTGGTTCGACAAACAATACCAATTAAATCAACTGTCATTTTATTTGGCAGCAGGTGGTAATGGTTGGTAAATGGTAATATAACTGAAATGTACAGTCCTAGCATAGAGATTTAAATGACCGCTAATCCAAATTGATATGGTAATTTCCATCTCTGCCTATTTAGTCTTATAGATGAATATGATGGATGGATATATTTAAATTTAGTCAACAATGGTGCAATTATATCAACCTATGCATAGCTTTGCTATTACAGTTCACTTTCTCCTCATGAGTATACTTTATCTCTTTGTCGGAAAAATCATCACTTTGGAAAAGTCATCATTCGTAAGAAAACATGGATTTAATGGATTGCCTAAATAATAAATGTGTTTTTGTCCGTCTTTTTCTGTGTCACAATTTGTAGTAAAATGAAATCTTAGGTTTATTGAATATATGATGCCCATTTTGTTTACAATTGAATTAAGGAATTTTTAATGAATTATTTGTATTTGGTGCATGCTTCAATGATTTCCTCCTACCTCCACTTGGGAAAATGAGTAAACAGAAGGGAAAAAAATTAAAATTACTATGGCATATTTTCAGAGTGTTTTAGAAGAAATTCCTAAAAAAATAAAACAAAAATGAAAAATCACTTCAATGTCATTTGAAGATGAACCATGAAGAATTCTTAAATAAAATTCAATTGTATGCAATTTAAAATTGTGAAATAAGAAAATGTTGAACGCCAACGGGACTAAACCAGACTTTTATTTGTAATATATTTTGAAACAGGCGTGAATACATTAAGTTTTGAAAAGTGGACTAAATATGTTAATTTTTTGTTGATATGCTATTTTTCTTTAAGGTAATTTTCAAAAAAAAATTGGAATTGTTCCAAAAACTTTAGACTACCATATTTCTTCTAACCATTGATTTAAATCATCATTTTGAGGGATGTTGAGATTTTGTAAGATTTTCGTTGCGAAGACCAAAATGACAAAGTAAATTAATCTGTTGTGATTTAGTATATTTCAAAATTGTAAATATAATTTTTGTGCCATCTGAATTAAGTTTTTGGCTTGTTGAAGTGAACGATTGTTTTATATACATATACATACACACACATTCACCAATGATAAAAACAAATTTCTGTTAACAATATTCCCATCATTAAGAATAAGTAAATTTTTAATGAAACTTTGTTAGTATTGTTGGTCACATGTATAGTATAGAACAACTTATTACCAGCTCTCAGTTGCATCAATTGTGTGATTTATTATATATGTACCTCAGGAATAAATCACATGCATATATGTTTCATTCCTCTCCATGAAATTATTTCATCACTGCACAAACAGAAAATTATAAAAAAAGAAATATATATATATATATATATATATATATAATAATAATAATAACCGCAATATATTCATATATTATTATCATAGATCCACCTTCCCTTTATCAGAGATATATATAGAGCAAAACAATCAGCATTTGTTGTTCAGAAGTGAGTATAGCCCAACCATAGTTTCCATATTCGACATAAACGGCGAAAACTCATGAACAATATCCCCATTACGCCCTTCAAATTGCTCCCAAATATTGTGCTGAGACTGATCCATATACTCACTGAACTCTTCCTTGTTTTCATACATTTGACCTCCACTGAATATATTTTCATGTTCCACATCTCCCATAGTCAATGTAAGCCCCGTATTATCCACCAAAGGTGGCAAATAGTTTTCATCCATGATCATATTACCCGTGTAACCCACGTTGTTCGTATTACTGATATTGAAGTTACTAACATTAGTTTCAAAAGTGACAAATGGAAACATAGTGTTTTCTTGACCTAAATTCATAGTTGAGTCTTGCATTTCAAAGAGGTTTAGTTGATTTGAAGAGCTGATCATAAGATTATGATTTTGAATTTTCGAACGAGATGTACTGGTAGGCTTTCGTGCGATTTTCTTTTTGATCCAAGAGTTCCAGTAGTTCTTGATCTCGTTATCTGTTCTTCCTGGTAAGTGACTTGCAATATGTGCCCATCTACCAATTGATTGATACAACAATATACATGCAGATAAAAATTCAGTATCAGGCAATTCTGTAACAAGTAAATCTGTTGCCAAGTATTTAAGTAAAAAAGAAGTAGTACTGAAGAATTTAGTTGCCAGGTTTATTTGTGCAGTCGTTGCTTCATGACATTAATAGTGGTAGGTTTCACATTGCAATTTATAACATTGTTGTATCTAGGTACTGTTACATATAGAGTACTGAAACAAGTTTATATACGTTGAAAGTGGGCACAAATAAAATCACCATGTGAAAATCAACATATAAACATGTGTACCAAAAAACTTGTGTGAAACATGAATATCAAAATGGGGATAAATCAAATCAAATTAAATAAACATAATGACCTGTTCCCAACCATAGAATGTAAGCTAATGATGAGCTTCTCCTCCTCAGGCGTGAAGCTCCCTCTTCTAATGTCCGGTCTTAAGTAATTTATCCACCTCAACCGACAACTCTTTCCACATCGTTGCAGTCCTACAATACATATGTTCAGACATTTTAAAATTGTTACGTATAAACTTTTACATATACATGTTTAAACAGTAAGAAAACAAGAAAAAAAAATACCAGCTTTTTGTGGAACTTCACTCCAACATCCATAATCATGAGTAGAGATATATCTGATGAGTTTCTCATCTTCTTCAGGTGACCATAATCCTCTTTTAACCTTCTGCTGATTGCAGCATGAATGATGCCCCATTTCAATATATTCGTTATGTTTAATTCTTAACTTTATAGTTTAATATATAGTCTAGAGAACTTTTAGTTTTTATGTTTGGAGAGAATGAACTATACAATTATGTCCCCTATTTATATATTATATTTCTACTAACCATTTAAATCATGTCAAGAACCGAAAAACTAGTCTTTTTCATCGATAAAATATTCGCTAGATAGGGCCCTCTTATTCATTTCTATCTACTCTTAAAACGACTTTTTATCTCTCTCCCTTTCTCGTTTTTTTGATTGCTCCTGTCTGTATCTACAAATATGTACAACATACTATATATATGTACATGATATGAACATTTCCTACATGCAAGTACTTAATTCAGTAAGTAAATTACTGTTTTTAATGGGATTATTGATCAAGTTGTTTTGCTTATATATAATGGAAATTATGTTTTTTCTAGGACTATGACATATCTCACATAAATTATTCAATAATAGTTTTTTTTTTTTTGCTTACTATTTACTCCAAATAACTGGACTATTCTCTTGAGCAACATATGGTCCTAGTAGCATGCGTTTGATTTGATAGTGTTAACACAATTCGGTGTATGTCTTGATGAGCTATATGGTACATAATTGAATTGAAATCAGACAATAGTGTTACATTTAAATGCTGCAATCATCACTAATGGTGGCGCCAAACCGATTATTACTCATTCGCTTTAAACGGATGGCTTTAAATTGCATCTGTTTAGCTAAACAGAGGAATCATGTGCACATTTTGATTGATTTTTTAAGTTCATTTATTATACAATTCTGTAGCGCCAATCCTTGGTGTCTATAGAAATTATTTCTAGCACAGATGAATGTTGAAATAGTTTAGAAACTCATGGTCTATATTCATATATTTATAACTATTTTTAAATGTTTCAAACTGTATGATGTTTAAGTTTCGTCATACTGATAATATATAAAAGTTTCTGACACTCCTGAGTTTTTTCTTTTCTTTTCTTTGTTGGTTAAAAAAAATGTTTGTTTCACATTCTACAAATGTAGCATTCAGAACTAGTTTTACAGACCAGTTGGAACACTTTAATTAACGTAATTCTTCAGTTACTTTAGATACAGTGAACATGATTAAGACCCCGTATAGACAGGGTAGGTTAAGTCAAATCAAAAGCGATTAAGAAAGTTAAATTTTGAAGTAAGGTTGGTTAAGTAACTTAATCTCTTTATGCTGATATGTCTCTTTTATATTCGTTGTTTTCTTCTCTTTCTTTAAATGCACACCTTTTTTTTTTCCTCTATATTTATTTTTAGTTTTTTCATTCTATTGTTGGCAAAAACGCATAAAATGTGCTTTCATTCTTAACCTATTATATGTACACGAGAGATGTTTTCAAAATTAAGTAATTCATTTGCTTAGTACAAGATGATGATCAATTCTTGAGCAAATATGGCATTTTTTGTTTTAAATGGACGGTCTAACTTTATCCCTGTTATGATAAGTTATGCTTATATATAGATGTAGGAAAAGCATATTGTATAAGTCATGATGAAAAATTGATTACATATATTGCATGACATTTTTCTCGTTATAATCTCAGAGTTCACTAAAATAAACTGAAATGACTGCTAGAATATAAGTTGAAATTGGTTGTCTTTCTATGTTTCTACAATTACATGAAAGCTATGTCAAGGTTTAGCTACAATAATCGGTATTATATAACATTAAAAAACCATTTGTATTGTTGGCTTGTTGCAGCATGCATCATCAAATAAGAAAATATTGGAGAACCACAGAAGGCAATATCCATGAACATTTGATGCACTACAATTTGTAATTCTTTTGCTTGAAAATTATCGATACAACAGCAAAATAATAACATAACATGCTGTCTGACTATAAATATACAAACATAATAATAGATCCAACTGTTTTATTACTTTTTCTGTAATGTTAATCACAACTGAGGTGTACATGAGGAAGTTTTCTAGATTACAAAAGGTAAGGTTTAACTGAGAAAATGAATAATACAATCCATCAAATGTAGTATACAGGAACTTTGGTAGTATACTCATTTTCGCATAAGAAGAACTACAGTATGCGCTGCAATACTCCTATTCTCACCAAGACTGTCGACTTTTTCATGGGTTTTTGCTTTGATATTCACAACTGATGGATCTGCTCCTAAAAGATCGCATAAATTGGCTCTTATTTTTTCTTTATGTGGACTCAGTTTTGGTTTTTGAAGTATCAAAGTTGCATCTATATTTCCAAGTTCATAGCCTGCCTCATACATCAGTTTCACCTACAAAATAAATTTAAGTGAAGTTTAGAAAAACAAATACAGAATACAAATAATTATAAAGTTTCACAAGCAGACAACTTTGGAATATGAAGGAAAGAAAAAAAGAAAAAGACAGAAATAAGCTTATTACAGTGGTTGTATAACCATGCAAATTAAACTTTTGATGGCGTGACAATGATATCATCGGTTATTTTTATGACAATGCATGAAAATGTAAAAGTTGATGGATAATCTCTACTGTCTATAATAATGATAAAAGAAATGAGTCATGATGATGCAGATTTAGTCTGTGAAATAACATAAAGCTGTATATCTTCAGTCTTAACCACAAATTTTGAGTTGGGCCGTAGTTAAAATCTCTAGACACCACTTAACACTGACTTTTAAGTACATATATTCAGATGACTCAAACCAAACATCTGGATCACAATTTTGTTTGTCGGCAACAATTTAAATTATTATAAAAATTTCCCATGTAAACTAATGTTGCCAAAACTATAAGCAAGCAATTGGCAGGTGTATATATACATTTGAGGCTTTGACTATGCACAATTTAATTTGGTAGCATTTAAGTTACTGATATTTGAAGAATACCATTTCATTGATCAATTATTGGTAGGATTGAAGAAATTTGAATTTGTCTTATGGTATCAAAAGCTTGAGAAAATATCTATGTATGAATATATTTTGTATGAATGATACCACAAACATTTCTTCAGAAAGCAGTATTACAAACTAAATCTACCAAACTTATTCATCAAACTTATTGTTGTTAAATTTTGGCAACACAAATATGATGAAGAAGTGGAGGAGAAGTCACATGAAGAAGCAGAGGTGAAAAAGATCAAAATTAAAAAGGAAGAGAGCAAAAATAAATAAATAAATCGATTAACCGATCAGGGTGGCGGTTGACGGGCATCTAGTGAACGTTAAGGCAGTGCCCTTCAACCAAAAGCCCCCACTTTATACATCTCAACCTTTGTGTACATGGTATGTACTCAGCAAGTTTCAACTGATCAACCGCCCCACTGAAGTGGTCACTTGATAGTCGCCAAGCCTGTGTTTTTGTTTGGATTTGGACCCCCTTCAGCACACAGTATAACTTTGTTTTTCGTTCGTCGATTGATACTGATATAGAGATTTATACATATTCAATTCTCCGTCATAATTGAAAATTAGTCAAGCACAAGGAGAATAAAACAAAATCTAGAATGATTTGATACAAGAGTTGGACTGTTTTTCAAATAATATTTCTTCTTGGTTGAAAATTATAATTTGCCGCAATCTTTGTAATAATCTTGTTAGTTGATTCAATCTCTTGTCATCTCTCGTATGATTGAAAGTCTTAAAAGTTGTTTGGTCCTGAACCTAGATCGAGTTTGATTGAATCTTATTAAAATTGTCTTTTGTTTATTGTCTAATTGATTGTTTGAGCTTATTGTTCAGTTGTTGGGTTTGAATTCTTTAATTGAAGTTCACTTCCAATCGGTAAATCTTGATCCTTTTGATTTGCAATCAGAAATTGAAATTTTATATTACATGTAGTATCAATGAAATAGATGACTAATGGCAGATTGAACAATCATACCAATTATTTAGTTACAAAATTTGATGGAACCAGTGATTATGATATGTGAAAGTTGAATATGCCTGCGGTTCCGAAGAATAAGACTTTTTAGGTAGTTTCTATGCTAGAAAGAATAAAAGTTAAGATAGCGAATGAATTGGAGAAATTCAGAGAGAGCGCTTTCTACATCAATTGGATTGTGTCTTATTGATGAAGTTCTAAGAGGATTCAGTCAATTAACTCGCATGAAGGCCAATGAATTTTGGGTTGCATTACAGAAAGCGTAAACGAATAAGTCGATGACAAATGACATCATCATCCAACAACTACTTCACAATTTTGAAATGAAATCAGATACAATGCTACCAGAGCATATGGATACTCGTATTGAAAGCGTAAATGAATAAGTCGATGACAAATGACATCATCATCCAACAACTACTTCACAATTTTGAAATGAAATCAGATACAATGCTACCAGAGCATATGGATACTCGTATTGGGCTCATTATGAATTTAAATACAGTGGGTCCATGTATTATTACAAATGAAACACTTGCAGTTGTATTATTTTATTCTTTACCTAAGAAATATACAGCATTCATCAGTTTGATAATTTATGATTGGAGCACTATTAGCCCGACGAACATCAAGGCAAGTTTACATAAGAGATGTTGATATGCAAGTTATCATGTGACAACGATGCAAAAGGTTTGTTCATGCAAAGATCAAGAAACCTCACGGCAGAGGAAGATATAAGTCTAGGTCCAAGTCAAAGGATCCTCTAAAGATTCCATACTATGTCTATTAGGGACATGGAAGATCCGAGAGTTACAAATGGAGTATGTAGGAGAAAAAACTTCATTTTCTGCAGAAGTTACAATGTGTCCCAAGTCAAATGGTATTATAATTACACCAAAGCATTTTGATGATGTGTACGAAGACAAAAATACTTTGTAGATTACTCAATTCAGAAGTTTAATTTTATAAAACGTTGTAGATAAATTGTTTCACCACACAAAGAGCATGGATGAGCGTTTTTTATGAGCAATGACACTTTTTGAAGGATGATTGGTATTTGGTATTCTAAGTATGAAGATCTGAATATTTGATGGTATTGTTTCCACTACTTTGGATGTCAGGTCAGTTTTAAATTTATGCAGGGGTTTGCTTTTTGTTGGTGCTACAAGTAGACTTAATTTGAAGATTGGTGTAAACAACAAGAAATTGATTAATGGTGTTTTTCATTTGAAATAGGGATTTTATGAGTATTTTGTTTATGAGAAGCAGAAGAATGTTTCTTTTGGTTTTGATACACATAAAACTAGACAGATATTCGACTAGCACGCACATACTCTAGTTTAGTTCTAGGTACTTCGCCCCATTATGGTGGTTTTTTTGTTTTTTGTTTTTTTTCCAAACTTTGAATCTTCCTCCTAGAGGCAAAGAATGAGACTTTTGATATGTTTCGCAAATGAAAAGGCTTTGAAGGTCCTTAGATCAAACGGTAGTGATGGATTTGAGTCATAGAAATTCATGTTATTGTGCATCCAAAGGCACTGTTACACATCACATCACTCAACGTGATTTGCAATCAATGGAATGGTTGAGCAGATGAATATGACTTTGCTAGAAAAAACTAGGCATTTGAGATTGACAACAAAGTCAAAGAAGATTGTGGACCGGGGCATAATCTATGATAGTTTTCTCATCGGTCACACACATTCAATTGCCACTGAATTGAAGATTCTCGTAAATGGATGAAAAAGTGAACATATTGATTATTCACTCTTTAGAGTGTCTCGTTTTTCAATTTATGTGTGTGAGAAAAAAGATAAGTTGGATCTTAGAGAGAACAAGTGTGTTTCCTAGGGTATAGAGGAGTGAAAGGTATATGATGTGTTGTCCCACTAAAAAGAAGATTGTAACAAACATACAAGTGACTTCTGTAAAAAAGCTACATTGAAGGTGGAGCAAGCAAAGTGAAGACAAATTGGAGACAGTAAGCGGGTACCAAATACCAACGTGAATCATAGACGTTACACTTAGGTGGATGGACTACTCGAGTTAAAGATCAGCTCTGAAAGAAGATAATTGTTGATATCAAGGTTCGAAATTCCGGTTTCCGTTTCCATTCTGGTCGTCGGACATTTATGTGATCTCGGTTCCGTTTCAAAATTTTCCAAAGTTCCGTTTCAATTCCGTTCCGGCTTTAATTAATTTTTAAATCTATATTTCACATTAAATAACTTAAAGTATGCTATCAAATATATACATACGCACAGTAAAGTCTAATATTTAGCAAACATACTAATAAATTCTTTCAGCCCAATATTTCATTTCTCTTTTGCATAAAACCCAGTATTCATATTCTTCCCTAAGGCTCATCAAGTATATTTACATCCCATTCATTTCACTAGAGCCCAAATTTTCATTTTATCCATCTACTCCGTAACCCTAGATATCTAGCTCGGTTTGCCTCAACCGCTCCACCCCTCTCCCCCCTAATTCAATCTCGTGATTGCAAAAAAATTACTTGCTCAAACTTGAAGAAGTTGCGACCATTGTACTCGGTTTTTACACAGCAGCTCAAAGTAGATATGGATTTCCTTTGTTTTTTCTTTGTTCTTTAATCTTGTACCACAATCCTCAATTTTTTATGTTTTTTACCATGAAATTTTGTCCTTTTTAAATGATAGATCTGAAATTGGGTTTTTGCAGAATTTCGTTCCAGACGCTGGCGAAACTGAACCGGGATGGTTGGAATTCCAGCATGCCGGACAGAAATTCGAACCTTGGTTGGTATATGAGATTTGATGTATTTCTCCATGATCGAACGAAAGATCGATTGCAAGTGATGTTTCAAATTTTAAAGACATAGGTGTTGATGTCAAGTTGAGATACAATGTCAGATTATTTATGAAGGGATACTCGGAGCGAAAAGATGAATTTAATGGTCTGTTTTTTCTTTAGCTGTAAGGCATACTTTTATTACAGAATTGTTGGTATTGGTTGCATATCATGATACCAAGTTGAAGCAACTAGCAGTGAATTTTCTTGCATTATGATCTTGAAAAGAAAATTTATATAAATCAAATATGGTGATTAAGGATAAAGTTCACCACATCATGTTGTAAATTTGACAAGTCTTTGTACATAGAAACAATCTCCAAGATAATTGTACAAGATATTTGGTAAGTTGATGCCTACAAAATGGTTTTCTTGAAGCTTCAAGCATTGTTGAACATGAAGAAATTATTAATTTGTTGCTAGATGTGGACGATATATCGATCATTTCATAGAGTACAACCAAAGGACTTGAAAATAGTGCCCAACATGAAAGACTTAGGGAAAAGGCATGAAGTTCTTGGTATGGAGATAGTTAGAGACAAACGGTGGAGAGAATCTATCAAAAAAGAAATATATCGATAATGTTTACATTCAATATTCAATGAAGAAGATAAGTCTGATAAATACTCCACCAACATCTCTTCCACAATGGAATAAAAAGAACTATTTGTGGATATCTCATATGTAAGAGTCGTAAGAAGCAAGATATACATGATGATGTGTACTAGATCAGATTTAGCTCAAGTTGTTGTACTCATGAGCAGATTTATATCTAATCCCGATAAGGAACATCGACAAGAAATGAACTGGATATTGATGCACTTGTGAAACATTTCTAATGCTGATTTGTTATATGGTGGAGTTAGCAAATGGTGATAGTGACATTTTTCTTACAAACCATTGTGACTCGGGTTATGCCAAAAAGAGAGAGACGAACTAAAGTTGATAAGAGGACTATACACCTGATATATACGTGATTTCATGAAGATTAAACCTACGAACTATGGTGGTTTTATCAATGATTGGTGTAGAGTTGATCGCTATTATGGAAGCGAAAAGGAAAGTTTGTATTTATTGCAACTATCAAAGGATTTTGGATGTTGTGCAAAAGACAATTAGAGACATTTTCATATAATCAGAGCAAGATTCACATCATAGAGAAACATGTTTATAGTTTGCGGAAAAAGCACATAGATGTAGGAAAGTTTTTTCCATGCTTGAGAAAGAAAAAAACCACTTGGAAAAAGCTGAACTTGAAGGACAATCCAATGAATTAATGATGAAGTTTGCTCCGACGGACGAGCGGGAGCATAGCTCAAACTTGACTCACTTGATGATGAGCTAATGGTGTCATGGAGGTGTAAACTCAACAACAAACTATTTATCTTAGAGACTGAAGATGAGACTGATTAGATATTGGTCATATTTATATTGAGGTAGAATGTTGAATTTTTGGACACATTGCACAAAGAAGTAGAGGCACATCAAAACTGGAAAGGAGGAGAGCGAGAAGCAATGAATTAATAGTCGCGGATTGAATGACCTAGGGTGGTTAGTCAACCGATAGCTAATAAAAATGAAGGCAACGCCTTTCAACTGGAAGTCTTTATACATGTCAACCATTATGTACACTCAGTGTATGCAGGAAATGCCAATCGGTTGATCGATTTAAAAGACAAAATAAAATCAAGAATGATTCAATCTCAAAGGCGACTGTTTTCAAATTGGGTATCGTTTTCAAGTTAGGTATCTTCTTTCTACAAGATAACAGTTTGCTCCAATCATTGTAATAATCTTGTAAGTTGATTAAATCTTTTGTGATCTACCATATAGTTGAAACTTGAAAGTAACAGAAGTTTTCGGGTAGAGAACGTAGATCGAGTTTGATCTAACCTCGTCAAAGTTATGTTCTCTCTTTATTGTTAAATTGCTTGTGACTGCTTGGATTCAATGCTGAGTTGTTGGACTTGAGTTCTTTGATTGTTTTTATCTTTTAATGGGTAAAATCAAAGATCCGTTTGGTTTGCAATTGTAGAGCCGAAAAATCTACGGTACAATTACTTCATTGATAGTAAGCCTACTACATGTATTATCAGCTAATTTACAGTTGACAAATTTTGTGACACACGGTCCTATACCTTATATGGGAATTCAGTCGAAACCGAATCTTCATAAATCATTGAAGAATAAATTAATTATGATGTGAAAAGAACCTATAATGAGTTCATTAAGTACAAAAACGAATATAAAAAACTCACAGCTTCTCTCATGAATACAGAAGAAGCAGCTCCTTTCCATCTTGGATCAGAATCGGGAAAAAGCTGGCCAATGTCAGGAAGCCCTAATGCCCCCAGTATTGCATCCACAACGCAATGGAGTAACACATCTCCTAGTATAGACAACAAATGATATATATGAACATGTCACTTATGTTGTATATCAAAAACATAGTGTATTAGCATGCATCCAATATTATAAAAGCAATCAATATGCACTCTCGCTGGTGAATATATGGCTATTCCACATAAATCAATATACACAACCAAAATATGAATGACGTTTTTCAATGATTCTTTTTTGATGATTCCAGGAAGTGGATGTGTGAATAAACAACTTAAGGCATGTTATGTGCTTATTCAACAGATTTCGTAAGGAAATTATGTGCAAATAACACGATTTATCAAAAATCACTTCAAAGGGTTGATCAAACCATCATTTAACAACAACATTATAAAAAATAAAAAATTCAGAGAAAATTAAAACAAACATACTCCTCTAAAAATAATTTGCACTTATATTCACTACTTACTGTCAATTGCATTTATATCGCTTCAAATTATATTTTAGACTCGAGCGAGCTTATTTTGAAATTCAAATATCAAATCCCCAAATTTGCATGTCTCCATGTCCTCAGGTAAATTCTATCTTTCATATTTAATAAAAAAATTACGAATTATTAAAATAAAAGCGAAGACAGGAATTCATCATCCAAGACACATGGACATGTAATATGGGGATATGAAATTTGAACTCAAATTTTAGCACATAAATTTGAGCACTAATTAACGAGCATGTTTAAAGAACGCTCTTTTTTATACTAGGCATGAATGAATTTTTGGAGCATATAGTAATCACAAGTAAAATGGACAGCTTGGGAATATAGTATATGCAAATTAATGCTTTTACATCGGCCGCGAGTTAAGTCTGGAATACAGTTTTTTTTTTCGAAGGTAAGACGGAGATTCATGCTAAACATAGCTTGTAAAGAACCTTGTGCGCAATGGTGAAGCGCCATATAGAAGTCACAAGGGCTAAACATAATTGATCCATCTAAAATATTGTTGAAATGGTAACACTCTGTATTTTATTAGCAATATCATGCTTCATCAAAATTGCTTTCTACAAACTCAGTAAAGTTCAATTCCAGCTCTCGCAGATACTGACACCTCTTATACGGTTGTTTGGCTTCACCCTTTTTGCGCACGAGCACCAACCCCCCCCCCCCAAGACTAAAACAGTAAACACAAGGGACATGGCCCTATTAGTATTATATACTTGGAAAGTTCTGACTAGAACCACGGTTGGAATTTCAAACATGCTATAGGACTTCAGGTAATCATTTAAGTTCATTTCGATCTTCAAATTTGTAAACATTGTCTAGAAACCCCTGTGATTATGATGCAGGTAACATCTATACTCATTCATTGCAGTCCTATAATTTCACAGCCAATCGACATCTCTTCACCAGTGGCAACTGTATTTAAAATAAAACTTGAATGCCAATATTTTAGACTACAAATATGAAGATGTCCATAAAGCAACCTCAAGTAAACTTGTGTAAACAGAGCTTTGAGCTTCCGACAGTGGATTAATAGCTAAGTTAAAGAGTGTTGCTATATACACCATGATATCCTCTAAATACTACCCATACCTCAATATTACCCAAACTCACTGAATATTACCCTTATTCACTACCCAAAATCCAAATAAAAATAAATACACATTCTCTTCTTTCGTTCAAACAGCAAACGTTATACTTTCCCATTTAAAAAGTAAGAAAAGGTGTTTCCTCCTCAAACTGCATAACGAAGCATGCATGATTAACTAGGAAAATGGTGAACCAATGGCAACTATAATGAAACTAAATGACATTGTGTTATGTCCTACATCGCCTAGTATGGGATAGGTGATATGTATATAACTCATTAGGCACTTTTTCCTTACAAGCTAGCTTTTAGAGGTGAGTTCTACCTAATTGGGTTCGTTACAAGTGGTACTAGAGCAAACCACCATTGACGAAAGTTCGAGCCACAAGAGGAGCCACCTATAGGCTATTCTAATGATAGGTGAGTGAAGCTTTACAAGCCAGTTTTTAAGGGTGGGTTCTACCTAATTGGGTTCGTTATACCATGTTGGTCAAAATTGCAAATGGAAATAAATTTCAACTCCAATAATTATCCTTTTTTGTATCTATTTACTGAAAAAAGAAAACAATGTAAGTAAACCTTTAGGTTTTTCTTTTGATCAAAGTGTACAACCCAACATTAAAGCAAGTTTATGATTTAAGGTTTTGATTAGAACAATGATGCAATGTTAGGATTTTAAATAATGAAATAAAAGGTTGACAATGTAGGGTATTAGTGGGTATTTTTAAGTGGGTTCATAATGTCATGTTCCAAAAAAATTAATCGGGTAATATTTAAATTAAATTATGGGGTGAATAGTAATGGGTTCTAGCTAATTGGGTGGGTTCTACCATGTTGGTCAAAATTGCAAATGGAAATAAATTTCAACACCAATAATTATCCCTTTTTGTATCTATTTACTGAAAAAAGAAAACAATGTAAGTAAATCTTTAGGTTTTTCTTTTGATCAAAGTTTACAACCCAACATTAAAGCAAGTTTATGATTTAAGGTTTTGATTAGAACAATGATGCAATGTTAGGATTTTAAATAATGAAATAAAAGGTTGACAATGTAGGGTATTAGTGGGTATTTTTAAGTGGGTTCATAATGTCATGTTCCAAAAAAATTAATCGGGTAATATTTAAATTAAATTATGGGGTGAATAGTAATGGGTTCTAGCTAATTGGGTGGGTTCTACCATGTTGGTCAAAATTGCAAATGGAAATAAATTTCAACACCAATAATCATCCCTTTTTGTATCTATTTACTGAAAAAAGAAAACAATGTAAGTAAATCTTTAGGTTTTTCTTTTGATCAAAGTTTACAACCCAACATTAAAGCAAGTTTATGATTTAAGGTTTTGATTAGAACAATGATGCAATGTTAGGATTTTAAATAATGAAATAAAAGGTTGACAAAGTAGGGTATTAGTGGGTATTTTTAAGTGGGTTCATAATGTCATGTTCCAAAAAAAATTAATCGGGTAATATTTAAATTAAATTATGGGGTGAATAGTAATGCTCAATATAAGTACTCCATACTAATCATTTTGTGTCTCTCAGTTTGTCTATAAGCTTTAAGCTAAACCCATTAGAACGTCCTATGAGTGTGTTCTACCGTTATCTTAGCAAATAACCGAAACCCTATCATACAAAATCCATGAATCGGAAAATGTTTATTAGTAATAAATCCCGAAATTTTTTTATCAAATTATTACCATCAGAATGAGCCTCGCAGCCACGATCATGAGGAATGTCAATGCCACCAATAATAAGAGGCAATCCAGGCTCTAGACGATGTAGATCGAATCCATGGCCAACTCTAAACGGAAGAGAAGGAGCAGGTTTTGATTTGGAGGGGTTTTCTGCTGTCAGTGCTTCTAAATTGACAGCTGAGATTGGGCGAACGGAAAGAGTGGGGGTTGGACGGCCGGATTGAAGAGGTAGAAACTGCGAAACAGAGAAAAGGGACCTGGGTTTGGATGGGATGAAGGAGGGAGAAAAGGAGGAGAGCGAGGAAGCCGCGGCCATGGTTGAAACTGAAGTGAAGAATAATCCAATTTATGTAGTCAAATTTATTCTTTGTGCATATAAAACAAATTTAGTCGGATTTTATGAGTTGTTCATATTTAATGCACAAGCCACATCTGTTTATCTCTCGTTTATTCATTTACGGGATAAATATCGGTTAAAGGGGTTTAATTTTTTTAATTTTTAAATAGAAGTGCTAAGGGGTGGTCTTTCTGCATTTTACCAATTAAATTTTAGTTGAAGTGCCTCTAAAATTTGTTCTCTTTTATCCAAATTTGATCTTCATTCGACAATGTTTTAAAATAATTGAATTCCATGATTCAAACATTGTTAATTTAGTGTCATTTACTTATATCTTTATGCAAAACATTACTTCGTAAACATATCTTTATTAATAGTTGGTTTGGAAGCGCAAACTTTTGATCCGACCGCGAACTTTCAAAATTGCTCTTTATATGTAATTTTTTACTAATAGTTGTAATATATTTGCACTACAAGATAACAAGACTATTCCGACGGCAAATAGCCGTCTACGGCTGTCGGAAGCCGACGATATAGCCGTCGGAATAGCATACGCGATTTCTATCGTCTTTCGACGTAATCGACGACAATCTTTTGACGCTTTTTCGACGGCTGCTAACGGCGAAATAGCGACGGTTTTCGACGACAAACGAGGTACACGTGGATCCACTCGTAACCAATAATCCATCGGTAACCGTCGATAGCCGTCAGAAATCTGTGACTCGTAAGCCGTCGGTAGCCGTCGATAGCCGTCAGAAATCTGAGTTTATTTTTTTTATTTCTGCTCCTATTCGACTTCCACCACATCTACATATATATCAATATACTTCTCAACTTCATTCCACATAGATAATTCAGATATATATATATATATATATATATAACAACCAACATCACATATTATACCAACTACAATATTAACCATAATCTCCAATGTATACAAAATCATAAACTCCAATATATACAAAGTCAAGATCATAAACTACAATATATACAAAATCAACCCTCCAGCATCCTCAAACATCCAACAAAACACTGGTCAATCAACGTCAAACATCAAACAACTCCACAAAATGTATCAAATCAACACAACACATCCAATCTCTCATCAAAGTGTATCAAGCATACCAAAACAAATCATCCTCACCAACTCCAAGTCAACATATACAACATCCAAGCACAAACACAGAAAAGCGTACCTATCAAGAGTCGTCCTCGCCTCCGGAAGCACCAGACGACGAAGGAAATGAACTATGTTGTTGCACGTACTCCGCCAAGTGCTGATTCAACTGCTCCATCTGTATAGCGCGAAGACGGTCCCGCTCCTGCAGCTGCTCGACCATGGCTCTCAGCTCTTTTATCTCGGCATTGTCCTGCTCTTTTTGGTATGCTTGTTGAGATGTCCTAGCATACGAATAGAAAAAACTGTTATAGAACTTTTCGACGACTTTTATAACAATCGTGTAACTTTTATAATATAGTTTATTTTTATAAATTACCGCTTGGTTTCCATTACCAAAACACCGATTTCGCTGCGTCGGATCCATGATGGAGTCAAAATAGCATCTTCCTCCTCGTGGGTCAACTTATCGCGATCTGATCCCTCTAGCATCTGTGCCCGTGCCTTTTGAAACTTTTTTACAATGCCAAAAAAATTACAGTTGAAATTAACACAACATTATTTTAATTCTTCAAAGCTAATTACTTAAACTAATCAATATTAATAACTTAAAATTCAAAATATGCATACATATGCAGTCGTTGCCTTATCCTCATCTTCCCATTCATATGTAATGTTGCCAGCTTCGTCTGTTTGCTTTATGGCATGGGTATGAGCAAATACTTCCATGTATGAGACTGGACGTCGACGCACTCTTTCCTGCAATAAATAATGTGTATATATTATTGTCTATATTAACTGTTTATTAATAACTTATAACTTAAACTATATAAATGTAATAACTGTTTATAATCGCAATTAATAAATTTACTGAATCCTTACGATGATGCTGGAATGACTTGGAACCACCACGATGTGTTACTGGGTTCTTTTTTCTATTCGCAGAGTTCCTCTGTGACTCCGCCTACAAATTTAAATAATTGAACAATATATTTAATAGCTGTAAAACAAAGTAATGAGATATATATGATAGATTAATTACCTTGAACTCATCGTTGTTCCACCAGACAACCCAAGCATCCCATACACTGGCACCCATCCAGTTCGGTTCTTCCCAGCACTTCTAAGGCCCGATATTGTGTCCCGATAATTCTTCGCTATCTTAGAATTCCAATGGCGCTGCACAAGGGAAATGTTCGCTTCCTGCAAATCTACGGAACCCTGCACATTGAGAAAATTAAATATAAGTTATACATTTTTAAGTTGTCAACAAATTGTAAAACGGTAATTTACAAATATGTAAATTTAAACTCACCAAAAAGTCCTATCAGATGCTCTCTCTGATCGGGTCGGGGATCTTACTCCATCAGGGCCAACAACCAGTCATCCTACTTGTAACAACCCAATTTTTTTGCAAATTTTTTTAAATTATTTTAAATTATATTTTATTTCAATATTTTATTTTTAAAACATTTTAGAAGTATAGTTATAATTTTCCAAAGTTAACTGTATTTTTTTGTAATTTTTAATTCTAGTTTCAATATAATAAACTATTTTCTTTATTTATCTTCTTTTTATTTTTCCTATGAATAATTATTTATTTTCATTTTCACTTTATTTTTGTTTGTCTTTTATTCACTTTGCTTGATATTTTATTTGTTTATATTGAATTAAAAAGAAAGTGGAAATTCAAAGAGGCAAAGTCCTTTCATTTGCTTGACTTTTCATTGCCTAGTCCTTTCACATGCTTTGGCCGTTCAAAACATCTATTGTAGCCGTGTATTGCTTTTGTGTTTCACGTGAAAACTTCTCATTTTCCATCACAAATTTTCGGCCAAAGCATTTCTGAAATTTTTTGGTAATGGCTTCTTCTCTTTTCTACTTTTTCTCTTCACTTTTTCCATTGTTTTTGCTTGATTTCTTCCATATGTTGCTCGGCCTAACCCTCCACCATCTCCACCGACCACCACATCACCTTCCTCCTCATCATCCACGGCTTCAAACATCACCACCCCCTCTGACCAGATCAGGCCATGACCATCCCTTGAAGCCAACACCACAAAAACATTGAAACCCTTGAAACAATGCATAGCCGAGCTCTAGTTCACCGCCACCTTCATTTGTAGCCACGGCCACCACCCTAGAACCACCACCACTTGATGACATCACCTCCGGCCATCACCCTACCCTCTGACCTGACCTGTAGCAGCCCCTGGCCGAGCCACTTGACCCATAGGCCGAGCCTAGATGCAACCAAAACTCCACTTGTTAGCCTTGTCCCTTTGTATTCCCTTTTGTAACTCCAAACCCCTTTTGCATTCTTGTGTAGCCGTGCCTTTATGTGCCAAACCAGATCCATTTCCACCAATTAAATCATCATGACCGAGTCAATATAGCATTAGGGCCGAGCATATGTGAGTTATGGTCAAGCAAAAATTGATTAAAAGCTTGGTGATGTCATTTGTCTAATTCTATTTCCATTTGTTTCAATTTAATCTTTGTATTATAAAATATATATTTATATTGCTTTATTTTATTGTTGTATACAAGATTAACATCTTGGCTATCTCTCCACTCAAATCAAAGTCGTGCTATCGTGCTTTCTGGATTTTTGTTTGTGTGTTTTATTTGCTAACTCCAGCGTAAAAAGGTGAGTATTCACACATGACATTTATACTTATATAATTTGTGAAGTGACAACAAGTGAATGTGTAGAAACTATTATATCATGTTATACCTGCCTGTGATGTAAATTATATGATGTTAAACCCTGTTATAAACTTGTCACATCATCTGCTATGTTATATTATGTTATATTATTTATTTATTTCTGTTAATCACACAGCAAGTTCCCTGTAGAATAGTATCATTATGGGTTGAAATGATACATACCCGAACGGACTTTAGAATAGGGAAAAATCGTTATGGGCTGAAATGATAGGCCTGAGCGATTTTTATTTAATTTTATTTACTTGGGATTGCGGGTTTGAAATGATAGAACCCGGATTTTTCTTTGTAAATTACGGATTGAAATGATATATTATCCGTATCACTTGACTTAGGTTAGAAAATATTATACAGACCCGTGGTTATTTTATATAGTTTTCTAATTTTTTTTAAGTATTTTTAAAATGTAAAATATGATAATTTGATTTAAATTGAATTTAAAATGATTTAATAAAGTAATAATGATTTTTCTATGTGTTAAAAATGTTAAATAAATGGATAGAAAAATTGTGATTTGAAACATAACTTAATTTGGAAATTTGTGATTTGATTTTTAAATGGAAGTTTAAATTAATTAAATAAAATGGAAATTAAGTTTTATTTACGAAATGGAAATTTAAATCTAGGTGTTAAGGTAAATTGTTAAGAATGTAAACAATAAGAAAATTGTACACTTGAATTTAATAAGAGAAATTTTGAAAATTTTGATTTTTATTGTAAAATTTACTTTATAAAAATCATAAGTTAAAGGGTATTTAAATGACTATTTTTAAAGTGGGAAAATGTGATTTTTATAAGTTAAAATGATTTAATTGAAGTTTATTTGTGGCTGGAATTCTATTTAAAAATCTGGAAATTCTTTTACAGAAATGCTATCGTTTTTGAAAATGAACTAAAAACTGAACTAATAGAATCTGCAGCACTTTGTAAGTGCTGTAGTTGCAGAAGTGAACTAAAAGGCTAAAATTAACTAAGGGCTATGACAGCACTTTGTAAGTGCTGTAGTTGCAGAAACTAAACTTGAACATGAAACTAATAAAAGAGCTATTGTAGCACTTGTTAAGTGCTGCAGTTGGCTGAAATGAGATTTTTGAATATAATTGAACTACTGCAGCAGTTTTGTAAACGCTGTCTTTGCTGAATTGAACTAATTTTCCAAATTGAACTCTGAACTACTGCAGCAGTTTTGAAATGCTGTCTTTTCTGAACTGAACTTGTTTTCAAATGTAAGTGAACTATTACAGCAGTTTTTAAATGCTGTCTTGCTGAAATGAATTGTTTTCAAATATAACTTACCGCAGCATTTTCTAAGTGCTGCGAAAGATGAAATTTCAATGTTTTAAAGTATTTAAGTGAATAAATGAACTCAGAAAAGGCTAATTTTTTTGGGAATTGAATATTTGATTTGAAAGAACATTGACTTTAGTTTTAAAATGGTTTAAATGAAGTATTTTGATTTGAATATATAAACCGTTTTAAAGTATATAACCACGGGTTATAATAACGATTGGTTGTTAAAGAGACCGGGATCGGATATGGGCATACTCTCTGTCGATATCGAAAACCACTTTAACAACTGTGTACGCGGTGGAGATTCCAGAATGAAGTAGGATGGTGGCGACGATCCTAAAGGTATATTTGCGTGGACCCGACTCCCGTGAGTTGGCTTAAAGTGGCTAAAACAGGAGCGATCGACGGGCCAATGAGGTAGCACCTCTGATCGGACACACTTCTTCGATACCATTCTATTACTTTTGTGATTGATTGGGTGCACCCCTTGATTTGGGAGTGTGGCTCGAGGTGGGCGGTAGTGGCTGCTATGCGTTTCCACCAGCCCGGATGCGTAATTGGTATATCTACCCTGGCATTGCCTAGTTGTGTCGTGTCACCTACCATATCGAACTTTACTACGAGTTTGGATTTCTCCCGTAGCCTGTGGAGTATTGAGGGTAGCCCTCGATCTAGGAGTATGCTAATACTTGATAGACTACTGGGACTATTACGTGTTAAGAGGAAAATTGGGTCACTCCTTAATGCTATTTTAAAGTATGTTTATTTTATATTAGACATTATTATAATAGCGAATATTACTACATAGTATATAGTTTAACGGATCCTTAAAGAATGGGCGATCCGAAGCATGCTTTAAGTTACTTGTACCTTTATTACAGTTGACTTGAGTTGGTCTACATTGTATAAGTATGTATGTCCTGACTCGAGTGTTTGTGTTTTATTTACGCTCGCGTCAGCCTGAGTATCAACTTTGGATTTCACCTTCTGGAGCTAGGACTGCTGGAGATCATCTTTTATCTAGTTGCCATCTATTTCCATTCAGTATTTCTATGTCAGCTTTGTATTGGGGCATATGTATTTGGGATTTCTACTATGCTTATGTATTCAGACTTTTGTTGTATCTGTTTTTCAGACTATGTATTTTGAATCTGTTTTGAGACTTTGTATTGTAGTGGCTTCATGAACCACTATTTATTTTATATTCCGTTGCGAGTTATTCTGATATTCTGTGTCTATGATTGGTTTTATTTGCTCCAAATTTTATTACAATCTGTTATTTTGCATTATTCAAGTCTGACATGTGTGGATTATTGTCGATTTGAATGGTCCAAAATAGTGGGTCGTTACACTACTCATATATGCCTGCTTGGAAATACTAAGAACCACTCCCGATGGCTCTAGCTCGAATCCTATGTGTTAAATTGACACATAGCTTTAAACTATTATATATCGTACACAAAATATTTCTAATGTTATGCTACTAATTTTAATACTTACGATCCATCGGCTTTGGGCTGTAAATACACTACTGGTCATGCTGTTGGCTCTGAAGGGCCACTGTCATCACCTTTATTCCCTCTTCGAGAGAAGAAGGGGAACCGGAGTGGGAAGAGCTACGCCTTTGGAAAAAAGACATAATACCTATCACGTACATATTAATTTATTATGTCAGAACATATAATTCATAATAATTATGAGAAAAGATATCATAATTGGTGAGAAAAACGTAACATGAATAATCACATAAATTACCTTATATTAAATTGTATATTAGCAATCAGTCCTCGTCGTTTTCTGATTCGGACTCGGTTTTGTACTATTTATCGTTTTCCTCTGTAGTTTCAAATGCTTCTACTAATACATTTGATTCATCATTTAGAGGTCCAAAATTCGTGTGATCGTCCGTTATTGTTATTTCAAGACTTTCCTCGATATCTGCTTGATAGGCTTGTTCGTCTAGAATATTCTTTCTATCAAACGTAAATCTTGCCTTCGTTTTAAAAACTGCCGACCAGTCTGCTTTATCTCTTTTTAGAGATGGATAAGAGGTATAATAAACTTGCATGGCTTGTTTGGCTAGTACAAAAGGATCGTACTTTTGAAAACGCGAGGTATGTTTATTTCTATAAGATTATAATTTAGAGGCACGATAACTCCAGAACTTGGAACATTGCTGAACCAGTTGCATCTAAACAAAAAAACATCCTCCGTAAGTCTAGTGAAATATGTCAATTGCAAAACCTGGGTTAACACACCATAAAAATCATTTATATGATCATTTGGATCATCACTGCCTTTAACAAACACACCAGTATTGTTAGTTAATTTTTCAGCACCATATTCTTTGGTGTTGAATTTATATCCATTAACGAAGAATATTGGATATGTCTTAACTTTTCTTTTTGGTCCCATCGCTAGATGTTTTAATCCTTCATCGACCACGCAATTTATCGGATCATAAACGTAGTTCGAAAACCAAGTAGTGAAATCTTTGCTTATATCGCTGCTTGGATGTTGTGATTCATTAACACTGCAAACATAGAGATAATATATTGCATTATAATTAATGTACATGTATAGTATTAAATTAAATAAATATATCCAGACTTGTAATTTAATATTACCTAATAAATGGTGCAACTTCAGTACAATTAAGAAGAATATATGTGTGTGCTACATGGTAATCTCTATCGTCTAACCATACTTCCACACATTTTCCAACAGGTCGACCATGTTGTCTAAAAATAGATAACATTGCCTCAGAAGAACAATCTTGTTTAACGGCTTCATCATTACGCGTAGCACTTTCAAATGATAAGTTCACATGATCACTGAAATAATGAGGAAAAAAAGAATGAAGCTTCTTCTTCGATATATGATTTGCAAATTGAACCTTCAACTCGCGCTTTTTGTCTCACTTTTTTCTTTAAATGATTTAAGTACCTAATAGAAAATATTTCAATTCAAAAATAACTTATATATATGTAATTAAAATAATATTTACCATATTCGATATTATACCTTACCTCTCGAATGGATACATCCATCCATATTGCACAGGACCTCGAAGACGTGCTTCATATGGAAGATGAACAGGTAAATGCGCCATTACATTAAAGAAACTTGGAGGAAATAATTTCTCCAATTTGCAGAGAAGTACAGGGATTTCTTCCTCAAGTTTACGTAGACGATCAACTTTTAATGTAGTTGAACAAAGCTCCTTATAATACAAACTAAGTTCCGTTACAACCTTCCAAACTTTTCCGGGCAACAGTTCTCTAAAAGCGATGGGCAATGAATTTTCCATCATTATACGACAATCATGACTTTTCATCCCACTTAGTCTCCCGTTCTTATAGTCGACATATCTACGAAGATTAGAGGAAATCCCATCGGGAAATCGTAATCCTTACACCCATTTTAGTAGTACTTTAATTTGTTTGTTGTCTAACTCATAACATGATTTGGATTTTTTAGTGTCATTTAGCTTGATATAAAGCTCAGGACGGTTACAAATTTCTTCTATATCACGTCTTGATTTCAAATCGTCCTTAGTCTCGCCCTTAACATTCAAAGTTGTGTTAAACAGATTATCAAATACGTTTTTCTCGTTATGCATCACGTCAATGTTATGACGGATTAGGAGATTTTTCCAATAAGGCAACTCCCAAAATATACTTTGTTTACACCAATTATGAATCGTCGATTTACCTTGAATTTCAATTTGTTGTCCGGTTTCATGTATCTTTGGATAATCCTTTACAACTTCATATATATCTTCGCTTGACCAAATTGTTGGTGGTCGCAAAGTCTCATGTTTATTAGCTGTGAAGTTTTTTATCTCTTCTAAAAGGATGATTAATATGGAGAAAACACCGATGACAATCAAACCATGAAATTTTCTTCCCGTTTGATAAAGAAAATGCTCGTGTTTCTTCCATACAATAAGGACACGCTAAACGACCGGTCGTACTCCAACCCGAAAGCATTGCATATGCAGGAAAATCGCTAATAGTCCACAACAAAGAAGCAAACATCCAAAAAAACATTGATACGTCGTATGTTTCAACTCCTTCGTACCACAATGTTTTCAACTCTTCCATTAACGGTTGTAAGTAAACATCGATTTTCTGTGTCGGATCATCTGGGCCAGGGACAACAATTGTGAGAAACATATATGGAGTTCTCATACACATCCACGGAGGTAGATTGTAAGGTGTAACGATTATAGGCCATGATGAATATTTAGAACCAAACTGAGAAAACGGTGAAAATCCATCCGTACATAAACCAAGCCTAACGTTACGGCTCTCCGCTGCGAAAGCAAGATATTTCTTATCAAAATGCTTCCATGCTTCTCCATTAGCTGGGTGTGTTAACGTACCTTCTTCCTGTGTTCTCCCATTGTGTCATCTCATATGATGTGCTGTTATAGATGATGGATATAACCTTTGAAGTCTAGGAGTGATAGAAAAGTAATGCATACGCTTGTATGGAACTTCTTTTCCCTTCTTTTTTCTTGGTTTGTATCTTTCCTGGTTACATATTCTACAATTCCTAAGATTGATGTCTTCTTTCCAAAACAACATGCAACCATTCAAACAAGTATCTATTTTTTGATACGGCAAACCGAAAGCAGACATTAGTTTTTTTACTTCACAATGATTTTCGCACATTAAATTATCGGGTGGCATATACCATTTAGCAGCTTGTACAACAGCTGTAAATCCGGCTTATGTGAGGTTGTATTTTGATTTCATTGTAATGTACTCTGCAGTTACTGATAATTGAGTGCCACTTGTACAGCCATTCCATAAGGGTTTCTTAGCAGCATCCAATAAATCATATATTTTTTTCGCTCCAACAGTTGGTTCCTCTTCCATGTTAACATCGTCATTATCAACTTCAACGGCATGGAACATTGATCGTGCTGCATCTTCAACCATATGTTCTATGAGATTCGTCGTACTAATTCATCACCAACCTCTGACTGTTCTTGATTAGGTGCTACAATTTCTCCATGACGATCCCACACCAAATAATTCGGCATGAAACCGTATTGGCGCAAATGAACTCTAACCATATCTGGTATCAAATGCTTCAACAGTTTGCATCGACTACATGGACAACGAATTTCTTCGTCGTTTCCATTATTACTTAAAGTGTATTCAATAAACAGATATACCTTATTACAAAAATACTCACTTATTGAGCCTCCAATTTCCCTTCGTCGTTCATACATTCAGCTCCGATCAGTAAAATAATTGACCATTTTTCCTACTTTAAAGCCTATGATATAAATTAAAATTAGTATTAATCATTTAATTTTATGGATTGACATTTTATTTTTTAATTAAAAAGTATTTATTTATAATGTTATTGAATTTGCTAATTTGCGCCTTTTTGCGTCTTCTTGCACCTTTTTGCGCATTGAAATTGCTTTTACGCCTTTTTGCGCTTCCTTGCGCCTTGAATTGGTTTTGCACCTTGAAATGAATATAATGTTAAATTTTTAGCTTCTATATTATTTTTTTCTTTGATGGTCGGTCATCCTACTTCCCATTACAAACACAGCAGAAATTATATTTCATAAATCAATTCATTTTAAATGATTTCATAAAATTTCAGCAGCACTTCCCTCGTGTTCCATGTATCGTACACAAATGCGTGTACACAAGGAACAAAAAGGAAGTGCTGTCGAAATTTTTTGAATTGTTTAAAATGAAATGATTTATGAAATATAATTACTTTATAGTGTTTGTAAACAGGGACAAATCCGACAAATATTGTATCAGATGAATATGCATGTACGTTTTGTAATAAAAACGAATATCCATATAACGATCATATACAATATTTGTCAAACGGGACCAAAAACTCTCTAAGGGATTTATAAAAAATAAGACATGTTATGCACGTCTACTTTGTTCATAGATTATCAATATTAACATTATATATATATATATCAATATTATACACGATTAGTTAATTATATAACATATATTAGCATTTGTACAATAGTTTATTTGCATTTTACTGTTTTATTAAATATACACTATATTACATGATTTTTACTATTTCAAAAAAAAAAATATTATTCATGTTTTATATAAACGGTTAAGGGTTTAACTACGATTAATATATTTTAATTATTCTTTTCGGAATTTTACAAACCATACACAAAATCATTCACATCAATCCTAACTAACCAAATGCTTGCTCAAATGCGCATATACACTAATCAAATTATTAATTAGGGGGTTTATGTAAATAAACTAATCAAATTACTGATTAGTTATTGCAAATAAACAATCAATCAGCTATTACAAACAATTAGATTATCAAATAAACCCTAAATTACCAAATCAAAATCAATTAGGTTAAAGGAAACAACCTGATTTGAAGATGAATGGAGATCCTAGAGTTGTAGAGAGTGTTGATTGATGATGCTGGAGATGCTCCGGATGGCTGCGGGTGCTAGCTAACGTGGGGAGGAGATGAAGGGTGGGGGATTTTGGTGATTTAGGGGAAGGTATTGAAATGGAAGCAAGTATCGAGTTAGAGCAGCTGAAATCACGTTTACTTCCGACGGCTATCGACAGCCGCTGACGGCTAATATTGTGTCGGTTTCCGACGGCTATCAACGACAAAGTTATTTTAATTACAATAATCCACTGAAATGGCTAGTCGTCGAAAATAACCTATCGCTATATATTGTTGTTCTGGTAGTGTTGCTATCATACTCTTTTGGTATCAGCATCAAATAGCAAAAATGCCTCTCTACAGATATTATTAAAATTTAGCATCGTTTAAAATTAGGATCTGACAATTAAGCTTCTTTTAAAAATAATAATTTCCTCTACAAATATTTAATAAGTCTTAATATCACTTAAAAATAAGATCTAGCAAATAAATCTTTACAGATTTTTTTTTTATTAAATAATAATATAAATAAAAATGTAAACTCACAAGAAATTAGATATTGCAACTTAGAAATAAAATTTTAAATTACCTACGTATGATTCAACACAAAAATATGACTAAATATATGTGGAATCATTAAATAAGTATAATTTGTAGAAAAACAATTCAGCCTTCTTCATCACGCGCGAAGCGCGTGCCGTAACGCTCGTTTGGTATAATTCACATTCTCCGCAATCCTAATTTGATCAGTTTTAGATTGTCGATTCTTACCTTTAAAGTCATTTTCATCTGCCTCAACTATCTTTAGATGGTTTTTTTGTTAGAAACTTCGATTCTAGCACCAGTTGAGTTCTATAGTCATCGTGCACTGGATGGCCAAATTCTAACCATCCTTTATCGGTAAAGACCACCAAATGATGGCCTGGGGCCTCCAATTTTTCAAGGCCTCAAATTTCCTTTGAGCCTATGTACAAAAAGCAATTAACCATGACCATAAAATCTCTTGCATAATAGACCAGGATTTGAGGGTTTTGTAGCTCATATCTATGTTATTATACTATTAATATTGAGTAGAGCATCCTTAGCTATGATGCTCTATCCAATTTCTCAGTGAAATTTAATTTGGTTTTGACACGTGTATTGATAAGTTGAAAAGTCACTTTATTTACTAATTGCAAATCTTGTAGTTCTCTTTTTTTTTCCTTCATTACAAGTAAGTAACAAACCACTCCCGCTTCTAATTTTTGAACAAATCACTTCATCCACTTCTCTGTTATTCGGGTAATACCTTACTCATGTTGACGTTTCTTCTCCTAATAGAAAAACCTATTTTCTTATCCAAATGTAACACCCCGTAAAATTTAATAAGAAATTAAATAATTAAAATAAGGTTAAAAATGGAAATTTTGTAAATGTCATAATTTGACTGCAGGTTCCTGCATCTGTGGCAATTTTTGATCAATTTCCATATATAATATGTTTAAATCGGAATTCAAACAGAGAAGTTATGAACGTTTGAAGTTTCTAAATTTAAAATAATTCAAATGAGTTTAAATTTGTAATTTTGAATCTGAATTTAAAAAGTTAATGTTAAGAGAGGCTTAACGTTTAAGTAAGGGTTAAAGTTAACATGTAACGTTAAATTAAATAAGGTAATAAATAAAATAAAATGGCATAAATATTCACGGTCAACAAACGGGGACTGGTCGACTGCCCGAGGTCAGCAGTCAACCGATGAAGTTGTAAAACTAACGGTTTTGATTAGTTCGAACGGCTCAGATTTAATTATTTTAATCTAACGGTTCTGCTTCCTCTTCATCTCTATAGATCGAGCCTAGACCCTTCATTTTTCTTCATAAAAATTTGATGAAAACAGCGAAGCTCTGCCGGATCCCTTCTTTTTTAGATTTCAGAATCAGTTTGAAATTCCAAGTAAGAGGTTTAGATCTTCAATTAGTTGGATTCTATTTTTATTCCTCGCTAGTTTCTGATTCTGAATCTAGTCTAATCTCTGTATACGATACACTTGTTGTATATTCCAAAAGGAGAAGATCTAAAAAGGAAATGGGAGTGGCGTGAATCAAATCCAATTTTGAAGCAGGCAAGTATCTATGAGTGCAAATTTCAGTTTTTCATATTTTAGTAATTGTGTATTATTTGTTTGGATTTGATGTATGCCTTGGGAAATTTTGGTAAACGAAAACATAACACTAAAACCCCTAAAATTTCCCCAAGTAAAATGTCAATTTTTGAATCTGTTAGGATTTCAATTATTTTGTATTAATATAGTAGTATCATATCTGTATTGAGAATTAAGCAATTTATAATCTATTTCAGTTCATCTCGTTTAATTTCTCTTGTAGTGTTAAAGGATTCTAAAAATAAATAAAGTTAGAAATGATGTGAAAGTATGATTTTTGATTATTTATAGTTTGCACCGCCTATTTTTGTAAATTAAATAAGCAGGAATCCTTTTTTCACTCCATGGTGGTAATTGCAAAAGTTGAATAGAATATAAAAGGTTTAAATTGTAAAGTTTGTTCCTTGAAATAGTGGAATTTAGTTCTATTATATTAATATGAGATAAGTTTGGTATTATTCCTTCTTGTTTACAAGTCAAGTTGTTGGCTAAGGATATTAGCTATTCTTTTGTTTGGAGTTTGGGACTTGTATAAGTTTGACATTTTAATTTAATAAGCATTTTCTTTGAGTGTGACTAGAAATATTTTATTCGAATCCCACGCGTTCATACACACACGCGCGCGCGCACACACACACACATATGTGTGTGTGTATATAATTAATGTATTGATTATTAAAGTTAATAACGTAGTGATTGTAGCGTATTGAACGTATTGATTAGACTTAATAGGGTGGTAAATAGCATTAATTTCTTAGGAAGGTAGTTAATGGTAATTATGAAGTTTAATCCATAATTGAAGGTGTAATAAGGGGTTACCATATATGGCCTTAATTATTAATTGTGTGGGATAGTGTATATATACAATTAGTATATATATGAAGTATGACTAAGTTATAGGGATGCGAGATCAGTCTAAAGCACATAGAGCCCAGCTAAATCTGGCTGCCAGTAGTGTGATTGGGACTAATGTGAGACATCGCCTATAATAAATAACCTCAGTGGATGTGAGGTTAGTCCCAATTATGTAGGGTAAGTCTACCCAGTCAATCTGGCTATCGATGTCTACGAATAGTCAGACTAATCTAAGACGTCACGGTTTTAGTTTAGTATTAAATAACTTGATAGGATTTCTTACTATGTTAGTTGGGAAGAACCATGTAGGGACCTGCCTTGGGTTAGGTATTAAATGACGGAACCTGCCTATTTTATAGGTATCAAAAGGTCAGATTTGGTGTTATGCAGTTAAAGCACTTAGTGATTCTATAACGGTGGAGGTGCAAAAATTTATAGCCGGGATAAAGCGGGGATATAACGGGAAATAGCGGATGTGCAAAATGCTTTAATAGAAATAAAAAAATATTTAAAGTTAATTTATTCTCATTCTAACATCATTTGTGTAGAAAAAAGAAATATTGTTTAATCTTATATAACAAAACCGAAGAATATCATGATTTATGCAAACAAGATTTGGTGAATACAATAGATTTCTAACTTATATTGAGCACTTGTGCCTTAAAATTAGGTCATTACCCTAACTTTGTTGATTTGCTTTAAAAGAGAACTAGAAATATCAACCTTTGTATATTATTGTTGCTAAAGCGGTGCCAAAAAGCCTTGATTTAGCGGGTGTAGTTGATAACAGTGGGGCGTAAAGCAGATCTACTGTTTTATAGCGCTACATTGAAATATTGTAGTGGTCGAAGAGTGCTATGCACTATAGCGGGATTTTGCGGGGCTTTAGCGGAGCTTTAACTGCATAGATTTGGTGATAATATGTCATGTTTCTGAAATGGTTTTCTTTTATGAAATGGGTGCTTATTTCTTATATTATATTTTATTTGTTCCGTTGTGAGATTTTGAAAGTATAGATAGATAGCTCTATGTACTGTGTATTGTTTAACCTTTATCAAGCTAACAGTTCGTTTTGAGATGGGCCTAAGGTTTGATGGGCTTTTATTAGATCAAAAGTTAGGCCCTTTTCGGAGCAGGTTGTTACACCAAACTTCAAACCTTATGAAATTCATTATTTGTTGATTTAGTAACGAAGCTTTCGTGATCTATAAAAGTTACAATCTTACAATTGAATTCATGCATTATTTCATATTTTGAAACTTAATTGCATCCTAAATTTCACAGGCAGGATCGTGTGGAACCTCCGTCTAAACCCAGCTTTTGGCTCATCTCCATCAAGTGATCATGTTCTTTTAGAAAGTACTTTTACACCCATAGCATTAAACTCTTTAAGTCCTAGCCGGGCATATCATATTGCTAAAAATACCAGTTTTATTTATAATCAAGTTGATGCTGATGTTAAGTATGTTAAAAACCTAGAAATAGAAAGGGCTAACAACACCCATAGAAGAAAGTATTAAGTTAAAATGTGAGAGGCTTAGGCTTGCCTGTGAAAACATCTAGAATTAAAAGATTTGTGATTGACAGTAAAGTAGTTATAGATCTATTTCAAGAATCTAAAATCGAATCCACTAGCTACGGTTTCTTTAAAGCAATTGGAGGTAACCTTCTTACTAAATGGGAGTTTATCCCGGCCTCTGGTAGTTCGGAGGGAATCATATCGATGTGGCATGAGGATAAATTTAGATTATTACAAGTGATATCTAGCTATCAACCACTTCCCACAAATTTGCTAGATTTTCACAATAACCAAACTATTAGCATCACCAATGTTTATGCATCTAATAATAGAATTCAAAGAAAACTCCTCTGGGCTGAGTGTTCTGGTTTCAATAATCAATCCTACGGACCCTGGCTCATATAGGAAGGAGACTCACTTGGTCTAATGCTAGAGGTACTCCTTCGATGGCTTTATTAGATAGATTCTTCATAAGGGAGGAATGGGAAGACTCCTTCCTCTTGTCCAAGGCAGTTGGACTAGCTAGCGTCCTTTCTGAGCACTGCCCCATCATTCTTAACACTTATGACCAGCTTCCTCCCATCAGACTATTTAAACTCAAAAAAATATGGCTTAAAGAAGAGAATTTTGAAAACCTTATAAATATGAAATGGAATTCGTTGAATAACAAAATTACGAATAATGCTGCTAAAAATCTCATTTACAAGCCGAGAGAACTAAGATCTTACTTAAAGAACTGAAACCTTAATGTTTTTGGAAATATAAGCATCAGAAGGAAAAATACCCTTAATGAAATTCTAGACTTACATAGTTGGGTGAATAGAGAAACTTAACTGCAGATGAAAACTCCTAACCAGACTCCTTAAAAAAATGAATTGAACAGATTAATGGACCAAGAAGAAACCATGTGGAAAAAATGATCCTGCTTCCAATGGATTAAAGAGAGGGACAAATACTAAATTCTTTCACCGCATCGCTAATGATAGAAGGCGTCAGAATGCAATAAAATCAATCAAAGTTAATGATATAGAATACAAAGAATGGAGTATTAAATAACATTTTCACCAACCACTATATGCAGATATACGGTAACAGATGTAGACATAAAATTCAAGCAATCTGAACGGCTATTTATCTGAATATGGACAATTCTCTTACCGAATTGGACTCCCCATTCACAGAAGATGAAGTCTGGTTAGGAATTAAGGGTCTTGAGAGCGACAAGGCTCTAGGCCCTGATGGTTTTCCGATGTTTTTTAATCAAAAACTCTGGACGCTAATTAAAAGAGGGATTATGAACCTTTTTAATGAATTCCATGATGGTACTCTTCAATTAGGTAGATTCAACCTAGCTGACATTGACTTAATCCCTAAATAGGAGAATCATGTAGAATTATCCGACTTCAAGCCTATCTCTTTGATTAACTGCTTGATTAAAATCATAAAAAAGTTCTAGCTAACGGACTCAAGCATAAAATGGAATCCCTAATAGATAAATCACAAACAGCTTTCATTCAAGGTAGATACATTATGGATGGGGTCGCCATGGGCCAAGAATTCATCGATTACTATCTCAAAAAAAAAAAATTAATGCGCCCTTCTTAAGTTAGACTTTTCCAAAGCCTTCGATTCGATCGATTGGAGATATTTTTTTGATGCCCTCAAAGCTAAAGGATTCACAGACAAATGGTTATCTTGGATTAGCCTTATCCTAAAGATTAGTGTGTACTCTATTCTAGTGAATGGCATCAAGGGTAACAAAATTCAGTCCAAAAGAGGTCTTCGATAGGGTGACCCCTTATCACCCCTTCTATTTAATCTTGCGGTTGATGTTTTCTACAAAGTTATCTCTCTTGCTATAACAAACAACATTCTCCCTAAAATCATAAATGAAATTACCATTGATGGGGTATATTCTCTGCAATATGCAGACGACACTATATTATTCTACTCCCATCTTCCCCATCATATTGCCTCTCTTAAACTCATATTATATAATTTTGAACTTCTCTCGGGCCTTAATATCAACTTCCATAAAAGCAGGGGCCTAGTTCTTAATGACACATCAAATATCGGAGCTGTAGTGGCCATTTGAACTTTCCTTTTAACCGTTGAAGTATAACAGTAAGATGTACGAAACCAAAAAAGGAGGAGTGGAACATTATCGTTGATAAAATTAACAATGAACTACCCTTTTGGAAAGCTAACTATCAATTAGAGCAGGCAGAGCGGTCCTGATTAACTCGGTACTATTTGCTATACTGGCTTATTGGATGTCCTACTTTCAATTTCCTAACTAGGTTATCAACAAAATAGATTACGTCAGAAGAAATTTCCTATGGAAAGGAGGAGCGAATAGTTCCAATCTGAGTTGTCTCATTAACTAGAACCTTGTTTGCAAGCCAAAACCTAAGGGTTCCTGGGTATCGTTAATTTAAAGGCTTTAAAAACTTCCTTGCTCTGTAAATGGATTTGAAAATTCATATATGACGAAACTTATACTTGGAAAGAAATTATCAGTAACTTCTACTACAATGGATCAAAAATCTAAACCTATATAATAACCAAAAAATTCTCTTTCTTTTGGAAAAATATTTCCAATTTATACCACATATTTAAAATTAGAATTAAATACAATGTTAATTTTGGAGACAAGACCTCCTTCTAGAATGAATCTTGGATACCCCACATTGCATTGAAGCACTAGCTACCCGACCTGTTTCTGGCCTCAAATAATAAAAACAGTCTTATTAAAGAAATGTACGGACCTCAATCATCCTTTAACCGGGACATCTCATTTAGTCAAAATTTAATATCAGGAATAATCTTAATCGTCCGATATGGTGCTAGGATAAAAAGGAACGTTATACCTCCAAATCGATGTATAACTTCCTAATTTGCTTAGGAACTAAATATTTTAGTTACTTCAAACCTACATGAAGAATCGGTTCCCTTCCTAATGTTAAATTCACACTTGGATTACACGATAAAATAAATACCATATCTATGCTTAAATTGAAAATTTCCACCAATAATAATCTACATCCTTGTTGTCTTTATAATTTGATGCCTGAGATTACTTTCCATTTGTTTTTCAACTGTTATTTCTCTTAATATATATTGGTAAGGTTTTAGAGGTATTTAATATAAATATTACCACCCATATACCCCCACCGAAGGTTTACCGGACTAGCTTTAGATTAAACTTTAACCAATAGACCAAAAACCCTAGACTCAATTTATTCAATCATATGTTAGAACTTATGGTTTGAACGTAGTCAATGCATTTTTTACAATATCTATAACAATTCCACTTCTATTCTTTATTCTACTGCTTCACATATTTCTCCATGGATAGACACATATCAAAGACAAACAAACTAACGAACTAGACTCGAAAAAATTGGAGGATTTAAGTGTCCCATAATTAATGTGCCCCAACTTCATATTGCCCCATCCTCCGATTGATATAACTACTTTATGATATTTCAGCTTTTATAACTTCCTTTGGTAATTTTTCCAAAGTAAATAGTTCATTCATCATTATAAATCAAATTTAACTACTTGATATATTTTATAACCAGTTAATAACTTATTAGTATTACCATAAATACTTTAGGCCATTTCATGTGTGTATGTGTATACATATATATATATATATATATATATATATACACACACACATACACACACACACACACACACACCTGTATACGTATATGTGACAACCTGCACGTCCCAACACACCGACCCAAAGCATAGTGTGGCTTTCGGCCTCACGCCATGCCGAGAAATGCAGATCATCAAGGTTTTAACATTTAACATTTTATAGACTAATACAAACAGATATAATCTAAGATATACCACACTTTTATAACTCACGGCGAAAGGAATCAAACATATATAATATAGAAAAATGTCCATCTCAGAAATTATCTGAATCACAGTCTCATAAAAATCAGTTATGGTCCGAAACAAAGTGCATAGAAAAACATCTCTCATAGTCTAATACAAGGAAATAAAAATGTACGGATATGATAGAGTAATACATGGAGAGTAAGTATGGTAAAAGCAGTCTCCAAAGATAAGCACGACTCTCCAAGTATCAAGAATGGACCAACCACATGCTGCCCTGTCCATTTGTTGTAGTGAAAAAGGTGGAAAAAGAATGGATCAGACATAAAGTCTGGTGAATGAGTACAAGTTTAATATGTGATGATCATGTGCAGTTAACTTCAACTATTCTAAATGACATAGGATGTGCTACAAGTGTCCGTAAACTCCTAAGGTCCAATACCTAAGGATTCTTATCAAACACAAAGGGTTGAAATATAAATCGAACCTCACACTAACGTTCGGCCAACGCTCCTAGAGCTATTCGATGCGAATATATTGCTCATGGGCGACTATGGGAACTGCTCTCACATTGATACATATATCATCACTAAGCCTGGAGAGGGAGAACCCCAAAATGCAAACTCAGTGTGTGACTCATCGTATGCACCCACCGTTAACCTCCAAGTCGTAGTGCAAAATTGCCACTTATTGTACAGCACCGGTGTCCACTTGTACCACGTTGTGTCAGAATTGCGCATTCAAGTACTTCAGTTAGTATCGGGTTCCTTCTTTACCTATTTTGTAACGACCCAGAATTTTAGTCATTTTAATTTGGAATATTTAATTAATTTTAAATATTGAGATATTTGTTTTATAATTCAAGTAACTTAAATTTCAAAAATAGAGATTTATTTGAATAATAAATTTAAATGATTGGGATATTTAAATTTTTGAATCTTGGATCTAATGTGAATAAAAATGATTTCAGAAGTTGATTTAAATTCTATTTAAATAAGAATAAAGATAGTAAACTTCTAATTTAGATTTAAAAGCAGTTAATTAGGTTTTTATAAAAATTCATTTAGTTAACGTGTAAACTAGCTTTCTGAGACACTATCTTGGATTTTGAGGAAATTAGTTTCATTAGATCCGTAATAGTGAGTTATTGTATGCCATTGAATTTTAGGGCGATCGGACATATCATTTGGTCATGAGAGATCGTTAACTTATAAATTTCATAATTCCTTCATACGAAGTCGGATTCAAATGTCGTTTGTTGCGTTGCACTCGTATGGACGTTATTTTTGTAATGAAACTAGTTTGGACGAATTTGGAGACTGTTGAAATTTGAGCTAAAATCGGGTGTCATTCGATTTTAGTTCCAAACCGGAACGCCTCGGCGACAATAGAAATTTCAGTGAGTTAAACTCACCTTTTTAGTTAACCAGTATGTTATATATAAAAAATTATTGATTGGATGTTTGGATGAATTGCTATTTTTATCAGTTGGTTTGGATTTATTTATGCCTCTAGAGCGGATGACCTTTTATATATACCCGTCTAGTAGCGGATGACCCGTAATATATGATTATATACTATATGTTATACAGAGGGACATGGTGGAGGGATTCAATAGGATTCCTCACCACTATTAAATTTTATTTATATATATGTGTGTTGATATATATATATATATATATGAGTTGTGATGCAGGGGAAAACCAGGTTAGAGGGATCCAACGGGGTTCCTCGCCATCGTTGAATTGTTTCAATAATATTCCTATCATATGAATTATTGGACATTAAACCTGATTGTTGGCTCTATTGATTACGACATTGTTATATGTTTAAAAAAAACTTTAACCCTATAGTGATAAAATCAATATCGATATTGGTTAAAAGTTGGATAGCTATTGGCTTCAAATTAGTATTTTAAAAATGCTATAAATTTCCATTTAAGTTGGAGTTGGCTTTCAAGGCAGTAAAATCATATTTTAAATATGAAATTGGATTTCGGAAATATTTTGTTTAAAAGGATTTAATTTGTATTTTACTCCAACTTTATTATCAGTGTTTTCTAAGTCATTAGAAATATTTTTAAAAATTATTTATTTATATTTAATATTGTTTAAAAGATTATTTATTTATATTTAGTATTGTTTTAAAGTTATTTATTTATAATTAATATTTTTTAAGTTATTATTAATATTTTAATATTTCGAAAAAGTTAATTATTTAAAATTATTTGTATGGTTTGAAATTAATTATAATTATTTATCAATAAAGTTTTGGAAATTTATTATTATTATTTATAATAATGTCGAAGATTAATTATTATTGTTTTATTAATAATGTTTTCTTGAAATTTTTAATTATTACTTTTAAGACGTTTTAAAGTTAATAATTATTATTTATTTATAATGCTTATTATTGATAATTATTATTTTATAGTAGTGTTTTGAAGTAAATGATTATTAATATTAATAAATGATTTCGAGATTTATAAACAGAGTTTTATAAATGGTTTCAAAGATTTACAAAATAGTTTTATAAATGGTTTTTATAGATTTATAAAGAGTTAACAATTGTTCTTAGATATTTATAAAGGGATTTTTATAAAAAGATTTATAGATTTATAAAAGGAGTTTTATAAATAGTTTTACGGATTTACAATGAGTTTGTAAAGGATTTTTAAATTGTATATTTTTTTTATAAGTGATTAAAATTTATAAAAGGGATTTCATAGATTTATAAAATGGTTTATAAATGGTTTTAGAGATTTATAAGGAGTTTATAAATGATTTTAGGATTGAATAAAAAGAGAATCTTTCTCAGTTTTGTAAATATACTTGTACCATTGAGATAAGTATATGAGTACAATTTCTAAGTTGTGAAGTTTAATGTTTTGTGAATATACTTATACCATTGAGATAAGTATATGGATATTTTCCAAGTACTGAAAATATAGGGGTTTGTGGGTATATCTTTGTAAAGTTATTTTCATACAAGTAATTTACAAAGTGATTTTAATTAATGAAAGGATTAGTTAAAGAGGTTAGTGGTTGCCTATTTGCTTAACCAATGTTGGTTTTCCCTATAGAATTAAATCCCTGATTTGGATGTGTATTTGTTGATAGTTAAATAACCGACTATCAAATATGGACCTAAAATATAACTTTGGAAATATCTAGGAGAAACACGTGAGTTATATGGCGCAGTCATCTTCGATGATGTTGTACTATGCGTATAAATCGCATTTCGTTCTCCTAGGACAAACGATAAGGAAATCCATCCATTGACAGTTAGGATGTGATCTCCACTCTTATCTTTGACTATTTATTTCCTAAAGGACCAGGGTTGAGTTTACCGGAAATTATCAAAAGCTGTTTCGAAGAGACCAGGGTCGGATATGTTATCCAAAAACCACTTCGATCCAACTCAAGCGTTTCGAAGTGACGATATCTAGAAGATGATGGAATTGAATACGGAGCTCTTGAATTGCAAGGGCTGCTTGCTACTAATCCTGAGGGTGATTCCAAAATGGATATAGTAGAACAGTGCCTTTGGTTTGTCCATCTCCTGGACAACTTGTATGGATGAATGTTGGCATTGCATTGTTACCTAGTTGACAATGTTAGCATTCCAAGTGGGAAGTGCTATACAAGAGATAAAATATAGCCTCAAGCCTGATCAACCGAGAAATGAAAAAAATCGGCATGCAGCATGGCCATGTGGGTCGCTCCCATCAGGGTATGGTCATCCCAATTCTAGATCAATTACTATCTACTCATGTATGCTTCGGGGCCCATTAACAAAATGGGTGATCATATTCTGTACTACTAGTCAAGTGGTAGGTCAGTCCTGTATGGTAGGGGTACAAGATGTTCTTGTCAGTCCCCGGTGCATTTTATCTAGAGATGCGCCATCGGAAGGTAGTTCCTTATCTTGTCATAGTATGGAATCCAATCTCCAATACGTGCCCTTTATGGTTTTGATTGTAGAACCTAGTATGCTAGAATATAATTAATGTTACAATTTCGGCTATGATTAATAAGTATTTTTACCCTAGACACTATTATAGTATCAATGGATTTTCTATAGAAAATATTTTGGTTATCGTAAGGTAAAAACCCGTCCGTGTTTATGTACGGCGTGGTCTTACGAGATACTTTTATATGAAAGGTTTTTGATAAATATTAAATTCCATTCAGTGTGTTTTTCTCATGCTGATTCACCAGACTGACTCGGGTGTTATTTTATTATAATGCTTGGGGTTAAACTGGGCATATTTACAGATTGCTTTGGATGCATTAGAGCTCAGGAGACGAGTTGGAGGTCCAAGACATATCTACATATTTCTTGTGTTCCATTGTGTTGTCTGTTAGTTGTATTTATCAGAAAATTGTAAGGATGGGCTGTTATAACTGTCTAAACTGAAAATAGGTTAGTATACTCCGATTTGATGTATGTATATTACAGTTTCTCTTCTGTAAAGATCACTGATATTATATTATATGTTGTTCCGTTACGATTATGAGATTTTGTGTTGTTTAGTTTTCTTCTTTCTTCTTCTTTTTCCCTAACAATCTGTCTTTTCGTTCAATTTGAGTTGGTCATGTGTGGTTTATTGTCCGCTTAAATTGTACGGAAAAGTGGGTCGTTATAGCTTGGTATCAAAGCGCAAGGTTAAGTGAGAACCTTGGCTTTGGTGGGAATTACTCATTATAGATAGGGTCAGTAGCACCCCAGATTGAGTTTGAGTGTGTGTATATGTATGAGCACGTATTTGTTAGTGACATAAAAGTGTTTTATATTTTGTTGATTTATCTATTGAGGGGTTTATGGATTCTGGTCAACACAAGTAATTAACGTTATTGATAGTGATCTCTAAACACTTGAATAGAGCAATTCGACATAATATTGTTTTGAAATTGGGTAAATGAAATAATTTTACTTTGATTATATTTTATGTATAAAGGATTTTTTTTCCAGAAATTATTATAGTATATATGGTGTATTTGGTTGTTAGAGAATGATAATATTGATTATTACCATTTGTTTTTTGTTGTTTGTGTTTTAATAAAAGTTGTTGTTGTTATAATGTAAACAAAGGTAAGAAATTAAGAAATGGTTTTATATAACCATAATGAAATTATATAGAAGGGAAATTTATAAATATGATTTGTAAATAAAAAGGATTAAAAGCTGAGAATTTGAGAATTTAAATCCCGTTGATTTTGAAAATTGTTTTTCAAAGTTTTGAAAAATAATAATATTATTATTTGGAAAATATTTTGAATGGAAATATTTTTAAATGGAATTTAAAAGTGTTAAGAAAGCACTGAACTCACTTCGGTCATTGGGAAATAATTTCGATGATGACTGCAGCATCATCGACGTTCATTTTTGGGTTTACAAGAGAGGAATTGCTACCATAGGAGATTTGTTTTCGTAAAACAAGTTTTGATTTAAATCCCAGATATGATTTGTTATATAAAAAGAGGTGTATATTGTATTATGTATTAAATCAAAATAGAGTTAAAATAAAACAGTGTTTAAATTCTGAATTTTTTTTATCTAAATATTTTGTTGAAATTATAAGAAATCGGAATTTGTAACATATAAATTGAGGAATATTAAGTTAAACAAAGTTTTAAATTGTTGAATATGAATGTTAAGAAAAGCAAATTTGAAATGAAATTTAACTTAAGTTAAGTTAAATGAAATGATTTTTGAAATGAAATTGATTATGATTTGAAATGAACTAATTAAATAAATTAGTGAATTTAATTTGGTTTAGAACATTGTTTGATTGAATTGAATAATGAAATGAGTTAAATGAAAATGAGTATGATTTGAAATGGATATGAACTTAAGTTGTAAAGTGAAAATAAAAATAAGTGGTTATATAAAATGTTTATAATAAACTTAAGTAAACTTTGATGGAATCGTTCTTAAGCGATATTAGTATTGAAAGAAATATACCAAGCAATAAAGGAATGTGAATAAAGCAATATGAATAATGATTATGAATAAATGAATTTAAATAAAAGAATCTAAATAATGAGAAACCAATTGAAATAAATACATAAGTTGTACGTATATTATTTTATTCGCATAACTGTTTGATCCAGATTCGAGTACATGATTTCGAGATGATTTATATCGGTCCGAGTTAGAATTTTTCACTCGATTCTCGATGCCGAACACTGGATATGGATTTTTGATTGATTCTGATATTCTCTATCATAGTGTATAGCTGTGCAAGGAGGATAGCGGTTTCTAATCAAGGAACCAGATTCGAGTCCGCACTAGAAAGGTCGTTTGAATGATACTAGTTCGAAAGTAAAATTGTGTGATCGAGCTAGCAATCGGATATAATACTGCATATGAATGATATAAGTATATCGTACGGGCTTTAATAAATTAAATGTTGACATTGGAAAATGTAAATTGATGTAGCTATGAATTAATTGAATGGATATTATTTGTTTAATGGTTCCTTTGGTTGCATTTGTTTCATTTGCATATGGTTATTGTATAGTCTATGTTATATATTGATATATTTTTCCTGTACTTGTTCCCATTGGTTGTTGAGTGATTAATAGGTGTGGATGGCGTATGGTTCGTATTTGGAGCTCGTTTTTGCATTATATTGATTGTATATGCTTGCTAATGCTAATAAAAAGGCACACATCTCGGATTACATATCGTATTTTTATACTTTTCCCTACGGGATGTCTCATCCTTGAAGATGAGATGTATATTTATGACTATATATTGTATAATTTTCGACCCGCGCAAAGAAGACGCTAGCAAAATTTTCCGTAAATTCAACATGTTAGAAATTTTTGAAGATTTTCGAAGAAGTTTTTAATAACTAAAATATGATGTTTATGTTATAACTTGGAATGGTATTAGTTAGTAATTATGAATGAATATAAAGACTTAGAAAAGGTGATAGCAAAGTTCCAACAAATTGATTTTGGAAAGTTAAAGGCTTAAAAGAATTTGGTAATCTATTTCAACTAATTGTTTTTGAAAAGTAAATGGGTTAGGGGCATTTTTCTTACCTTAGAAATTTCGAGGGAGAAATTCTTTTAAGGGGAGATGAATATAACGACCTAGAATTTTAATCGTTTGAATTTGGGAAATTTAATTGATTTCAAATATCGAGATATTTGTTTTATAAGTCAAGTAACTTAAATTTCAAAAATAGAGATTTATTTGAATAATTAATTTAAATAATTGGGATGTTTAAAATTTTGAATTTTGGATCTAGTGTGAATAAAAGTGATTTCGGAAGTTGATTTAAATTCTATTTAAATAAGAATAAAGATAGTAAACTTTTAATTCAGATTTAAAAGTGATTAATTTGGTTTTTGTAAAAATTCATTTTAATTAACGTGTAAAATAGCTTTCCAGGGCATTGTCTCGGATTTCGACAAAACTAGTTTCATTGGATCCATAATAGTGAGTTATTGTATGTCGTCGAATTTAGTGGCGAACGGACGTATCATTTGGTCGTGGGAGCTCGAAACGTTTAGAAACTAATTTCAAAAAATTATATAATATAACTGGGTTTGAAAAGCTATCTTCTGCATATGATCGAATTAGGTCTCGAGACTGGTTCCATTGTATTCAAAATAGGGGTATTACATATAAAACGCCAGGCGGCATGCCTCATTTGGGGTTCGAGGTTTTTGAGTGCATCGGGCTAGACATTTTCTAATAAGTGTGTGTGTATATATATATATATATGTATGTATATATATATAATATTAGGCCATACCCATACTTACATCAGCCCATACCGTATCCACGTTGCACGTCTTTAACCCATATCCCTTCCTCTATAAAAATCGCGTTCTAACAGAAAATTTTGGTTCTTTAATTTTTCAAAATTTTCCTCCTTCATCCAACGGCCAACATTGCACGGCGAGCAAGATGACGATCTGGTCTTCGACCCCAAAAGGAAAGAGGTGTGCCCCGACCCCTTGAAACTATCCATGGTGGCCGATCATCCATCGGAGTCGTGGTGGGGCCGAATTTGGGCGATGAAGGGTGACGGTTGTTTTGGGTTTTCATGGCGGCGGAAGGGTTTCTGGTGACGAGGCCAGTGGCGATAGGAAGCGTAGGGTCGGGGAAAGCTAGGGTGATAAACGGTGGGCTCTGATGCGGCGCTGGCGAGCTAGGAGAAGTCATGATTGAGCGGGCCTAGGTATTTTCGAATTGAATGAGGAGATTAGGAAGATTAGGTTAATTAATTTTATTATAATGTAATTAAAATAATTTTTATATTATAAAGATCGTTAACTTATAAATATCATAACTCCTTCATACGAGGTCGGTCGGACGTCGTTTATTGCTTTGCACTCGTATGGACATGATCTTTGCAATGGAACTAGTTTGGATGAATTTGGAGACTGTTGAAATTTGAGCTAAAATTGGATGTCGTTCGATTTAAGTACCAAACCAGAATGCCTCAGCGACAATAGGAATTTCAGTGAGTTAAACTCACCTTTTTGGTTAACCAGTATGTTATATAAAAAAATTATGGATTGGATGTTTGGATGATTTACTATTTTTATCAGTTGGATTTATTTCTGCCCCTGGAGCACATGGCCTTTTATATATGCCCGCCTAGTAGCGGATGACCCATAATATATGATTATATACTGTATGTGATACATGGAGACAGATTGGAGGGATCCAACAGGATTCCTCACTACTATTGAATTTTATTTATATATGTGTGCGTTGATATATATATATATATATATGAGTTGTGATGCAGGAGAAAAACGGTTTGGAGGGATCCAATGGTATTCCTCGCAATCGTTGAATTGTTTTCAATAATGTTCCTGTCATATGAATTACCGGATATTAAACATGATTGTTAGCTCTATTGATTACGACATTGTTATATGTTCAAAAAAAACTTAAACCCTGTAGTGATAGAAAATCAATATCGATATTGGTCAAACGTTGGGTAGCTATTGGCTCCAAATTAGTATTTTAAAAATGCTATAAATTGCTATTTGAGTTAGAGTTGGCTTTTGAGACAGGAAATGATTTTAAATCTGAAATTGGTTTGCGAAAATATTTTGTTTAAAAGGATTTAACTTTTATTTTACTCCAACTTTATTATCTATCTTTTCTAAGTCATTAGAAATGTTTTTAGAGATTATTTATTTTTATTTAATATTGCTTAAAAGATTATTTGTTTATATTTGATATCGTTTAAAGTTATTTATTTATAATTAATATTGTTTTAAAGTTATTATCAATATTTTAATATTTTGAAAAAGTTAATTATTTAAATTTGTTATTATGGTTTGAAATTAATTATAATTTTTTATAAATAAAGTTTTGAAAATTAATTATCATTATTTACAATAATGTTGAAGATTAATTATTACTATTTTAATAATAATGTTTTTTTTGAAATTTTCAATTATTATTTCTAAGATGTTCTAAAGATAATTATTATTATTTATTTGTAATGCTTATTATTAATAACTATTATCTTATAATAGTGTTTTGAAGTAAATGATTATTGTTTATTACTAAATGTTTTCGAGATTTATAAATAGAGTTTTATAAATGGTTTCAAAGATTTATAAAATAGTTTTATAAATGGTTTTTATAGATTTATAAAAGAGTTAATAATTGTTCTTAGATATTTATAAAGGGATTTTATTAAAGGGTTTGTAGATTTATAAAAGGAGTTTTATAAATAGTTTTAAGGATTTACAATGAGTTTGTAAAGGATTTTTGAATTGTATAAAAAGAATTTACAAGTGATTTAAATTTATAAAAGAGATTATAAATGATTTTCATTAATTTATAAAATGGTTTATAAATGGTTTTAGAGATTTATAAGGAGTTTATAAATGATTTTAGGATTGAATAAAAAGAGAATCATTCTCAATTTTGTAAATATACTTATACCATTGAGATAAATATATGAGTACAATTTCTACGTTGTCAAATTTAATGTTTTCTGAATATACTTATACCATTGAGATAAGTATGTGGATATTTTCCAAGTATTGAAAATATAAGGGTTTGTGGGTATATATTTGTAAAGGTATTTTCATACAAGTAATTTACAAAGTGATTTTAACTAATAAAAAGATTAATTAAAGAGGTTGGTGGTTGTCTATGTGCTTAACCAATGTTGGTTTTCCCTATGGAATTAAATCCCTGGTTTGGATGTGTGTTTTGCTGTTAGTTAAATAACCGACTTATGGACCCAAAACGTAACTTTGGAAATATATAGGAGAAACACGTGAGTTATATGGCGCAGCCATCTTCGATGATGTTGTACTGTGCGTATAAATCACATTTCGTTCTCCGAGGACAAACGATAAAGAAATCTGTCCATTAATGGTTAGAAGGTGATCTCCACTCTTATCTTTGAGTGTTTATTTCCTAAAGAACCAGGGTTGAGTTTACTGAAAATTATCGAGAGTTATTTTGCAGAGACCAGGGTCGGATATGTTATCCGAAAACCACTTCGATCCAACTCAAGAGTTTTGAAGTGAAGATATTTAGAAGATGATGGAATTAAAGACGGAGCTGTTGAATTGCAAAGGATACTTTCTACTAACCCTGAGGGTGATTCCAAAATGAATTTAGTAGAAGTAGTGCCTTTGGTTTGTCCATCTCCTGGAGGTGATCTCCGCTCTTATCTTTGACTGTTTCTTTCCTAAAGAACCAGGGTTGAGTTTACCGAAAATTATCGAGAGTTATTTCGAAGAGACCAGGGTTGGATATGTTATCCGAAAACCACTTCGATCCAACTTAATAGTTTTGAAGTGAAGATATTTAGAAGATGATGGAATTAAAAACGGAGCTCTTGAATTGCAAGGGATACTTGCTACTAACCCTGAGGGTGATTCCAAAATGAATTTAGTAGAAGTAGTGCCTTTGGTTTGTCCATCTCATGGACAACTTGTATGGATGAATGCTGGCATTGCATTGTTGCATGGAGGGCAATGTTAGCATTCCAAGTAGGAAGTGCTATATAAAAGGTAAAAGGTAGTCTTAAGCCTCATCAACTGGGAAATGACAAAAATCGGGCATGCAGCAGGGCCATGTGGGTCGCTCCCATCGGGGTATGGTCTTTCCAAATTTAGATCGATTATTGTCTACTCATGTATTCTTCGGGGCCCATTAACAAAAGAGGTGATCATATTTGGTATTACTAGTCAAGTGGTAGGCCGGTCCTGTATAGCAGGGGTACAAGATGTTCTTGTCAGTCCCCGGTGCATCTTATCTAGAGATGCATCATCAGAAGGTAGTTCCTTACCTTGTAATAGTATGGAATCCAATCTCTAATACGTGCCCTTTACGGTTTTGATTGTTGAACCTTGTATGCTAGAATTTAAGTAATGTAACAATTTCGGCTATGATTAATAAGTATTTGTACCCTAGACATTAATATCGTAAGGTAAAGACCTGTCTGTGTTTATGTGTGGCGTGGTCTTACAAGATACATTGAAAGGTTTTTGATAAATATTAAATTTTATTCGATGTGTTTTTCTCATGTTGGTCTACCAGACTAACTCAGGTGTTATTTTATTATAATGCTCAGGTCAGACTAAGCATATTTACAGATTGCTTTGGATGCATTAGAGCTCATGAGACGAGATGGAGGTCCAAGACGTATCTACGTATTTCTTATGTTCCGATGCGTTGTCTGTTGGTTGTCTTTATCAGCAAATTGTAAGGACGGGTTGTTATAACTGTCCATACTGAAAATAGGTTAGTATACTCTAATTTGATCTATGTATATTACAGTTTCTCTTGTGTAAAGATCACTGATATTATATTATATGTTGTTCCACTGCGATTATAAGGTTCTGTGTTGTTTAGTTTTCTTCTTTCTTTCTTCTTCTTTTTCCCTAACAATCCGCCTTTCTGTTCAATATGAGTTGGTCATGTATGGTTTATTTCCCACTTGAACTGTATGGAAAAGTGGGTTGTTACATATTTTTTCACTTATCTTACTACACCGGGCATAACTGTTCATATAGAATCCTCTATTAGTACCAAACACACTCACTGGCATCTGTCAGTGCTACGCGTCCACTATAGAAAAATCCCCCGAGTGTATATTATGCAAAATATATCATCATAGTCAACTCTTAAATCTTATTTGGATATTTAACTATTACCCAAATGGCGATGACCTATTGTCCTTTTATAGGGAACTGGCTTCCCTACTGTCACTAGCATGTGTGCTTAGCCTAAAATAGGCTTAAACAATCAATTTTCCATTTATACTTTTTTTATTATGTAATTTCCATTTTCTAACTTGGGCCTTATGTCGAGGTTCAATTTGGTAATTTTCTTCAGGAATGGTTGACCGCTGTTCCTCTACGGTCGACCGCTACCAATAGACCACTAGGGGTCCAGGGTCGACCGTTCACGAACAAAATTAGGGTTTTTTTGCGTTTTAGTTTGTTGATTGTCTGTTATATTTTAATTCAAGTCGTTAACAGTAATTGGTGAACCCTAATTACTAGATGAATAATCTAATTATCAATTTGCAATTCAATTTAGGGTTTATTGGTTTAGCGTTTGCAAATTCAAGTGGAAAAGGGGTATATATCAACAATATTCAATTAGTAGTTTGCTGATAATTTCAAGTTAGGATTTTTCATATTCAATGTGAGTTTTATATAACTCAATTTAGATTTCTAGCCCCCTAAATTAAAATAGTTTGAATCTAACTGTAATAATTATCTTATTAAAATTGTTCCCACCCACCTCTAGCTTAAGCTCTTCTTATTGCTCTTGCTTGAGAATCGCCGCTCTACTTGCTAGAAATGCTTGCTCCGCCTTGATTATAATGCTTGTATTCTTCTAGGTTGATTTAATTTGATTTTTATGAAATTTTTAGAGTAGGGGAAGAGAGAAAATTTTGGCAGAGTTTTATAAGTGAGTTTTAGGGTTAGCTTAGGTTAGTATTTATAGGATTTTCAAACTAATCTGGGCTATTAGATCTAAGTTGAAGAATCTTTTCAGTCATCATGTTCGTTCATCGATTTTCTTCATTGCCAAGCAATCATCTAGACCGTTTGAACACGTCACTGGAAAATCCAAAACGCTCGATTTTACAAGTGAATGGTTGACCACTAATAACCCTAGGTCGGCTGCTACCGATCAACCTTCGACCCTTCTGGGTCGGCCGTTGCCTTTGAAATTTTGTGGTAATTTTGTTTTCAATTTCTTATTCTTCTAACGCCTATAACTTCTCCATATTTGTAACATCCCGGAAAAATATAAATACTTTATATTTAAATATAGGGACTATTTAAAATATTTGAATTGTGAATTAAATATTAATTAAATGGATTTAATAGCATTATTAATTTTTTTTTAATTAATAAATAATAATGGTAAACTCATTTTGTAAATTTGTTTACATAAATAAATAGTTCGGTGAAAAGTTGAAAATGTAACCGAAATTCGTTTTTCGGATTTTTCAACTTTTTACCAAATGAAAGTTGTTGCAATGTTGTTGCGCGCACACTTATATTTGTACGCACACATATTCAAATAAGAAAACACTTTTTACTAATTAATGGGTTAACTTAAAATAATCAAATAATTAAGTAATAAAGAGGGAAGACTTTTTCTAATCCTTTTGCTCCATTTTATGTGATGTGATGGCATGTACTCAAGGCCACATGGGTGTACGATAAGGAAATTGAAATGACTAGGGTTAGGAGGGTAATTTGGCTAAAGGGCAGTGGATGTAATTTTCCAATTAGTCTATATAAGAGCCATTCCATTTTCATTTCTCACTTTACATTCCATTCATTTCATTTTCTATTTTTGTTTATCCTTCTACATATTCTACCTTAAATATTCCTGACAAAAACCATGTCAAAACATAACATTTGTAACGACCCGGAATTTCACTGCTTTGGTTTGCGATTATTTAATTAATTTTAAACATTTAATATATAGGTTTTATAATGAAAATAAAACTCTTTTAAATAATAAATAATAATGGTGAAATAATTTTCAAAATTTGTTTACAAAACTATTTAGTTCAATGAAAAACAGAAAATGTGACCGGAAACTGTTTTTCGAATTTTCGACGTTTCATCATATAAAAGTTATTGAAATGTTGTGTACACATTTGTATATATAAATTCAAATATATGCAATGTTATAAACATAGATTAGTAATTTAATTAGGGTTAAGTGTAATTAATTAAGTTAAGAAAATGATGATGTGACACCTTGGCAACTATAATAAAGAAATAAAAGAAAATGTCACATCAGGGGGACATGAATTGACATATTAGCAACTTGAGTACTTTGAGTATTAAATGAATGTTGGAGCATGTCATGGAAGGGGGGACAAGCAAGGTGACATGGCAAGCATGGAGAGGGGGGAAAGGACAAGGGTAGTTAGGAAATTCGACTTGTTCACATAATATATATACTCGTTTTCTCGTTTTATTTTCATTTCTATTTTTTTAAACTCTCTTCTTCTTCATTTTAGACTCTAATGGCCTTTAATGGCTTCCTTCGCATTTTAAAGTTTTATATTTTCAAGTTTAAAACTTTTTTAAACTTAGCTTCAAACTCCTTCTTTTCCATTCAAATTCTTCTATTTTTACCCCAATTGCGTTCTGCAATAACTTCTTATATACTCCACCAAATTAAGATTTTCTTTTTTCTCAAACCATGTATATTTCTAGTGGCTACAACTTTGTTGTTTACCACTTTTTTTTATTTTGAGCTAAATGCTCCAAAAATTCATTTTTTTCAAGAGTGTTTTTGAACCTAGATTTTGATGTCCGAAAATACCTCACTTTTTGGCCATAACTTCCTCTAAATTTAACCTTTTTGAGTAATTCTTTTTTTTAAATGATATAAAAAATAATAGTATAAAGCTTTCCTTTTGACCACTTTTCCAAAATCCGGGAGAAAAAGGTCCAAAAGTCGAGTGCAAAATGACCCATTTTCGAGAAGAATTTGTGGTTTCCAAGCTTTCCGATCGCTAAAGTATTTCAAGTTTTCAAAATCTTTGGTGAGTAAATTCCTTAACTTTTTAAGAAAGAATGACATTTATATATATGGTTGTTATATGGTTGTATTTGTGATATTAATATTTGGATTATGGTATGGTTTGGATGTATGTGTGTGTGTGTGCTAATTTGTGGTTTAGCATTAGAACTTTAAATTGATGATTTAGGTGGTGTTTTGGTTATAAAATTGTGATCTCTGTCTTGGAATTGAAAGTGGTATGGAAAGTTAGTCAGTAAAATTAGTAAATGGAAGAGTTGGTGAGAAAAAAGTTGGAAATTACGGGTATCCATAGCGATGGTCGCTATGGATGCAGTTCGCCTTAAATTTGATTTTTGCAAAGTTTGGTTTTTTTTATATATTTCAAATTTGTTTTGTAAATGTTTTATAGAATAAAAAAATGATATTTAAAAGTTAATTAAGTTTTTAATAATTAATTTTTAATTAATTATTTTTTTATAATTAATAATTAATTAAAGATTAAATAATGTTGAATAATTATAATTAAGTGAAGATTAGTTATTAATTAATTATCTTTCAAAGTTAAGATTTATTTTAATTAATTATTAATTAAGTTAATTAAGTATGGTTTAAGTAAAATACTTATATTTAATTTATAATTAATTTAATATAGGATTAATTATTAATTAAGGGTTCAATTATTTGATTAAAGATTTAATTTATAATAAATTATTTATTAAAGGTTTAATTTATTGTTTAAGTTTAATTAAATATTAATTAATTAATTGAGATTAATTAAAATTTAATTATTAATAAAGGTTTAATTAATTATTTAATAATTAATAAAGGATTAATTTGGGTTTAATTAATAGTTAATTATTGTTTAACTATTTAATTAAATTAAGTTAAGATATAATTAATTATGATTTAAATAAGGATTTAACTTTTAATTAATTATTTTTAAAAGGGTTTAAAAGTTTTAAATCCTTTGGTTTTCAAAAGTAAAATTGTTCAAAGGTACTTCTTTTTCGAAGATGGTTTTGAGTACAAGTGATTCAAGTGTTGATACTATTAAGAAACCATATAACTGTGAATGAGTTATAATTTAGATTGTTGGGTTGTTTGGATATGTATTAGCAGAATAAATCTTCGTTCTACTATAATTGATTGATTGTTTCACTACAAGGAAAACAGCATTTTCCAACGGCTGAAAACCGTCGGCGGCCGTAGGAAAAAGCCGTCGAAAAATAAGGCGTCGGGGCGCAGTGTTTCCGACGGCTTCCGACACAGGGCACCGAACATTTTTCCGACGGCTTCCGACGGATTCCGGCGGATTCTGACACCTGTCGGAAGCAGTCGAAAGCCATCGGAAAAAATGGCCTATATGCTGTCGGAAGCCGTCAGAAAACTGTTACCTAAAAGCCGTCGGAAGCCGTCGGAAATCTGCTGTATTTTTTTAATTCCTGCTGCAATATAGCCTTCCATCCACATTTCACATCCAAACTCTATTAAACCAATACTGCAGAATCCAGTATACAATATTCCAACCAAATATCAAAACCCAAACTACACAAAATTTATCAAACACACAAATACATCAAAATGAAATACATAATATACATAACCATTCCAACATTCACAACAACCCCAACAACAAGTGTTCTACCATGTCATACATACACAACATAACACAAAATCATCAACATCCACATCATCATACAATCACATAACCAAGTGTATCAAACATAATCATACAAAAATCAACAACTACCTCCACCGTCTACCAAATCATATAAAACTAAAAAAAACATACCTGAAAAAGTAAGCAATCAATCACTCTCCTCCAGATCCAGAGCCAGCAGAGGAAGGGAAGCGGCCACCATACTGCTGCATGTACTCGGCGATACGCTGGTCTAGCAACTGTGTGGTCTGTATGGCCTGTCGGCGGTTCTGCTCCTCCAGTTGGGCCACTCTAGCCCGCAAATCTTCGATCTCTGCTAGATCGATCTGAGCTCTAGTCTACCGACCCCGTCTCTGACTGCTGGCCTGTAATAAATATTTAATTTAGCTGTGTGATCTCTGTAAGTGTATTTGCAGGTATCCGAATTTTAACTGTAATTCTAAACACACAATCATATGGCCTATTGATGGGCCATAGTGACATTACGGGAATAACTGTCCTAATGAAAGTCAAATGACTTAAAACTAGTAAATTAAACATTTATTGGGAGAGGCGTAGGGTTTTGGGTACAAGATGCTTGTATAAATCCCTACGATTTAATTAATTATGACTTAAATATCAAATTAGTAGTAAAATAAATTATTTACCACTTGATTGCCAAATCCGTATCGTCTGCCATGCTCTAATGGATCCATAACGGACTTAAAAATAGCATCCTCCTCATTAGTCGTCAGCTGATCTCGACCCGTATCAGCAAGGAGTTTCTGGCACTACTCCATAAACTTTTCTTGCATTAACAAATTAATAACATCATATCTTATTTCATTATAGTTTAACAAGCAGAACAATTACTAATACTGCATAAAATGAAATATGCTTACATGGCTCCTGCTGGATTTATCGTCGTGCCATGTATACGAAACAGTCCCGTCCGGATTTACATGCTCGACAGCATGAGTATGAGTGAACACGTCCATATAGCCCATGAGACCATGCGCCTCAGCTTCCTGAAGTTGATTTTTACATACAATTATTATACATTTAAAATTATATAGCATAAACTATTTACAATTATCATTCAGTAAATTTACCAACTCCTTCCGATACTGCTGAAATGACTTCGACCCTCCGCGATGAGTGACGGGATTTTTATTTCTGTTTGCAGAGTTTCTATCCGACTCTGCCTGTACATTCAAAATTTGATACATTATTTTTCGATCACGTCAAATTAATAATTCAAAAAAATTTAGTATACTTGCCTTCGCCTCATCCGTTTCCCAGTATGCCAACCATGCTTGCCATACGCTCTCCCCCACCCACCGTGGTTTCTTACCAGATTTCTTAATTTCAGATATCGAGTCCCTATAGTTCTTGCACATCTTCTTCATCCAGTATCCTCGTGCCAGCAACATATCGTTTGTCTGGATGTCTACTCAACCTGTGTTTCACGATAAAAAGCAAAAAAAAGATTACACTGTGAACGATAAACGACAAAAACGAATTAAAAATGGAAAAAAAAAATATACATACTAGGACATCCTGCCATATACACTCTATGATGTGGGGAGGGATGTTATCCCACTTCGGCCCGCAAGCACTCATCCTACTGCGATAAGAAGCTCTAGTGACATCCAGCACAACCTTCGAGGGAAGTAGGTCGAATCCCCTGTTTTTAAATACGATACAGATAAGTACGTACGTATATCATAAAAAAAATAAGATGCTGAATAAAATTTAATTCTTTCCCCTCTACTCTAGGGACTAACGAAACTACTAGACGATGTGGATCTTGCGATGGGCCACTGCCATCGCCTCCTGATGATCGAGAAGAGCTCCTACCTCCATATGACATTATGATAAACCTATGACATATATACACATCATTATATAAGAGAATAATAACATGATAATGAAATATATTTCATATGTAAATGACATCAACGGTATAAATTGCTTAATTAATGACTGAAATGGAAATAGAAATGGAAGTATGTTATACCTAATTCATATTGGGTCTACTGTTCCGACGATAAGCAGATTTCATTGCATTTTTAATAAAAATTGCTAAATAAATGACAAATGGAAATGACATAAAACATGTAAACAATGGTAAACAGATTTGGTTTCATAGTCACATCAATTTCATAATACATCAAGAATTTAACATAGTTACATCAATTGCAAAAAAATCAAATTCAGATTTATATCAGTTGTCATCGTCTTCTTCAGATGATTCAAATATCTATGCAAAATTAATTTATATTAACTTCATCTTTCAAATGCAATTAAATTACGTGATAACATATTACATACATCTCAAATGGATACATCCATCCATATTGGACAGGACCTCAAAGTCGTGCTTCAGATGGGAGATGAACAGGTAAATGTTCCATTACATTAAAAAAACCTGGCGGAAATATTTTCTCTAATTTGCAAAGCAATATAGGAATATCCACTTCAAGTTTACGTAAACATTGCACTTTTAAAGTAGTCGAACAAAGCTCTTTGTAAAACGTACTAAGCTCCGTTACTACCTTCCAAACTTTTAACGGCAGTAGTTCTTTGAACATAATGGGAAATAAATTTCCATCATTATGTGACAGTCGTGACTTTTCATTCTGCTCAACATTTCGTATATTACTTCATCTCAAACGATTCAACAAAATTTCGGCAACATTTCCCTTTTGTTTCCTGCATTGTACACAATGCGTGTACGCAGGAAACAAAAAAGAAAAGTTAGGCCGAAATTTTATGAACCGTTTGAGACGAAGTAGTATACAAAATGTAAATGCTTACTATGTTCATAACTTGTCCAATACAGGGAAAAATCCAACAAACATTGTACCAGATGAATATAAATGGTCGTTTTTCAAAAAAACGACTATTTATACAACGATCATGTACAACACTCGTCAGACGGGGCCAAAAACTCTCTAAGGGACATTTGTCAATTAGATGTGCACATTTTACGAAAAAATACAGTTTTACTAACTGTTCACATTTACAAAAATATATTTTAATTTAACACATTTATTCGACATATTACATCAACTTAAGGCTCGTTCGACGCATTTTTTGTTGTTGCATAAGTCAATACGTGCACAATATAATTTTCCTAACTCGTGCATTCATTTTATCTTATTCCAAGTAACACAATACAATGATAGCAGCGCTACATACATATACAATCGTAGAATCAAGGCATAAACAACGATTTACATATACAGGAACAATCAAAAATTATACATGTTTTTCACAATTTCACGATAAAAGATGAAATAGGAATACCATGGAATGCTAGAAACTATTATAACACTATTGGAAACAATTTCAATCACCAATTAGCCCTAATTTAACAACTTATGCAAATCTAGATTTAGGGTAAAAATTAGATTTTTGGCGAAAATAAAAGATTATACCTGAGCTAGAGAGCAATAGACGTTGATTACGCAGCCGGGGAGGATCCGAAAGCTCGAAATTGATGATTGGAATCTTGGGGAAGAGATTTGGGGATTTTGGGTTAATAATTTTTTTATGAAAATGAGGAAGAAGGAGGCTCGACTGGGGGCTATAAATCGCGATTTTTCGACGGCTTTCGACGGCCCATTGGAAGCCGTCGAAAATTGGCCGTCGGAAGCCATCGCACCCCCCCGTCGCTATTTAGCCATTTTCTAGTAGTGTTTGTTTGTTTGTGTGGATATGTGTTAGCAGAATAAATCCCCGTTCTGCTATAAATTGATTGTTTGTTTATTTGGTTGTGTGGACATGTATTAGCAGAATAAATCCATGTTCTACTATAAATTGATTGTTTATTGGTTTGTTTGTGTGGACATGTGTTAGTAGAATAAATCCCCGCTCTGCTATGAATTTGAATTGTTTGGACATTTGTTTAGCAGGACATATCACCACTCTGCTATTATGTTTTTTGGATATGTATATGATAATTAGTTCATATTGACATGTGATTCCCTGATTTGGATACAAGTTATATTTACATATATGTTGACCTATGTAAATAATTGTTAAGTGAATTGAAATTGAAACTGAATGATAACTTAAATTAGTACCATTAGGATTGCTAAGCCTCTTTTTGAATTACTAAAGTATGTTTTTGAATTAACTATAATTCTTTAATCAATTTGGATTTAAAGGTTTTAAATGATTTTCAAATTTTATTATAATAAAGTTATTTTGAAATAATATCTTGTTTTTTAAAAAAGGGTTTATTAAATAAAAGGTTTTACCTAAAGTGATTTACAAATGACATCTTGAAAATGATATTTTATAAAGGAGATTCTATAAAGGAATTATGAAGGAAGATTTTTAAATAGTTTTAAAAATAGAAAGAGATTTTATAAATCATTTTAAATTTTTTTGAAAGAAGTTTAAATCTAGTTTGGAAACTTGTAAGTGGTTTGAAATGTGAAGTGGACTTATAAAAGAATTTTTATAAGGGATAAGTGAATGGGTTTTTATAAAGTGAACAAGTTTTATAGTAAGTGATGTTTTAAAAGGGAATTGTTTGGCCATTTAGTATGGAATGTGAGAAGAGAAATTTTTTCCAAATGCTTATATTATTTTCCAAGTATAAAAGGGATGTAAGGGGTTTGGGAAAAGTGTTTTAGAAAAGATCCTTTGATAAAGTTTTATAAAGTGATTTTATTAATTAAAGATTAACTACTAAAAGGCTTAGAGGATGCCATACGGAACGTATCAATGTTGAATGATTGTTATTTGATAGTCAAATAACCGACTATCAAATCTAGACCAAAACGTAACTTTAGAAATATCTAGGAGAAACATGAGAATTATATGGTACAGTTATCGTCGAAGGTGCTATACTGTACGTATAAAGTCGTTTAGTTCTTCTAGGATGAATGATAAGGAAATCTGTCCACAAACGGTTAGGAGGTGAACTCCGCTCTTATCTTTTGTGTGTTTATTTCCTAAAGAACCGGGGTTAAGTTTATTGGAAATATCAAAAGTTGTCTCAAAGAGACCGGGATCAGATATGTTATCCGAAAACCACTTCGACCCAACTCAAGCATTTTGAAATGAAGATACCTTGAAGCATGGGATCGAAGATGGAGCCATTGAAGTGCAAGGGTTGCTTGCTACTAATCCTGAGGGTGATTCCAAAATGGATGTAGTAGAAGTAGTGCCTTTGGTTTCGTTCAGACCTAGAACGAACTTGTATGGATGAATGCTTGCATTACATTGATGCTTGGAGGGTAGTGTTAGCATTTCAAGTGGGATTGCTATTCAAAAAGGTAAAACGTAGGCTCAAGCCTAATCAATGGGGAATGACTAAAATCAGGGGAGATGCAGCAAGGCTATATGGGTTGCACCCATAAGGGTATGTTGTCGCCCTTCTAGATACATCTACATATTTATGGATTGGTTGTGCATGAGATCTCGATAGAAAGGGTTGCAAAGCAACTAGGGTGATGACATATTCGGTACTATCCAGTAAGGGGTAGGCCGCCTTGTGTTGGCACTTGGCAGGGGATCCAGGCGAGGTCCTCGGTACATTTTCTAGACGTGTACTGTGATAGGTGGTACCCCAGTGCTTAGTCGTTGTATAGAATCCATTCTCCAATAAGCGTTGTATGGTTTTAGTTGTATACCAAATATGTTTGAATGTGAGATGCAAGCATTCCAGCTATTTTAATTTTTTACCTTGAACCCTTAGACATTATTATAATATCATTGGATTTTCTATAAAAAGTGTTTTGGTTATCGTAAGGTAAAAACCCATCCGTGTTTATGTGCGGCGTGGTCTTACGAGATATCTTTGATTTTAAAAAGGATTTTAAACATAATAATTCAGTTGTTTGAGTTTACTCACACCAGACCCATGTCTGACCCGGAGTTTTATTTTCTTTCCCTAAAACTCTTGGGTGCTCAAATTTTATGAGCAACCAAGTAGTTCAGGTTTCCTACGGATGCATTTTGGAGGAGCTTGGAGCAGGAAGCTTCACCAATAGTTAGTTGTTATTTTTTTGTTTCTGCTGTATTATATGTATCTTGTATCAGTTATGTAAGGACAGGCTGTTATAACTGTCCTAGGTTAGAAATTGTTTTAGTATGACTCTGATGTATCATATTTAAAATGACTTTGTAAAGTACTATGTTGATTAATATATATTATTCCATTGCGTTGTGAGATTTTGTGATTGTTTAGTTTCTTCTATCTTCTATCTCCTTTCTTTCCCCTAATAATCTATCTTTTCAGCACTTAGTTGTTCAATACGTGAATACTGTGGATGAATTAGTGTCGACTTCTAGGGTTCGAAAAGGCGGGTCATCACAACATTTCCTCCTCTAAATCATTGTATAAGCTCGAAGTAATATTGCCAAACCCTTAGTGTGATCAAAGAAGCAAGTTTGTTGCCATTTCCCCTTTTTCTGCTTGGGCCATGAGCTTAAATGGGAAGAAGGAGCTTTGACATGAGCATTTGGAAGGAGGGGGAGTTTGGAGCTAGTTTGGGTTGAGGGTAGAAAGTAGTGTATGTTGCTTTATTGTAGTAGGAAATGTTGGCTTCATCTTTGATTTGAAAGTGAGTTAATCTCACTTTAAGATGGTTTTAAAATTTGACAAAATGTTGTAAATTATAAGTTGTTGTTAATTGCTTGTTTGAATTTGATTCCTGCTTAGAAGTGGATGACATAAATAACCATTGTTTTGCAGGGAACAAAAGAGAAAGTCGAAGTGTCTTCATAGTGAATAGGTCGCTATGGAACACTTCGGAATGAATATACATATATGATATTTATAAGGACTTTTGTAGAAAGACCCTAAAGGGTTTCTCACCAAAGCTGATTTACTTTTTACTTATGTTGCTTATATGGAAGTTTGATTGAAATATATGTGTGATTTATTAGTTGTTTATGAAATTGTCGTTATAGCGACTGTCGCTATACCGACACTTATGAAATCTCCTTTTTCAATCTTTGTTAGTTTCTCTTGTGCTTGTGTTTGCATCATTAAATATTTGGTCATGCTTTTATATTTTTAAATTGTTGTTTGAATCAAGTTTTGATGGCTTGTAAAAGGTTATAACACATAACTCCAAAGTGTTTAAAAGTTAGAAAGTTTTGCAATTCGAAAGTTAAGTATAAAACAATTTTCAAATGAGTTTTGTTGACTTCACAATTCTCTAAATTTTTGTGAATGCATTCTAGACTCATAGCATGTTGTTCTAAAAATAAAGTATAGTATTCATACTTTGTAAAAATATGGAGAAAATTCCATTTTGAAATGAACCGACTTTAAGGAATTTTCCATACTCTTTTCAGAGGCACTTTTGCGACACTATTTCCAACTTTTATAAAATGGTTTTAAACTTGATTTTTCTTCTTCGACCCTTTTAGTGAACTTGTCTAACATATATTTAAGTTCTTTAAAGGTAGTTTGAAATTTTTATATACTTTAAATGATTTAATATAAATTATCGAAGAAGAAGTTTTATTTCGATATAAGGAAAGAAAATGGTTTTGATTTTTAATATATAATAAACTTGAGATTTTTCTTTTTAAGTAATATTTGAAATGGATGTTTTAAAAAACTATATTTCACATATTTATTAGTTTATTGAAAATGAAAAGGAAGCATGGATTACAACACCATTGTTGTAATAAATATTTTCTAAAAATTGAGAAAGAAGTCATGGATTATAACATTTTTATTATAATAAATAATTTCATAAAGTTATTGATAAAATTTGTTACTTGACTTAATAAGTGTTGATATTCTTAAATGTTGATATTTCTAAATCTTCGGAGGATTTTTGTTTTAAAGATGATAATAAGTTGATTTATTAATGATATTTTATAAATGAAAAGGTCTTTAAAAAGAATGTTTTAAAAATAAAGCTAAGTGTAATTGGTTTTGGGTTTATAGTAAACAATGTTTTAATGATATTTGTTTTTGACCCTTCTTTTTAATACACTTGGTAATGTAATTAGCTCTTTAAAAAAATTAAGAGTGTTTTAAGGTGTTTACAAATATTTGTGATGTGAAAATCAAGCACAAGTGTGAGTCGAATGTTTTAAAAGTTTAATTCCTTTATAGAAAATATTTAGTCATACACTTAGCACTAAACGTTGATGGAACCCTTGCAAAAAGTTAAGAATGTACGTCGAGGCAACGTCCAAGAGGCAACAATGCCCCAACTTGTCCGGCTTATTGTCAATCCCAGGATAGTGGATTAGCTTAGGATCGACAAGTGGTGAGAAGTGTAAGAGATTTAATTTCTATAAGTGATATCACTTATATTGAAAGGACTTAGGCATATGTCTAGTACTAAACGTTGAGTGAACTCTTTCTATTCTTAAAGTTAAAAATATATGTCGAATCAAGGTAGGAAGCAATTCTGCCCTAACTTGTCTGACTATATTGTTTTCCCGGGGTTTGTACTAGTTTAAGCTCAATAAGTTATGATAAGCATATGAGATTTTAATTTTCATATATGATCATTTTTGTTATTCCCGATAGTTGATTCATTGACTATTGATTTTGATATCCTTCTTTGTGCTTCATCGATTCAAGATGATTTGTTGCTTGTTTGGAGCATTGATATCCTTCGTTGTGTTTCGTCAATCTATGATGATTTGTAGCTTGTTCAGAGCATTGGCATCCAGCACCGGAGATAACTAAAACCAAAGAGCGAGCGGGAGCCAAGCTATGTGGGCACACCCATTAGGTATATTCACATCTATCTAGAGAGGTTTTGGTTGTACTCATGCGGTGATGTGGATATATTCGAATTCTTTAATGTTATTTATGGGAGTCTAGCTTGGAAGTTTCGGAGAGTGATGTGTGCACTCTTAAGTATATTTTATTTAGAGGTACATTTTCGGTGTAGGAGGAGCACCCTCCTAGTCATGTTGGATAAGCTCATTCTCCTAGTTTTGATTCGAACCTTCGAGTTAATCATTTCATAATTGCATCAAGAAGTGCCTTGTGCTCTTCTTTATGTTTAATTATTTGTATCTATTCTTTAAGTTTGGATTTTGATCTTGTTTGTGCCCATTCTTTCAAGTTTGGATTTTGTTCTGATTTGTTTTTTTATTTTTTCATGCATGGAAGTTGTTTTTGTGAGGTGAAACTTATTCTGTGTTTGGCGGTGTGGTCTCACAAATTTTTTTATATTCCTTATGTTTCTTGAGTTTTCTCATGCTGATTGATCCGGGTGTTATTTATTATAATGCTTGGGTCAGATCCGAGTATTTTTCCAGGATCGTCGTTGGTGGGACATGGAGCTCATGAAGAGGAGTTAGATGTTCACCCGTCGTATTATTTTTATTTTCTACCGTATTATTATGTATACCCATCGACAATTGCAAGGATGGGGAGTTATAACAGTCCAAGCTGATGAGGTTTGTTTTTAACTCTGATATACCATGTATCTTAGAGTGATGGCTTTTACTGTCTTTGTTATATTATATGTTATCGTTCCACTATGAGATTTTGTTTCCTCTGTTTTTTTATTTTTACTTTACCCTAGCAATCTACCTTTCGAACACTTGGATGTTGGTCACGTGAATACTGTGGATGTATTAGTGCCGACTTTCGAGGGTGGAAAAGGCGGGTCGTTCTAATATTAACTTTGATTATGAAGAGTTATATATGAAAATCATCCAAAAAATCGCTACGAATGGAATGGTGCAAGTTTCGTAACCAAATTTGGACGTATTGAAAATTTTCTTTTTAGTCCTTATTTTACTTTAATTTAGTTGTCTTATTAAATTTCTATTAAATTTTTGGGGTGTTACATTCTTTCCCTAAAAGGATTTCGTCCTCGAATTCTCTAAGGATGGAAAAATGTAACTCATACATACAGCAACCAATAGCTACAACCATCTACTCATCCATCGTCTACGAGCAATCATTGTCCTTAGAAACTTTCTAATGCAATATGTACATATATATGCAATGTGAAATGCACGTGGACCTATTCTAATGCAAAAGAGTAGGCGGTCTACTGATTCAGTCGACCTCCTGTTATGCAAATGCTTATGCCATGTATCCAAATATATGCAACATCCTAAGTAAATATTTACTAGCAATTCTATATGTATGCATAACCATACAACTCATGTGCAACATCCATATGCATAACATCCATTAGCACAACAAAAATCAAGAGATAACATGCTATTAAGTGGGAATGTGTGTATAACTAGAGGATGCACTACCCGTAAACTTGCAAAAGAGAACAATCCAAACAACACACCCAAATATATCAATTAGCTTCCATTATCCATAACATGTCCTACTGACACGTTTGCAACCATTCCTACCATACAACAGTCTCTACCTAAAGGGTATACCACCTAATACCTACAAGAAGTCTATACTTATAAGAATCAAATTATAAATGTACCAGCAAAGGGTTGTGGGTAGGTATCACGGATCTTCTCCTCGGGCTCCCATGTACTCTCCGCTGGATCGTCCCCTAAGGCCCCCATTGGACTTTAACAAGTCTGATCTTCTTGTTGTGGAGTTACTTTGTGCCATGCTCTAATATACTAGCAGGTGCAGGGCGAACAAGTGACTCTCGCTCAACCTCCACCTCCTCTAGCTGAATCGGCTCAACCATGGAAGTTGTATTGTGCAAGCACTTTCGCAAGTGTGACATATGGAAAACATCATGTACCCCCACCAACTTTTCTGGAAGCTCCGCTGTATATGCCAACTTCCCAACTCTAGCAACTATAGGGAAAGGCCCTACAAATCTCGGTGCTAGCTTCCACGAACTACCAAATCTCATCACATGCCTAAGGGGTGAAACCTTCACGAATACCATGTCGCCCACTGTGAACTCTAAATCCGTACATCTCCTGTCAACATAGGATTTCTGTCTATCCTAAGCAGTCTTCATTCTCCTACGGATCAAATCCACCTCCGATGTCTCCCTCACCATGTCCAGCCCAAGAATAATCCTATCTGTGGTATCCTATCCACACGACGATGACCTACAGTGTCTACTATACAACACCTCAAATAGTGCCATTCCAATGCTTGCTTCATAACTGTTGTCGTAGGTAAACTCCACCAACGGCAAATGATCCTTCCAAAAACCTCTAAAGTCTATAATTCACATCCATAGTAAGTCCTCCAAAACTCGATTCACTCTCTCTGTCTATCTGTCGGTCTGCGGATGATATGCAGTACTCAAGCTCAACTCAGTCCCCAAAGCCTCCTATAGACTCCTCCAGAAATCATTAGTGAAAAGCGGATCTCGGTCGCTAACTATGCTAATAGGAACTCCATGTAACCTAACAACCTCTCTTACGTATAGAGCCGCCAACGACGCAGCCGTCCTAGTACTCCTCACTGGTATGAAATGAACGCACTTGATCAATCGATCGACTATGACCCAAATGCTCTCATTCCCTCTCCTACTCCTAGGTAGAACATCTACAAAATCCATAGAAATACTCTTCCACTTCTACTGCGGAATATCCAGTGGCACAACAAACCTCCCAGCTTCTTTTTCTCTACATTTACCCTCTGGCAAGTCGTACATCTAGCTACATACTTTGCCACTTGCTTCTTCATACCGGGCCAATAGAAGAATCTTATCATATCGCGATACTTATTGCCTCCATCGAGATTGAATGGTCATCTTAGAACGGTGAGACTCTGCTATCAAATCCATATTGAGAGGAACATAAAGCCTATCATCTCTCTGTAAACAACCTCTTGAGTCAATGTCATAACACCTCAATTGTCTCGATGACTCTCCTCACTAATCCTCTCAATAATGTCTTCTAGCTCCTTGTCCTCCTTCTTCCTAGATCCAATATGCTCCATTAATGTAGGTTGAACATCTAAAGTTGCTAGTAATCTTGGGATAATATCTGATGATGGTTAGAAATCAAAGGTAATAGTATACTCCAAATGTCTCCACTCCAAGAACAAGGGACTCAACACTGCACGTTGTCTACTCAAAGCATCAACCACTACATTACCCTTTCCCGGGGTATAAGATATATCAAAGTCATTCGATACCAAGAACTTCATCCACCTTTACTATCTCAAATTCAAGTCCTTTTGGAAGAACAAGTACTTCAAGGACTTATGATATGTAAATAGTTCAAACTAATCACCTAAAAGATAATGCATCCATGACTTGAGCGCAAAGACAATGGCTGCCAACTCAAGATCATGTGTAGGGTAGTTCTTCTCATGGTTCTTTAGCTGCCCACTCGTATAAATTACCAGCCTTCTTTCTTGCATCAAAACCGTGCCTAAATCATACTACAAGCATCGACATAAAATGTAAATGGCTTCATCCCATTTGGTAGTACCGACATTAGCGCACTAGTCAATGCCTCCTTCAATCTAATAAAAGCATCTTCACACTTCACATCCCATAAGAAAACTAGATTCTTCTTGGTAAGATGGGTCAACGGGGTAGAGATTTTTGCGAAATCCTTAATAAACTTCCGATAGTAGCCCGCCAAACCAAGGAAACTCCTCATTTCCGTGGCATTCTTCGGAACATGCCAATCCCGAACTGCTGCCACCTAACTAGGATCAACTGCTAAGCCACTTTCCAAGATGTTGTGTCCCAAAAAGCATACCTCCTCTCTTCAAAAGTGGCACTTCAAAAACTTCGCCTTCAACTTATGCGTACGGAGTGTACTGTGCACTTCTCCTAAATGCAACACATGCTCCTCCTTGCTCCTCGAGTATACTAGAATATCAACCATAAATACCACGACGAATTTATTAAGCAACCCCTTAAATATTCGGCTCATCAAATCAACAAAGTAGGCTAGTGCATTGGTCAGTCCGAAGAGCACAACTAACCACTCATATAATCCATCGGGTGTACGGAACACTGTCTTCTGAATGTTGTCCTTGGCTACATGCAAGTGATGGAATTCGGTAGCCAAGTCAAGCTGCGAGAATACTCTTGCTCCAACAACTGATCAAAGAGATCATCTATGCGGGAAAATGGATAATTGACGTAGATTCTAATAAAACCATCCGCCTTAGTGGCAAAGACGACCGGTGCTCCCTACTTGAAAATACTCCTCCTGATAAAACCCTTCTCCAACAACCCATTAATCTGCTTATGCAACTCGTGTCTTTCCTTTGGAGCCATATGCCTTAGTGGTAAGGCAACTGGTCTAGCATTCTCTACAAGATAAATCCTAAACTCGATCTCTCTCTGGGGCAGGATACCGATAACCTTAGCAAAAACATCTAGGAAATCTCTAACTACAGGCACTGTATTAAGCTCGTCGTGTGATAGGTCCAATGAATATATGTAACTCAACATAACAGATCCACGGGGACCACAATAAACCTCTAAGCTACACCCACTACACGTGCTCAACTTGACAACCTTCCTGTCACAGTCTAAAATAGCCTCATAAATGGTCATCCATTCCATGCCTAATATCAATCCAAACCCATAAAATTCCAATACAAAGGCATCACAATCAAATTCGACCCCTAAGATAAACAATTTCAAACCCTACATACCATAGACAAATAGGTCGATCCTCTTACGGGGTTTGACACAACTACAAAGTCCATAAGTATACTAGTGTGTAAGTGTAAGTCATCAACAAGTCTACTAGAAATGAAAGAATGTGAAGCCTTGATATTAAATAAAGTGCGAATGGATAAATCAGAAAGAGTCAACACACCTTCGATCACCACTTTTTTACCCTTATGTGCCACTGGACGTGCACTCTAATTAGGGACTGGCTCTAGTGCATAAGCCGGAACCACCTAAATAGAAGCCTGAGTAGAAGCTTTTAGTGGCGCTTTAAAAGCCTGCTTCAAATGCCCATACCGATCTCGGTTATAACACTTCATCTTTAAGCAATCCACCCTGCACTCCTTAGCAAAGTGCCTCATCCTGCCACACTTATGACACTTCATATCCTTCTTCTGAATTTTCCCTTTTAGCCCGAATCCTCCCTTTTTCTTATTCTTCTGCCGCCCTTTCCCCCCAACCTTTTGAGCCTCCTCTTTAACTTCCTTCTTGGAGATGGTAGTGAGTAAAGCCATCTCCATTAACTCCTCATAGGTAGCACCCATCGAAATGAAACTCACAGCTAAATCTTGGAGAGGTTGGTTCAATCCCTTAGCAAATTTAAGAGCCTTTTTATGTGGTGTACTAATCAATTCCATACCGAACCTAGCTACCCATTAAACTGATTTACATACTCCTTGACGATCATGTCCTTCTACTTAAGATGGATAAACTTCTCCAGCTGAACACCTTCCTCTGCCCTAGAAAGGAACTTCACCTTAAACTCCTACGGAACTCATCTCAAGAAATATCACCTCCATTAGTTTTAGACTAAACAACCTCCCACAAGCTCAATGCCTCACCTTGTAGCTGCCATGTAGCTAACTACCTCCTCACAACATCAGTCAATCCCATCAAACCAAAGATCCTATCACAAGCGTTGATCCATGTCCTCGAATTCACATAAAACTCTGTACCTATATATGGCTTGCCTCCAAGTCTAGTAAAATCCTTGTACGGCTTAACAAAGTCTACAACAATAGGTGGGCAGGCAGGAGCCGCACCTATCCCTCCCTCCACGGGCTCTCTAGTGGGATTGAGCTCAGCATGTCCCCTAACCTGAAGATATCGATGGAACCGTATAGGGATGTTCACGCCCAGGATCTTGGCTGCATCGCTGGAGCCTAAACCAGCGGGATCACTTATCTTTTTTCTATGAATTTTAAGAAATTTATCAGCAACTTTTCATAGATAGTTTAGGAACAAATAAGAGAGATAACATAGACATAAGTCAAAGGTAGCAAAGGCACGAAAGGGAGAGATTATGGTATGTTATAAAATCTTTGGAAAAACTCTTTAAAAAAATCTTTACTTTAATATATATCTATTTTAAAAAGTCCATTTTGAAATACTTTGGAAAGTATTTTTGGAAAATCTTTTGAAAACCCTTTTTTTCAAAAAAAATTCAAATACATTCTATCAATACGGTCCTAATCCCTAAGGAACTTTGAACCTTTACTCTGATACCATTTGAAACAACCCACACCTCCCGACACACCGACTCAAAACTTAGTGTGGCTTTCGGCCTTGCATCATGCTTGAGAAATGCGGATCGTCGGGTTTTAACCTTTAACATTCCAGCGACCAATACAAACAGATATAATCTAAGATATACTACACTTTCAGAACTCATGGCGGAAGGAATAAAACATATATAACATAGAAAAATGTCAATCTCAGAAAATATCCAAACCACAATCTCAAAAAAATCAGTACGTGGTCCAATAAAGAGTACATAGAAATATTTCTCTCAAAGTCTGATAAAGGAAATAAAATGTACCAATATGATAGAGTAATACATGGAGAGTAAATATGGTAAAAATAGTCTCCAATGATAAGCACGACTCTCCAAGTATCAAGAATAGGTCAAGCACCTTCTGCCCTATCAACATATAGTGAGGGGAAAATGAAAAAAGAATGGGTCAGACATAAAGTCTGGTGAATGAGTATAAGTTTAATATGTGATGATCACATGCAGTTTAACTTCAAAACTATTCTAAATGACATACGGTGTGCTATAAGTGTCTGTGAACTCCTAAAGTCCAATACCTAAGGATTCTTATTTAACACAAAGGGTCGAACTATAAATCGAACCTGACAATAACGATCGGCCGACGCTCCTAGAGCTATCCTATGGGAACATACCACCCGTAGGCGATTGTGGGAACTGCTCTCCCATTAATACTTATATCATCACTACACCTGAAGAGGATGAACGCCGAAATGCAAACTCGTTGTGTGACTCATCATATGCACCCACTGTTCACCTCCTAGTCGTAGTGCAAAATGCCACTTATTGTACTGCATCAGCGTCCACTTGTACCATGTCGCGTCAAAATCGTGCATAACTTCCATTAGTACTGGGCTCCTTCTTTACCTGTTTTGCCACTTATCCTACTGTACTGGGCCTGGTTGTCCATATAGAATCCCTTGTTAGTACCGGGCACACTCATTGGCATCCGCTAGTGTTGTGCGTCCACTGTAGAAAATCTCTGAGCGTTTATTATGCAAAATACATCGCCCTAGTCAACTCTTAACTCTCATTTGGTTATTTAAATGTTACTCAAACTACGATGAACTATTGTCCTTCGATAGGGAACTGACTTCCCTGCTATTACTAGCATGTCTACTTAGCCCAAAATAGGCTCAAACAATCAATTTTCCATTTATATAATTTTTTTTGAAATTATATAAATTTTATTTTCTAGCTTGGCTTTCAGGCCAAGGTTCAATTTGGCAATTTTCTTTAGGAACGGTCGACCGCCATTCCTCTACGATCGGTCGACCACTGGGGCCTAGGGTCTAGCATTCACAAACAAAATTAGGGTTTTTCTGTGTTTTAACTTGTTGATCGTTTGTTATATTTTAATTCAAGTCGTTAGCAGTAATTGGTGAACTCTAATTACTAGATGAACAATCAAATTATCAATTTGCAATTCAATTTAGCTTTTGTTGGTTTAGGGTTTGCAAATTCAAGTGGAAACGAGGTATATATCATCAATATTCAATTAACGGTTTACTGACAATTTCAAGTTAGGGTTTTTGGTATTCAATTTGGGTTTTATATAATTCAATTTATATTTCTAACACCCTAAATCAATTAAACTGGTACGACTCTAACTGTAATAATTACCTTACAAAAATCGTTCCCACTTACCTCTAGCCTAAGCTCTTTTTATTGCTCTTGCTTGAGAATCGCCCCTCTATTTGCTATATCTGCTTGCTCTGTCTTGATTCCAACGCTTGTGTTTTTCTAGGTTGATTTAGTTTGATTTTTATGAAATTTTTAGAGTAGAGGAAGAGAGAAAATTTTGGCAGAGTTTTGTTACTGTGTTCTGTTAAGTGAGTTTTTGGGTTAGATTAGGTTATTATTTATATGGTTTGCAAACTAATATGGACTGTTAGGTCTAAGTTGTGGAATCTTTTCAGTCATCACATTCGTACATCAGATTTTTTCATTGCCAAGTTATCATCTAGACCATTCGAACACGTCGTTGCAAAACTCCAAAACGCTCGATTTTATAGGCGAAGAGTCGACTACTAATAACCCTAGGTCGACTACTATCGGTCAACCTTCGACCCTTCTGGGTCGACCATTGCCTTTGAAATTTTATGATATTTTTATTTTCAATTTCTTATTCTTCTAACGCCCATAACTTCTCAAAATTAACTACGATTACGAAGTTTTATATATGAAAATCGTCCAAAAATTGCTAGAAATGCAATGGTGCAAGTCTCGTAGCCAAATTTCGAACGTCTATGAAAATTTTCTTTTTAGTCTGCATTTTATTTAAATTTAATTCTCTTATTAAATTTCCGATAAATTTTTAAGGTGTTACAGTGTATGTGTGTGTGTATGTATATGTGTGTGTATACACACACATGTGCATATATGCACATAGGTTTTTTAAGCGTATCAAATCACTATTCCAGTTCAGAATTCGGCACCAATGTCTCAATTTTAGCTCGGTAGCACCACCATTGTCTCTCTACATCATTTAGTGCAGTCCGAGCCCACTATTGGTTTCGGGCACCACCCTGTGCTACTACCCAGACTTTTGCAATTCAACATAGGCTTCCTACAACTACTAGCCAATGCCGCACTTCTACTCTAAAGCAACTCATAAGCGTCTACATGCATTGTGCAGGCTCTTCAGCATAGGCTATAGCATGGACTGTACATTCAGCTCTAAGATAGCTTCATCTCAGCATGCATGTTCAGGAACTCATGTATCTTAGTTCTTGCTTTAGACTGGCACATGTACTCTAGATCCATGCACTTCAGACTGGTACACAACTCTTCTCGCTTCATGTTGTATTTATATTTCCTTATTGTTTTCATTACCTACATGAAATATACTTAAACTTTATTTAGGTAGTGACATTGGTTTAGATGGGTAATAGTCTACTCCTCCAACTCTATGACAAATCATGAATTATGGACAAAAGTAGTGTTCAATAAAAGAAATGATGCTGATTCTTTATTGAAATGAAAATTTTATTTCATACATACTGAAACAGAGATAGTGCTATTCTTTTTATATGTGCAGTTGTATACAAGTAAATACAATAAACAGACCGTTGGGCTTGAAGTACTCGGCCCATGTGACTTTTGTTTATACCCGCATCCATTATATTACATAATAGTTCTTATATTCCAACTCCCATGTTCAATTAGATCCAGGGTTTCTTTCTTCCTCTCTCATCTTTCCGCCGCCTTCTCCTACTTTGACTCCTGCTTTAATCTTACATTTTTTTGTTGAGAGTGGTTTTGTAAGGATGTCCGCTCTTTGATACAAGGCTGGAATGTGATTAACTTTCAGTCTTCCACTCATAACCTTCTCATGAACAAAGTATAAATCGATTTCGATATGCTTTGTTCATGAGTGTAAAATTGGATTGGCGAAAAGCGAGACTGAGCTAAGATTCTCACCGGATGATTAGGGTATTTGTGAGGTTGATTTTGATTTCGTAAAGCAGCGATTCAACCTAGATTATCTCTGCTTCTGTACTGGCTATGGAGTGACACTCTGCTTCAGTACTGGAGCGAGATACCGTGGCTTTCTTTTTAGAGCTCCAAGAAATTAAGTTACCACCCAAATAAAGACAATATCATGATGTCGACCTTTTATCGTCAGGGTCGGTAGCCCAATCTGCATCTGAGCAAGCTTGTATGTTTAATTCTTTGGTATTATTGAAGTGAAGTCCATGATTTAATGTCCCTCTCGGGTATCTTAAGATACGTTTTACTGCTTTCTAGTGATCATTGAGAGGTTTATGCATGAATTGACATACTTTATTTACACTAAAACTTAGATCTGGCCTTGTTATTGTAATATATTGCAGAGCACCAACAATACTTCTGTATTGTTTCTCATTTGTGATGGCTTCACCCTTGTTTCTTGAAAGACGTAGGTTGCTGATCATAGGGGTAGGTAATGGTTTGGCCTAATCCACATTTGCATTTTTCAGTATATCAAGTATATATCTCTTTTGACATAAGAATAATTCCGAGTCTGATTTCAGTGTGACTTCTATACCAAGAAAGTAATGTAGATTTCCCAAGTCCTTTATAGAGAATGCTTGATCCAAATGCTTGATTGTTTGGTCCATAGTTTTATTGTCACTTCCAGTAATGATAATATCATCCACATATATCAATATGCATGTAATCTTGCCTTGTTTGCATTGAATATACAAGGAATTGTCTGACTTAGTAGGTACAAAATCTAGCTCTATTAGGGTTGACTTGAGTTTCTCATTCCATACACGAGGAGCTTGCTTCAACCCATAAATAGCTTATGTAGCTTACATACTAGCCTGCTGTTAGATTCATTTTCATATCCTTTTGGTTATTCCACGAATACATCTTCTTTCAAATCCCCATTGAGGAATGCATTGTTTACATCCAACTGTCTAATTTTCCATTTTCTGTATAAAGCAATGGTTAAAATGATCCTTATTGTGGTTGGTTTCACCACTAGAGAAAATGTTTCATTGAATTCAAAACCATACTGTTGACTGAAGCCTTTTTCCATGAGTCTTGCTTTATACTCTGATATGCTTCCATCTGGGTTTCTTTTGATTTTGTAAGTCCACTTACATCCTATAACATTTTTATATTTTGGTATTGATACAAGACTCCATGTTTTATTTTTGATTAGAGCACTATACTCTTCATTCATGGCTTGTTTCCAGTTATCATCTTTAATTGCTTCTTCATAACTTCTTGCTTCTGTTTGATCTAATTGTGTACTGTAGACTTTTGGGCTTGAAGATTCCACTTTTGGATCTAGTAATCATATGATGTCCTGTCCTTGCAAGTGGTGATTCTTGAGCACTGCTGTTATCATCTGTATGTTGAGACTCATATATAGAGGATTCTCTTTGATTTGAGTTGGTAGTATTGTTTTGATTTCTGTTGTTGAAGGTATTGGGGAGCTCATGTGAACCATGACCTAATCCAGCACCGGATACCGTGTGTTGTGGTCCTTGGCTTCTCTGCATGCCTTCATCAGTTTGATTTGTATACCAGTCAGATACCACATATATAGAAGGAATTGACATGTTGCTTTTATTGTACACCTTTTTTGTGGTTTTGATTTTTTTCATCTACAAATGGAAAAATACTTTCATTAAATACCACATGTCTTGATATAAAGATCCTACCATCACTACTCAAACACTTGTATCCCTTTTGGTTATTTCCATACCCTAAAAAAGTACAAGGGGTAGACCTGAGACTTAATTTGTGATTGTTGTAGGGTCTTAGACATGGGAAACACAAGCACTCAAATGTCTTAAGACTTTGATAGTCTGGTTTAGCCCCAAATAACACCTCAATTGGGTTCATGTGTTTGAGTACTTTGGTAGGAAAGTTTGTTAACTAGATACACAGCAGTGTTGAAAGCTTCTGGCCAAAATTTCATAGGTATAGAAGCTTGTGCTAGTAGAGTTAGCCCTATCTCTACTATGTGCCTATGTTTTCTTTCTACCAACCCATTTTGCTCTGTAGTATATGGACAGATAGTTCTGTGAATAATTCCTCTTGTTAGAAAATATTCTTTTAATGATTTGTATTCTCCACCTCCATTAGTTTGCATTATCTTAAGTTTACTATATACCTGCTTCTCAGCTTGTGTTATGAACTGTATTACAGCCTTACATACATCTGATTTTGATTTCAGAAATAAATCCAGGTATATCTGGAATAAGCATCAACAAAGGATATGTAGTACATGAATCCATAGTCGGAACTGACTGATGCTGGCCCCCATAGACCTGTGGCCACTAATTCTAGTGGTTTGCTAATAATAGTGGTTGAATCTGTAAATGATAACTTATGGCTTTTTCCTAATGGATAGTAAGTACACACATATGGTAAAGATGCATCAAATGAAATGTTATTATTCAAGTACTAGTTTTACAACATTTACACTAGGATGGCCTAGTTTACAGTGCCATAAATCAAATATTTCTTTGCCACTCTTAACATATGGTTCAGAACTGTTACACCATATTTTTCTAACTATGCTCTTTCTTGTGTTTCCAAAGTTGAATTTGTATAATTCCTAGTCCAGTTTACCATGTAGTAATATTTCTTGATTTAGTAAGTCCTTCACTACACAGAATTTTGGGTGAAACTCTAAATACACATTGTTGTCATTAGCAAATTGAGACGCACTCATTAAGTTCTTCTTAATTTGAAGAACTCTTAATAAATTATTGAGATAAAGGTGTCTTTTACCTTGAATGCTGCTAGTTCCAACATGTGTGATGTTTATAGCTTCACCGTTTCCCATATGTATAGAATGCATACCTGTATATTCTTTGTTGCCAAGTTTAAGATTCTGAAGATTATTTGTGAGATGATTGGTGGCACCTGAATCTGGATACCAGTCTTCAGTTGCAATGTCTTCTGCTTTGGTAAGGCTTTCTGCATTTATTTGCTGCATTCTTGAAGTTTCACCCTGATTATTCTGTCTTTGGTCCATATGAGCAATATTTGCACTAGAACTGTAGTTTCTTTGATTCCTTTGATTTTGTTGACTTGGGTAGTATTCAGTATTTAGTCTAAAGTAGCATTGCCTTGCTGTGTGTCTAGGTTTTTCACATATTTGACACTTTGTTCTATTGGTATTCCATCTGTTGTTCCTGCCTCTTCCTCTTTGAACAGTACCACCCCTCTGTTTTAATGATTCTTGCCGGTTATTTTGATTATCTTGTCTCCTTCCTTGGTTCTTGTTTTTAAAACTTGAAACATAGTTAATTGATAGTTCTGTGTTGCTTTCTTTTCTCTGTTCCACTCTGCCTTCATGTGATAGTAAAGTTGAGTGAACATGCTGCATACTGGGTAGACTTTGTTGTGAGGAGATAATGGCCACAACTGATTCATATTCTATATCAACACCATTCAATATAGTAAGAATCTGTTCTGTTTTTGATACTGTATGGCCAACAGTGTCAAGAAGATCGCAATAAGGTCAGATACTCTCTCATTGACATGTTTTCTTTCTTTAAATTTTGTAAATGTCGCTTATAGTGCATAATTCTTACTGCAGACTATGTGTTGAATATCTGTTGAATTGCACTCCAGATTTCATAGGATGTTTTGCGTCCAACTATCTATGATAGGAGTCCAGAACTAATGGATGACAGTAACCATGCTGCAAGCAAACTGTCCCGCCTTTGATGATTAACATGTTCATTGTTGATAACTCGTTCTCCTTTGCTATTGGTGATCATTCTTGTAGGGAAATGGCGGTTCCATATAGGAATTCTTCTAACCCATATCCTTTTATACTAGTTTCCACTTGATATTTCCATAATACAAAGTTGTTTTCATCTAATGGTGTAGTAACTAAATGATTCTTTGGCTTGATGATGATGCAGACATTATTTTCTAAAACAGATGGTTCTTGATCTTGAGTCCACTTGATGCAGTTGATGAGACATCGTCATCTCTAGCCATGTTGAAGCAATAGAGTGTAATGTTATGGATTCTGACAGAATTCTTTCAATGTGCAGCCAAAACTTATGATCTGGATGTAAGTTTCTTGGCAAGGCACTTTGCAGAGAGTTTTGATGATAATCAAGAAAGATAACTATAAGTTGTACACTCCCAAATGATGAGAACATAGATTCCTAAGAGCAACCGAAGGGCTGAGTGATGAAGCAACTCTGACAACCCTTTTTGGATGGCTCGATGATGATAGACGGCAGTTCTCTCATGGGTGCCGATTGATGATCAACAAAATGATCATATGGAGTATAATCAGTGGAAGATTATTGTCGTTTGACAGTTTTTTGGCTCTGATACCATAAAAGAAATGATGTTGATTCTTTATTAAAATGAAAATTGTATTTCATACATACTGAAACAGAGATAGTTCTATTCTTTTTATATATGCAGTTGTACACAAGTAAAAACAATAAACAGACTGTTGGGCTTGAAGTACTCGACTCATGTGACTTTTGTTTATACTCGCATCTATTATATTACATAATACTTCTTATATTCTAACTTTCAAAATATTACATATACAGCTACCAACAACGATAACTAGCCACCAACAACGATAACTTATACACTATATTATTATGAATTGTTTGAAAAAGGTGTTATAGATATAAATCGTGTAATGTGTATATGATATTTTATTTCAAAATTTACAATAAGTAGACATAAACATAAACAACTGACAAATGCATATAGAACATACAATATTTTGATAAGGTTGTCAATATATAGGATTAATATGAGATCCAAACGATGATGAATTGGTGATCAAAAAATTTATTGCATTTTGTGGTCTATGTTGGGATTTCCACCTAGAGGTGTTGATTTATTACCTACCATCTTCTACGGGTAACATTCTTCATTAGACTTTTACCTTCAAGTATTCGATTTAATACTACATATTTTATGATTGTATAACTACATCAAAAAATATATTGACCTTGCTACAGTGGATGTACCTCGAATGAATGTTAATATTGCATGACAGCTATACAGTTATGGAGTATTTGAACAATATGGCCATGTTCGTGAAGATGGAAGCTTTGGATTTTCCTAGAATTTGATGTATAAAGATTATATTTAGGTAATAATTTTAATTCATTATTGAACGTTTATCGATTTAATTTTAGTTTTTGCTGTTAGAAATTTGGACATCAATTTTACTTTATAGTTAAAGTTTTCATGTTTGATTCTAGCATGGATAAGTATAATTGACATTTAACTTGATTGTCTATGGAAAAAATTCTTAAGGTAATATTATTAGAGCGCAAGAGTAAATAGTTTGGTATTGTAGTATTTATGATAATGATAGATTTGATCCATAAAAGTCCAAGTGAACATATATTGATTATTTGACATTTGTCTCACAGAAATTTTAGACCGCAAACTATTAAACTACATACTACAATTCTCTAGCTAAGTCAAAAACTAATCAAAGAAGTAAACCAAACACCTTATGTTGCTACTGCTTTGCAATATGGCGCGTATGACTAATTTTTACTTAATACGTTTACTATGACATGCTTATGCAAGCATATATGGGTGACATGCATATGGAAGCACATATAAGTGTCATGGTAAAATTTTAATCAATAAATATATATGGATTCAAGGTATAGATTACAATGTAGCGGTCTAGCAGACCAAAATATAATGTATGATGAACAAATTAGAACTAACATTACAAAAAGTGAGATGCGGTCATTCTAATGCTTATCAATTGATCATTGGACATCAGTAATCCACTCATCATTTGTTTGCATTAACTACATAACCATTTCCTTTTGTAAATATCTTACGTGCCCCATAGTAAAAATCTAAAAATATTGATATATAACTGTATTCATCATTCCAATCAATCTTTCACTTCCTGTTACTCTTAATTCAAGACTTAAGTTCATCTTCGAATCATAATAAAAACATAAACAATGGCATTATGATTTCTTACTCTGTATATAATTGAGAATAATCCAATTTGAAGCTTTTGAATTTACCAAATTTCCCATATTGTTATTTTTTGTTATTAAGGAGACCTTAGGACCTTTTAGTCATTTCATTTCTCCACATTTTCATCTACCACATTAATCCTCTCACCTCTGTTCCATTCCTCTTGCTCCCGTCGACTGAAATATTTCTTACAAAATCTAGGGTTTCAGCCCAATCTAAATTCACATCTGGAAATTAACACCTTCAATCCTATGATTGCCATCACAGAATCTATCTTCCACTGATTTCGTGCATCAAAATTTATCAATCCCTTTCACAAAACATAATTAGATATGTTGTTGCATTTCTTGAAGAAATATTTGCATTCCTTAAACCAAAGGATTTCGTTCCCATATTAATTCCAAATTTTCACCAAGTTTGAATGAGTCTGTGCGTTCCTATTTTGTTAAGAATATCTATTTCTTTTGCTGTTTGCTGTTTCCTGTAACTTTGAAAAATAAATTTGATCTGTTCAAATTTTATCCTACTCTTTAGGATCACAATTTGGTTCTATTCTGTTTAACAGTTTTGCATTCTTTACTAGCTTTTTTGTTTGCTTTACCTGTTGTCGAGTCTGCATCAATTTTTTCTTCTGCGATACATCTTACTTATGTATTAAGAAAAAAAAGCTTTGACAAAATCTTTGAAATATTCGCATAAACATTTCATTATTTTACACATTTGCAGCAATAGTTTTTTTTTGGGCTGTGGTCATTAAATTTTGTGCTAGGTAATCAATTGCAATGTGTTTCATTTTGATCATTTAGTAGATTCATTTCTTTTCGTTTACATGTGCAGTTCGTGATTCCCAACCTATTTTCTCCTCATACATATGTGTCTTTTTTTATAAACCGATATATATATATATTTATCCATGCAACACTTTATATGTTTTGAGCCGAATGAGACCAATCAATGAATGCATTTATCAAACAGAAATTGAATTATGATGTGCGTGTGTGTATGAGGGAGGGAGCGAGTGCGTACATGCGAGCGAGAATGCATGGGTGGCCAAGAGTGCGTGTGTACCCATGTGCATGTAATGAGAGAGTAGTCTCTTTAACAAAATAGTTTACTTCAAAAACGACAATTGTTGAGCAATATATACCTTATATTCATTATTATTAACTGCTTAATGAATAATTAGCAAATTGTATTAACTAACTTTCCTGGAAATTTTCATTTGTCATAAATTTAAAATTGGAAACTCTACTTAATAAACATTATTACTGTTTATTGACTGCTACAGTTGTAGCAAATAAAATCAGTAATTCCTCACACTCATATCATGGGAAGGATATCATTCCCAACTTTGGTCGGAAAATGAATATGATAGTGCAAGAGAAGAAGCAACAGTTTTGTTCGTAACATCTAAAATGATGATAAAGTTCAAATCATTAGTGATTTCGATGTATGTATGCAAACTTTTGGTTATTTTTGGCAGTTCTTCATTTTTCCACTACACACCAATGAGTTAAATTATTGCCTTCAAATTAAAAATGCTTCAAATCATATGTAGACAAAAGCATTGCACTATGTCAGTGATAAGTTAACAACCAGTTATCCTGGTAATGAGAAGCCTGCGGCGAGGTGGAAGTTTGCTTTGAAAGGGTTGAAAACAGTGTCATATGGTGGAGTTTCTAACATGTTAAGGTTGTACCGAGTTTTGTATAGTTAGATTTGTGATGTTGATTTGCTATAGAGATATTTTTGAAAGCATTTTCCCGTTATTGAGTTATTTTGTTTTGGGAAAAATATTATCATATATTGTAATATCCTTCATTATAGAAGATGAGTTGGAGAATAAGATGATACTAAAAAGTAATAACCCATGATGTTGATACAAATATTAATTCATAGCTCGTGATGGTGATACAAATATTAATTCATAGCTGAGAGATGATATAATTTTATTTTCTTTGACATGGCATTGCTTTCCACATTGTGTAACTTTTGTATAAAGTTTTATAGTATAATATGTCAATGTGAGGTACTGAACGGTTCGATTGTTTATCGGTCAAACTATAGTTAAGTGGTAATGTAGAAGTATGAAGGATACAGTTATAATAGGATGAAGGACATATTAATCATATGCTTGTCGTTACTACAAAATAAAGAGATAAATAGATCAAAAGTGATATATACTGCCTAAAATCACATCATAATTATGTTAGGTGAAATGACATTGTCATAATTATGTATAAAAGCTACTGCAATGCAATCAAAATAATGTTTTACATCGCAGTGTCTATGAAGATGAAGAGAAATGAACGCATCAGCAAGTACAGTGAACAACAACACACCCAAGCCCTTTAGTTGCCTATCTTCTATATAAATGTCACTACTTCTTCTTCCGCTTTTTATAAACTGTACATGATTGTACATGCTATTTTGCACTGAACAAAAATTAACATACATTTTTCTTTGCACACGTCCAACGTGCTATATGTACTGGTGTATGTAATAAGCACACTTTCACAGTTTTACTCTTGGATACCTATGTTCGTGGAAATTAGTTCAGTCAATGTTTTTCCAATTCGTCAATTCATCTTACACAACACTTATCTAATATTTTATTTAATGACTTCTTGAGGTATAAAAAACTTAACACAAAGTATTTCAAATTTCATAGCTATAAATGAATACTGCACATAAATTGTAATTATACATGATTAAATATAAAAACAAACTTGAATATGTTATAGGAAAAATGTTTTGCATAATGTCATAATCATCTGATGAAACAGTTATATACAACGCATAATATGATGCTACGATGTACCAAAGCAACCACCAAAATGCGATTATTATTTTTAATATATCCGCTTACATGTTGGTAAAAGAAGGAACCTTAAGGCAAAGGCATTTATGTGGTCTTGGTTGAGAACAGTGAAAGATGCAAGATAATGAAGAAGATGAAAAGATTTCACCCAATAGTACTTCACAAATACCAAATTTGGTTCCAAGAATTGAAAAGGTAATCATTACCAATGGTAGAAGATCCATTAGTTCTTGATTGGAAATTAGTTGACGGTCCAAATTGTATTAACAATTGAAAACTCTTTATCCCTCTTATTCTAGCATTTCAAGCGAACATTTTTCATATTAATATTGTCTTTTTATATTGCTAATAATCAAGCATATAGATTTTCCCTCATTTTTTGGGGTACTTTATTGTTGTGTAAAACATATATGGACTATTTACAAATGATGCTTATAATGTATAGGGAATTCAAGTCCCTTGATTGACTCGATTAGTTTTTGTTTCTTTGCTACATAAAACTCAAGTGATGCTAATTTCTTATGGTCATGGAAGACTTCTTCAAAGCTCTCTAAAGAAAAGAAAACAAATCTAATAATGTCATTCGCAATCAAATAAACATTTATTTCTTGGTTATCCCAATAAGAATTACCAACAATATGAATTCTTTGATCATGATCCAATGCATTGTCTTACAAAAAAGTACTTTTTTGGTATAAACATGTTAAGGTACTTTAATATGTTTATGTTGCAGATCAATTATTTCATATATCCTACCGCAATTTCTACAACTTATTTTACATTTTTTAAAACTACGTTTTCTTTTAGTTCGTTGAATTATATAGATTTATATTTTCTTTACAGGTGAATGGAGGGCATGATAACAACATTTAAGTACCTTTGCATTTTCAATTTCGAGAAAAGGTTACACCCACAACTTGAATACGCTAAACAATTTTTTAATATTATTTTACATTTGATGGTGTGATAATTAATCTACCGTATTGACATTAGAATACAAAACCATTATACTATTATAAATGTACTAATTGAAAAACATTAGTACAACTACTTGGTTTTTTTAACTAATGTGAATAAAAATGGCAGGTGTACTTTAGAAGTTTGCATATATTATACAAGAACAATCTCTGTAGAATTTTTGATGCATTAAGCACGAAATAGAAAGTAATGGGCTATCCAGTTAAGTCATGTTATATCGTAACTTCAAACCAATAACCTTTAAGCTCCATGTTATCGGTTCACTTTTAATGCTTGCATGCATTTTCATATGCTACATTATGATAGTTTAGTAGTTTTTATTTTACAATGAAGATATACTCAAAACTAACAAATCATATGGCGATATACTTAACACTATATTTATGTTGCAAGTAATACCAAAAGTCATCATTATCAGAGCACGAAGTTGGCATGTAAGGTGATTCATTACCATATTACGACTCATTACTCTGACCAAATTTGTATAAAATTATGATTGAACATAGATTGGTTCAACTTGTATTATTTAATCCCATGCACATTTCAATACTATGAAGTTTAACTGTATAAGTCATTCAAATATTACTTCATTTATATATTGTTCAAACTTATGGATCAATAGGAATTTATGCTTTTTGTGCATAGTGTTGGAACCGACCCATATGACAGTGGGTGAAATGGGGTTAATTAAAAAAACATCTCTAAGTAGATCTTAATGCGAATATGTAAACCATTACCTAGCATCAGATCTAGTCTACATTTTAAAATAATATCTTATTTTATTTTGAAATAATTATATTTATATTTGTTATTTGTCTGAATATGGCATAAGTATGTATAAGATAATATAAAAATATGAAAATTAACTATAAAACATGTGTATACTTATATATATACATAAAAATATTAGGATTTATATCAATTGTATATACTTATATTATATACATATATGATAAATTCATATACATATCAATTGAATATATATGCTTAAGTATTCACATATGTTTAAATATACTAAGATATATGCATATGGTTTGTATACACATATTCTTAATATCACATATATAGTTTAAACATATATATACTACATATTTCCATACACACACACACGTGTGTGTGTGTGTACACACATAAAAATTGCGAAATCATAAAATCAGGCATGCACACACAGATACACAAACACACAGATATATATATATATCTATATATATATAATCCAAAATTATTGTATAAATATAAAATTAAATTAAATTTATTAAAACCATTTATTTGACTTAGTAAGGATTGTAATTTGAATCAAAAATTAACATTTAAAATTATATTAATTAAAATCTAGTTTGATTAGGTTATATTTTTATTTTAAATTTCAAAATAAAAGGACTATTTCAAATATTGTAAAATTCTAAATATCAAATGCAAATATCTGATATGATAACTAATTTAAATATATTGATTTTACTTAAACATATTTATATATTATTAGTTTCGACCAAGATTATTTTATAAATAAAAATAAAAATAAATGTATGTGTGTGTGTGTATATATTTTTTTGGCAAGGCATGTATATATATATATATATTATTTGAATACATATATATATTAAATATAATAAAGCAATACATTTATTAATTTTAATCTCAGCCTAATTTTTGTATATTTACATATAACCCGAGAGAAAAAATTTATTATTATTTTTTATATTAAAAAGCCAAACGTATAATATATATATATATATATTAATTTACCCGAAATATATATATATTATTTTAATAATAAATATGTTTATTAACTAATTCATTTTTTGATAAAATGATTTGCACAAAATAAAGTTTATATATGGCCAAAAATTAATAATACATATATATAATTTTATTAAATTACAATTTCAATATATGATAATTACAAAATTAATTCACATAAATTATATTTCATTTCTAAAATTATTTAATATAATATATACATACATGGAAATATCTCACACACACACATTAATGTGAGGGTGTAAACATGCATACAGATTAATAAAATAAGATTTACCTTTAAAGATCTCGCCATTCGTTACACCTTGTTCGATTTATGTCTCCTAGGATCTTCTGTCCACCACTCGAACTTGCAACTGATTGTTTGCTATCACCTTTGGACGTAATGGAGCTATGGGTTTCTACCTAGGAGGAATAGGGGCTAGGGTAGATAAAAATAATAGGGTTTGAGTGAGTATGTGTTAATATTTATAAAGAAAGCTATGGAGAATTATCTTCAACCTTTTACTCAGTCTTCAATACTAATTCAAACCGAATCAAACACCTCATCCCTCCATTTATGGACGCCCATCCTAGGTTGACTTGGTACGGTCAGCATCTTGTAATTATTAATATGTTTGTATTTCTAAAACTAATATATATATATATATATATATATATCATTATCATATGTTGATATGTGCATATATAACATTTATACATACACTCAAATAATTACTAGTGGCACCTAGAAAATTTCTAGGAGCTACCTCAATCACTAAAAGGCACCCCAAACATCAAATACACTAAAAATTGATATTTGTTAAGATATTAATTAATTTACAACACATTATAAACTAATTAAATCGGGTGGTATTTTAAAGACTACACAGATATAGTTGTGTGAGTCATAGATGTGAAATCGGTCGAGGACTAATATTGAACAATTTAAATATTAACATTCACATATCATCTTAGCTCATGGTGTGACAATTTGGATGAATTCCTTACTTGTAGATCTTTTTGATAAAATCAAATTTTAGATCATTTTAACCTATACCATTAAGTGACGATATAATATACACGTTCTCTTTGTCAACACTATATCACTTAAGATATATGAAGTTTGTTATCAGTCAAAACTCCAATACTATCTATACACAACTGTCCAGTTCCTTAACAAATTCCTTGGTTCAAAAATTACATTTACTGTTAACTATTTTACTTGCCCAGAGATTTTTAATTTTAGTTGATTACATTTGACTGTGATACTAACCTCATACAACCGAGGAGACAAATTCTCTATTGAATAGTGTTTCAATTTCTACCAATTGTCGCCATGCCACAATTTGACTATAATCAAAGTGGTATTCACATCGAAGTTCTATAGTATTTTCAAGTCGAGAAAACTGTGTAACATTGTTACATCGAGATTTCCTATTTGACCTAGTTGCCATCAACCATAATAAACTCTTATCGAGTCATTATATAGTTATTCAATAAATATAAGTATGTAACCCCTCGGTACCCCCAATAGTTATGAGTAATACACTGCTCAACATTTGGAGAGCGTTATGTGCTGTGGTCTCAACGGATGTATCGATATCCTTTGTCGAAATATCTTGACCATGAATATTTAAAGCAAAATGCTATTTAATTTATTATTAATTACTCACAGTTGCAACTATTTTCAACTACAATCATATAACATTTCATTTAAAAAAAATCTTATTTATATACTTTAAATTAATTAGTAGTCATTTATATTCCAATATAACACAACATATAAAATAAAAATGAGGAATAACTTTATAAATTAATTAGGTGTATGAGTATATATCAATATACATATATATTAACTATTTACTTAATTATTTATTTAATTAAACATTTTAATTAAATGTTTTAGTAAAATTTAGAAAATTATTCAATTTAATTTCTCGAAACAATTTTGAAAAATTAAAACATTTTTAATTTTATTTTATAACATTTGTAATTTCCTTTTATATTTTAAACTTAACTTTAAATTTAAAATATATTTTCGAATTTTCAAATCTCAAATATGAAATTAGCCCAAAATTCAAATTAAATTATGGCCTTACATTTGGGCCAACTTTTTGGACTTACTCCACCCATTGGGCCAGGCTAGGAGTCAGGGAGAGTAGAATACTGATTATTCAACCTTAAGCCTAGACAATCCTATTCTGGACACCCATTAGATAGAATAATTTGTTGGTTAACACTAAATGCCAACTAATATATTTACATAAACTAATTGGGCTTTAATACCATTGTTGGAACTGACCCATTTGACAGCGGGTGAAATAGAGAAAATGTAAAAAAACACTAAGTGGATCTTAATGGACCTATGTAAACTATTAGTTAGCAGTAGTACTGTCTACAATTTAAAATAATATCTTATTTTATTTTAAAATGTTTATGTTTATATTTGTTATATGTTTGAATGTGACACAGGTATGTATAGGATAATATAACTGTATGAATAATAACTATAAAACATGTGTATAATTACGCACGCGCACACACACATATAGACACTAGGATTTATATCCATTGTATATACATATAAATTATGCCTACATATATATGGATAAATTCATATATGTATCAAGGGAATTTAAATATGCTTAAGTATATACATATGTTTAAATATACTAAGATATGTGCATATGGTTTGTATACACATATTCTTAATACCTCATATATATAGTTTAAACATCATATGTATATAATACATATTTCCATTTGTATATACTACACATACAAAAAATTTGTGGTGATGCCCCAGGCTTTCTTGATCAAGACCCACTTGATGCAACACTTAATGAAAAATACTATGTAGCTCTAAAGCAATTAAAGAATGCTCTGCAACAGCATACCACTGAAATCAAACAAAAAGAAAAAGAAAAATGGCTAATTCAAGGAAGTGAACGCACAAAGTTATTCTACACAAAAATGTCATACAGGAAAAACCACAACAGTCGACTAAACACACTAGTAGAGAACAGGCCCGACCCCAGGGCAAGGCAGCCAAGGCGGCCGCCTGGGGCAACAGATCGGAGGGGGGCAAGAAACTTCTAAATTTTTTTTTAACTGATTTGTTTATTCTATACAAAGGGCAACCATTTTCAAGAAATACTTTAGTGTGCTAGTATGATTTCCCACTTCCTCATCAGGGTGCACTGTTCGAGTATGCTTGGTGGGGTTATTTTTCTATCTGCCTTTTCACTTTTCTTCCACCTCATATTTGCCTTGGGAAACCAAAGTTAACGGGCCGGGCCTGGTATAGAATGGAGAACTAGTTAGTGACTTGGAGCAGTTTGAATAGGAAGCCATATCATATTTTAAAAATCAATATAATGGTGACAATGATATGCCTTACCACATGTTAACTGCAGGGCTTTGGTTAATGAGGAGGGAGCTAACATGTTGCAGGCTGCCATATCCGAGTAGGAGATTAAAAATGTGATCTTCTCGGCCCATGTTAACTCTAGTCCAGGCCCAAATGGGTGGAACTCCAAATTCTTCAGGTTGTACTGGGAGGACCTAAAAAACATGATATTAGATGTTGTATAAGAATCATTTACAAAAGGGAATATCTTTTTTTTTTGGCAAAGCCAGCGGGGTTGAAAAGGGCCCCTACCATTTATTGATATACCAAGATTAAAGACTACAGGGAAAACAAACCCACAGATGCAGGTAAGGATGAACCGAGGAACAAGAGAACTAGGAAACAGGCATATCAACAAAAAGAAAGAAGAAAAAACACACAACACAAACACGAACACCGACAGAGATATTAAAGGGATGGGAGGGCCAACATGAAACCCGGTTCAAATTGATGGCTAGAGGCATGAATCCCATGTTTCATTTTCCCAATGATGCTGAGCTTCATCTGCATTTCTGATTTTCTTCTGTCATTGAATATCACAGCGTTTCTCTCCTCCCAAATTATCGCTATGAATGTCTTTAGAGTAAAAAGCAGAATATATGTTGTTTCACTTCTCCATCTTGTTGCCTTGTAAATGATGTTCCATTCCGCCGCACTGTCACTTGTTGGTGTCCTACCAGAGATAGCATAAATGATCCAGCTCCACAACCTAAGGACATACGAACATTGGAAGAAAAGATGAAGGGTGTCCTCGTCATCAGATTGGCAGAAAACACAAGTTGTGTCAATGATTAGCCCTCGTTGCCTCAATTTAGTCTTAGTTTTTAACGCATTGCCGAATAACTTCCATAACATCAAGTTTTGACCTTCAGAGTTGTGCTGCAACCAAATTCGTTTGTACCAGCTGAGAAGGGTAGGGTTAGACTGGCTGATTATTTTCTTGTACAAAGCACCAATCAAAAAGGTGTTATGACAGCATGACCAGGATATGCCATCATCAGGGAATACATTCACTTTTATGTCACGCAGCTGATTCCAAAGGGTTCGAACAGACTGGTTACTGGAGTATGGGAGCTCTACCTTGCCTTCAGTAATATAGTCCAAAGCCAGAGCGGATAAGGGAATGGTAGATTGAATTTGTTGATTGAAGGTGAGACAGCGATTAAGAATTGTCCCCTCTTTAGTCCATGGGTCATGCCAGAAAGATTGACGACCATTTATACCAATTCGACTTCGAGCATAAGGAAGGATGTCAGCTCTGATTTTGAGCAAGTTACGCCAAGTCCAACTACAGGCTTGAGGAATATCCATAGTCCAGAAATTTTTATTACGTATTATATATTTGTAGGACCAGTTAACCCATAAGCTATTTTTATGGTTTAGCAGGCTGTCAATGTGCATCACCATTGCAGCACGGTTCCATAGCATTAGGTTTTTAATTCCCAGACCTCCCCTCGACTTAGGTCTCTCAAGCTTGGAGAAAGCACAAGGGGATAGCTTTCTGGCGGTTATAGACCCGTGCCAGAAGAAGTTAGACATGGCAGACCTTATCATTTTGAGGAGCTTGTATGGAAGAATGAAAGACCTCGACCAATACACTGTCATTGAGAAGATGATGGAATTGATAATAGTTAGGCGACCAGCTTGGCTAAGCAGTCTGTTGGTCCAATTCGATAGCCTGGCAGTTATTCTGTCATAAAGAGGAATACACTGAGCTAAAGTAATTCTGGATTTAGCTAAAGGTAGTCCTAGGTACGTAGAAGTTGCAGTTCTGTAGGGGATGTCAGTAACGGTGGTGATTTGGGAGGTTAACTCAGGGTCCACACCAGCAATCAATAAATCAGATTTCGCTAAATTAATAGCTAAGCCAGTTATTTTGTAGAATTTGTCTAGTCCATGCATAATGGATGTAACTGTCATCATATTAGGCTTGAAAAATATGACCAAATCATCAGCAAACATCAAAGATGTGATAAGCGGGTTCTTACATTTAGGGTGAGTGGTGAATCTGCCTTCGTGAACTAATTGGGTAAGAATTTGGGTTAGAATCTCCATCACAATAATAAATAAGTATGCGGAGAGAGGGTCTCCCTGTCTTATACCTTGTTTCCCCTGGAAAAAACCTACAGAACAATTGTTGACCATCAGAGAATACCTTGGAGTGGAGATACAGCAGTGAATCCAAGCGACGATGTGTTTGGGAAAATTCATTAGTCCCATAATTCTAACAATTGAGTCCCATTGTAAGGAGTCAAAAGCTTTCGATATGTCGAGCTTGAAAGATGCTCGGGGAGAAACATGGGAGTTGTTATATCCTCTCAATAATTCGTGAGACATCATTACATTATCAAGAATACTCCTGCCTCTAAGAAATGCAGTTTGGTTAGAAGAGATTGTTTTATCAAGAACATATTTGAGCCTATTAGCTATTATTTTCGAGATACACTTGTAAATAGTATTACAGCATGATATAGGCCTGAAGTCAGAAGCACGACTAGAGTTCTTCACCTTAGGGATTAGAGCAATGTTCGTAGCGTTGATGGACCCTATCATCTTAGACTTGTTGAAGAAATTGTGTATTGCCTTAGTGAATGTGTGGCCGATTATTTCCCAGGAAGAGGTGAAGAAATACGCGTTGAATCCATCAGGACCTCCAGCAGAATTAGCATTCAGAGAGAAGAGAGCATTTTTTATTTCTGTGTCAGTGATTTCAGTGCATAAAAAAGCATTGTCTTCTGATGATATTTTAGGAATGTCAACAGTATCCAGGAGCTCAAGAGATGGTTTGAATTGATTGTGGTTTCCAAGCATTTTACTGAAGTGATCAAGGAGCATTTCGTCAATGAGGACAGGGTCCACTATATACTCACCATTTATGTCAATGAGGGTACGAATTAATTCTCGAGACTGTTTTGCTTTGAGGGAGGAGTGGTAGAAAGCAGAGTTTCTATCACCATCCTTAAACCACTTGAGCCTAGATTTCTGTTTAATCATGTCGGCTTCAGTTCTTAATGCTTCAAATAGTTGGGAGGAGACAACTGCTTCTGTATTCGCCAGCTCACTATTAGTAGGGTCCTTCATCATCGATTCCTGAATGAGATGCGGATCCTTTGAAAGTGTAGAGGAAAATAAGTTTCCTTGACCAAATTTGCCCAGAGCCCACGCTTTTAGTTCTGATTTGACCACTCTCAGTTTACTCTGCAAAATAAACATAGGGTTACCAAAGAATTTCATAGTCCAAGCCTTTCTTACAATTGGAAAAAAGTCAGGATGTTGAACCCATGCATTAAAAAATTTAAAATTAGTTTTCCTTTTTGCCACAGCAGTTCCAAAGGTTATGATTTGAGGAGAATGGTCAGATAAGCCAGGCATTGGAATAAGATTATACATTTGAGGCCATTTTGTAAAAGCATTGAGATTAGAGAAGGTGAAGTCAATTTTGGAGAAGGTACGCGGGGATTGCCTACTAGAGTTATTCCAAGTAAAGCTAGCACCAACTGAGGTAAGTTCAATTAGATTAGATTGAGAGATAGCATTGCTAAGGGGGCTTATTTGACAGAGAGACAAGGGGTTCCCACCTTGTCTATGTGATAGGAGGTAGGAGCAGTTTAAATCCCCTATGACTAACCACGGGTGAGTTTCTTGACGTAAAGAGGGGAGGAGAGAAAGATATGACTGACGAGCTTGAGCAGAGTTGAAGCCATAGATGACAGTAAGATAGAATGAAGTAGATGTTGAAAGGTGAATACAGTGAAGATGGATTATCTGCGAAGTAGTTAAGATAGGGTTTAGTTGGTAGATAGAGGGGTTAAATAGGATTAGAATTCTGCCATAGGGAGCTTCACAGAGATTATTTATCATCTTCCATGAGGGGTTAATGATGGTAGCAGCTTTGGAAGACAGATTAGCATTAAGTTTTGTTTCAAGGATAGCGAGAAGACTCAAAGAATGGGTGGATATAATTTGCTTGCATTGGTTAAGTTTGATTTCCGAGTGGGCTCCACGAATATTCCATGCACCTATGTTGTTCATCATTAAACAACCAATTGTTTTTGTTGTAGTTTCTTCTTGCCACCTCTAGTGAGGGGGGATGATTGAATGTTGGGTTCAGGAATTGGAGACGATATTAGAGCTCCAGCTTTGGGATCGAGATCCAGCTCAGGCGTGTGTTTAATTTTTATCTGACTGGGGATTAACGGCAAGGCCCTGACATTTTGCATGACGATCTTGTTTGGATAATTATTGGATGGGTCTGACGTGGAAAGGAGCTGGGCAGATGGAGGGGGCAACCAAGCTTTGGGGGCTGGAATGTGGTCATAAGGAAGAATTGTTTCAGATTCAGCTACACCAGTGTTTTGAGAATTTGTGTTACCAGAGTTAGCATTGGAGTCTTTTTGGCTGTGTACGTGCACAGGTGCATGCACAGGCTTTTCGAGTGGGAGAGTAGTTTGGTTTTTAGCATTTGAAGTTGTGGGAATGGTTTCACTGTTGTTTGCTGCTTGGATGTTTTTATTAGATTGGGATGGAAGTTCAAAATCTGGATCGATGCTTTGAGAAGTTTTTTGATTTCCAATTGCTTCTGCAGTAGGTGTGATTTCAGTGCTATTTTTCCCAGTCTCGTTCTCATTGACCATAGTTTCAGTTATTGTTGCATTAGATTTGTCACTTTCTGAAGACACATATTCACCTTCATTAGTGTCATTCTCTCCAATTACAGATAGGATGTGAAATTCGTTATTTTTTAGAATTTCACTGTTTTTAAGAGTACTTAAGTTCCCCGGTTCAGAAGAAACAACATCAACCCCTTTGTCAATTTCACATTCTTCAGTTTCAGTTCCGTCCAGCCTATCTGTCTTTGTAGAAGGTTCGATTTCTCCTTCTTCAAGTTGCTGATTATTTAATACGTCAATTTTGGACTTCATTTTTCTTGACTTGCTCACTAATTGCCATTTTTGTTTCCTTCGCTTGGACATCGTTCCATTTTTTACTCTATCTTCCTTGATTATTTGGGCAGAAGCCACTGTAGCAGGATTCCTCGTTTCAGCCATATGCATGGGGACAGTGGACAATTTCTTTTCACAGTTTGTCTCCAAGTGTCCAAAGATTCGACATTCTGAACAAATATCAGGCTTCCATTGATAATCAACGTGTATTAATTGAGTTCCTCCATCTAGGAGCTGAACAGGGAAGGAGTCAATGAGGCATCGATCAGGTTTGACTTCGATTAAGCACTTGGCAAATGACAGTCTGTCCAATCTTTCAGTAGATTCATCCATACATACGAGTTTTCCAATCCTACTAGCTAACCAATTTATTCCGCAGTGAGACCAGGCAAACAATGGGATATTGGAGAATTTTACCCACACTGGCACAGATGAGATAGAGGCACTGGCGTTCCCAACGAAAGGGTCCCATTGTTTAATTAAAAATAATTTGTTACGCATCACTATTGGGTCTCCTTGCAAAATTCGTGTCCTGTCTTCCTCGCAAGCTAGATGAAACAAGAATAAATATCCATTAGAACGAACTTTAATCGCACCCTTCAGTTTCCAGTACTTCTTCAGGGTGGAAATCACTACAGAATATGGTAACGGCTTGTCAAGAAAGAACCCCACCAAGTAGCTACTCCAGACTTCATTTCCGGCTTCAATGACACATGGAGGAGGAATCAAGACATCATCAACTAAGACAGTGGCCATCTCAACTGGAGCGTACTTCCCCGCATTACTAGGTTTGCGCTTGAAGAGGGAAGTCCATTGCAGTTGAGATGATGGAACAGACGGTGGGAGGATCGAAGGACAAGGTGGATTAAACGGTGTGGAAGAAGAAGGGACAATAAGGGTTGACGAAATTGGATTCGGAGGAGGAGGGGGGTCAGGGGCAGGACGAAAGGACGGAGAAGACGTTTGAGTTGAAGTTGACGGGGTAGGTACGGGAGGGGATGGTTGAAGGACAGTTGGGGGAGTAGGAGGTACGGGAGGGATGGAAGGGACTGCCATGGAAAAAAGAAAAAAAAAGGTGGATTAAAAGGGAATATCTTGCAATAGTTAAATCACACTCATCACACTTATCCCAAAAATTAACAAGCCTTACTGGATGGAACATTACATACCTATAGCTTGCTGCAACATGCTGTATAAAATCATAAGCAAGGTACTGTACTACTGTGCAATAGACTAACTCTAAATTTACAAAATTTAATATATGAATGCCAATCCACTTTCATCAAAGGGAGACATATTTCTGAAAACTTGGTCCTAGCTCATGAACTGCTCAAAAACTTTAACAAAAAAGGAGCAGATAAAGCTTGTATTAAGGTTGACCTTCATAATGTATATGACAAGATCAATAGGAAGTTCATCATTCATATGTTGGCTAGTATTGGGTTTCTTAGCATGTTTCTTAAACCAATAGAGTAGTGTATCTCTACTACCGCCTTTTCCATAATTTTAAATGGGACTCTTAAGGGCTATATTAGTAGTAATTGAGGATTAAGACAAGGGGATCCCCTATCTCCTTATCTTTTTGCAATTACAATAGAATATTTCTCATTACAAATGGAGCTTGCATGCCACCAGGGTCTTTTTTGACCACTCTACAATAGTCATCCTATATTACATCATTTTGTATATGTAGATAACCTAATTGTTGTAGTTAAATCTAACGATAAAGCAGCCCAAAGCATCCAAGACATAATCAACAACTTGGATAAACATGCTGGCCTAAAGCTAAAAAACCAAATATCAAAATGTTGCTTCAATTGATTTTGCAAAAACAGACAAACCACTTTAGATATTCTGGATTTTAAAGAGGGTACTTTGCCAATCAAATACCTAAGAGTCCCATTATCATCCGCTGTCATCACTAATAGAGAACGTGGGGAATTAGTGACTACTCAAAGACAAATTAAATGAATGAAACTCTAAACTGCTTTCTTTTACTGGTAGAATTGAGTTAGTACACACAATTATTATTGTTAAAGTTAGATTTTGGGGGCAGACTTTCCAAATTCCTGACTGTACAATTGAGAAAATTAATTCTGTACGTATGGAGGGGGTATTCATAAAGTAAGCTATGATATTCTATGTAGACCCAAAATAAAGGAGGTGTAGGCCTGATTAATCCGAAGGAGCTTAAAAAAGTATATAATTTGTGACTTGGCTGCAAAATAAGGATGAGATCAAGATGTACAAAAGATAAATTTTTGGGTGATGAAAAGTGATAACAATGCATCTAGGGTATGGAAAAATATCCTTAAAGGTAGAGATGACCTATAAAAACACATTTCAAGGAAATCAAATGGCATGGACACTAGTTTATTGAAAGACCCATGGCTTAAAGTTCAGACCTTGATTTCAAAATTAGGATGGGATACTTTGACCGGTATGGGAGGATAAAATGATAAAGTAGAAGTGATAATAAATAATAGGAGTTGGTGCTCTGAAAGAATGAGCTTGCAAGCCATTCACTCTGAATTCAAGTACATCCCTGTCCACTCGAACATTGACAATGATATTTGGACTTGGATTCTAGGTAAAGATGGTATCTTTTCTACAAAGTATGCAAGGGAAACTATCAAATCAAAACATCAGCACAAAAATTGGGCTTCGGCTATATGGTCTAAATCCAACAACCCATAACTGGCATCCACAACATATAAAGCAATCAATATTAAACTCTCAACTACAGATATAATAGCTAAATGGGGTTTAAACATAGATCTACTTTGCAAATCATGTTTACCAGAGAATGAGACACAACGACACTTATTTTCTGAGTGCAACTAAGAAAGATTCTTTAAGTAATTAAACTTAAAAATCAAGACATGCAAAACATAAAGAGCGTGGAGGAGCAATTGGTATACCTGACTAGCAACTAAAGGCGATCATAGTTGAGATAGTAGATAAAGTAGATAACATTGATAGCTACAATCCATTTATTTGGAAATAATGAAACTGTCGAGTGTGTCAGAAGAAAGAAAGAAGAGTTGAACAAATTAAAAAACTAATCGAACCGACGTGAGAATAATATTTGAATGAATCAAAAAGAAAATTCATAGCAGTGCTGGTGAAGAAGATGAACAAATTCTAGCTTCTTAGGGTTTGTGATTTTCAGTCCCTATAGTTATACGAAACTGGAGGGAAGAGGAGAAATGAAGAGAGGGAATGAAAGGAGGAAGTGAAAAGGATGTGCTAAAAGGTAGGAATACTTTTAGATGCATTATTACCTGACAACTTTCTAGCATCGTGAGGAGGGCTGGGTCTTCAGATCCATTTATTTTTAGGGTTTTGCACGAAAGGTCCCTATTTCTGTTGTTGTTGTTATAAGAAAAATCTATGTAGAAATGAGTATGTAAATTAGGTCTATGTTTTTTCTAAATCAATAAACGCAAGTTAGCTAGCGCTTTTTAAATATTATTTTTTTTTTTTGAAAATTTCAAAAAATTTAAAAATATTTCAAAATCAGAAAGCGCAAACTAGCTTGTGCTTTCTTGATAGAAAGCGCAAGTTATCTTGCACTTTTCAAAAATTTCAAAATCAAAAAGCGCAAACTAGCTTGCGCTTTCCTGATAGAAAGTGAAAATTAACTTCCGCTTTTCAAAATTTTGAAAATTTTTAAAAATTTCGAAAAAAATTCCAAAATCAGAAAAGTGCAAGGAACTTTGCATTTTTTTTTTTCGAAAATAGGGACCAAATTTACATATTCATTTCTACAGGGACTTTTCCTATAACAACATCAAAAACAGGGACCTGAGACTCTTATCTTGTTTATTTTTTGTAATCATCTGTATAAGCCTGATTTAGCTTATGTTATGTACTTTAGGCTGATTTAGGCCAAGAAGTTTCAACAATAAAATTAACCAAATTTCGTATACACACACATCATTAAATCAAAACAATCATATGTGTATATATTCAAAATTATTGTATAAATATGTAACAAAATTAAGTTTATTAAAACCGTTTATTTGACTTAGTAAAGGATAATAATTTGAATCAAAACTTAACATTTAAAATTATCTTAATTCAATTTGATTTGATTAGATCGTAATATTTATTTTTAAATTTCAAAATAAAAGCCTATTTCAAATGTTGTAAAATTTAAAATATCAAATGCAAATATTTAATATGATGACTAATTCAAATATATTGACTACATAAATATATTTATATATTATTAATTTCAACCAAAATTATTTTATAAATAAAAATACATATACATATATGTATGTATGTATGTTGTATGTATGTATATTATTTGAATGTAAAAAATAATACATTTTTTAATATTATATTAATCCTAGACTAAAAATTTATTTATTAATTTTTATTTACTTAAAACCAAGGAGCAAAAAGTTATTTTTTTTACAATCTTAGAATGCTAACAGTATAACATATTAATACACACACACACACACACACACGAGTGTTACGACACGCGTTTCGCGCATGACCATAGCACATCCTTAACGGGCAAATTGATTTTTTTACGAATTATATTTGCTTAACATATTCAAGAGAAATGATTTTCATACATACTTATAATTATAATTATAGTTCATTTACTCTCTATTTCAACCTGTTTTGAATCTAACGTATAATAAAATGTTGAGCTTCTTAATGCTACTCACCATAATATGCGGTTGACAATAATATACACGTATTATAAGTGTGGTGGTATATGCATGAGTTTAGGATCAGGTATGCAGATGCTAATTTTTAGGACCAATTAATTGATGCACTGAGTTTAGAAACAAATATGCAGATGCTATGTTTTAGGATCAATTAATAGGGAAAATTTTAAAGAATTGTATATAAAAGGGCAATTTTGGAACTTCGCAGTCGGACCAAAAGATTGCACTTCCAAACCAACTACTAATAAAGATTTAGCTGAAAAATATATATAATTTAAATAATAAAATATGTGTATAAATAATTTAACTTTTCATAAAATGATTTGTACATAATAAAGTTTATATATGGCTGTAATTATATATATAATTTTATTACATTATAGTTTCAATATACGATAATTTACGCAATCCAAATAAATTATATTTTATTTCAAAAATTATTAAATAAAATATATACATACATGGCAGTATTATATACACTAATATTAAGGTGTAAACATGTATATAGATTCATAAAATATGATTACCAAGTGTGTTGTGTTGCCATCTTTTCCCAATACCGCTACTTTACCCAATGCTACTTCTTTTGACTTGCCCCCTTCCTTTGTTGCTAAGAAGCCTTGATCCTTGTTAAACGCAGGTTCCTACATGCCAAAGACTTTTTGAAATTAATTGCGTTAACGGGGTGTTGATTCTGCCATCAGAAGTTATTGATGTTGGTTCCTTGTTCTGGAAGGACTGCCTTCTTGGTTTCTTTTTGAATAAAGATCCTCCTTTTGGCTTGGTAAAATCTATTTTGATGAAAAGATGGAAGCTGAAAGGGAAAATAACTATGCGTTATGACAATGCCCTATTCTTTTTTGAGTTCACGTGCTCTAACAATCATTAGGAAGTCCTTGAGGCTGAGTCATCATTGACAATAAGGCGTTCATTATTATAGAATGATCACCTTCTATGTACACTGTTATATAATAGGTTCTCTCTATTCCTATTTGGGTATAGTTCACAAAAATTCCGTCTGTGCTGCAATCCTTGGTTGGCATAAATAGGTTAGCAGATATAATTGGATATTTGGTTTGTTTTGATGTATCCACTGTGGGATAGACTAGTTTATGCTTGGGTGTTTATTATGAAGCCGATAAATTATTGCAGTCCGTTCTTTCAATGGAACCTTTGCCCGTCATGTGGAAAATGTGGATGTTAATTACTTATGGAAGCCTCATATCCTTACCTAATACAAGTCCTTCAAACATTCGATTGATGCCTGCTTGCGCTCCACCCAACCTCCTCCTATGAAAGTACCGCTTCCTAGGCCTATAAAGAACTCATGGATTTCTAAGTCAATGGGCACTCCTACTGTTCCTGAAAATACTCCTATGTAGAAAATGCTTGGTTTCGACTTGGTTACTATTAATGAGGTTGTCGATGTTGACCCCTCCATACACAATGCTACTTTATCAGAGGCTCCCCATATTGTGGTTGACTGGATTGTAGGTGATGCTGTCTAGATTCATATATCTAGCACATGTTACGAACCAATGAAGAAGCAAAATTTCAACTTCATCTTCGATGGCATCTGGGATCTCTGATGTTTATACTATGTCCCTATTAAGGATGTGCTGACTCTTAAAGTGGAATGTCCTTATGGCGAACACAACATAGAAATTTTTTCAGATGATAGTTGGAACGGGGAAGAGATTTACACCTTAGGCTTTGTTGCCTCTTAGCATGATATTATCATATTGTTATTGGAAGAAGCTGGAGTGGCCAAATAGGATGGGTCCTTTGGCTCCAATTCTTTGAGGATTCAAATGTTTAGCTATTTTCTTTTCACCCTTTTTGTAGATGTTGTACCTTTATGCTTATTTTTTGTTGTAGTTTCTTTAGCAGTTGGTATAGTCTACACCAGTCATGGTTTTATTTCTTTGTAGCTATAGTGGCATTCCTGCCCCACTCCTATTTTTAGTGATTATAAAAAGTGGTACAGCCACTATAAAATCGTCTTGCCTAGGAAAAAAATTACCTTTGAAGATCTCATTGTTCGTTACACCTTGATCCTTTTCTGCCTCCCAGAATCTTCTATCCACCGCCCGAACTTGCAACTAATCGAGTATAGGATGAATGATGGCTAAGATAGATTAGAAAGTGTAGGGTTTGAGCGAGTTTGCATTATTATTTATAGAGAGAGCTAGGGAATAATATCTTCCACCTTTTACCCTTTCAATACAAATTCAAATCAAATCAAACACCCCTCCCCTCCATTTATGGACGACCATCCTAGGTTGACTTAGCATGGTTAACATCTTCTAATTATTTATATATTTAAAACTATTTTAAATATACATACATATGTATGTATGTATGTATATGCTTATAGTGATACGTGCATATATAACGTTTATACATACACCCAAGAAATTACCAGTGACACATAGAAAATTTCTAGGAGCTATCCCAATCGCTAAAGACACCACAAATATCAAGTACATGAATAATTAATATTTCTTAAAATATTAATTTAATTAATTTATAACACATTATAAACTAATTAAATCGGGTGGTATTTCGAAGACTATACAAATACATTTGTGTGACTCACATGTGTGAATTTAATCAACGACTAATATTGAACAATTCAAATATTAATGTTCACACGTCATCTCAACCGATGGTGTGACAGTTTGGCTAAATTCATTGCTTATAGATCTTTTCGGTAAAATTAAATATTAGATCATTTTAAGTTGTACCGTTAAGTGATGATATAATATACATAGGTTCTCTTCGTCAACCCTATATCATTTGGGATATATGGAGTTTGGTACCAGTCAAAACTCCAATAAGATCTATATACAATATTCTGTTTATCTACCAAGTCTTTGGTTCAATATAACATTTGTTATTAACCATTTTACTTTGGCCAGAGATTTTGACTTTTAGTTGACTATAATTGACCGTCGTACTAACCTCATACAACCGAGGAGACAAATTTTGTATTAAATAGTGTTTGAATTCCTACACTTCAACTAAGACCCAACTATAGAATTCGATGGTCCCCATGTCACGATTTGACTATAATCAAAGTGTTGTATTCACATCGAAGTTCCACGTATTTTTTTGTCAAGAGAACTATATAACATCGTCATATTGGGATTTTCTATTTGACATAGTCAATATCAGCCAACAAGAAACACTCGATCAAGTCTTTCTATAGTTATCTAATAATTATAAGTATGTAAATCCTTGGTGTCCCCAATAGCCATGAGTAATATACCGTCAAACATTTGGAAAGCATTACGTGCTATAGTATCAAGGGATGTATTGATATCCTTTGTCGAGACATCTTGACCATGAATATTCAAAAAAATATTATTCTAATTTATAATTAATTACTTATTGTTGCAACTACAATTATATAACATTTCATTTTAGGATTTTCTTATTTATGTATTTCAAATTGATCAATAATTATTTATATCCCAATATAACAAATATGTAAAAGAAAATAAACACCTGAAATAACTTTTATTATAAACAAGATCGATTATAGAGTTAGTTATATATAACAAATTTACATAATTGCCCATGGGCCATACAACAACTCTCTCACATAGTACTTATACTAGTCGATTAGTTTGTACATTTTAACATATCCAATTTATAATCCTTTTAGTTTTCTTATATATGGACATGAAGATTACTACGACATCATGCTCACTATTACTACGACATCATATAAGCTATATAGCACTTAGTTAATGAAGATTACCAGTTTTCCTATTTATGTTGCAAGGAATCATTTGGTATGGTCCACTTGATCTCATTATTACTATCTATTAAAAGATGCTCTTCACGCCTTAAATTTATTTGTTTAGATGTCCTCTTATTATACGAGTACAGTTTTATGTATGTTTTTCTTAGTATTTGATTTTAGTATCTTGAAAAGTTAGCAAAATGGAGGGATATTTCCATTGTCTTTAGCTTCAAAAACAATTTTTAAAAACCAAATTTTTTTATTGTCATTGATTTACATTTTTCCAAATGTCATTTGGATATTGGTAACCTGCTTTTGGTTGCATTATTTATAAAATGTAGTTCAATGATGCAACCTCCATACTTGATAGAGTGTTGAATGTTAGCTTCATTGGAAAATTTTCTGGTTTTCTTCAATTAAAAACTACATTTTCTTTTTACATGCTATGCTTCAAATCATACATTCAGTTGGTAATATTTGGAGATATTTCATAATATACTAACATTGTTATTCGGCAAATGTGAAAACGATGAGTGTCTTGCATTTTGAAGAAGAAGCCTCTAACTACATTTTGTGTAAGCTTAATTCAAAGCCAATAGCTGACAATTAACCGATAAAAAGTATGTATTCGCAATGAGATATTTGAATTTGAATTATATAGATTATTAATGAAATAAGAAGTACAAAGATGTTGTAAAAAATCCGCATTGTTAAATAATAAATGTGCAAACTTTTATCTTAAACTGATTTTACCTTTAACCGCCTTATAAAATTTAATCTCAAAATGAATCATACTTATATGTTGATGATTAATCTCAAAATGAACTATTCTTATAAATTAATTAATATTTAAGAAATATTATTTATAAACTTCATTTAATTTGTGTTGATCAGTATTAAATAGTGCATATATAAAAGTTATATACACACGTGTCGATATACGATATCGATGGGCATTTGAATTAGATTAAAATGCACATTTATTCGATCGGGCTTGAAGCATTTAGAAGACCCAATGTAGGCATATGTAGCCGACTATAAAAAGAGGTTAGAAGGTTGAATATTGATCATAAATGAGATGAAATACTAAGAGAGGAAGGAGGACCCAGATCCCCTTTTTGCTTCTTAGATCCACACTATTTACACATCTTAAAGTCCACTTTCTCTTCTTTGAAACTTTTGCTCCTTTGAGACCAGCCTTATCATCCTCCCCTAGCCTTCCTCCTTTAATACTTTAAGCATTTAAAACATGACTTAAATACAAATAGAAGATTGGTGGTTGTTGCATTCAGATTTGTAGCTCTTTCTGGATTTTGGATACTTATTCAAGGAGTTTTTCGATGTAGCATTTCAAGTTGTTTCATCTAGGCTTTAGACAAAGGTAAATCCTTTATGTATGTTTACATTTATATATAAAATTGTTCATGTGTCATTACATAGCTAGATGGCATATGAATTATCATGAATCCACATATGTTTGTGCTATCTACATAGGATGATAATATATGTGTATATATTTAAAAAAAATATACATATATAATGGAATATATGTCAGGGCTACAAATAAAAAAATAAAAACAAATTTTCAAATTTAAATAGTATTAAAAATGATTTTAAAAAAAATTGATTTAATAATACATCCAAATGTATACAAAATATATGTATATTTATTTTGTTAGCTTAATTACAGTGTAGTTTTTGAATTTTTTTCCGTATATTTATATTTATATTTTTATATAATTTTAAAAACTATATATATATATATATTATTTTAGATATTATACTTAATATATATATATATTATTAAATATACATATAGTATTCTTTTTCGAAATGGGAAAAAATATTAAATATTTATTCAAAAAACCATTTTAAAACCGAAAGTTATTTGTAATTAAAAAGAATTATTTTTTAATATTTTTTTAGAAAAACCAATCGGTTTTATACTGGACCGTCCACCTTTTATTACTAAGTAATAAACAGTTAAGTACAGGATTAAGGCAGAAGTGCCTTAACTACTATTAAACAAGAAAATACAGCACATGAGTGTGGCGGAAATACCACAACTACTATAAATGACCTAAAAACAAGACCTCCTCAGAGGAGGGGGAGCAACCACCATTGTTCGAAGATTCCGAGGTTATTACCTTAGGGTCATCCCCAATAATTCGAACAAAGGCTCGAACCCGCACAGCAAGAGCAAGGTCATAGTTCACTGACGCAGGAGAGAAAATGAACGACCTATCCCAAGAGGTATTAGATAATATAACATCATTACTTTTCATATTTTGACCTTCTGTGGCAAGAACCAAAGGATCATCTAAAATATAATAATAGAGACATCTGAGATCCAAGTAATCATCTGAAACAAAATATTTTTTAATATTATTAAGGATGTGTATGTGTATATATATAATTAATCGTTTATTCATATTAAAGCTTATTTATTTATATAATTATATTTGTATTTTTGAAATACTAATTATATATATATAATATGTATATGAATAAAATAATTATTTTTAAATATACATAATATATACATTTATTTAAAATCCATATATTAATTTGAGTTGAAATATCCAGATATTTTATTATATAGAGTTAGATCACAAATTTGAAATTTGAATATTAAATTTGATTTTATATCCAAAATTATTTGTAACAATATTTACAATTACTATATATTATAATTTCAATTAGATATACATACATACATATATAAACATTTACATTTTGTAAACATTATTTTATATTATATATAAAACATACATGTGTATGTACATGGGTATTAAACATCACATATGTATATCGAGGGGCTAATATCTCTATTGCGGTGTAAATCCCAATACTTATACAAGGGCATGTTAAATCATGTACATTATTTATGTTGCACGTGCACTTACACACACGTGTATACGATATGAATGTTATATTATATAATATAAATATAACATTAAATAAAACTTTATGTGACGACCCGCAAATCCGTACCCTTTGAATCGACAATAAACCACACATGTCCGACCCAAAAAGCACAGAATGACGGAAACTCAAGAGAAAGGAAGAAGAGAGAAGAAGAGAAGAGAAGAAAGAGAGAAGAAGAAAACCAAACAGAACAATACCGAATCTCACATCGCAGCGGAAAACATATTATATCATATCAATGATCTTTACAAAACAGAAACTGTAATATCATATACATACATCCATCAGAGTTCAACAATCAATCACTAATCATCAGTCTGGATAGTTATAATAATCCCCTTACAATTGCTAGTAATTTAAATAACAAAGCAGTGGAAAATAAACATATATGGGAATACGATCTGAAGGTCTCCAGCTCGTTTGCTGAAGCTCCAAAAGCACCAAATCTGAACCTGTAAATATACTCGGTCTGACCCGAGCATTGAAAGGGAAGAAGAACGCCCGGATCAGTTTGGTAAACCAGCGTGAGAAAACACACTCAGCTGAATTTATTAAATTACCAAATCTTTCCTTTTCAAAACAAAAGTATCTTGTAAGACACGCCCACACATAAACACGGACGGGTTTTTACCTTACGATAACCAAAACATTTCATATCAAATTCTCCTATATTATAATAGTGTCTATTGCACAAATAATATTAAACATAGCCGAAATTGTTACATTGATTAAATTCCAGCATATAGCCCAAAGTGTGTAATACAATCAAAATGGCAGGCACGTAGCGGAGTTTGGATTTCCATACAAATGACACGGTGAAGGGACTAACTTCCAATGGGTACACCTCTAGATGGATGTCCCGAGGCACAAAACATCTGCCCTCTACCAACACAAGACCGGCCTATCTCTGTAACTAGATATTACCGAATATGTCATCCCCCGGTCGTTACCGACCTTTATCCGAGGGCCCTCATAGCATACATCCACAATAATTTACATCCCAAACTTCGTAGCGGGAAGAAATATATCTAGAAGGGGATGCTCATATCCTAATTGGGAATGACCCACTTAGCCTTGCCGCATCTAACCCTGTTTCGGTCATTTTCGGTTGATGAGGCCTGAGGTAACGATTACCTTTCACATATCACATATCACATCATCTTTGAATGCCACATTGCCATTTCCGTTGACTACTAATTTACTTCCACAAAAATAAAACCCTTGAGCTCGTATGTCTCAAGGAGGGTGTTAAGCTAAGAGAAGTTGCCTTCTCCGCCACCACTAATGTATGTTTGTAAAAACCAATGTACACCGTCTCAGAAAATGCAATGTCAGACATTCATCCATACAAGTTATCCAGGAACAGGACAAACCGAAGGTACTCTCCTACCACATCCTATCGGATTAGTAGCAACATCCCTTGCAATGGATATTTCATAATGAAGAGACTACTGCTACTAGATGTATATTGGGATTTTAACCCCAAACGATCAACAAGTAGTCCATCACTATGAAAATCCTAAATATCAATATCATCGATCAACTTGCACAATCGTCACATATATGTTGGTTCGAAGTGGTTTTCAGATAAATCTGATCTCAGTCTCTATGCACCAACAACGCAAAAGCGTTTCTCAACCTCACACAGAAACTAAGTCTCATACACTTATCACATCTCCAACATTCAACTTGCTATCCTTCGGCCAAGAAGGAAGCTCGATAGATTGGAGTAATCACTCTACACTACACAAATCAACATTCTCAACACAAACGATAATCAAGCCTACACAGTCTGTTACGTACTAAGTGTACGACTAATTAGTTTCTACATCAAGTCGAGAAACTAAAATGGCCAAATTTGATAGTCGGTTATTTAACTATCAAAGCAACAAACAAAATCTAGCACATACGTAATCACTGGGCCTGATTTTATTAATCGTTTATAAATTAAATCACTTTCCAATTATTCACTTCAAAATATCTTTAAAAAGATAATATCCAAAACCATTTCACTTATTGGATATTTCATATACTTATTTTAATAATAAGTAATTTACAAATCATTTTATTTTCAAACAATTTAAACTCCATTTTATAATACCACTTTCCAAAACATTCATTTTATTTAAAGAATATTCACTGTCCAAAATCATGAATATAATTCCTTTACCGCATTCATTACTTCTACACATTTAATTTAAAGGATTATTCACTGTCCAAAATCGTGAATATAATTCCTTTATAAACTTCCATATTTAACTTATCCAAAATAAGTTAATTTCACCTTATAAAACAATGTTTATCATTCACATTTCTATTTTATAAAAACTTCCATTTATAAAATTCCTTTATTAACCAGTTTCCCGTTTATCTCATTTATATGTCAAAATCCCATTATAAGTTAATTTGCTTATAAATCTCTTATTTACAAATTCATTCTTTTTATAACTTTATAAATTTATAAATCTTATTTACTTATAAGATTCAGTTATAACTTCATTTTAAACACTTACAAAGCTCGTATATAATTCCATTACTTTTTTATTTATAAAATATCAATTTTATAAATCTTATACACAAACCGTTTATAATAAGTCCAAAATCTCAATTTAACTTATTTTACAAAATAGTTAACTTCATATTTCAAAAATCACATTTCGTTTCCATTTAAATAAGTTTCTTCTTTTAATAATTTACAAACCATTATTTAAACTTATTTAATTTCAAAAATCATTTAAACATTATTTTTAAATAGAAATAATTATTTTAGTATTTTAGATTCCAGAAACAGTCCCAATGCTACAAAAACGCTAAATAAAGGGATTCACATCAATCACATCAATCATGGCATCCTAACATCATATATCACATGATAACAGCATTTATAACAATACCTGTAGATAAAAATCAATACTGGTGAGGAATCCAGTTGGATCCCTCCAACCTGTCACCTGCAATAAATATACTTATGAGAAAATATGTATAATGTCTACTTCGAGGTAGACACGCGTACAAAGGATCATCCGCTCATACACGGGAACGTATAGGGTCTCATCCGCTAAAATATGCAGGAATATATCCAAACCAACTACTATATATATAGCTAATATATCATATATCACCCAAACAATCATCAATCATTATAAATAAATTTATTATCGTTTATATAAAAATATAAACGAGTCAGAAAGAGTGAGTTGTACTCACTTTGCTTACAGTCAATGTTGCAGCATTTTATTTCGAATATAATTAAACTGAAGTTTAATTTTACCCAAAATTCCTAGCAGCTCCAAATCTGTCCAAACCAGCTCCATCGTGTAGTGTTCGCGAACCAAACGCAACTCGTTTCGTGCGAAACAGACCTCATATGACAAAGATATACAATTTTAAACATTTGAATATAATTTATATAAATAATTTTCCCTTTTTTTTTATTTTTACCAAGAAAATATCCTGGCCGCACGTTTTCTGATCTACAATCGAGGCCGCCTGTCCCTTTCTTCTCGTTCACCTATTCGAACGTGAAACCCATCGCACGCGTATATTCTTGATGGCCGCTCCCTCCATCGAGCAACCGGAGATCGATCAAAGACTTTCGATGCGTGTGCCTACCCACCCTTGTGCCAAGTGTGGTCCCCCATAGTGCCGTCGTTTGCCCCCAATCGACCACGAGATGCGCAACCTTCACGAACGAATCGCCGCCAATCCGCTTCACTAAATCCAATCATGACCGTTGGATTTGTTGCTCTCGTCGAGCTCTACGATATTGTAGTTGAGGGTTTTTCGTATTGGTTGATGGATTGGAAGAAAACCGAGGAAGAAGAAGATGAATTTTTGGCCCTTGAATAGCAAGTGGCGGCTGGGGTTAGTGGGGCTAAGGATTGGGAAAATGAACGTCCTTATATAGACAATTACAAAACGCTATTCACCCAAAAATATTTCAAACTCTAAACGAAGCATGCCGCCAGACGTTTATAATATTTTACCCCTATTCCGAACACAATGGAATATATATCAGGAGCCAATTCCATCGTATTTGGAAGATAGGTTTTCGAACCGAATTATTTTAATTAAAATTACTTAAATAAATTTCTACACGTTTCAGCTTCGCACGACCAAACCGTAAGTTCGATTGACACGAAATTTGGAATCCTATAATAACTAACTATTACGGATCCATCGAAACTGGTTTCATCGAAATCCGAGACTGTGTCAAAAATGACTATTTTCATACGTTAATTAAATATTAAAATTTCCAATTTCTATAAATTAACTTTTAATTCAATTTTAAAAGTTCCCTAACCCATTCTAATTCAAATAGAATTTAAATCAACTTTATAAAACATTTTCATTCACATTAAATTCAAAATCCAATTATTTCTTCAATTTCAAATATTAAATTAACAACTTAATTATCCAAATAAATTATTATATTTGAAATATAAGTTATTCAAGTTATAAAATTAACTTGTGAATATATAAAAATTAATTAAATATTCCAATTTCGAATGATTGAAATTCTGGGTCGTTACACTTTATTTATAAACTAAATAAAATATTTATTTTATTTAAACTAAATTATATAAAATCTAAATAAATTTAGACTTCATAGGCCCAATAAGATCTAAAATGGAATAATTTTTTTGAAATTTACCCATCTACCTCGCTATGTGTTGGTCAAGTTCCAACAATCGTATCAGAGCCAAATAGCCTACGCTGTCTAAGTTAGCAGTATTATGGCTAATTTATCAAAGCCTACCCATATCGCAGGGTATCTAGAAAAGCAGTATCTAAGGTTGAGTTTAGATAATCAAGTACTCTATCCTACTTGGCTATTGGCCTGGCCCGAATGAATGAGGTAAGCTCAAATGTTATCCCCAATATAAAGACACAACTTGATTTGGGCCTTGGGCTGATTTTCAAAATCTGTTTTGAAAGTAAAATAAAATTTTAAATATAAATGTTAAATTTAAAGTAAGTAATAATTTTATAAACAATAATTTTCAAAATTATTTTGTAAATAAAATAATTATGTTCAAAAATTATTAACGATTAATTATATTAATTAATTAAAAGTTAATTAATAAACTAAAAGTTAATTAATTAAATAACATGTATATTGGCATATGTAACATTATCTAAAAATATTGAAGTAATATATAAAATTTAAAATAAGTGATAATTTTATAAATAATAATTTTCAAAATTATTTTGAAATAATATAATTATTTTGAAATAATATAATTATTTTCAAAAATTATTAACAATTAATTATATTAATTAATTAATTAAAATTTAATTAATTAATTAAAAGTTAATTAATTAAATAACATGTATATTGGTATATGTAACATTATCTAAAAATATTAAAGTAATATATAAATATATATTATTATCAAAATTAATTGTAATTAATTAAAATTATATTACTTAAATAAATTAGCTAAATGTGAATTAATAAATAGTATAATACATACACACACACACAAGGTATATGTGTATAACTATAAATGTTATAGTATACATACTCAATATAAGGTGTTTTAATTGAGTAATATAAAATTAATAAAAATGTTAACTAATTAAATTAATTAAATAAGATTTAATTATTATAGTGTTATACACAAGACTATTATATAAGTTAATTAAATTATGAAAGTTATACAATAATAAAAACTTATATAATATGAATGTATAATTAAAGGTTGAATGGTAAGAAACCCAAATAGAGTTAACGGATAAATATATACTTATAATATGTACACCATGATTTCTAATATGTCCGACACATGAATCACAATGGTATTTCATAAGAAATACAGATTCCAAAAGTCAATATTACTCAATTAAATATATTTAAGATTATGAATCTTTAATATAAGATTTGTTATCCACCATTTATATATTAATAAGTTACTTGCATACTCTTTGGTTGTTGAGCAAACTCAAGCTAGGGATGTCATGTGTAGTATTATTAATATATAGAATAGACTAGGTAAGATAACTATATATATTTGTTGAGAAAACTCAAGGTACATATATTATACTTAGGTCGTCGTGAAATGGTAGGTACAAGCAAATAATCTCTTTCGATTTGTTTAGCAAATTCAAGGTCGAAATAAGATTAGGATAGGGAACCATGGGTTATGAGTTGTATATGAGACAACTGATAAGTAGTTATCCATCATTTGTGAGGCAATGACTTGTTGATAAAACTCAAGGTTAGAATCCCAAGATAGGTGAGTCCTAACACCTACTAGTGAAGTCGAAAGCTCTATGTTTCGTCTTAGGGTTTGGAGAATCATAAAAGACTAATAGGGGCCTTATTAGAAAAATGAAATGGTAATATTTAACCTTTCTATATTGTAAGAACATCTTCTATATATAAATTAAACTATTCTACATTGATATATTTATGCAACTAATATAATCGATAAAATGTTTATCAACTAAAATATACAAATGAACTGAATTAATATTGACAAATAGAAATATAAAATATAACACCAATAAAAATTTGCATATTGAACCATGCAAGCGCCTAATTATATGACCACTATATATGTTCAGCACTTGGTCACTTATGCGTTTACTTACCCGAGACTATGTATTGTCTTCAATGAGTTTCGAACTCTAAAAGCTATACAAGGATATGGATATTTGATCCATTGTCAATCACATATAAGTGTTATATATATGGTGACCGATCACTACTCGTAATGTACAAAAGCTCGATGAAATTTGTTCATTCAAAATAAGCTAGTAAACCGTATGGTGAGATTGTGTATTCAATATGATTGGTTACAATCATGACCTTTTGTGTTAAATGTAACACTAGACCAAAAGCTATAAGATAGGTATAAGAATTCGATCACTGAAATGTCAGTTTGATCAGTTTATGTAAAGTCCAACATATTTGATATCCTTAAATGTTAAGGATAACCGAATGCACTTTGTAAAGAGTTCTTTATGATATTATAGCAAGGGTTTCCTTTGAATGGATCGACCATTTAAAAAGGAAAAATGAGTATACAAGAGTAGATGTAACTTAAGGCAAAGTTGGGATGTAGAGAGGTCACTTCTGCTTCATGGAAAAAAATTGAAAACAATAATTTTAAAATAATAATTACTACATTGGAATGAGAAATATGATTTCTCTTTCAAATATATTTTCAAATACAAACTTGTTTTCTATGAGATTTATTTCTTTAAGTTTAAAATATTTGATCTAAAAACTCTTAACTGTAAACTGGTTATAGTAGATGGAATAAAAACCTCTATTAAGTGATTGAATGGAGCGTTGTATTTTCTGCACTATTATAGTAATGGCAAGAATAATGGGAGCATGCCATATAACATCTATTGGTCGCATCGAGTTATGAAAATTGTTTTTGTAAAACATACCGAACATTATTTAAGAAATAATAATTGTTTTTCAATGTTGACTAAAAAATTGACATATTTTTATTTTACTATGAATATTATGAGTATTCATTATAAAAAATTATAATAGTGTTATTTGTGATGCATTGGAAAATAAAGAAGTATCTAAATTTATGTGCAATTATTTTGGAATTATGTACTACGCCACAATTTGGAGAAATAATTCTTTGATTGTATGATTATGAATCATATGCTACTAATGAATTATATCTTGAACAATAAAGGGCAAAGCACTAAGTGAGTGGGAGCATCATATGAGTGATGGAAATGGGCCAACCCGCAGTAGAAGAAATGAGTGAATTTCAATATTTTTTTACCATTTTGGATCTTTATTGGGCTTATGAAGTCTAATTCATTTAGAACATTTCTAATTTAAATAATTATTTTATTTAAATTTATATTATAGTTTTATATTATGTAATTAATATTGTATTGTATATACACATGTATCATATACACATATATGTGTGTGTGTGCATGCGTAACATAGAAACCGTGTAAGGTTTGACATGCCCATGTATAAGTGCTGGAATTTACGTCGCAACAGACATGTTAACCCATCTAGTATACAAATATATCGTCCAAATGTATGCTTATGTGCTTTAAATCATATATACAAAGTATTATATATATATATTTATTTAATTTAAAAAATATACATACATATATATAAGAAATTTATAATACATATATGTATTAATTATATATATGCGTATAAATGAATGTAAATAAATGTAAAATAATTTAAAATAAAATTTTAAAATTTATTTATTTAATTTATTACAAAATTCAAAAAATATATTATTAATAATATACGCATAATATATATATATATGCTAATAAATAATTTATTGATAATTGTATATCTATATAACAAAACAGATCAGTTTTAACGGAAGAAGTTAACATAAGACAAACAAAAGATAAAGAACGCATTTGATTTAAAGCTTGAAAGACATCAAACGGATAGAAATGTTCCACTTCCCACTCCGTTAGTCAGTCATGTTACTTTCCACATACCTCCACTTCCCACTAAACCACTAAATTAGCTTCTTGCCCAGTTCCCACTAAATGCTTCCTGGTTAATTATGCTGCAGTTATTTGCTTCCAAGTTAACCAATTTTCCCTTCAGTACTACCAGTTCCAACCCTCAACTACTGCTTTCTTTTCCTTTCATCTGCACATGCTACGTATGCGAAATATTTTGTCTTTCCTTGAAATACACATTTCATACATAGTAGCTTCTTCAGTACTTTTGCGCTGACTATTAACTACATGAACATGTTCAATATTATTGCTACACTTTCAATATTAGTACTACACATTAGATCTTCTGTGTTTGTCTGTCCATGGTTTGTTTACATTATTGTCAATTATCTGAAACTACTATTATTTCAGTTCGCCATCATTTATACTTACTAATTACCACACAGTACGAAGAAAGAAATTCTAAATAATAAACAGAATTTAATGTTAACATCTTTAAACTAGACAACACAGAAGGTATTGCTGAACAACAAACTATGCTGATGCAAACTTCGTATACAGAAAATGGTATTGCTGAATAAATTTCAACATCAGCCCACTTTCTCCCATCCACTTTCCATACATTTCGCCACCTGCCCACTTTCTTCCATCCACTTTCCATACGTCCCTATCTATATAAGAAATGTTACTGCAGCATAGTTTCATCCCACCTCTTATTCATTCAACGCTATTTCATCTCGGGTACTCTTTCATCATCACTCTTTCTTACAACTCTTCTACTCATTTTCTTCAGTCTGCATATGAACTATATGAGTAAAGATGTAAATGCAGCATTAAAATTTCGGCATGCTAGGAATAAAGGACTAAAGAAAGAGGTTTTGGAAATAATTCAAACAGTTTTGCTCCGAGACAACCATTTCACAAATTTATATCGTCAAGCATATAATATTTTGGCAAACTCAGCACAAACTGTTTATGATTTGTCATGTCATCTGCACTATAATAAAACAAATGATAAACGTGTGTACAATATGCCAACGGCTGATGAAATAGCAGTTATCTTACCAGGTGATGGAACTGAAATTAGTGGAAGTAGAGATATCATAATACATCTTCGAGGTGGGCAACATTTGGAAAGGATTAGCGAATGTCATCCAGCTTATCTACCACTTCACTATGTTCTTCTCTTTCCATATGGTGACCTCGGTTGGGATATTAACCATACTAAATGGAATCCAAATTTAAATTGCCCTTCAACTAAAAGGTTGACTCAACAACTATACTATAGTTACAGATTATTTGAACGAGAAGGTGAGTATTCAACTATTTTTCTTGCACGAAAATTGTTACAAGAATTTATTGTAGATGCTTGGGCATGTACTGAGCAAAATAGATTGCAATGGGCCAGGGCCCACCAACCACAACTTCGAAGGGATCTTTATTGTGGTATTACAGATATTGCGTCGGACATGTTATGCGCTGATCAAATTGGCAAAAGGTTCATCCTACCTTCCTCTTTCACTGGAACCCCTCGACATATGTATGAAATATATCAAGATTCTTTAGCTATAACACGCTACAACAAGCATCCTGATATATACAATGACATATTTATATACAAAATTTACAATGCACAAAGAATGCACAAAGAATTAGCTTAAAACAATACGTTAATTTCTAATTTACCAAACTTTCAACCTATGCTATATACAATAACATATTTATATACAAAATGAAGTTTATACCCGTGCCATCGGCACAGGCTCCATACTAGTATTAATACATAAACGAAATATATGTAAAATATATATACTATATATACATAAAATAATGCTCACGATAAAAATTGTTTTCTTCATATATTTATTAGAATTAAAATTTCATTTGAAATTAAAAAAATTAAATAAAATTATTCCTAAAAATAATTTTTTGTGTTATAATATTTTATAAAAAATCTAAACAATATTTTAATATTTAAATATTTTCCACCTATATAATATAATTTAAAATCAATTTTAAATTCAATTTTTAAATTCTGCAAATATATAAGTATTTAAATTATATAAAAACTAAAGTTTTTTACCAGCGAAAGTATAATATGTATGAAATTAATTTTATAAAATTTAAAAGATGTTTTATATGATATATTTATTAATATTATGAATTTATGAAATTTATTTGATTTAAATAATATTTAAATTACACACACACACACACACACACACACACATATATATATATATATATATATATTAAAAGAAAATTCGAATGCCTTTTAGGTATAAAACTATTTATATAAAAATTTTAAAACATATTTTTTATAATAAAATATTTCACATTTAAATTATGAAACTTATATGAATTAAATAATATAATAAATTAATTTTAGATAAAAAATAATTTTTTTAATCATACCTTGAGTATTAAGGTCTGCATATGTTGTATAATGTTTTTTTTTTAAATTACATAAGCATGTAGATATACAACCATCATAAATGCGATGATATATCGATATACTAGATTCGTCAACTATCGATCCGAACATCGTATAATATAAAATATAACATTAAGTTTTATTTATAAATCAGAGATATACCTTTACCAAGGCCTATTAACCACACTTTGAAATGAAGGTATGAGCTCCTTTGAATCCTTTTCAATCCTAAAGGTTCTAGCTTCGAATTGTCGACCACCGACTAACGTATAGCTTTTAATTTATTTGGTTTGATCTTGGAAATGGAGGAGAGGATGGGGGTGATTTTTGGCCAGCAAAGCTATGGATGGAGGCTCCAAAAGTAGTTTCAAAATAAGGGTTCTAATCATTTTATAAGGGAGAGGCTAAAGGGATAAAGTAGGATCAAATTCACCTTTCTTCTCTTATTCATTCTCCACCTTTTAAAATATCAAAATTCAAGCATATTACCATCTCATGGCCACCCATTTCCTGATCTCATCACAGTCGAATTTCCCTTGCCCTATATGGGCTTCAAACCTAGTTCAAGCCCGAACAAATTTTATCGCATTTAAATCCAATTTAAACATGTACCAATATCACATATCGTTTAATATATTTATAACTATTATAAACATATTTATCAACATTGTTCCACACATGAAATAAAAAATTTATAATTAATATTTGATAAATATTAATTAATTTATAACAATTACAAATTAATTAAATTATTTAGTCAAAGGAATATTCAACATTTTGGTTGTGTGACTCTTTTAGGTGTAAATTTGGTAAGCGATTAATATCGTACTATTCGAATCTAACGTTCACACGTCACTTAGCAGGTGGTGTGACATTTTGGCAAAATTTATCGCTTACTTGGTTTCAATAAAATCCAATTTTACTTTTTAAGCGTTATCCGATAGTGACGTTTATTTACTACAATTCTCATCGTCAAAACTATATCACTTTGGATTTATGGAATTTAGTAACGGTCAAAATTCAATTATTTTCCATATTAAACTCTATAATCCAAACACAAAGTCCTTGGTTCAACAACAATAATAATAATTATTATTAACCGAACTACCTTGACTAGAGATTTTTGACTTTGAATTGAATTCAGTTGACCATGATACTAACCCCATATAACTAAGGATATGAATCCTCTCTTAAATTGTGTTTCACCTCCAATACTTCCACTCGACCCAACTATAATCACTCGATGGACATTGTGCCATGATTTTATAATAATTAAAATAGAGCTTTTATATTGACGATTAACAGTATTCTCCAGTCGAGAGAATTGTGTAAATTAGTCACATCGATATTTTTTGTTTGACCTTAGCTATATTAATCAACAGAAAACTATCGAGTAAGTCATTCCATAGTTATCCAATAATTATCAGCATGTAATCACTTGGTGCTCCCAGCAGTAATGAGTAATATACTGCCCAACATTTAGAGAGCTTTATGCACTTTAGTCTCAACTGATGCATCGATATCCAGTCTCAATGCATCTTGATTATGAATTTTTGAAATGATGTGTTTATTATATCGTGATACAATATCCATGATTACAATTATTTGTATTTACTTTCACAAACACACCATTTATGGATTTTCGGTTAAATATATTTTAATTAAACATTTAATTATTTATACAACATTATAACAAATATATGACGGAAAGAATAACAATTTTTTGTGAACGAGAATTGATTACAGGTTAATAATTTGTAACAAATTACAGAAATGCCCCGATGGCATACCCCTAACTCTATTAATCTCTCACTTGCACTTGGGGCCAATTATGTAGTTCTAATCCTATCCCTTCAATCAACTTCTCAAGAGATGACCGAGCTAGACTCTTAGGTAATGGATCTGCTATATTGTCCTTGGTATCTACTCTTTGTATCACGACCTCTTTCTTCTCAATGAATTCTCTAATGAGGTGGAACTTCCAAAGTATTTGACGTGACTTCTTATGTGCTCTGGGCACCTTTGCGATCCGTATCGCCGTATTATTATTACAGAACAATTCCATTGGATTCTCAATATCGAAAATCACTCTGAGCTCACTCAAAAACTTACACATCCAGAATATCTCTTTATTTGCTTCATTGAGGGCGATGTACTCGGCCTCCATCGTCGAATCAGCTAATGTTTCTTGTTTGGAACTTTTTCAACCGAAGCTCCACCGTTAAGCATAAAGATATAACCTGACACCGATTTACTATCATCTATATCACTTTGAAAGCTAGAGTCTGTATACCCCTTCATGAGGAGGCCTCCATTTCCGTATATAAGGAATAAGTCTCGAGTGTTTCTTAAATACTTCGGTATACATTTTACAACATCCAGTGCTTTTCTCTAAGATTAGACTGGTATCGGCTTATGCATCCTAATGCGTATGCCATATCCGGTCTTGTACATAACATAGCGTACATTATGGATCCTATGGCTCAAGCATAAGGGATCCTTTTCATATGCTCCTTCTCCTCATCACTATGAGGAGCATCCTTCGTAGAAAGGTGATTCCAAATTGCGTTGGAATGTTTCCAACCTTAGTATTCTCCATACTAAACCTCTTCAGTATAATGTCTATGTATAGAGATTAGGACAATCCCAATAGCCTCTTAGATTAATCTCTATAGATATTTATGCCCAGTATATAGGTTGTTTCCCTTAAATTCTTCATCAAGAAATTATTGGGAAGCCAAGCTTTTGATGATTGTAATAATGAAGTGTCATTTCCAATAGATCGTCGACATATATCACTGAAATACAATAGCTTTGCCTTTCTTTCTGTATATGCATGCTTCCTCTATGTTTTGATAAAAACTTAACTATTTGATTACCTTAACAAAACACCTATTCTAACTCCTTGAAGCTTGTTTAAGTTAATAAATGGACTTTAACAACTTGCAAGCCTTACCTTCACTCCCACTGACCACAGAACCCTTGAGCTGCGATATATAGACTGTCTCTTCTAAATCACCATTTATAAATGCCATGTTCATGTCCATTTCCCAAATTTTGTAGTCATATAATTCTACAATGGCCTACACGATACAAATTAAGCATGGCTACGGGTGAAAAGTCCTCGCCATAATCAACACCTTGGATTTGATGAAATCCTTTTGCAACTAGCCTAACTTCGTAACTCTTTACTTCTCCATCTGCATTCAGCTTTTTCTTAGAAATTCATTTGCAGCTGATGGGTTTTATTCCTTTGGGTACGTCTGACAAAGTCCATACTTTGTTATCGTACATGGAATTCAACTCGGATTTCATTGCTCAAAGCCAGAGTACAGAGTCCTTACTCTGCAGTGCTCATTGGTATAATAGATTAATGTCGTCATCTAAGACTCGGTCCTTCCTTTCGCCATCCATGAGAAAACTGTAGTGTCTCTCTGGTGCACGAGATTCTCTACCATACCTTCTAATAGGTTGCGTGTTATCGTATGCGGGTGAACTCGGTTCTCCCACTGTTTCAGCCTCAGTGTTAGTCTCTCGAATCTCATCCAAGTCTAGAACTTCGTTATTAATTTCCTTTGGTGGAAATTACTTTTCCAAAAGAACAGCATGTGTGGAAACAATTGTCTTTTGTTCCTCTGTGTTGTAGAAAATATATCCCCTAGAGTTTTTAGGATCTCCTATAAACTTAGACGAAGTCAATCTCGCCTCAAGCTATTAGGGACAACGTTCTTAACATAGACTGGACAACCCCACATCCTCAAATAATTGAAGTGGGGTTTCTTCCCGTGCCATATCTCATGTGGCATCTTAGGCGCCGATTCAGTAGGTACTAAATTCAGCATATGCATTGGGGTTTCCCAGGCATATCCCTAATAGGACAAAGGCAACTCAACCTTACTCATCATGGAACGAACCATATCTAGTAGGGTTCGGTTCCTTCGCTCTGACACACCATTGTGTTGTGGAGTAACCAGAGAGATAATCCAATTATCTTTTAAGTACTATTGGAGCTCTTGTCCAACATACTCGCTCCTCGATCAGATCGAAGAATTTTAACCTTTTGGTTCGTTTGATTTTCAACTTCATTCTTTTACTCCTTAAATTTCTCGCAGACATCGGGTTTGCTCTTTATAAGATACACATATCCTAGTCTCGAGAAACCATCCATAAAGGTAACAAAGTAAGAACTATTATCCTTGGTTCTTACGGGCGTCGGGCCACATACATCACTATGTACTTGCCCTAAGAGTTCATGAACTCTTTTATTGCTCCTACTGAAGGGGTGCTTGGTCATTTTACCTTTAATACCTAACTCACACATGTCAAATGATTCAGAATCAAGTGATGGGAGAAACATTTGGGTTTCAGTTTGTGTAGTCGTTTCACACTAATATGACCGAGCCTACAATGCCAAAGATAGTTATCATTTATATTGCTACTTGAACTACTCACAGAACTTACATAATTTGCATTGATCATGTAAATTCCATTTTCAAGAATACCATTGCAGACTTTATCTCCATTCAAACTAATGTCCATAACATTATTTGCACAATGAAATATATATCCAGCCTTAGACAATCTGGAGACAGAAATAATTCCACAAATAACATCTTTTAAAAATAGCAATTAATTAATATCAAGACAAAACAACTAGGCAAACATAAATTAAAATTTCCTATTGTCATTGCATCTACATTAGACATATCAATAACTTGGAGTCTCATTTTGCCTTTTGCTAAGCGACGCTAGTTCCTAAGCCCCTACAACGTTATAAATATGAGTTCCAGATCCTATAACTAAAACCCAAGATATTTATTGATTACAAAACTAATTTAAATCATAAATGAACCCTATGGAGCTGCAGAACTGTTCTGCTTCTTTTCTTTCACAATCCTAAGATACTCGGGATAGTTTCTCTTCCAGTGTCCCTACTTATGATAGTGGTGACATTCATCTTTATCATTGGCGGCTTTCTTTCCTTTCTTACTTTTCTTCCTACCCTCTCTCTTTCGCTTATTCACACTTTTTGAAGATGACACCCCACTTTTAACTACAAGCACAACCAATTGATCCTTAGATTACGACTCGACTGACCTCAACATATTTAGGAGCTCCACAAGATTCACATTTAGATTGTTTATATTGTAGTTCAGTATGAACGGTTCATACCAAGGGTTCAATAAACCAAGGATCAAGTTGACTTGTAATTCATTACTTATGGTCACGTTTAATGATGCAAGCTTATTAATATAACCCTTCATCATCAGCACGTAATCATCCACCTTCTATCCCTTTTGCATTTTGGTGTTGAATAGTTTTTTAGTAGTCACGTTCCTTGCGGAACGAGACCGCTCAAAAAATAGTGCTTTGAGACTATCAAAAATCCCATGGACAAACATTGATTCGTGCTGCCTTTGCAACTGTTTGTCTAGAGTAGATAGTATGAATACATGGGTGCGAGGTCATTGACCCACTTACAATAAGTAACATGCAGGTCTTTGTGATCGTCATCAACGGGTCTTGTCAATGGAGCACAAGTAACAGATAACCAAACTCGTTCGTATGTTAGGGCTATTTTTATAGCTCGTAGCTAGTCGACATAGTTGTTTAGTCTGGTTATTCGATCGCTTTCATTGAAAAGTCTTGGATTCAACATTTTCTATAAGTTTTAATAGGTATATTATTAGGACATTAACATAGTATATATTCTTATAATATTAGTAAAGTTAAACTTTGTGTTTCATTTTACTAGTAAGCTCGCTCCCACTAGTGATTTATGTTTCGCCAAATCCTAAGTTGAAACACAGAAGTCTTTCGACTTTACTTGTAGGTGTTAGGACTCGTATGCCTCAGGATTCTTACCTTGAGGAAAGCACAACAAATCATACTCCCATGAACAATGTATAACTTTTTATCGGATCATATACAACTCCTAACCCATTGTTCTAATCCCGCCTTTACCTTGAGGAAAGCTCAACAAATAAAGTAGGATTTTTCACTCGGACCTGCCATTTTGTGACGGCCTAAGTATAATGCACATACCATGAGGAAAGCTTAACAAATATGTCTAGTTATCTTACCTCATCTATTTAATATATTAATAGTACTACACATAACATCCTTAGTTTAAGGAAAACTCGACAACTAAAGAGTATGCAAGTAATTTGTTAATATAGTGGAGGCTACAACATAGTAAAGGTTCAAAATGTTCAATATATTTTATCGAGTGATATTAACTTATGGAATAATCTAGTTCTCATGAATTACTCTTGTAATTACGTGTCGGACACATCGGAAATCACGGTATACATACATTTACGAATATATTTATTCCTTAAGTCTGTTTGGGTTTGTTTAATGTACCGCCTATAATTTATACGTTTATATTATATAAGTTTTATTATTATATAAATTTTATATTTTAAATTACTTATATAATAGTTTCTGTATACTTTTATATTAACTATATCTTATTTAATTAATTTAATCAATTAACATTTTAATTAATTTTATATTAATCTAATGTAATATTTATAAATACTATAACCTTTAAAGTATTCCACATATATCACACACACACAGATATATATATATATATCTAATTTAATTAATTAATCTTTAACTAATTTATTTAATTAAACAATTTTAATTTAATTATATTAATTTTTAAATAACCATTTTACATACATGCATGTATACTTATGATACCTTAAACTTTTTAAAATATCATCACATATATCAAAATATATAATACATGTATATATATTTTCATTAGTTACTTATTTAATTTATTTCATTAATCTTATTAATAAATTTAAAATTTGAAATTAATTTATATTAATTTTCAAACATTTTGAAAATTTTATTATATTATAACTTTATGATATATATATATATATATATTATTTTAAATATAACTTTTAAATTTATACATCTTATAATTTAAATTTTCAAACAATTTTTGAAAATTAGCTAAGGCCCAATTCAAATTGGGCCTTTTCTATTAGGACAACCTTTGGGATCGCATATCTATTCGGGTCAGGCCAGTAGCCAGGTATAGCAGAGTACTTGATTATCCAAACCACATTCTTCGACACTTCATTTCTAGACACCCTACCATTTGGGCTGTGAGCCTAACTAGTTAACTCTAACATGACCAATTTAAACCGTAAGGCTATTGGGCTTCGATACCATTGATGGAACTGGGCCAGGCCATAGTGGAGAAAATAGGTGAATTTCAATTTTTTTTACTATTTTGGATCTTTATTGAACATATGAAGTCTAATTCATTTAGAACATTTCTAATTTTCTTTTAAATAAAATCAATATTTTATTTAAATTTATATTACAGTTTTATATTATGTAATTAATATTGTATTATATATACACATGCATCATACACACACACATATATATGTATATGCATGTGTAACATAGCAATCCGTGTTAGGTTTGACACACCTTTGTATAAGTATTGAGATTTACACCACAATGGACATATTAGCTCCTTTAGTATACAAATATATCGTCCAAATGTATGCTTATATGCTTTAAATCATACACAAAAAGTAATATATATATATAATTTTGAATAATATATATAATAAATTTATAATATATATATAAATTATATATATGTATATATATTGATGTAAATAAATTTAAAATCATTTTAGATAAAATTTATTTATTTAATTTATGATAAAATCTAATTTTTTTTTTATTATTATTAATAAACATTTAATATATATATATATGCTAATAAGTAATTTACTAACAACTATATATGTATATATTAATACATAAAATACACACATACATACATACATACACACACACACATATATATATGTATATATATATATATAATAATGCTCACGACAATTTTTTTTCCATATAATTATTAGAGTTAAATTTTCATTTGAAATTATTAAAAATTAGAAAAAATTATTTTCGAAAATAAAATTTTGTGTTTTAATATTTTATAAAATATATGAAAAATATTTTGATATTTAAATAGTTTTCACATATATACTATAATTTAAAATCAATTTTAAATTCCATTTTTAAATTCGGAAAAATATATATAAATAGTTAAATTATATAAAAATTAAACTTTTTTTACTATCAAAAGCATATTTAGTATGAAATTAATTTTATAAAATTTAGAACACATTTTACATGATATATTTAGTAATATAATGAATTTATGAAATTTATTTGATTTAAATAAAATTATATATATATATATATATATATATTGCCGAATGCCTTTTACGTATAAAATTATTTATTTAAAAAAAATTAAAACATATTTTGTATAATATAATATTTAACATTTAAATTGTGAAACTAATAGAATTACATCTCTACTACTAATAATAATAATTCAATGAATGTAAATCAACCGCGTCTTTTTGAAATTCCCGAAATACCCTTCTATATTTTGTTCTCCGTCTTTCATAAAACCCTAACTCTAATATCCACCTCGCTGCAAAAAGAGGTAGAGGCGATTCCATATGCAATACGATTCCAGATCCACCGTCTTCTCCAACAATCTACGATGTTGATTTATTGAACCGCACAGACTAGGGCTACTTCAGCCCGGTTCCAGAATATCGGCTAAGGTTAGTTCGACAATCCAATATTTTTTGTTCAACGTCTTTTCCAATAATCCACCTTCTAAACCTCTGAAGAAATAATGTTTTTCATATCATTTATGTAAATCCTAGCACCACCGCCACCTTCCGTCATAAATCTCCACCCGTATTCCTTTCGATTAATTCTCCTCTTTGCTTGTCGTGTAAGTATTTCGCCCACTCCAAATCAAATTTGATTTTTAATCACTAATTCAAGTACATTAATGCGGTTCGTATAGAATTAGGCGAATTGACTTTTCAGATTTAACCAAACTGCTCTAAACTGGATTTTATATTCCATTGGAGGTTGAATATTTAAACTATTAGAATGTCTGCATACAAGTTTGAGTAACCTAATCTCCATGATACTATTACGCTTAACATTGCTATGTTTGCTTTGTTGTTGCCATACTAATATTTTTATTGACAATGCTATATTTGCAAATGGTTGTATCTATTTTGATTTTACAGATCTTGCTATCAATAACATAAGCTTTACTAAGTTTAACCGATTTTAGTTTTATCATAACAAGCAACTTCATACAGAAATCGTTACTTCATATGCCTGAGTCATAATTGATCATAACTGAGATTAACTTCATTGCAGCTAGCAACGACAACAACAGTTGTATCAATTTCAAGTGTCATGACATTTGATTTGTTTGTTTAATAATTTTTTAAGATTATGCAACGAGCATGGTGGCCAGATAGAAAAGGCAATTAGTTCATCTCAGTGGATTTCCTTTTGGTAATTACTGTCAATTGTAGTAGGAGCATTTTTCAGCAAATTATAACCTTAAGATACAAAATAATGAAATATGACCATGTAAAAAATTATATATGACCTTAATTTTTAATACAAAATACGAACTGATATTACATCACTAGGAAACAACTTTGAAATCAAATATTTCTTTTCAATTTCAATATTTCTAACTAACTGTTATATGTAGTCTTTGATGAAAATATTTGGTTAATTTGTTAGGACTTCTAATTACATGTTCTTTATCAATCGTGTATGCATGCAAAGTGTAGGTTAGATTCCGGAGAATGTTCTTGAAATAAATATCTGGTGAGTTGGTTATTATTTTGTAGAGTTAATAATTGTACCATATCTCTTTTATATTCTCAAAGTCTTTATTAACTTCTGTTCTTAACTTAAATATCATGTTTCTGATGTTGTATGATATGCCATTGACTATTTCATTTCTCTATGCAGAGAATTTGATGAGAAATATACTGAATAACAAGTGAATGCGGAAATAGAGTAGTAATTAGTTCGTATTTATGTATACTAATAATCAAGGCCCTTAACATCCAAGCATTGGTTACATATTCACATCAATAAATAAGAGAAATAACAAGGGTTCTTAAAATATTGTACATAATTAACATAGTTATGTTGCCTTTCAAGAAAAAACTTTACATATGAGAAACAACTTCTTTGTTCTCCATCAACCTATAATTTAATTATTTTTACATTGTTTGAGTTTTCAGCATTTTCCCCTGTTCTTGATAAAAAAAAATCAAAGCAGAATGATTTCCATCGCAATGTCGTGAATGTTAATTAATTCATGAAGAACTTCATTATTTTATTCTGATTTACTTTGTTTTAATATTTGTATGAACTTTATGTTGAATGAAATTTCATTCATTATTTTATTCTGACATACTTTGTTTTAATATTTATATGAAGTTTATGTTGAATTAAATTTCAACTATCATGCTGTTAGACCGTAACTTTATGCGTTCCATGTATTAACTTTGAATGCTTGGTGATACGATATTCAGCAAGTTGCTTTCATGTATCAATCAAAGGTTTAATTGCACCTATAGTTGTTCCTTTCTGTTATTTGCGTTTTACATGTATCTTTCATGTATCAATCAGTTTGTAATTTACTTCTAATTACATGTCCCGTCGATTAGATTTGTGTATACCGAATTAACTTATTGTTTTTTAAAGTGCAATTCTTTGTTAGGGAAATGAGAATGTTTCTTATATATCATCGATGAAAATCGATCCTACTTTAATATTTCACCAACTTCTAAAATCATTTACAGTAAAATACTCAAGGATTATATGGGGTAAAGCCATACTGAGCTTTCTTAATGGCGTTATTCTCCTTATTACATTGATATTAATCTTTTATGTTCTTTTACAGGATATACAGATATGACACGATCTGAATCCGTATCCGACCATTTACAGACCTAAAAATACATTGATAAATACTGATGGAAACAATGTCAGATTAAGTCATGAAAAGTTGCATTATTTCAGAAGTTACCACTTGGATCTTTCATAGACATTTGCAATCATAAAACTGCCAACGACTCCGATGTGATCTTTAAGTGATGCATCCCAAACTGGGCATAATAATAATTTATTGGAAGCTACATTTCAAATTTAAAAATATAAACATGGTCGTATATCAGGATTACCATTCAACTTTGAAATTTCCAAAAGCCACACTGTAAATCTTATTAGTTGAATTCTCGCTATTAATAAATAAAAGAGATGAATTAAGCCATGTTGTGAAGTGGTGATGTATTTAGATACATTTTTGCTCATAGCCCACATTAGCAAAGAGTGCACATGTAGTATAAGTACACGTATTATTTCCATTTCCAGTAGTATAAAATAAACTAAAACAAAATGAAACGAATGATAAAACTTTAGCATTATAAAAAAATTGGTTCTATGATTGTTCTTCAGTTATTTCAGTCTTCTCGGACACTGCTTTAGGTTCAGTTTATGCTGGTAATGATACTATAAAATCTACTTAAAGAGGTGCAACTATAAATGCATGCACATTGTAATTAAATGCAGGCCCATCTGGGCGTGCATTTATACTCGTGATATATTAAATTAATTTTAATAAAAAAACCATTATTTTTATCATGTCGTGAGTATTAAGGTATGTATATGTTGCATAATTTTTTTTTAAAATTACATAAGCACATAGATATACAACCATTATAAATGTGACGATATATTGATATACTAGATTCATCACCTGTCGATCTGAACATCATATAATATAAAATATAACATGCCTTCACTAAGGCCATTGACTACATGTTGAAACAAAGATACGAGCTCCCTTAAATCCTATTCCAATCCTGAAGGTGTTAGCTTCGAATTGTTAAACACCGGCTATCGTATAACTTTTAATTTATTTGAGCTTAGAAATGGAGGAGAGAAGGGGGATCATTTTCAGCCCACAAAACTATGGGTGGAGGCTTCAAAAAGTAGTTTTGGAATGAGGGTTCTAAATATTTTATAAGAGAGAGGCTAAAGAGATAAAGTAGTATCAAGATCCCCTTTCTTCTATTACTCATTCTCTACCTTTAAAAATATCAAAACCCAAGCCTATTGCCATCTTATAGCCGCCGATTTCTTGATCTCATTATGGATGAAATTCCCTTGCCCTATATAGGCTTCAAACCCATTTCAAGTCCGAACAAATTTTATCGCATTTAAATCCAATTTAAACGTGATATCGCATATCGATTAATATATTTATAACTATTATAAACATATTTATTAACATTGTTCAACACATGAAATAAAAGATTTATAATTAATATTTGATAAATATTAATTAATTTATAACAATTACAAATTAATTAAATTATTTGGTAAAAGCTATATTCAACGTTTCGGTTGCGTGGCTCATTTTGGCGTAAATTTGGTCAGCGATTAAGAACGAACTATTCAAATCTAACATTCATACATCACTTAGCAGGTGGTGTAACATTTTGACCAAATTTATCGCTTACTTGGTTTTGGTAAAATCCAATTTTTCTTTGTTAAGAGTTACCCATTAGTGACATTTATTTACTCCAATTCTCTTTGTCAAAACTGTATCACTTTGGATTTGTGGAATTTTGTAACAGTCAAAATTCCAATATTGTCCATATTCAACTCTATAGTCCAAACATAAAGTCCTTGGTTCAATAATAACAATTATTGTTAAATGAACTACTCTGGCCAGAGATTTTTGACTTTGAGTTGACTTTAGTTGACCATGATACTAACCCCATATAACCGAGAAGACGAATCCTCTCTTGAATAGTGTTTCACTTCTAATACTTCCACTCGATCCAACTACAGTCACTCAATGGACACCGTGCCATGATTTGACTATAATCAAAGCGGAGCTTTCATATTGAGATTAACAGTATTCTTCAATCGAGAGAATTGTGTAAATTAGTCACATCGATATTATCTATTTGACCTTAGTTATATTAACCAATAGAAAACTATCGCGTGATTCATTCCATAGTTATCCAATAACCATCGGTACGTAACCCCTTATGCCTCCAACAATCATGCGTAATATACCGCCCAACATTTAAAGAGCGTTACGCACTCCAGTCTTAACGGATGCATCAATATGCAGTCTTGATGCATCTTGACTAGGGATGTATAAAATGATGTGTTTATTATATCATGATATAATACCTACAATTACAACTATTTATAATTACTATCACAAACACACCATTTATGGTTTTTTTTTAAAATATGTTTTAATTAAACATTTAATTTATTTATAACACATTATAACAAATGTATAATAGAAAGAAAAACACCTTTATTACGAATGAGAATTGATTATAGAGTTAATAATTTACAATAAATTACAGAATTGCCCCTAGGGCATACCTCTAACTCTATCAAAGAGTTGATGAAGCTTGAAGCATTTAGGAGGCCCATGTGTTGGCATCTATAGCCGACCATAAAAAAGGGGTTGGAGGTTGAATATTGCTTCATAAATGAGATGAAATAGTAAGAGAAAAAGGAGGATCTGGATCCCGTTTTTGCTCCTTAGATCTACACTACTTATACATCTCAAACTCCATTTTCTCTTCTCTTAAATTTTTGCTCCTTTGAGACCAGTCTTGGTCGACCTTCCCTTGTCCTCCTCCTCTAATTGTTCCAACACTTAAAACACAATTTACATACAAATAGGAGATCAGTGGTTGTAGCATTTATATTGGTAGCTCTTTCTTGATTCCGGACACTAATTCAAGGAGTTTTTCGATTTAGTGTTTCAAGGTATTTCATCTAGGCTTTGGACAAAAGTAAATCCTTTATTTACATATACATTTATATATAAAATTGTTCATATGTCATTATATGGCTAAATAGTATATAAATTATCACGAATCCACATATGTTATGCTGTCTACATAAGATGATAGTATATGTGTATATATTTAAAAAATTATATGTATATAATAAAATATAAGTCACGACTGAAAATATAAAAAATAATATTAAAAATGATTTTTAAATAAAAATTGATTTTAAAATACATACATATGTATCCAAATATATGTATATTTATTTTGTGAACTTAAGAACATTTTAGTTCTCAAAAAATATGTATAGTTATATTTATATATAATTTTAAAAAATGAATATATTGTATATATAATTTATTTTAGGTATTATACTTAACCTATATATATTGTATATATGAATATATTATAAAATATACATACAATATTTGATAAAATTATTTATAGTTTTTCGAAAAGAAATTTTTTAATTTGCTAAAGATTTATTAAAAAACTATTTTAAAACCGAAAGCTATTTGTAAATAAAAAAATCAATTTTTGATATTATGATGGCCGTTTTAATCATTTATTCAAATTAAAGGTTATTTATTTATATAATTATTATATATGAATTTTTAAAATACTAATTTAATATATATATATATATGTATGTATATACATAATATATATACGAATAAAAAATTTGAAATATACATAATATATACATGTATTAAAATCAATATATTAATTTGAATTTGAAATATCTAGATATTTTATTATATACGTCTAAAATTTGAATTTGAGTATTAAATTTTATTTTACATCTTAAATTATTTGTAAAAATATTTACAATTACTTTATATTATAATTTCAATTGTACATACAGGTAGATATATATATATATAATATAATATAAATTTTTGCATTTTACAAACATTATTTTATATTATATATAAAACTATTTTTTGAAAATGAAAACTATTTTTATAAATGTGTACATATATATCTATGCAGTGAAAGCGCTTTGCGATGCTATAACAGTGGAAGTGCAAATAGTTATAGTAGGGATAAACCGAGGATATATCAAAAAATAACGAAGGTGCAAAAATCGTCAATAGGATATAAAACCAAATATTTATAGTTAATTTATTCACATTCTCACAAATTTTTGTAGTAATTTTTTTTAATATTACATAACAAACCAAAGAATATCATGATTTATTCATATTAGATTTGGTGAATACAATAGATTTCTAATTTATATTGAGCGCTTATGCCTTAAATTTAGGTTTTTATCATAACTTTGTTTATTTGGTTTAAAACAAACTAATCAAATCAACATTTGTATACTAATGTTGCTAAAGTGGATATTGAAAAGCCTTGATTTAGCGGGGGTAGCGGAAAATAGCAGGGCTTAAAGCGAATCTACAATTCAATAGCGCTAAACTAAAATAGCATAGCGATCGAAGAGCGCTATGGGCTATAGCAGGGATTTTGCAGTGCTTTAGCGGGGCTTTAACTACACAGATATATTTTAGCAAAACATATGTATATGGAGAGGCTAATATGTCCATTGTGGTGTATATCCCAGCACTTGTACATGGCATGTTAAACCATGTATAATATTATGTTGCATGTGCACGTACACACACATGTATATATGATATGCATGTTATATTATATAATATACATATAACATTAAATAAAACTATATTTATAAATTAAATAAAATATCTATTTTATTTGAAACAAAAATTAGTCAAACATCTTATTTTATTATCGGGATTGAAGCAAATATTATGAATACTTGATTCATGAACACACCTTTTTAGTGGGTAAAAATCAAATTTTGTTCAATACTTGATTCATGAACAAAAATTGTTGAACATCACATAATACGTAAACCAATTTAAAGAAGTGTTTTGTAGACTAGAAAATGTATGAACAGAATGTTCTTCGAAAATTATTCAACTTTATTGGATAACTTTGATCATATACATGATAAAAAATCTATGTATGTTAGAAAAATCGAGAATAGAGATAAATTTTGTAACAACCCGTATTTTTAACGACTAAATATTTAAAGAATAAATTTAAATATTGAATCGTTAATGAAGGTCCAAAATATGATCTTTACACATAAAGATGAGTTAGGACTTGAGACCCCCTCCATTAAATCTGAATGGACGTTGTGAATCAAAATGAGTATAAACATCAATATATTCGAAGTCACGACATTTCTACAATTTACGTATTGTTATACGTATTTTATAAAAACATGTGCGCAATCGAGTCTAATAGGATCTTGGTTGACGGCTTGTGTTTCTGGGATGAGGACTTCATTATGAGACGAATGGTTGAAGTATTTTTGGAATCAGACGATCCTACGACCAAAATGACATCGAAATGTGTGAAATTACCATCCCGGGGAGCTGTCTCGAATAGCGATGAAATTTTGACCAATGCGATTGTACGAGCTCAAAATGTGTACCGATTTATAAAAGAAATTAAAGGAGATATATATTTTATGATATACATTCCATAACAGGACATTTTACTGATTTTTCTTCTTTTCCCCCTTTTCATTTTCTTTCTCGTGCTCCTAAGTTTATAGCCGCCTCCTTCAATTAATTAAACTAAGTGCTATGGGCGATGAGAGAAGCCAACGTTGGATCCATTGGACTTGGGGGAGGAGAGCATCGCGTTGGTATAGGTGATGGTAGGTGCGGTTGACCTTGGTCCTGCTCGACCTTTGCTTGCATCAACTAGGGTTGGCAATGCGAGGAGATTAGAGCATCTCCAACAGCTCACATTTTCTCGAATCCGCACCCAAATTCTTCTCCAACAGAGCATGAGAATTTGCAATAGTGCGGAAAGGGAGGCCTTCGGGCTGAGAATTTGGTATTGGGTGAGGCGCCTGTTCAACAGGCGCCTGTGGTCCAGGCGCCTGTTCAACAGGCGCCTGGTGTCCAGGCGCCTGTTCAACAGGCGCCTCATTTTCAGGAGCTTGTTCAACAGGCGCCTGGCAGTGGAATGGCCGCACTTAAAAACCACAGGCGCCTGTTGAACAGGCCCCTGGGCATCAGGCGCCTGTTCAACAGGCGCCTGCCCTCATTTCTGTTGTAGAAATGAGGGCTCCAACATTTTGGAGTGCGGAAAATCGAATTTCCGCACTCCAAACGGTTGGAGATGCTCTTAGGGAGGAGTAAGGTGAAATGGAGAACACTATCGTATTGCTCTTGTCAAAGAGCACCTTCCAGTGCCAACCATTTTGTGTCCGACCCTTGATGGTGAGATGCATCATGTGTACGACCGTTGTGAGTGGCATCAGATCGCGACCATGTAATGGGAGCCGAGCTTCACTTTGTTGGGTCCATCGCGTAGAGCTTGCAAAATGTGGTGCATATGAGCTGATCATTCTTGAGTCATTGGCCATAGTAGGAGAAAGGGAGGTGAACGTGCATGGTTTATTTAGTTTTGTGCATGTGTATGTGCACAAGCACATTTAGGGAAGAGAAGGAATAGTGGCTAATGAAGGCAATTAATTATTTAATTATTTTTTTGAATAGGTAATTGGGCTAAGGTAGCCCATCCCATCTATTAATAAAATTAATAATTACATGTAACAAGACATAACTTTCTATAGGAATTTAGAAGAACAAAAATGAAATCACAGAAGCACAAAAAGAGAACTAAGAACTCATTTGCACCTAGCTCTGATGCTTCTTAAACTAGAACCAATTCGCTATTGAACCCTATAGTAGATTTCTGAGGCATTGGAGGCTTTCCTTCCAAAAATACGTTCATTTCATTGATACCGGATGGCATAGATAAATTTCTTAAAGATGATTAGGAGAATTTGAGTAGAGGCATTTTCCATCTGGTAGCCTTGAAAATGTTTTACTTTTTAAGTCTTGAGGAGGACGATGGCCTATGAAATTCTCCATTTGCAAGCAGTCTTCTCCATAGCTCAAAAACATAGTTGCATTCAAAGAAAATGTGTGCGTTGGTTTCTGAGCTGATACTACAAAGAAGGCACATATCATTATTAATGACTTTTAGGCAGCCAGTCTTGATTTTGTATGAAGGGCATTTGCCATAACCTTCCATAAGAGCAGACTTTCTTTAGCTTGACTGCCCATATTCCAAATGCGAGTGGGCCAGGGAAAAATTGGGTGTCATTGGAGGAAATTAGCTCAATGTACATAAAAGCAGTATAGTGATTTTTGAGCTTGGAGGTCCACATAACATGTCTATCTGATTGAGGTAAGGTGTTTGATGAAGTGCTATTCCAAATGCTCCTAACATGTGCAGAGCTACATTAGGGCAATTTCATTACATTATTTGAGATATAACTTCTTACATATGTAGATGAAGAAATTCCTATCTGTTGCTTTTGAGAATACGACATTAGATGTTCAAGTATCATGCCAGTTTGCATCTAAGGGGAAATCCATAATTTTAGGGATGGGTTCTTTGCTTAGTTACATTGAATTAGGCGAAGAAATGTTGGTCTAAGTATTAATATGTTTCTCCAGCTCCAACTTGATTTGCATTGTCCAGAAGTCCCTATTCTTTAGTAAGTGTTATTGGACCCATTGTGTCCAAAGATCAGCAGACTTAGAAAGAATTTTCTCATAGTAAACTGAGATGGCAGCTCTATTCCAGATTTTTAAGTTAGTTAGGCCAAGTCCTCCAAATTTCCTTGGCAATTGGACCTTGTGGGAAGTAATAGGAATCAGCTTTTTGGATAACGGATCACCGTGCCACAAAAATCTGCTCAAGGCACTGTTTATCATAGAGACTAGTTTGGCTGATAGGATATAATATCTTGTCCAATATGATGTGATTGCAACTGCTATAGATTGTACTATGACTAGACGACTTGCTTGAGACAGTCTAGTGTTAGGCCAAGAGGTCAGTTTTGTAGTAATTTTCTCATATAGAGGAAGGCTTCTCGAAGTTGTAACTTCAGATGTGATGAGTGGCAAGCCTAAGTAGTGTGCATCATATGGCATTTCCTGGAGGCCTGACTGGGTAGTAATAAGATTCCTGGTAGAGGACTCCACCCCTGCAATCAGAATTTGAGACTTGTGTAAGTTTATCTTGAGTCCAGTGAGAGAATGGTACTTCTGGGGGTATTGAAAATGGATTATATATTGGCAGTTGTGGCTTAGTGAAGACGACAAGGTCAACTACAAATAGGAGATAGGTGATTTGGGGCTGTTTGCATTTGGGATAGAGTTGCAGTTTCTTGGTCATTACTTCCTCAAGAATGAGAGTGTTCAGAATTTCCATGGTTATAAAGAATATATAGGCATATAAGAGGTCTCCTTGGCTTATGCCTTATGTGCCTTTGAAGAAGCCATAAGGACTCCCATTGTGGCTAAATGAAAAATACAGGCTGAGATGTAGGTGTGAATCTAGGCTAGAAAAGGCTTTGGGAAGTTCATTCTAGAAAGGATGGAAATTACTGAATTCCATGATATGGAGTCAAATTCCTTTTGTATATCTAACTTAAACATACATCTAGAAGAGATGGTAGCCCTGTCGTTTCCTCTCAGAAGCTCCTGCATCAATAATATGTTGTCACTTGTGTTTTTGCATGGCAGGAAAGCGACCTTGTTATTTGATATTAAAGTTGGTAGAACCTCTTGAAGTTTGATGCTAAAATTTTAGAGATGGTCTTGTATAAGATATTACAATAGAAAATGGCTTAAAGTTGGGGACTGCTTCAGGTTTTACACATCTGGGAACTAGGGCAAGAGAAGTAGCACCGACACTAATAGATAGTTTGTTGGATATGAAAAGGTGTTGTACTACTGAGATCAAGTCCTCACCAATAGTGGCCTAACATTTCTGAAAGAAATAGGCACTATACCCGTCAGGTCCTCTATTGTTGGAAGAGTTTAAGGAGAACGCATTAGTTTTTATTTCATCAGGAGTGACCAGTTGTATAAGATTGAGTGCCTGAGGTTGGGAAATGCAGTAGTTTTGTATGTTGTAAAGTAGAGAAAGATCAAGAGTGTGTGGAGCAGTGGTTTCCAGGATTGAGGATAGGTAATTTATGAAAGAGTTAGTTATGGCATCATTAGTAATGTGCACGGTTCCACTCATATCCTTGATTGTAAGAATTGTATCACCTGCATGCTTTATCTTTAAAGAGTTATGAAAGAATTTGGCGCTCTTATCTCCTTGCTCTTCAAACTTGATGTGGCGTTTCTCCTTGGCCATATTTGCTCATGCTTCTAATGATTGTTGGAGCTTGATACAGATGTCATGTTCTTGTTCAGCCTAACACGGGTTAAAGGGTCAGTGGTTATGGCTTGCTGTATAAGATTTAGTTGGCCTCTAATGTGATCAGAGAGCTTACTTCCTCTTCCAAAAGCCATAGAAGAGCATGCTTTTAGTTTTATTTTGAGAGACTTAAGCTTAGATTGGAAAGAGTGCATGGGGTTGCCTTCCATGTGAGAGCTCCAAACCTGCATTAAAATGCTTTCAAAAGTATTATGATTATTCTAAAAATCAAAAAAACTAAATAAGGGATGTATATTGGAAACTCTCAACAGGAGAGGGCAATGGTCTGAAATAGAAGGAAGGAGGGTGCTGCATTGAATAGATGGCCATTGGGTTATGGATTGTAGACTGTGAAAGGCATGGTCAAGTTGCAGAAGTCCTTGTGCCACTTCTACTCTTGTTTTTCCATGTAAAAATGGGTCCAATAGACTGAATTGGAGTGAGATCTGCATGCAAGAGGCATTCAGAAAGTAGTGTAATATCTTTAAGGGTAAGAGGGTTGCCTCCTTGCTTTTATGCTGATCTGTGCATACAGTTGAAGTCATCTAATGCCAACTGTGGAAGGTCATTCCGACCAAGAGTTGAGAGGAGAGATTAGAAAGCTAATCCAGGGTCAGTGTGGTTGTGTGCATATACATAGGTAAGGTTAAAAGAGGCATTAGTGTGGGCGTTTGTGACTTCATAGTATATATACTGGTTTGAGGAGGAGTGAGAAGTAAGGGAGTATTTGTGAGGGTTCCAAATAATCAAGTGTCTTCCATAAGGAGCATGGAAGAGGTCGGTATCATGTTTCACTCACTGCCATGAGATGTATATTATGTTCCTTGATCAATTTCCTGACTTTAAGTTGCTTTGATGATAATGAGCTCCTCTAATGTTCCATACTGCAATGTTGTGCATCATTATAAGCTAAGAGGGAGAGGAAAGGAGTGGGGTGACTTCTTATGTGTCTTGATGGGGTGAAGGAGCTGTAGAGGTTTGTTGAGTTAGAAGAGGGGAAGGTCTCATCTGGGTTGAATGCTTTTCCACTGTTCAAGTTAGAGTCGATGAAAGGATTTGACTTAAAATTGTGCTTACTTTTCCTGCCTTTTTTCTTGCTAAGATTGCGGGGAGCATTAGGTTGTGGATCAGATTTGATAGTAGAAGGGGGAGGTGGAAGTGTGAGATGCTTGGAAAGTGATAGATTGCTGTAGGGGGAGGTTGGATTAGGAGTGTCATTCTGTCGAGTTGCTTGGATGGTAGGGATAACAGTTGAAGAGGTAATGGTGGATGGAAGGTGGTTGAAGATGACTGTGAGAGGGGTGAATCATTTGGAGGCATGCCTTGAAAAGATGGGTTGGTAGAAGTAGCAAGTTTATTCAGAAGAACTAGCAGTTTTTGCTAGAGGTGGGAGTTACTTATTTGCATGATATTTGGTTGCTGCATGCATGAAGAGTGGATTTCAAGAAATTCAGAATGGGAGTTATTTGATATAGTGGTTGGTTATTCTTGAATAAAATGAAGGTTAGGGTTCTCTTCATCAATAAGTGTGGATAGTATTGAGAAAGAATTCATAGTATTGAAATCAGAGAGGCTATTGTTTTGTTTGGGATTAGAAACTGGAATGTGGGCAGGTGGCATTTGGTTGTTGGCATGAAATTGGGACATGGGAGGACAGGCGTGACAACAGTATTATTAGGGGATGATTCGATAATAATGCGGGGGACAATAAGAGGTTGGCTTCATTTGGACTGTGATCGGTTGAAATGTTGTGCTTGTTTGTATCATGTTCTTGACTCAATGGATCAATTTCCATATTTTTGCTACTGTTAAATGCCATTATTAGCCTGCCGTAGAACATTATTCTTGTCTATTACATCGGAATTGTTTACTTGATTAGTACTTGCTTCCTTTATCCTCCATTTCCTGATTAGCTCCTTTTATTTTGTTGAGTTTGGCTTTGAAAAATTTGTACTCCTGCTAACTACATTTGGCTGAGCGAGATTTCCTTCATGCAGAGGGTATACAACATCTTGTTTCCCATTTAAGTCTTTTGTTGGGTAAAGTAACACATTCATTTTGCCACATTCACCGGTCTCATACCCAAAAATCTTGCAAATAGTACATATTCTTGGCGTTCAGTCATATACAACTTGTACCCTCGGGCAACTGTCCCCAAGTCCATCAATAGGAATAAAATCCGACAGTCTTGATCAAGAGAGATTTCTATGAGCGCTTTTGCATATTTAAAGTGCTTCATCTTTTCGGTGTTTTCATCAAGACAAATAAGTTTGCCAATGTGGCAGCAAGCTAGATTATACCCATAAGGGTCCAAGTTATTATCGGTACCTTATAGAAGTGAACCCAAATGGGTACTTTCTGGATTTGTGCTTAAACACTACCATAGGAAGGGTTCCAAAGAGTTATGATAAACATTTTACCGTTAATAAAGATTGGACCAGCTTGCAATATATTTTTCTTGTCTTGGTCATTGGAGAAGCTAAAGTGGTTCTCATTATCTAATTTAATGTCCACTTTACCATAGGTCTCCAGTGTCTTCGCAGGTGTGTAACCATAACTAGATAGGATAGAGATCCATCAAGAAGAAAACCAACTAGGTGGTTACTCCAATATTTTATGCCCTCTTGCCTAACTTTAGGAGGTAAAGGCTTTGGCTTGCTATCTTTGGCTATATCAAACTACTTTGGAACATATACCCCAGCATTCCTGGGTTTATTTTTGAAGAGAGTAGTCCCAGGCTGATTGGAATTGTTTGTAGAGGAAGCTTAAGATTGGAGGTAGCTAAAGATGGTTCGGTAGCAAGGCCTGGCGCAACAGTAGTGGTTGGATCAGTAGGTATGGTGGAAAAGGTGCAGTGAGAAGAAGGGGAAAATTAAGAGGGTTAGGAGGTCTAGGGTTTGGCACACGATGGAGAAGGCGGTCCGTTGGTGTTGTTGGGTTCGTGAGTTAGATTATAGGAGAGGGTGGAGGGATAGGAGGTGGTGGTGGAGTGGTTAGAGGTAAGAAGGTTTAAGCAGCAGTGGATAAGGAAAGTGAGGAGGAAGAGAAGGGGGAAGAAGAGGTTACCATTTTTTTAGCGTGATTTTTTTAATTAGCCTTGTCTCGTATTTAATTCGTATCTTTTGCATACGAGGCCTATTTGGATCGGGGTCTTCACCATTGCACTCGTATGAAGATTATCCATAACATAGTAGAGGTTTGGACGAGATCCAAACGCATGAAAATTTACAGTTCAGGAGAGCGAGATTATCACTTTGAATTTTTATTGTAGTATAAATCCACGTAATTATATATATTACAAATATTTCCTAGAAGAGGTAGAATAACACACACACACATATATATATATAGGTAATTATTTCTCATGTTCGGTTGGATTGGTTTGAGTAGATATTCAGGATAATTGATTAAAATCCCGTATATATAAATATCGTGTTCCATTCATATCGCATAGAGTTAGATGGAGTTGATATCAATTTATAACATGGTTATGAACTAATTAAACTCTAATAATATTAGCGATAGAAATATTATTATATTTTTATTACAGATTTTCAGGATAATTGATTAATAGCTCATATTTATAAATATTGTATTCTATTCGTATTGAATAGTATTAAATGGAGTTAACATTAATTTATAGTATGATTATAAATTAATAAGAACTCTAATTTGTAGTATATTAGTGATAGAAATATTATTTTATATTTTATCACTAATCAACAATTAGAAGTATGACCTTTAAAATAAGTTGTAAGGCTAAAATAATGATTTAGGTAGGTTAAACATATAGTAAAATTACTTTATAATTTATCTGACCTTGATATTGGTTTACTATAGTGTAAATCAATAATTAACCAACTAGTGAACTTTTATATAGGTAATTTGAAAAGTTAGGAATTACAGTAGAAGCATTGTACGATTTAATAGGGTTTGATTAAGGTTATAAAATGATTTATTAACTTTTTTTTGAAATGGTACTTTATATACAACATGTCACTGGGACAACATGTCACATGTCAATAAACGTTCAAACCACGCTACACAAGTTTCGAACTTGTGACCTCTCGCACCAAAGCCGAATCACTTAACCACTTGGACAATGGTGCTTGTCATGATTTATTAACTTTACACCCTAAGAAATAGTTTGATATATGTTTATGTATATATATACACATAAGCTATATAATATTTTGAGGCCGTATTGATAGCTAAAATTAATTCAAAATAGAAGAATTAAGTGAAAATAAGCTATAGTGTGATTGATAGGCAAGTGCATTATTTTATACAATAAGTGTAAGACTTCTATAAAATAATACGAAGAAGATAAAAAATTGTTAGGATAAGTTACTTAAGTATGATGCATATTTTTAAATTGTTTATATGGTTGTATGTGTTAATTGTTATTGATATTGAGAGATAGATTTGTTACTTTGATTGATATTTCCTTCGTGCGTGTAAATGTGCACGATGTGTGTTTATTTGTTCCATATAACTGGACTGGTTGTATGTATATACTTGCACATAGTTTATACGAGTTATATATGTCTATATTTATATATAGTTCTGGTATGGCTGACTTGGGGCTACTAGGAGATGCATGGAATATATTATATATGTATTCGTTGATATGCGGTTTAAAGTGTTTATGTATAGTTGTTGCTCTCGATAGGTTTCTTTGGTAGCTAATGACAATTCAACGCGATTTATCAATATGTAATTTAAGCGTATGCATAGTTTGGTATTCCTAATTCGGGGTTACCGAATAGTGGACGAAATATATTATATAGATATATAAATATGTGGTTCAAGTGATATAATATATATATATATATATATATAATCGTAAATGCATGGTTTGGACGATTTATATATTGATTTGGTATGCCTGACTTGAGGCAACCATGTAGTGCGAAGCACTTCAAGAACGAATCACGACCCAGACGAGAACGATAATACTTCAGCGTTGTGTTCCCATGTGGGAAGAGTGTACATGGGGTTTAGCGTTTACATACGATTTCGGTATGTTGGTATACACAACCGGAAGGAAAGGAAATTGGTGAGGTAATCCATTGTACCATTGAGGCGCACGAACTGCAGACGTGGTCCTAGAGCAAGGTTAAAGAGAGATTGGAATGCCAATCTAGAGTAGGTTATAAAGTATTCCGTATTAGGAATGGGTGCTGTGATAGGACCTACATGCCAACTTCTTTTGAGGTGTTGGTTTTCAGGGGAGTCCACAAGTTAGTTGTGGCTCTCGATAAGCGTCTTTAGTAGCTAATGGAAATTCAGGGCAGGTATCGATTATAGATATCTGTATTTCAATTTTGGCTATGGAGATGTTATGTTAGTAGCATTAATATATCACTGTATTGGTTTTACATTTCAAATGCTTCGATAGGGATCATTGAATCAGTTGGTGTCTATTGCAGGCTCCATCCATTGGCAATGATGGGTATCAACTTATTCTCCGTGTATCTCTTATCATTATGATTGTGCATGTTATATTATTGGTTGGTTGATTATTATGATTGAACATTATGTGTTAAACTTGTATTTGGATGTTTATATTAATCCTCCATTGGTACATTGGGTTACCTTTATCATAGTATGTTGTTACGTTTCAGTCACATTATATTAGTTGTGCTAACTCATTGATTACAGGAGAAGAGCAGGTTATGGTATGATTCCCTACCTTTGAGTTGATTTTACTTTACTTGTTTATTTATAGGCGATTCGGATTATCCCTGAGCTATATATGTTTGCAGAGAAGACCGACTATACTTCAGTAATTTTCTGTTTATTTGTATATGGTTTCGATATACATTAATTTTGAGTTAGTTCCCCTTACACCACACTTTATGTCTGACCCGCATTTTGTCCTTGTCTGTTTATTTCATTACAACTCTCGGGTATTCAATTAAGTAGTTTGGGAGTCAGGTGTTTTTGGGGATACACTTTCAGGATAGTTGGAGCACTTTGGAGGCGAAGACGATACTTTTAATATACTTGATATTATAGTAGTACATGACAAGTATGCTATTTATATATGAGATTTTGTATCAAACTTTATGTATTAATATTTATTTATCAGTTACTTCCATCAGTATAGTCCCTTGTATATTGCTTATCCTATTATGCTCATGTATATTCAGTATATTATATATTATCATTTTGCTGTGAGATTCTACCATTGTGCAATGGTATGATGTTTGGTTTTTATTTTATTTTACCCCAACGGACTATCTTTTGTGGTATTTAGAAGTTAGACGTTGTCACTCAACGTTGATTAAGGGTATTATGAAGGGCGGGTCGTTACAGATTTCAAAAATAAAGATGCAATGACCCATAAATTAATGAACAGTCAATTAAGGAAATTAATTATAAGAATAAAGGTTAATTGATTACATGTGAAAATGAATGGATTAAATACGGTAAGTATACAGGGGACATTTATTTATCTTGTGAATACGAGATTGAATGAAAATGTAGGGAATCTAATTAAACGAGATGTAATTAAATTTAGCCATAATAATGAAAACCAATTAATTTGTAATTATGCACAATTAGATATAAATGAATTCAACTGTAAATTTGTAAGAATAAGACTTCATATTTGTAAAAGGAGATCTTATATTAAAGGTAACTAAATTGAGTCGTATGTATAGGGAAGAAATATAAACATTTGAATGAAAAAAATACTTCTATTAGGGAAATAAATTAGGTGAGGAAGGATTGAATATATGAGATTTTTTTAAGGGTACTTGCATGTAATTAAATTTTGTTGTATATAATGGAAATCAATTTAAATACATGAATAAGATTGGATTAATTAGGTGTGCACTTTAAAAGTTAATTAAACAGACCAAAAGGAATTAGAGCAACTAAAGTCGACCTAATTAATAGGAATAAATAATTTGAATTTTGAATAGTAAAGGATTTAAAATGTGAATGTTAAATAAATAAAATCTTTTGTTTAAGGGAAATAAGTCAATGAGAATAAATGAGAGGGATTTAAGACCATTAATATAAATACCTCTTACTACCTCCTTTACACTCATATTTTCTTAGTTGTAGAAAAAGACAAAAAGAAAACAACATTATCAAATAAAGGTTGGGTGCATTTTAGGGAAGAGAAAGAGGGAATCAAAAATTAAAGGCAAAGCTTTTGACATTAAAGGAAAAGAAAAGATTTAAACAAAGGTTTCAAAACTTTTCTAGCCTAAGGAGAGTAAAATTTCCCCTAAAACCTTCCAAACCTATTTGGGTTCAGATTTAATTGTTTGGATGACTTTAATATTGATAATCATCTTTGAATGATTAAATATAGTTTTGAATATGTTTTATGGTTTAAATGAATGGAATTCAGTCATGTTTTAGGGTAAAACATGGTTTAATCATATCCTTATATGAGTTTTTAATGATAAATTAGAGATAGGTTCTTAATTTCGTAATTATTGGATGATGAAAATTCTATTATGAATTTTCTAAGTGACATGGTTAAATTCAAATGTAAATTAATATTTAAAAATATCAATTAAATATTTTTTTTTGAAATTTCCAATAAAGGAAGATAATGATGTTTAAGTATTTTGCTGAATTTTTGAGAATTTTCCCATTAATTTTCGATTTAATATGAATTAATTGGCTAAGAAAAAATGTATCTTAATTAAGAATGTAATTAAGGAAATGATTAATAAATGAAGATTAATTTTTGGCTATAGTCGGGAATTACTAGTACAAAACAAAAGCAACCTGTAAATAAATGACATGCGTATGAGTTAGATAAAAAGATACTGCTTTATTACGGCATTCATTTTTCATTTAATTATAGATTTGCAACTTGGCATGCGATAGAATAGGATGCGATAGTTATACCTTGCGACAATTATGGTTTGTGATAGTACTTCAATTATAACGTGTGATAGCTTAGTTAACATTGACACTCGATGGTTATTGAACTATGCCTACGTTAGCTAGTAAAGATGTATTCTTCGAATAAACTAAGAAAGATTTTAATGACATTTTGGAAGCTAGTTTCCAAGATGTTGGTTTGAGTTTCAAGTGCCTAAAATTATAAAGGAAAATTTACAAGTTAAAATTGCGTTAACTTATTTGTAACTTTGAAATGGAGTAAGCTTAGTGAAGCAAAGAAATGATAGTTGCATCATTTATATTAAAGATAAAAAATGTGTTATCTAAAGAATGTGTAGAGTAAACAATAAATAAATGAAAGAAATGGATTGAACAAAGATCATAGAGATATACTGTAACGAACGAGATTTTTCGTCGCTCGAAAATCGACATCAATACGTCCACTGTATCAACTGCCGAGCAATCGAATGCCGGAAAACCGAATTGTTATGGAGAAAAAGAAGAGGTAGAAGAAGACAAAAGAAAAAGAAAGAAGAAACAACAAAAACAATATCAGAATCTCACATTCGCAGCGGAATAACATATAATAGATAAATGAATAATCTTTTAAATCAAAGAACTATATCATTTTATACATTACATCTTCATCAGAGTTTACAACAACAATACAACACTGGACAGTTATATAAACTTGTCCCATACAGAATACACAGCGGAATAAATAATATCATATACAAGTGATACGTCTCGCCATCCAGCTCGCCACTGAGCTCCACAGCATCTCCTGAATCCAGAATGACCTGATAACCTGACTCTAGACTGCCCGTGTGGAAATTGGTGGGCACCCAGAGTTTAGGAAGGAAACAATAAACTCCAGGTCAGTCATGGTGACTGGTGTGAGAACATAAAATAGTTTTACCTTTAAAACACAACAACAACAAAGCAAGTAGAAATATCCGCAATGCTTTTGGAAAATGAAACTACCATAAGACCTCCCGCCACACACACAATGCAAACGCAGAATTAGAGGAGATTTCTTCTAATGATAGTCAAACATGCTTACTACGCAAAACAAATCATTTTGATATTATTATTAGTGCATAGTGTAGGAAAACATTGCGAAAGTATAATATTAATCTTAGCCAACATACGACCAGTATCGTATGCCTACTATAGCTACCATCTAAACAGTGGGGCGCCACCATAAGTAAATGGCAGGTTCTACAACTAAAACCGTACAAGGTTCGTATTGGAAAATGGATTTTCCAACAAATGGTCAGGCTAAGGAACTTCCTATGCCACGTAGGAACGCCTCTGGCTGGACGCTCCGAGAGACAACCTGCTCTTTGCCAACACAAGGCCGGTTACTCCCTTCCCGGGCAGTAAACCTGAGATATGCCACCCCGGTCCTTTGGGACCTTTATCCGAGCGCTCGGTAACCAACATCACACATAATAAATAAAGTGTGTCCACATGAGTAAGTATCTGGGCTCCATACCATGATACTACCCTTTTCCAGAAGGAATGGTCATACCCAAGGGGCGCTACCCCTTAAACCTTGCCGCATCTTTCCTGTTTCGACCATTCTGGGTTGTGAGGTCTGACGAAGTCTCGTCCAAAAAGATATGCTTTTTCACAAAGCCACGCTTTGATCATAAATGATCAATAAATGATCATCACACAGCAACACTCAGCATGCCACATTACCAAATTGGGAATACATCGATGATAAATTTCAACTACATAACCTCTGAGCTCGTACGTCTCAGAGAAGGGTGTTAAGCTAAAGAGAATAAATTCTCCGCCACCAATAGAAATGTATTTGAAAGAAATCAGCTTTATATCTCAAAATTTAATGTCAGACATGTAACTATACAAGTCTGTTCCGGGTTCGAACAGAACCGAAGGCACTTCCGAAGAAGCCCTTGCAATCCGGGTATTCACAATCCCGATAAAACTTCCCATCACAAAGGAAATCTCTATACCATAGCTAACGGTGCAGAGACAATCGATAGGTCATTCTATCGTTTTCACAATTACCCGGTCTTCACCACCGGTCTTCAATACGATCCATATCGTTGTATCACTAATTCAGAATGGGTTATATGACACAAAGGTCTTTTCCTGGCTAACCCGAACAGTGAGCACAATATTTAAAACATATGGATATGGGATTTCAATTAAGTCACTACTTATTACCCAAATCCTTTCCTTTAAATGGTTTAAACAAATTACCATTTTAAAACTTTAAACACAAAGAATTACTTCACAAAATTTACCCAGTTTCACAAAGATTCATTCTCAGATTCCCAAATCAATTTCCATTTAAATTGAATTAACCCATTAAATCTTTAATTAAGATTTAATTCATAGCTTTCACAACTATTCACAATTCAAGTCTTTTATAATATAAAAAAAAACCTTTTAAAATCGTCTTTGATTTCAAAATAAAGTTTAATCATCTTCACAAAGGTTAATTCATAGTTTTTCCAAACTATTTACAATTTCATTTCAACTTTGAAATATTTCGATACAAATTGGAAATCTTTTCTTTTCACTTTATGAAAGCTCTTATCATTTGAAAACAGATAGTTTTCGTTTTGGGAAAACTGGTTACAATTACACAGTTTAAAGCCATTCAAGTATAAAACTTGAATTTAAATTTAAATTTCCAAAACCATATTTTATATGGTTAAAAACCCATATAAACACCTTTTATACTTATAAAATCTTTTAAACCAAAATTCCCAATTCATTGAATTCAATTTCAAAATATTGAATCCAAACTTAAATCAAACGATTTAAATTCCAATTCTATTAAGTTATTAAAAATAAGTTTTATTTCTGAAACTCATTTCCAAAAACTTCCAATTTCACTTTCAAAATATTTTGGATTCAAAAATTCAATTTTCCCAAATTGATAAAAATCTGTGACTTAACCGATTTCCACGTGAAATCCACATTTGTGTGTGTATTGTGTAGTCCAAGGGTTTAACACAATAGTGCAACAACATCCAATCATCACAGATCAAATATACCAATATATTTGATAAGCGGTATAAATTATAACGCTTATCTTTCATTCACAGATCACATATATAAATATATCACAGATAAATAGATCACAATCGCACACAATCAGAATATATCACAAAGCATCACACATCAAAGATGTCGAACAATTCAACATCCAATATAATCCAAACATCCATAGATAGGATAAATTAAATTATCTGATTAACTTAAATCAAATAAATTTCTATAAATAAATTTTTACTTGTTATGGTAAATTAATAATAAATTAATTTCAAATTGATTTTCAAATTTATTTCAAGACACCAAATCAATTTCCAACATTTTCAAATTTATTTCCCTTTAAAAATACATTTCTTTAGCTCTTCAAATCTATTTAAAAATCCCAAACTTAGATAAATTCTTTAGTTTATAGATAATATTTCTGAAATCCATTTATTAAGCCTTTTTTTCCAAATTTGAAATTTAATTCAATACAGTTCAAAAATAAGACTTTTTCTTTTAAACTCCTTTTAAATTTATCCAATTATCAAAAATAAATTTTTCGATCAATTTTCAACTTATATTTTCAAAAATCCAATTTTACTTATTTCTGGTATCCATCGATACCAAAAATATATTTGGCTAAATTATAGCCGTCAACAATTTCAATCACAATATAATCACACGGCGATTATAAATAAATTAACACACAACATTGAAATAAATTCAAATGTTTGAAGAATCCAGTTGGATCCCTCCAACCTGTTTCCCTGCATCCACAGATGTTAGCACAATACCAATTCCACTTCAATGTGGAATATCGCGGTATATGGGATTTATAAATATTATCTGCTATTATGCGGCGCAATAGGGTCTCATCCGCTATACAATGCGGGAAATCAACAACTCCAATATATACATATTCCAATATATATATTGCTATATACATATATAATACCAATTCCACTTAACATTGAAATTATCGCGGTATATGTTTTTAATAAATAACCTTCGCTTAATATACGGCGTATAGGGTCTATTTAACACAATAAATTAGCAACCATCATTCAATCATCACAATCAACACTATCAACAATTTTAAATCTAACTATTTAAAATTTAAATCGAAACAAAACATTCGATTGAGTGAAAAGTTCTCACCTTGAGTTTCCGATAATAGTTGTAGCGTTTTATTTCGAATAAAATTAAACACGCGTTTAATTTTACCTAAAAATTTCACTAGCTCCAAACAACTCCAAACTAGCTCCATTGCGTAGTGCTCGTCAATACGAAGCCAACGCAATTTGTTTCGTTAGTTTTCGACCTCGTATGAACAAGTTATACATTTTTAAAGTTCGAACGAATTATAATATAATTAAATTTACAATTTTCTTTTAATTTTCAAACCCAATTCAATCTAAGCCGTTCAATTTGCTTCCTCCACATCAGGCCACTCACGTTCTTCTCCTCCTACAGGTAAATACGCGCACGCACAAACCAATGGAGCCGGCCCTAACCCTAATTCCTGCTCAACCTACGCTTGACTTCACGACGATCAGTAACCACCAAATTGAAGCCCTTCGCGAGCTCTACCCCTAGCATGAAAGAAGTGAAGCTCGACCCTCCCTATACTTTGATTTCTATGCCCGTTCGTGATGTCTATCGGCCACGATAACTCCCTCCATGTCGCTCCGATGATCATCATCACAGTATGGATCTATAGTTCTCATCTTCCTCTTCATCTTTGCAGTTGGAAGCTTGTTGAATCGATGTGTGTCTTTGAAGAAATTGAGGGAGGAAGAGGTGAGTTTTTCGGAAATTAATAATCAAGTGGTGGCTGGGTTCAAAAACCCTAGTTTTTCTTTTTGTTTGCAAATGTGAAAATAACAAGTCCTTTTATAGAGAATTGATGAAAACACTATTCATCTTCAAATTTTCGAACTCGAAATCGAGCATGTCAGCTGGCGTTTCTAAGGTTTACCCCGCGTTCCGAACGCAATGGAACGTGTTTCGGGAGCTAATTCGATCGTATGTGAGAGTTACGGAATTAAACGATCAATTTTAAATCAAATCGATTTAAACCGATTTCGATGCGTTTTGGCTTGCTCCGGACAAACCGTACATCCGATTGACACGAAATGTGAAATCTTACAAAAATATCACATTACGGATCCGATGAAACTGGTTTCGTCGAAATCCGAGACTGTTTGAAAAATGGTCATTTTTACTCGTCAATTAAATATTAAAATATTCAATTTTCACAAATTGACTTTTAATTCAATATTAAAAGTTTACAAACATCATTATAACTCCAATACGATTTAATATAACTTTATAAATCATTTTTAATCACAATTAATCCAGATTTCAATTATCTACCCAATTTCAAATATTAATTTAATAATTTAATCGTCCAATTAAATCACTATATCAAAATTAAATAAATTCGACTTCCAAATCTTACTTATTAATATTCAAAATTAATTAAATATAAGAATTTCAAATGACGGAAATTCCGGGTCGTTACAAACTTCCCCCCTTAAAAGAATTTCGTCCTCGAAATTGCAAAGTAAGAAAAATTCCCCAATTTCATTAACTTTTCAAAAAATCCACTTAGTGAAAATTTTATATTCACTCTTTTTTCAAAACTCTTAACTTCAACCAAATCAGTGGTTTCCATCCTCTAGTTCAATTCCTACGTTTTCATTTCAATTTGGAAATTGACTTTTCATTAACAAAAATTTTCCAAAATTTTCAAAATTTTTCTAACGCCTTAAATTTTTAGAAAAAATCGCCAGCGTCTCCTTTGCGCGGTTCAATCGTAGTAGGATCACAATAGACATAAATATGTATACATCGACCCACCCAGTCGGAAAAGCAGAAAACAGTTCATATTTCCTATTTTTATCGCGTAGGCGTACCTTTTTAGCATTTTTAAGCAAAGCAGTTATTTATTTAGCATTTTAGCGCAACCAAATCAACCGAACGGCAGCCACGGCACCTGTACTTACTCAATTTAAATATGTAAGTGACATATATATAAGGTTATTAACAATTTATTCTTTTAAACAACTACAACACATGCATATTAAGGGAAATGCATACTAAACAAGGTTTATAAGCAACTTATAAAATTTCAACATCACTTGTAATTGTTTACAACCAATTCATATACAATGACCTTCATTTATTCATTTTCAATTAGTTTACATTCACTAATTTACATTCAAGTTGGTTCACTTCCAATTCAAATTCAATTACATAGCTTCCAAATTTTATCAATTCAATTTCATTAATACTTAATGAATTATATACAATCAACCAACAATCATATAACAACCAATGTTATAATCAACACAACCAAATTTATTCAATTTACTTTACTTTACATTCAATTTGGTTCAACACTTTTAATTTCAATTGATTTAATATTAAATTGGCTTTCATTCAATTCATTCAATTCCAATTCATTAGCTTTAATGAATTAACACTTACATTCATTATTTCATATCAATTTACTTACATTCGATTGATTAACATTCAATCCATTAGTTAATTCAATTGCTAATTCACTTTACAAATAAAGTTGAATTTCATTTATATAATTCAAGTTCAAATCCATTTAATTCACTTTATTATTTTACTTCGATATCAAAATCAAATTCATTCAACATTACTTAAGTTATATTCCAATTAAACATCATTTATTTAACTTTAACTTAAATTTTTACTTATAAATCCAATTCAGATTTCCAATTCTAAAGTAAATTCTATTTAACTTTTATCAAAGTCAAATTCATATCACATTTTGCTTAACAAAATTGTTAACCCTTTTTATCATTTGGTTCACTTACATCTTCTCATTTTATAAGTTACACAACTTATTTATTTAATTTCCCAAATCATATTACAAGTATAAAACTTATTTCACTTATAATTATCAATTTCAATTTGGATTTTTTTAATTTACATTTTGTTTATCACAACAAAACTCCAATTTTTCAATTTATTATGGTAGCAAATCCATCACACAGAAACTCGAAAATGATACTGATGATGCTGCAGTCATCACCCTTATTATTTCCTAGTAACAGTAGTGAATTCAGTGCTTTAAATTCTTTCAAAAATTTCCTTTTATTTATAAATCACATTTATAAATCTTTACTCATAAAATTTCACTATTTAACTTACTTATACAAGATTATTTCACAATTGCAAATCATATTAATTATAATTCCATACTTAATAATTCATTTGCATATATACTTCATTCTTTTACAATTGTTGCTTTTATATAATTTATTCAAACAACTTTTATTAACTCATATAGATTCACACATTTTCAACAACCAAACAATCAATTATATACACTTCAATAATTCTGAAAAATTATTTCCTGTATATACAAAATATAACCGAGGTAAAATTATTTCATTTACCCAATTTAAAATAATACTATGTCGACTTGCCTCGTTTAAGTGTTTAGAAACCCCTATCGATAATATGGCGTCCCACATACCGACCAGAATTCATAAACAGCTCAACGGATAAGCAAACACAATATAAAACATTTTCATATTCACTAACAAATACGCACTCGTATCTATTATTACACTCACACTCATTCTAGAGTACTACTGACTCTATCTCTAATGAGTAATTCCCAACAGAGCCAAAGTTATCGCTTAACCATATGCTCTGATACCAAATGTAACGAACGGGATTTTTCGTCGCTCGAAAATCGACATCAATACGTCCACTGTATCAACTGCCGAGCAATCGAATGCCGGAAAACCGAATTTTTATGGAGAAAAAGAAGAGGTAGAAGAAGACAGAACAAAATGAAAGAAGAAACAACAGAAACAATATCAGAATCTCACATTCGCAGCGGAATAACATATAATAGACAAATGAATAATCTTTTAAATCAAAGAACTATATCATTTTATACATTACATCATCATCAGAGTTTACAACAACAATACAACACTGGACAGTTATATAAACTTGTCCTTATACAGAATACACAGCGGAATAAATAATATCATATACAAGTGATACGTCTCGCCATCCAGCTCGCCATTGAGCTCCACAGCATCTCCTGAATCCAGAATGACCTGATAACCTGACTCTAGACTACCCGTGTGGAAATTGGTGGGCACCCAGAGTTTAGGAAGGAAACAATAAACTCCAGGTCAGTCATGGTGACTGGTGTGAGAACTTAAAACAGTTTTATCTTTAAAACACAACAACAACAAAGCAAGTAGAAAATATCCGCAATGCTTTTGGAAAATGAAACTACCGTAAGACCTCCCGCCATACACACAATGCAAATGCAGAATTGGAGGAGATTTCTTCTTATGATAGTCAAACATGCTTACTACGCAAAACAAATCATTTTGATATTATTATTAGTGCATAGTGCAGGAAAACATTTCGAAAGTATAATATTAATCTTAGCCAACATACGACCAATATCGTATGCCTACTATAGCTACCATCTAAACAGTGGGGCGCCACCATAAGTAAATGGCAGGTTCTACAACTAAAACCATACAAGGTTCGTATTGGAAAATGGATTTGCCAACAAATGGTCAGCTTAAGGAACTTCCTATGCCACGTAGGAACGCCTCTGGTTGGACGCTCCGAGAGAGACAACCTGCTCTCTGCCAACACAAGGCTGGTTACTCCCTTCCCGGGCAGTAAACCTGAGATATGCCACCCCCGGTCCTTTGGGACCTTTATCCGAGCGCTCGGTAACCAACATCACATATAATAAATAAAGTGTGTCCACATGAGTAAGTATTTGGGCTCCATACCATGATACTACCCTTTTCCAGAAGGAATGGTCATACCCTAGGGGCGCTACCCCATAAACCTTGCCGCATCTTTCCTGTTTCGACCATTTTCTGGTTGTGAGGTCTGACGAAGTCTCGTCCACAAAGCTACGCTTTTTCACAAAGCCACGCTTTGATCACAAATGATCAATAAATGATCATCACACAGCAACACTCAGCATGCCTCATTACCAAATTGGGAATATATCGCTGATAAATTTGAACTACATAACCTCTGAGCTCGTACGTCTCAGAGAAGGGTGTTAAGCTAAGAGAATAAATTCTCTGCCACCAACTGAAATGTATTTGAAAGAAATCAGCTTTATATCTCAAAATGTAATGTCAGACATGTAACCATACAAGTCTGTTCCGGGTTCGAACAGAACCGAAGGCACTTCCGAAGAAGCCCTTGCAATCCGGGTATTCACAATCCCGATAAAACTTCCCATCACAAAGGAAATCTCTATACCGTAGCTAACGGTGCAGAGACAATCGATAGGTCATTCTATCGTTTTCAAAATTACCCGGTCTTCACCACCGGTCTTCAATACGATCCATATTGTCGTATCACTAATTCGGAATGGGTTATATGACACAAAGGTCTTCTCCCGGCTAACCCGAACAGTGAGCATAATATTTAAAACATATGGATATGAGATTTCAATTAAGTCACAACTTATTACCCAAATCCTTTCCTTTAAATGGTTTAAACAAATTACCATTTTAAAACTTTAAACAAAAAGATTTACTTCACAAAATTTACCCAGTTTCACAAAGATTCATTCTTAGATTCCCAAATCAATTTCCATTTAAATTGAATTAACCCATTAAATCTTTAATTAAGTTTTAATTCATGGCTTTCAAAACTATTCACAATTCAAGTCTTTTATAATATAAAAGATACACCTTTTAAAATCGTCTTTGATTTCAAAATAAAGTTTAATCATCTTCACAAAGGTTAATTCATAGTTTTTCCAAACTATTTACAATTTCATTTCAACTTTGAAATATTTCGATACAAATTGGAAATCTTTTCTTTTCACTTTATGAAAGCTCTTATCATTTGAAAACATATAGTTTTCGTTTTGGGAAAACTGGTTACAATTACAAAGTTTAAAGCCATTCAAGTTTAAAACTTGAATTTAAATTTAAATTTCCAAAATCATATTTTATATGGTTAAAACCCCATATAAACACCTTTTATACTTATAAAATCTTTTAAACCAAAATTCCCAATTCATTGAATTCAATTTCAAAATATTGAATCCAAACTTAAATCAAACGATTTAAATTCCAATTCTATTAAGTTATTAAAAATAACTTTTATTTCTGAAACTCATTTACAAAAACTTCCAATTTCAATTTCAAAATATTTTGGATTCAAAAATTCAATTTTCCAAAATTGATAAAAATCTGTGACTTAACCGATTTCCACGTGAAATCCACATTTGTGTGTGTATTGTGTAGTCCAAGGGTTTAACACAATAGTGAAACAACATCCAATCATCACAGATCAAATATAACAATATATTTGATAAGCGATATAAATTATAACGCTTATCTTTCATTCACAGATCACAGATATAAATATATCACAAATAAATAGATCACAATCACACACAATCATAATATATCACAAAGCATCACACATCAAAGATGTCAAACAATTCAACATCCAATATAATCCAAACATCCATGATAGGATAAATTAAATTATCTGACTTAAATCAAATAAATTTCTATAAATCAATTTTTATTAGTTATGGTAAATTAATAATAAATTAATTTCAAATTGATTTTCAAATTTATTTCAAGACACCAAATCAATTTCCAACATTTTCAAATTTATTTCCCTTTAAAAAAATTCCTTTAGCTCTTCAAATCTATTTAAAAATCCCAAACTTAGATAAATTCTTCAGTTTATAGATAATATTTTCGAAATCCATTTATTAAGCCTTTTTTTCCAAATTTGAAATTTAATTCAATACAGTTCAAAAATAAGACTTTTTCTTTTAAACTCCTTTTAAATTTATCCAATTATCAAAAATAAATTTTTCGATCAATTTTCAACTTATATTTTCAAAAATCCAATTTTACTTATTTCTGGTATCCATCGATAGCAAAAATATATTTGGCTAAATTATAGCCGTCAACAATTTCAATCACAATATAATCACACGGCGATTATAAATAAATTAACACACAACATTGAAATAAATTCAAATGTTTGAGGAATCCAGTTGGATCCCTCCAACCTGTTTCCCTGCATCCACAGGTGTTAGCACAATACCAATTCCACTTCAATGTGGAATATCGCGGTATATGGGATTTATAAATATTATCCACTATTATGCGACGCAATATGGTCTCATCCGCTATACAATGCGGGAAATTAACAACTCTAATATATACATATTCCAATATATATATATATATATTGCTATATACATATATAATACCAATTCCACTTCACATTGAAATTATCGCGGTATATGTTTTTAATAAATAATCTCCGCTTAATATACGGCGTATATGGTCTATTTAACACAATAAATAGCAATCATCATTCAATCATCACAATCAACACTATCAACAATTTTAAATCTAACTATTTAAAATTTAAATCGAAACAAAACATTCGATTGAGTGAGAAGTTCTCACCTTGAGTTTCCGACAATAGTTGTAGCGTTTTATTTCGAATAAAATTAAACACGCGTTTAATTTTACCCAAAAATTTCACTAGCTCCAAACAACTCCAAACCAGCTCCATTGCGTAGTGCTCGTCAATACGAAGCCAATGCAATTTGTTTCGTCAGTTTTCGACCTCGTATGAACAAGTTATATATTTTTAAAGTTCGAACGAATTATAATATAATTAAATTTACAATTTTCTTTTAATTTTCAAACCCAATTCAATCTGAGCCGTTCAATTTGCTTCCTCCACATCAGGCCACTCACGTTCTTTTCCTCCTACAGGTAAATACGCGAACGCACAAACCTATCGAGCCGGCCCTAACCCTAATTCTTGCTCAACCTACGCTTGACTTCACGACGATCAGTAACCACCAAATTGAAGCCCTTCGCGAGCTCTACCCCTAGCATGAAAGAAGTGAAGCTCGGAGCTCCCTATACTTTGATTTCCGTGCCCGTTCATGACGCCTATCGGCCACGATAACTCCCTCCACGTCGCTCCGATGATCATCATCACCGTCTGGATCTATAGTTCTCATCTTCCTCTTCATCTTTGTAGTTGGAAGCTTGTTGAATCGATGTGTGGATTTGAAGAAATTGAGGGAGGAAGAGCAAGTTTTTCGGCCATTAATAATCAAGTGGCGGCTGGGTTCAGAAACCCTAGTTTTTCTTTTTGTTTGCAAATGTGAAAATAACAAGTCCTTTTATAGAAAATCGACTAAAACACTATTCATCTTCAAATTTTCGAACTCGAAATTGAGCGTGCCGGTTAGCATTTCTAAGGTTTACCCCGCGTTCCGAACGCAATGGAATGTGTTTTGGGAGCTAATTCGATCGTATGTGAGAGTTACGGAATTAAACGATCAATTTTAAATCAAATCGATTTAAACCGATTTCGATGCGTTTTGGCTTGCCCCGGAAAAACCGTACATCCGATTGACACGAAATGTGAAATCTTACAATAATATCACATTACGGATCTGATGAAACTAGTTTCGTTGAAATCCGAGACTGCTTGAAAAATGGTCATTTTTACTCGTCAATTAAATATTAAAATATTCAATTTTCACAAATTGACTTTTAATTCAATTTTAAAAGTTTACAAACATCATTATAACTCCAATACGATTTAATATAACTTTATAAATCATTTTTAATCACATTTAATCCAGATTTCAATTATCTACCCAATTTCAAATATTAATTTAATAATTTAATCGTCCAATTAAATCACTATATCAAAATTAAATAAATTCGACTTCCAAATCTTACTTATTAATATTCAAAATTAATTAAATATATGAATTTCAAATGACGGAAATTCTGGATCGTTACATATACAGACTCATAGAGTTATTGGATGGTAGGGTGCCAAGACTAATGATGTCTAAAATTCAACGGTATATGGTAGGGTGCCATGACTTAGGAAGTCTATAGGGTTTAATTAAGTTAAACCAAACTTTAAGGTAATAAGTTCATGGCAAAGTGCCAAAACATCAGGATGGTGTTATAAATGAACCGGCAACGTGAAACGAAGGGGTTTCGGGACTAAGAAGGGCTATTGATGCTTAGTACAGACGCTTGTTAGAATGTATTCGGGGTGCTTACGTTCAACCTCTTAGGAGAGTCATGATGGCTCTAATCAAAGTGGCTCCCATAGTGGAATGAGTGGCCATTTCATCAGGTGACGTTGTTTGGGAAAAGATTAAATTAGTGATAGGAAGTCCTAGGAGGTAATCACTAAATAGTTAATGATAACATTTAGAATAACACCTAAATAAGAGTTTATATGATGTATGTGAATAGGAATGATGATTGTATGACATGATTCATAATTGAATGCTGTATTAGATATACTTATAACTGAAATGATGCTATATGAATGCCCATGATGTGGTGTTTGTTTATATGATATGATCTAATTGTTGTGATATATAAGAGAGGGAAAAACTCTTTCGTGTTTTAGTAGCATGGTCTCACTATGTATATGTTTAAGGTAAAGTTTTACTTATACTAGACTTTATGTCTGACCCGTGTTTTTATTATTTCTCATAAACTCATGGGTACTCATTCGAGTATGATGAGTATATGGATTATATAGGTTATCGTTAGAGGACGAATAAAGCAACCAGATACAAAGCAAAAGGCTTTTAGCTAATAAAAGTTGTTTTTGTATTCTGCCGTTGTAAAATCGGAGTTTATAACTGGTTAAGAGTTCGTATCAGCATCTTCATATGTCAAGCACGACACTGCTATTTAAGTTTAATTATATTTTACTTCTACGAGGGCATGTTTTGGGATTTATAAAATGTAAAGGTAATTATGTGTAATAAAATTTATTTAGCTGCTTTGTTTACTTAATTTAGGAAAGAAAAAAAATACAGATCTCACTTTATCGCTTGAAAATAATTTTGATGATGACTGCATCATCATCGACATTCATTTTCGAGTCTTGTAGTGGGGGATGTTACAACATGGCATCAGAGCTTAGGTTAGGGGTCACTTAGTAAAATAGAGCTAAGTAGAAATATAGTTAGAAACTAGATAGTTAAAAATTGACAGCTTGGGAAGGGTATGCGCTATATGTATATATATAACGTACTTGTATTTTGATATAGATATATATGTGAATTTTTTTATCCCTCCACTTTTGCTTGCACTCCTTTTACATTCGTTTCTTACAAACACTTGCTTACGTAGAAAGAAAGAATGGATCTACGTAGTGGACGTTTGACTTTGGGAGGTGCAAGAGCAAATGCTAGTAGGAGAACTGCTAGTGCACAAACTAATGGCTAGGGAAGGGAGGCAGCCCCGGAAGTTCATATTGAAGCCGGTGATCAAATGTTTGCCTCGTTTGCTGGAAGAATGGATATGAATTCCTTGTTCTGCCAGTTTATGAAGGAAATGATGAGGCAAAAGCTAGCCGAAGTTGATGAGTCGAGCCCAGCAGTGGCTAGAGGCGTAGACTTTTCTAAGATGAACTAGGATTACAGGAGCTATGGAGGAAAGGTGTTTATAGGGAAAGAGTCTGCTTTAGAGGTTTTGAATTGGCTGAAGGTGTATGAGCGCATCTTTGGAGTCTTAGGTTATGATGATGCTCAAAAAAGGAGGTTACTCATTGACTTCACGAGGATACTTTAGGTTGGTGGAGGTCGTGATTGTTGAAGCTCCAAAATAGGAAATAACTTGAGAAGAGTTTAAGGAGCAATTCAAAACTCAGTTTTTACCTGAACCATAGAAGAATGCTTTGTATAAGGAGTTCCTTGACTTGAAGCAAGGAGATATGATCTCTTGTTAAAGAGGAGAAAATAGTTGATGTTACACCCAAGAGTGGATAGAAGAAAATATTCAATCCATATCAGAAGTGCGGTAAGTATCAAAATGGAGGAAATGCCTAAGGAGGAGGAGCTCAAAAGCCAAATGTGACAGATGTTACTTGTTTCAACTGTTGGCAGAAGGAACAATACTCTACTAAGTGTACCCTGCCGGGGAACAAGGATATAGCTAAGTGCTTTAACTGCAATAAGCATGGAAATAAGAGGAGGGATTGCCAGCAATTGAAGTAGACAATGATCTATTTTTTGGAAGGAACATCAACTATACCGACTGTTGAGAAAAAAGTAAAGGGTGTGCTAGAAGGTATGATTTTGATTTCCAGTATATCAATTTGAGTTCTGCCTGATACTGCTATTATGTGCTCTTTCATTTTGAAAGATTTGGTTGATAGATTAGGACTAGATACTACATATTTAATTATGTCTTTACGAGTGGTTAATCTGAATGGTGGATATACCACTCTCGGATTAGGTTGCACTGACCTTGAGTTTAATTTATTTGGACATTCGTTTCTTTGCGACCCATATGTGTTTGACTTCATGGGATATGAGGTTATTTTGGGTATGGATTGATTAGTGCGTAATAATGCTAGGATTTATTGTACTGATAGATTTATTGCTTTGTGGAATCCAAAAGGCGGAGAAAGGATTATGGTAGCGTTGGACGTAATGAAGGAGAAGTCAGGATTGATGTCATGTGCAATGGAAGACTAAGAAGATGAGATTAATAGAATACTTGTAGTTTGGGAAATTGTAGATGTTATCGAACCAGCAACGATATTACCACCTATAAGAGCACTTGAATTCGGTATGGACTTAATGCTGGGGACAGAGCAAGTTAGACCACCTAGTAGAATGCCGCCGAATGAGATGGAGGAATTAAAGAAGCTACTACCGGAGCTTAAGCATAAGAGTTTCATTAGGACCAGTAGTTCGTCGTAGGGAGCATCTATGGTATTTGTAAAGAAGTCAGATGGATTATTATGGATGTATATTGATTACCGAAAGCTGAATGAGTTGACAGTGAAGAATTGTTATCCATTGCCTTAGATATATGACTTGTTTGACCAGTTATTTGGAGCAAGAGTATTCTCGTATTTAGATTTAGCAATGGGATTCCATCAACTTAGGGTACCTTAGGATAGTGTTCCTTTAATCGCGTTTAGAACCAAATACGGTTCATACGATTGGTTAGTTATGCCTTCTTGACTGACCGTTGCCCCAACATTCTTTGGAAATCTTATGAACTTAATCTTTCGCATTCAACTGGACCGATTTGTGTTGGTCTTCATCGATGATGTTTTGGTATATTCTAAGAGCAAGAGAAATCATGAAGTCCATCTTAGGTTGGTGTTGGAGACATTAAGATAGCACAAATTGAAGATGAAGTTTTCCAAATGTCATTATTAGAAATAAGAAGAGGCCGGAGACGGTAATAGAGATAAAAAGTTTCTAGGATTGGTTGGCTATTACCGTATATTCATCAAGGATTTCTCATGTATAGCAGCACCCTTGATACATTGACCAGGAAAATGAGAGGTTTGTATTGACTTTAGGAGTGTGAAGGGTCATTTCAGGAGTTGAAGCGGTTATTGACGAATGCTCCTTTTTTGATCATGCCTGAAGGGAATTAGGATTTAGTAATGTATACCAATGGTTGCAGAACCGGTTTGGGTGTAGAGGGATAAGTTCAAGGTAATTATGGCCTCATGTAGCTCAGTATCCAACTCATGACCTGACGTTGGCAGCAATGATCTTTTCGTTGAAGATTTGGAAGCATTATCAATTGGGAGAGCAGTTCGAGTTATACATAAACCATAAGTCTCTTAGGTATTTATTCTCTCAAAAGGAGTTGAGTATGAGGCAACAAAGGTGGTTAGTATTTCTTGCAGCATATGATTTGCTCTACAATGAAAATTGTATGACCAAGGCAGAAGAGTTATACCGATATGAGAAGAAGGGATCTGGAGTCCATAGTAGGTAATCATGTGTTAGTAAAGGATTCATTGATGCGAGGTGTCATGCGCTTTGGGGACGCAAGGATGTTGGCTCCTAGATAAGTAAGTCTGTTTCTAATGATAGAGAAGATCGGTAAACTCGCACGTAAACTTGAGTTACCAAGCAGTTTGGTGAGTGTGCATAATATTTTTCGTACATTGCATTTAAGGAAATGTGTCCATGACCTTAGTATGGTAGTAGAACCGAGGGCGATGGAGGACTTATTAATAGAACTAGATCTAACTTATTTAAATGAGCAAAAGGAATAGTAGGTCATGGTACGAATGAGTTAAGAAACAAATTAATTAGACTTGTTCACATCCAGTGTAGTGACGATAATAATGATTGAACCTTGGGGGTAGAGGATAAAAATAGGAATATTTATCCCGAATTATTTTAGACATTCATGTTTTTAGTAGTGTGCTTTGTTTGTCTATTATATGTACTAGTAGTGGTACTTGTGTATTTATGTTATGAAAAGATTTTTTGTTAGTAGTTGAATTGATGCATTATGTTAATGATTTATGATTTACATTAGTAGGGTACTACTATAACTTTCGTATTTGTGTGGACTTATGTGAAGACAACTTTGCAATATCAGGGTGTTAGTTTAATTTTTATCCTTTCTTATCAAATTTTCAAGGATGAAGTTCCTATAAGGAGGGGAGACTATAACGACCCATTAATTATTGAATAATAAATTAAAGAAATTAATTATAAGAATAAAGGTTGATTGATTACATAAGAAAATGAACGAATTAAACAAGATAAATATAGGGGAGACTTTATTTATTTTGTGAATAGGGATTGAATGAAAAAGTAGGGAATCTAATTAATAAGATGTAATTAAATTTATCCATGAGTAATAGAATCAATTAATTGGTAATTAAGGGCAATTAGTTATAATTAATTTCGGTAGTAAATTTGTAAGAAGAAGATTTAATATTTGTACAAAGGAGATCTTATATCGAAGGTAATTAAATCCAGTCGTATGTATAAAGGAGAAATATAAACATTTGATTAAAGAATATTTATATTAAGGGAAATAAATTAAACGAGGAAAGATCAAATATGGGAGACCTTATATTAGGGGTATTTGCATGTAATTTAATATGTTCGTATGTAATATGAAATAATTTAAATATGTGAATGAGAAATAATTAAATGTACTACATATGAGGTAATAAAATTAATATTTGAATAGAGAGGATCTTGCAAAGGAGAAAATGAATTAATAATAAGGAAAATGAAAAGGGAATCAAATTAATTTAATTACAAGAAGTACCTAAGGAAGATTAGATTAATTAGGTGTAGGATACTTTTAAAAATAATTAAACAGACCTTAGGTGATTAGAGCAATAAAAGTCAACCTTATTAACAAGAATAAATAAATTTGAACTTTTGAATGGTAAAGGATTTAAAATGCGAATGTTGAACTAAGAAAATATTTTCTTTAGTGAAATAGATTAATAAGAATAATTAGAGGGATTTAAGACGATTAATATAAATAGCCCCTCACCACCTTCTTTACATTCATATTCTCTTCATTGTAAAAAATGAAAACAAGAAAAGAAAACTCTATCATCAAACCAAGGTTGGCCGCATTTCAATGGAGAGAGAAAGAGGAAATCAAAGGCAAAGCTTTCGACTTTAAAGGAAACGAGAAGATTTAAACAAAGATTTCAAAGTTTTTCTTGTCTAAGGTGAGTAAAATTTTCATCTGGGTTCAAATTTGATTTTCTTTGAATGATTTTAACGTTGATAAACATATTTGAATCATTAGATATGGCTTTGAATATGTTTAATGATTTAAATGAAAGGAATATAGTCATGTTTTATGGTAAAACATCATTTAATCATATCTATATGTCAAAAAAATTAATATGACATTTCTAATGATTAATTAAAGATGGGTACTTAATTTCTAGATGAAGAAATAATTTATTATGAATTTTCTAAGTAGAAATGGGTAAATGCGAATGTAAAGTGTTATTTAAAAGTTTCAAAATTAAATATTTCATTTCAAAATTTCTACTAGAGGAAGAAAAGGATGTTTTAGAATTTTGCTGAATTTTCGGGAATTTTCCATTAATTTTCGACTTAATATGAATTAATTAGTTAGGGAAAAACGTACCTTAATTAAGAATGTAATTAAGAAAATGATTAGTAAATGAAGATTAATTTTCAGCTATAGTCAGGAATTACTGTTACAAACAAAAGCAACCAGTAAACAAATGACATATGCACATGTTAGGTAAACAGATACTGCTTTATTATGCCAAAAAATCGTTTTTTAATTACAGATTTACCACTTGGCATGCAATAGCAATAGGATGTGATAACTATAGGTTGTGATAGCTATGGGCTGTGATAACATTGTGACTATGACATGTGATAGTTAAGTTAACATTCGCACTCGATGTTTACTAAACTATGCTTATGATAGCTGTTAACTGAGTTTTAAACCCAACAAAATTCAACAGAAGTTAGAACATCCAGACTAAGCCAGAATGAATTGAAACTTGAACAAGGCATCTAAAAAGCCAATGGAACATAAGAGAAACAAGCTAAAAATCCACTAAGTAGATGGATTGCTAGCGATCCATCATCCATGGATCGCTAGCTATCCAAAAGGAAGCATCATGAGTTGTCAAAGCCTCTTGCATCATGATCTACTACCTCTTCCAAGAATACTTACCAAGTTTTATAGCATTCCTAGCAGCATAGTTCAAGAAGTAAAGACTCATCTGATTCAAGCTGTTTACCCGCTTTTTGGCCAAATCAGCTAACTTAAAACGGACCTAGAGAACTCATACGGAGTCGGATTGACTTGAAATTTTGGAAGAACACTTAAAAGACATAAAAGAAGGCACTCACCAAAAAGGAGCTTGATTGGATAAGGCTATATTGATCACTAGCGACCTAACTAGATGGATCGCTAGCGATCCATGTAGATTGGGCCCCACCACCTCAAATTTTTAGGCTATGACCCAGACACTCTCTAGAGTGTACTTGAAAAGTTTCATCTGATTTCGTTATGTTTTGAGCGAATTATGGATGATTCTTATGAACCAGATGACCCATGAAGACGGATGATCAAACAAAGTTCAAACGACTTGATATTTGGACAAGGCACTTAAATAGAAGATAGAAAGACAACCAAACTAAGATCACTCAAAATATGCTAAGTTGATGGATAGCTAATGACCCATCCCCTATGGATAGCTAGCGATCCATCAAGATAGGTCGGATCACCCTCAAACTTTTCGAGCTCCTTCTTAGCACTAAGTAAAGGCTTTTGGTAGAAAATATGCTATGTTGATGGATAGCTAGCGATCCATCCCCTATGGATAGCTAGCGATCCATAAAAATGACTCAGATTGATTTGAGATTTTCAGTGATGACTTGGCATAACAACCAGACTCTTCTGCACATAAACTTCCGGCCCAAGTGCTCTCCAACCCCTATAAATACAATCCTACCTGCAACATAAACATGATCTTCTGGATTGGCTGCTGGAACTCTGTAGAGATTATTCTTCACTCTTCTCCTCCCACACAATAGTCATATAGGGGTTCACTGTGATTCTCCAGTGAACTTTTGTACCTAAGACTTGATCTACCTTAGACGATTCAATCATATTGTAATCCGATTCAACTTGTAACAACAGTCAGTTAATAGAAAGTTATAAAGTGGACATAGACTTCATTAACAGCCGAACTACTATAAAAATCTTCTTGTCTTTTTACTATTTCTGCTCTTTTTACATTTGTTCTCTATATTATTGCTCTGTAAGAACAGGGCTGGTGCTTTCATACTCAATCCAAGGTTTTGATCCATTTTTTGGGTTAACATTTTGGTGCTTTCACTAAGAACCCAACTCAGGCTTAGATCAGCTATCTACTTTGGATCAGATAGGTTTAGAAGTTAGATCCTCAATCTCTACTTAGAGTATTTACTGTTGAGAATCAATGGCACCAGGAAGAAAGAGAACTACCTCCAGAATATTCGTAGGAGCTACATTGCTGGAGAAGAAACAAACCTTCAACAAATTGAAGTCAACAACCCCAACAACCTACTGTTAGGAGCCAACTCTGGATATCAGGTTCCAGGATCCTCCACATAGCATGAAGTTGTGACTAAGGGAGAGTTGAACAAGATGGTTAATGAAATTAACCATAAAATGGCAAAAAGTCAAAAGGCTCTTACGGAAAAGATAGATGCTCTCTTAGCAAATGCTACAAACCCAAACTTAGGGGTGAAAACCCCACGGGAGGATATAACGATGGCTCTCTCCGGCCCTGAAGATGACAAACAATTTGAGGAGGACAAATTGGATGAAAATGACAATGTGCAAAATGCTAGAAAAAGCTCTAAAACCCGTGTTGCGGCATAGTACCAAGCAATGGACGAGGAACTGCTACTCAAACGGTACTCCTAGAGGCAATAAAACCAAAAGATATGATACAAACCAAGATCGATTACAAGGCCAAGCTCCTGTGGTATATTGTGACCACTCCCAACTAACCAGCTTCAAATTCTATCATGGAGCTCCCATCGTCGAATTACGAATGGTCGTCGTCGAAAATCATCAAAAATGGTCAAAATGGTTGTCGAAAAAATCACTTCAGGGTTGACTCGAAGTCGAACTCGAGTAATTGTCCATTTGACTCGAAGCAGATTCTTGAAGTCTCGACTCGAAGTCGAACTCGGGTAATCACCCATTTGACTCGAAGTAAACCTAGGAAATTCTGCTCCGAAATCAGACTCGGGTAAAACCAATATTTTCTCCAAGCAAACATGCAAATGGCTCCAAGCAACATTTGTCACCAACCCAGCACTTCAAATTCTGTGATTCCAAGCGAACCATGTGCCGACTTCAAGAAAATGGCAAATTTTCTCGAGTCGGACACCAAGTAAAATACCACTGATCCATCAATGCCTATCCATCTTCATTTGCCTATAACTCGAACAAGCGAACTCCAAATGCCTTAAAATTTGGAATGCAACCTTATGGGGCCTTCTTTGTCACCCTAGACCGATCTCACCTAGTTTGAAATTTTTTGGTGATCGTCACTGACCCATGATCCCATCATAAATGATTTGTTATTCAATCGGCATTTCCGATTATTAAGCATAGGACAATCATGCATATATTATTCTTAAGCATTATAAACAACCGTAACTTGAAAATGGGCCGGTCTGACAACGATTAAAGCATCTTCCCCAATCAAAACCCATTCACCGAAGCCGTTCAACATGCAGAATATCCAAAGAAGTTATTTATGCCAACTATATCTTTCTACAATTGTATAACTGATTGGAAATTGCTTTTTTACAATTATGACTAGCATATGGACTAAGCGAAGGAGACGGATGCAGTCTACTGCAAGGCCCTTAGGAATCATTAAAGGATGAAACAACCTACTACCCTGGAAGAATTCTATGGGAAGGCAAATCAGTTCTAAAGACTAGAGGTAGTGCAATTGGCAGAAGGCAAACTCAGTAATTTGCAAAAGAACATACCAAACAGTGAAGGAGCTACAAGACCTCAGGGACCTTCTGCCCAAGCAAGGCTACTAAGACCCAGTAGAAAAGCGCCTCAGCTAACTGACGAAATCCGATGAAAGGATGATTATCAAATAACACTCTAGTTAGCTAGCAACTAGGGAATGGGGCAGCAACCTAAAACAATGCCTTCTCATCAATCCTTGTCTACTTTCCTTTTCCAAATGATTCGTACCGAGACACTAGGAGCATTGCAAACAGCATGGCGAAAGAAATGATTATATGCCCTCGACGAGTCATGTCGATCCCCCTTCTGAGAACCGGCGTTGCTCTAGTAGCGTCGAGATGTAACATCCCCTAATTTTAGTAACATTATTTAGGATATTTAATTAGTTAAATGAAATAAAATAATGTAAGTTGATTAATGGATTGAGATTTGTGATTAAATAAGAGGTAGCCGTGCCACGTAAACAATGAACTAAATAATAGAAACGAAATAGATGAGGGGCAAAATAGGAATAAACACATCCTTATACCCTAAACTCACTTAGGAATTCATTCTACATGTTCATTCTACTTCCACAAACAAAAATAGAGCTAATCCCGGCCAACGTTAAGAAGAGCAAAGAAAAAGAATTCAAGAGGAAGAATAAAACCACTTAATCAAGAACAAATCTCACATCTTTAATCAAAAAGCTAAGGTGAAATATGACTACATCTCAATTTTTAATGGTTTTTGGTTTTAGTATGAAATCTGAATTATTTGCAAATGTTTTGCCATGTTATGGATGATAAAATGTATATCTATATGTTGTTGATGATTTATGCTAATTCACATAGATTTTGTGATATGTTTAGATATGAAAACCATATTATATGACATCCAATTGCCTTGCAAATTTAAATTTAGATAGAAATAATATTTTAGAGATGGGTTTGAATTTTCATAATTTTCTAAATTAATGTGGATTTTAATTTTCTAGTAAAGAAAATGCTATTTTGGGTTAAAAATTAATTACGGCCAAATTATATTAGCTCAGGGTCTGAAATTTATATATGTTAGAAAACATATTAAAAATGATTTCTGGAATTTTTGTAGAATTTTCCTAAGTGTTTTAATGGATATATAAAATTATTTAAGGTATGTGACTTAAATGTTTTATATATTTATAAAAAGGAGAAGGGGTATTTTGTAAATAATCCAAATTCTTATTTCTGAAAATCGCCAGTAATGTTAGAAAAGAAAATTTTGCAACCAATTATAACTTGAGAAACAAGGCAATGTAACACCCCATATTTTTGGTAACATTAATTAGGATATTTAATTAGTTAAATTAAATAAAATAATGTGTTGATTAGAGGATTGAGATTTGATTTTATTAAGGGGTAGCCGTGCCATTTAACCAATGAATTTACATAAGAGTTAAAATGAAATAGAGGAGGGGTAAAATAGGAAAGAGGCCATTCTTATACCCTAAACCCTTGGCCGTGTATCCCGTACACGTTCATTTTCATTTATCAATTTTTTTAAAATTGAGGTCGGCAACATTAACAAGAGAAACAGGAAGAAGATTAAGAAAAGCTAAGAAAGAAGCTAAATCAAATCAAACCCATTCAAATCTCAAGCTCCTTAATCTCTAAAGCTATGGTGAATAATGACTACATCTCAAATTTCTTATTGTTTTCGGTTTTAAGTTGAATCCGAACTTATTTGCAATGATTTACCATGTTTTTGAATGATGGAATGATTATATATACTTGTTGATGATTTATGGTTATTCATATAGATTTTATGATATGTTTTGATATGAAAACCCTATTAAATGACATCCAAATGCCTTGTGAATCTTTATATAGATCAGAAATGATATTTTAAAGATGAGTTTCAATTTTTTGAATTTTCTGAATTGATGTGGATTTTATATGAATTCTCTAGTAAAGAAAATGTTATTTTGGGTTAAGAATTATTTACTGTTAAATAATTAATGGTTTGGGTCTGAAATTAATATATGTTAGAAAACATATTAAAAGCGATTTTCTGGAATTTTTGTAGAATTTTCCTAAGTGTTTTAGTGGATATATAATATTATTTAAGGTATGGGACTTAAATATTTTATATATTTATTAAAAGGAGAAGGGGTGTTTTGTAAATAATTCAAAAATTTTATTTCTGGAAATTGGCAGTACTTTTAGAAAAGAGAAACTTGCAACCAATCATAATTTGACAAACAAGTTAGGTTAGGTACAAAGAAATAGTTTAAAAAGGACTAATCTACATGGTTTTTACTGTTTCGATGCTTTCGGCACCAGGCTTTCGCCTCCTTACCTTCACCTCTGACTCTATCGAAACCAATGCACATGGTATCAGGTAAGTGGTACGTAGTAAATTGGATATAGGCGGAAGGTATAGGGTCGAAACCAGAGGTTCCGAAGGGGTTGAAGCGATACTTTGCTTTTAAATGAAAATGCGCCTTCTTGCTTTCGACTAAATAGCTTTCGACCAAGTCAAATGGTTTTAGAGAAATGGTTTCGATTGGGTTGCGCCTTTGTTTTTAAATAAATGCTTTCGACTTGGTCGAAACCCATGACTGCCTCTTTCTACCTTTTGACCCAGATTGGTTTCGAAAGGGTTGCTTTGCTTTGCTTTTTAAACTTGACCACTTCTCCAATGCTTTCGAAGGGATGGTTTCGACACTATCACTTTTTTACTTAGGAATGATTTCGAAAGGAATGCTTTCGACTTTAATTGGTTTCTGATCCTTTTGCTCTACTTGAAGGCATAATCCAAATGGTTTCGATCGAAACGGTTTTCAAAGGTTTCGAAGGCGTAAATTTTTTGAATGGTTTCGAAAGGTTTCCACATGTTTTAAAATTGAACCCAAGTGCTTTCGAAAGGTTTGTGTTTACAAAGGTTTAATACTTTCGAAGGGTCTTAAAGGAAGGTTTCGAAGGGGTGGTTCACCAATGGTTTCGAAAGGGAAGGTTTTCTGATTGTTTCGAAAGGATTGAAAGGAAAGGTTTTTCCAATGTTTTCGAAAAGCTTGGTTTAAAGGTTTTAAAGGAGGATGTCTAATGTTTTAAAGCTTTCGAAAGGGAAGGTTTTTCAATGGTTTGAAAGGGTTTTAAGAAGGGTTTCAGAAGGAAGGTTTTGGTGTAACGACCCGATATTTTGGACCATTCGCATCCATTATAAGTGTATAGGTAGACACTCATGCCGGAGTTGAATTGCTCAAAATACCGCGTTGTTAATTTAAATTTGGAAAAACTGAACATATACAGTAAATAAATAATCACAGATCGCAGACACAGAGTAGTAATTGCAGCGGAAATAAAAGAGATAGTAGCTTATGAAGCTACTATATAAATGTATAAGATACATCAGAGTTTACAACAGGAGAGTAATACGATACATCATAGTTAAACCAGATACAACGGAAGAGTAACACGATACAACAGATACAAATCAGAATACATCACTGGAATCATCGAATACTGAAAGCAGAATAGATGGCTGGATCTCCAAGCAAAGCTCCAACTCCAAAGGTGAGTCTCGAATACTGGTACACTCTGTCTGACCCGAGCGTAAAGCAAAAACACAAGACACTCGAGTCAGGATTAACATTCTTATATCAATAAATCCAACTCAAGTGAAATAGCAATTGAAATACAAGTAACTCAAAGGATGTTTGGAATAACCATCCTTTAAGGATCCGTTAAACTATCTACTATGTAATAGTGTACGATAAGTAGATAATGTCTATCAGTAATAATAAGATATCAAAATAGTGTTAAGGCGTTACCATTATCCCCCTTAACACATTTTTATTCCCAAAAGCATATACAAGACCGTAGTTTCCCCAAAACCGGAAGTCACCAGAGGGCAATCCATATACTAAAGGTATAAAACAAATTCGTAGTGGTCGCGAATAAAGGGATACAAGTATGACAAGGCACATGAGGCAATACCCAAGGTAGTGATACTACCGTTTGCCTGATCCGGACTGGTGAGAACGCAACGCCGCAGCGCCCGCAACACCGTGAAACAACACTCCTAAAAATCAAGGGTGCACCAATCGACAACAAGTAATAAGTAGTTCGAAGAAGTGTGTCCACTTGAGGTAGCTAATCCTCCATTGGCCCGGCACGACTCCTGTTTTAGTCATTTCCAATTTGACACAAGTGTCAAGGCTATCCATTATCGTTTTCTTTCTTCAGTCAACACGTACATCATTCCAACCACTTCATTCTGGATCATCACTCCACGTATAGTTATTAAAGTGGTTTTCGGTTTAGATAGAGAGTATATCCATAACCGATTCCGGTCTCTTTAATAACCTTCGAAATTATTTCACCGATTGGTCGTTTATATATTTCAAAAACCAAATGAAATCAAATTTAAATTTCAATTCGATTAGAATTCGTAAATCAACATTTCATTTGTCTTTCCAAACCAATTTCCAATATTTACGTTTCAAAACTTCCAAATTCACAATTTCAAAATCTTATAATTCAATTTCAATTTCTTTTTAAAACAATTCAAATATTGATTCAAGTTCGTATATAAGTTTCATTCCGAAATCATTTAAATTAATTTAACATTCAAACCAATTTAAATCCATTTATCAATTTCATTCAATGTTCGTTAAGTAAATTTTCATTTAAAACAATTTCTGTTTAATTTCCAATTCATCAAATCCATTATTTTAAATTCAACTTCATTATATCAAAACTTACAAATTGAATTAAATTAAATTCGTCAAATCAAATTCTTTAACTTTCAAGTCTTACATTAATTTCAATAAATCACATTTTATTTCTTGTTAAAGAAATTCAATCTCAGTTATTTACTTACTTGAATAATTTTCCAAAACTTAATTAATAAAGAAAACTCAATTTCAATTATTTACGAAGTAAATTCACTTATTCAAAAGTTCAATTTTACTTTTTAAAGAATTCAATGCAATTTAATCATTCAATCTCATTTAATTTTTAAATAATTCAAAACTTAATTATTAAATAATTTCAAAGTTTAATGATTTCAACTTAATTATAATTTCAAACTTAATTATCAAATCATTTCAAACTTAATTCAATCATTTCTCATATTAACAACGTTCTTTCATCAATTACATTGTTAATATTTTGTTTCAGATTATTAAATATTAACATTTTCCTTTCATCAAAAATTCAAATTTCAACTTCATTTCAAAACCATATTCTTTATTCAAATAAAATCTTCGTTTTATTTTTAAATCAAATTATTGACCAATCGGGTTTTATTTAATTTTCTATCCAAGATCAAAGTTTAATTTGGGTATTTATCATTTCAACCCGATTCCAATTCAATTCAAAATCAAAGCATAACAAAGGGAACTTGCAGTGTGATAACTGGGATGGTGTCAAAGTAAATAAACAAGCAATAACAACAATTAATAACAATCCAATAATCAATTCAAATAATCCTGAAATAACCGTATTAATTCGCATTGTTATTTGTACGAATTAATATAATTATTTCTAGAATCTACACTATCATTTCATGTAGATTAAAGATCATTCCATTAATTATTTATACGGTTTCTCACTTGTCATTCAATTTCAATTTTATACTACAACAATTAATTCAATATACGTCGATGGTTCAAAGTGTAATTATCACTATTCTACAAGTCAATTAATTTAACAATTAAAAGGGGTCATGTTCAACTAATCAAATTTAACATATAAATCAATTTTAAAATTGTTAACTATCCTATATCCATTTCAATTTTGCATACTATTTATCATTTAACACTAACAATTTAACGTCCAATATAAACATCAACAATCAGTTAACAGCCAAACTGTATTATCATCGCATAAATAATTAACAGATAATGGTGTCAGATGTCACAGGTGAACTGATACAGGTAATAACAGTGTAAATAACTATCAGCAGCAATATTTCAATTGTCGTTTCAATTGAAATCAAATTTAATAAATAAAAGAACGTTAATCGTGAGTGAGTGCTCACCTTTTGAGGCTAGAGAAGTTTGACAACAGAACAAGCTACGAATTCTGAAACAAAGCTAGATGGACGTGATTCGGTGGAGGAAATAGACACGACGGACAAAGCTGATAATAAGAAATAGACGAAATCAAATCAAAATTAGATCGATGAAGATAAATGATGTAAGCGAACTTATATATATATATCATATTATACATTCAAACACTATTAAAAATAATTTTTTTTTCAAAAGTCATTGTTTACATTAAAACTGTATTAGAAATAAATTTCCATATTGTATCCATTTAAAATAGATATGCAATGAAGTCCAAGGTTTACAAAATGTTTTCAAACAATATTAGACAAAACATCTATACATAAGCTTATATAAAATTTTACGTATTATAAACAATATCAAGTTTCTATACATATGAACTAGCCTACATAAACTGGCGCATAATCACTTGTACTAACATATTATGCAAACCGTTTCAACGTATTGTATACTTAATAAAATAAAGCCCTTTTTTTCTTCTTCTTCTTCTTCTTCTTTTTTTTTCATTTTTTTTTCATATACAATACTGTCATTAATATAGTATATAACATACAAAGACCTAGGATGTAAATACTGTACACTATTTAAACTGACACATAATGAAGTAACAGTGCAAAATATATACATAATATACAAATATAGCTTACATATCTATTATACTTTAAAATACAACATATAAAGAAGGCTGCAAAGGTCTGTACTTATATAGATATGTAAACTTATGCTTTATATCCATATTAAAACAATATATACACTTATATAGATTTATATATAAACAAACAGATTGTATAAAATAAACTAATATATACAAACAACATGTTATATATGACTTATATAAACTAATATATCTAACAATGTGTGAGGCTCTGACTGTCACTTTATATATATTATTATACAACATAAAAAACAAACTTATATAAACTTTATATATATACAAACTCATATATATACCTTTATATAAAAGGAGAAGTGAAGGTTGCTCGGGGAAGAGGCTGTCAGGGAGGGGTCTGGCCGCATGCGAAGGGGACTACTGAGGTGGCGGGATGGTGATGCTAGCACATAGTGAGATGCGGAGGCGGAGGGTGGGTTTGGGGTGTGGATCAGTCGGAGCACACTGGTGAAGGGTCAGATCTATGTGATGGCGGCCGGAGATGGGTGTTTGGTTGTTCGGCTGTGCTTGGGCATGGGCCTGTTGTGCATGGAGGTGTAGGCAAGTCGAAGCTATGGGGTGGTGTCGATGATAAGGCGGAGAGGGAAAGGCTGGAGCAGGCTCGGGTTTAGACGGCTAGAGTGGAGCTCAGGCGGAGATCTGGTGAGGCGGTTGTCATTTGGTGGAGTGGGATGTGGTCTAGAAATGAAGAGGCATTGGCAGTGGAGCGAGCGATTGTGCGTGGTGATGGGAGAAAGCGGACAAGGTGGAAGGTGGTTGTGGGATGTGGCTTCGGCCATGAGAGAAGTTTGGGTGAATGAAATAAGGTTTCAGAAGAAAAGCAAAGTGACAGAGCAATGCCTTGTATTATATAAATATTATATATATAATTTATTCTTTCAAGAAATAAACAGAAACCAAGGGCCATAAAATACGAACCAGTGGGAATAGTGAAGGTTACGGGTTGAATTTATGGAAATAATAATGACAGTGGCCATTCATTTTTCTCGGAAAACAAACGAATGGGCACAGGAAATCCAAAAGACTCCAGAATGGGTACCGATACAATTAACCGTTTCGCGGTTTTCACCCCGTACCGGGCACCGAAATGCACAAATGAATATACTACGGAGATCAGCACGGCGAGACGAACAAAATGGTACACAGATATCGGCGATACGACTGTCCTATCGAAAGTCGATATCAGTACCGAAATGCTGCAATATGTTAGAAATAAGATGAACGGAGCAATAGAAGTCAAAATTTGAAGAAACGAAATATGACGTCTTGCTCAGGAGATGGTTTAGAATTTTTCTATGTAAAAATATTTGGGTTTCGAAACATTTTATTTTCATCACTTTTTAACTGATTAAATTGAAGTAAATTTACGCGCGAAATAAACTTTCATATTTTCGGACGAAAATTTACCAGTTGCTATGTTTAACTAGATGTATTCCAAATATCAAATTTTATTTCAAAATTTTATCGTTTAAAATTTCACAAAATTTCAACTAACTACGTTATTAAAACAGTTGAAATTTACGGGTCATTACATTTGGCCTTTCGGCCTAGATTAAATAAAGGGTTTTACTAGTTTCGAAAGGAGTACTTTCAATAGATTCGGAAGGGGTACTTTCAAAGGTTTATATGTTTTCATCAACTAAGATTTGGATAAAGTGTGTATATATATATATATATATATATGTATATATATATATGTATATATATATATAACATGGCAAGGTGATTTTGGGTAAATCATAGAGTATATGTATTTTCCTTGTTTAAGTTTGATTTAAAGGTTTTAAATCAGTTTGGAAAGGTTTTCAAGGAAAGTTTTGGGAAGGTATCCCTAAGTAAAATGAATCAGATATTAGAGTATCAGATGAGACTGGTATGGGGTCGCCTATACATTAGCTATTAGCCCTAGCTAATTTAGTCCAAAATTCCAGTGTGTAGGGCTTTGTCACAGGTAAGACTAAATTTATGATTACACACATAAGGAATATATGTTTGTATATAGATAGGTTATTTGGTGAGCCCGCAAAACCATCAGGATCAGGTGACCCTGAGAGAAGATAAGTTAGGGACAAACCGTCCAGAAGAGAAGTATTTAATAGATAGTTAAGGACAGATCGTCCAAAAGATGAGTGCCTAACATATGTTTGATAAATTTGGTTTATATTGTCTGGTAGGCCCGAGTCAGCCAAGGTTTAGTAGTTAGCCAAACAAAACTACAGTTTTCAAACAGATAGTCCATTTATTACCTGATATGTTTGTTTACATGATAATGCTTTACAGTTTTAACCAGTTTTGGTTGTAGGAAAAGGTTTGCAAAAGATATGTTTAAAAGGATATAAGTGAGAGGAAACCCGTTCCACTAAGCGGCGTGGTCTCACTTAATATCAATAACCAAGATGTATAGTATTATTCACACCAGGCTTTATGTCTGACTCGAAGTTTGTGTTTCCCTTTAAACTCTCGGGTGCTCAAAATTGATTTGAGTAGGCTGAGGGTTGAGGTTTTCAGCTTTTAGTAATTTTGGCGAATAAAGCTTTCAGAAATGAGCAAGTGGCTGACAGATAGCTAATTAGGAGTTACAGTTTATTCTGTTTATTTCCGCTGTGTGTATTAAGTCAAATATGACTATATTGACTCTGGTGAACCATGGGGGCATCGTCATATGTCGCCCTTGGCATATTTTGTAATTGATATATTTGATCATTGCTTGGGAAACGTTAAGGGATTATGTAACTTAGATATGAATTATTGTTTTGAAATGTAATCAGTAAAACGTTGTTTTTTGAAATTTGTTATTTTTTTCATATTCAAGTGCTTCTGATATTATAGATACCATTAGCATTACCGTATTTTGTCACCAGAACTTAATACTATAGATGACTGCAGCATCTGTAGCGCTTAGCTTTTGGCCTCCAGATACGGGATGTTACAACTTGGTATCAGAGCATAGGTTTATGAAAAACTTTAAACTAAAAATGGTTTTTGAAACATAATCTTAAGGAATTAGAGTAAGATTGGGGTATGGGAATATGCTATAGTAACGTACTTGTATTTGCTATATAAAAGTATATGCTTTATCTCTAGTCTCCTATCTTTGTTAGGTTACTTTTTTGTATCTCATGAGGTTTGAATATAGATATGGATGGTAGAAGAGGAAGAGTTAACCCAGGAGGGGAGGGTACCGATGGGAATGCCAGACCTAATACGAGGAGAACTCAAGGTCAGGCACAAGCAGATAATGTGGGTGTTGGAGTCCCGCAAGTGGATATGGGAGCTATGCATTAGTTTTTTTGTGAATATAATGCAAGCTGGAATTGCAGCTGGAGTGGTAGGAGGAGATGTTGTAGGAGTAGGAGTTTCGGAAGTTCCGGTAGTTAACAATTATGCTAAGTTGAGCGGAGATTCCGCTAAGCTTGGAAGGAATACATTTCTAGGAATAAAGGTGGAAAATTGGTTGCTGCACTGTGAAAGGATTTTCGCTGACTTGGGGATCAATGATGAGCAGAAGAGGAAGCTTGCATCGAGACAGCTTCAGGGGGCAACCTTATTTTGGTGGAATAATGTGACTGTAGGTGTGGATGAAGAAATGGTGACATGGGCAGAGTTTAAAAGGAGAGTCTATGAGAGGTTCATGTCGGTGATGGCGCTGTCTGTTCTGATTCGAAAGTTTGCTGAATTAGAATAAGGAAAATGATTGTTTTGGAGTATACCAATAGGTTTGAAGAGTTAGCCAGATATGGGTATGCTTCAGTGGACGTAGTGATGAAGAGGAATGAAAAGTTTATCAGGGGATTGAAGCCTGAGTTGGCCCGGGCTATCTTATTGCATATTAGAGATCCTTGTGATGTGGTTGTGGAGATGGCTTTGAGGCACAAGGAGATGGTTGCTTATCAGGAGAAGAGTAAGGTGAAGGAGGTCCAGGTTGGGCAATGCCAAAAGAGGAAGTTCTTCCACAAGAAGGGTGCTCAGAAGGGTGGAGCAGCTAAGAAAGGAAAGTCTGAGGTGGTTTGTTTTAAGTGCAGTAAGAAGGGTCATTTCGCCAATGAGTTTCGTACTGGGAAGACGAAAGAAGTGATCGGGAAGAAGAACATCAGGTGCTTCAACTGCGATCAGATAGGCCACTATAAGAATCAATGCAAAGAGCCCTCTAAGGATGGAAAAGGCAAGGTGTATGAATTGGAGCCTGCTACTTTGAAGCCAACAGCTCGGGAGAAGGGAAAGGCAGTTTTGGAAGGTACGTTTCAGATACATGGTATGTCTGTTAGCGTTCTATTTGATACTGGTGCATCACATTCTTTTATATCTAGATGTTTGATAGATAAGCTTAACCTAGAACCCATATAATTAGTTACTTCCTTACGGGCTGCGAATCCAATAGGAGGGTATGCAACTCTAGGGTTGAGATGTGACCAGTTAGAGTTTGACTTGTTAGGTCATGATTTTGTTTGCAGTTTGCATGTGTTTGATTTTGTGGGGTTCGGAATTATTCTTGGGATGGATTGGTTAAGCGAGTAGGATGCTAGGGTATTTTTCCATGATAGGAAAATATCGCTTAGGCACCCTGATTGTAGCGACATGATTGTTTATACCGTAGGAAGCCTTAGCAGTGAGGTGAATGCTTGGTTGGGTGTTATGGAGTAGGAAGATGGGCTGAATCGAGTTTTCGTGGTTAGAGAATTCACGGATGTTTTTGAGCCTGTAGTTGGATTGCCACCGAAACGAGCCATTGAGTTTTGGATAGATTTGGTTCCGAGAGTAGAACCAATGAGTAGGCCGCCAAGTAGGATGACCCCTACAGAGATGAGGGAGTTGAAGTTGCAGTTAGTGGATCTGTAAGGCAAGAGTTTTATCAGACCGAGTAGTTCACCTTGGGGAGTAGCCATAGTGTTTGTTAAGAAGACGGGTGGATTGTTAAGGCTGTATCGATTATCGTAAGTCGAATGAGAAGACGATAAAGAATCGATATCCATTATCGAGGATTGATGATTTGTTCGATCAGTTAAATGGAGCCAAGATATTTTCCCAGTTGGATTTGGAAATAGGTTTCCATCAGCTCAGAGTAGTAGAGGATAGTATACCTTTGTCGGTGTTTAGGACCAGATATGGATTATACAAATGGTTAGTTATGCCGTTCGGACTGACTAATGCGCCGACATTCTTTGTGGATTTGATGAACCAAGTTTTCCAAGAGCACTTGGATAGGTTCGTGTTGGTTTTCATAGACGATATCTTGATGTACTTAAAGGATGAGAAGGAGCATAAAGTTTATCTTAGAGTGATGTTTGAGACGCTGAGGCAGCATCAACTGAAGGCGAAGTTTTTGAAGTGCCATTTTTGAAAAAGGAAGTAAATTTTTTTGGTTATGCAGTCTTAGAGAAAGGGTTGTCAGTAGATATGACTAAGATTGAAGCGGTGAATAATTGGAAGAGACCCAAGACAGTAACTAAGATAAAGAGTTTTCTTGATTTGGCTAGATATTATCGGAGATTCATTAAGGATATTTCGCGGGTAGCGGTACCGATGACCAAGCTAACAAGAAAGGATGTGAAGTTTGTATGGACCGATAAGTGTGAGAAAGCATTCTAGAGTTTGAAACACTTATTGACCCATGCACCCGTGTTGGTTGTTCCAAAAGGAAATCAGGATTTAGTGGTTTATACTGATGCGTGTGGAACAGGATTAGAAGCTGTGCTGATGCAGAGAGGTAAGGTGATTGCCTATGCTTCTAGACAGCTTAGACCGCATGAGGTCAGATATCCGACGCACGAATTGGATTGACTACAGTGATTTTTGCGTTGAAGGTGTGGAAACATTACCTTTTGGGAGAGAGGTACGAGCTTTATACGGATCATATGTCGTTAAAGTACTTGTTCTCTCAGAAGGAGATGAACATGAGAAAGTAGAGGTGGTTAGAGTTTATTGCTGCTTATGATTTCGGGATTGAGTACACAATGGGGAAAGGTAATAAGGTAACAGACACACTTAGCAGAAAGCATCAGAATGTAGTGTTAGCGATTGACAGCTTATAGAGTTCAGCGGAGATCCGAGGTTGGGTCTAGTGGAGACTATTATATTATCTTGTTTGAAAGTTCAACCAGTGATTATCAAAAGGATCACTTCTAAATAGAAGGAGGATCCAGTGTTAGCTGAGAGGACCAGGAAGTTGAGAGATGGAACCGAGAGCGATGACTTAAAGGATTTCAGTCTTGACCAGAATGGGTGGTTGAGAAAGAAAGGGAGATTATGTGTTCCAAGTGTAGGAAACATAAGGAAAGAAGTTTTGGAGGAATGCCATCGTTCGAAGTTCACTATTCATCCGGGAGGAACTAAGATGTATCGGGATATGAAGAGAAGTTTCTTCTGGGAAGGTATGAAGCGGGATATTGGCTTATGGGTAAAGCAGTGCTTGAATTGCCAACAGGCAAAGGCCGAACACCAGAAGCAAAGTGGATTGATTCAGCCATTATATATTCCGGCTTGGAAATGAGATTCTATTTCTATGGATTTTATTGACGGGTTTCCAAGATCTAGGAGAGGAAATGAAAGTATATGGGTCATAGTGGACAAATTGACCAAGAGTGCCCATTTCATTCCAGTTAAGTCAACCAGAACGACACCTGTTTTAGCGAAGTTATTTATGAAGAATGTAGTTAGACTGTAGGGAATTCCTAGTAGTATAGTTAGTGATAGAGATTCCTTATTCACTAGCGAGTTTTAGAAGAGTCTATAGGAAGTTTTGGGAACCAAGCTCAAGATGAGTACTGCTTACCATCCGCGGACAGATGGGCAAACAGAAAGAGTTAACAAAAACTTGGAAGATTTGTTAAGAGCTTGTGTATTAGATTTAAGGGGATCATGGAAAGACCATCTGCATTTAGTGGAGTTCTCCTATAACAACAGTTATCATACTAGTATTGGGATGGCACCGTTTGAAGCTTTGTATGGAAGGCCATGCAAATCTCCCGTTTGTTGGTTAGAGACCGGGGATAGGTTGGTTCTTGGTCCAGATTTGGTTAGAGAAGCTGTAGAAAAGATTAAGGTCATTCGAGCAAGAATGAAGGAGGCTCAGTTTAGGCAGAAGAGTTATGTAGATAAAAGACGGACAGATTTAGAGTTTACAGTTGGAGATCATGTTTTCGTTAAGGTGTCACCAATGAAGGGCGTGATCAGATTCGGAAGATCAGGAAAGTTGGTACCGAGATTTGTTGGACCTTTCCGTATTGTTGAGAGGATCAGGAAACTCACATATATAGTCTAGTTACCGAGCAGTTTGACAGGAGTCCACGATGCTTTCCATGTTTCTCATCTCAGAAAGTGTGTTAGAGACCCGAAGGCTACTATTGCACTGACTGTGCTAGATGACTTAGTGGTAGAACCGAAGTTGACTATGGTGAGAAAGCTGATTCGTATTGTTGCGAGAGATGAGAAGAGGCTTAAAAACAAGACAGTCAGGTTAGTGAAAGTTCAGTGGAGTGACGATGAAAGAGACTGTACTTGGGAGACTGAAAGCAGGATGAGAGATGCTTATCCTGTTTTTGTTTGATGGTATGTTTTACCTCTTTGATTGATTTGGTGTGTACCTTATCGTAATTTCGAGGACGAAATTCTTTAAGGGGAGGAGTTTGTAACACTCCATATTTTTGGTAACATTATTTAGGATATTTAATTAGTTAAATTAAATAAAATAATATGTTTATTATAGGATTGAGATTTGATTTTATTAAGGGGTAGTCGTTCCATTTAACCAATGAATTAAAATAAGAGTAAAAATGAAATAGATGAGGGGTAAAATAGGAAAGAGGCCATTCTTATACCCTAAACCCTTGGCCGTGTATCACATACACATTCATTTTCATTTATCAAAATTTTTAAACTTGAGGCCGGCCACCATTAGTAAGAGAAAGAGGAAGAAGATTAAGAAAAGCTAAGGAAGAAGCTAAATCAAATCCATTCAAATCTCAAACTCCTTAATCTCTAAAGCTAAGGTGAATAATGACTACATCTCAAATTTCTTATTATTTTCGGTTTTAAGTTGAATCCGAACTTACTTGCAATGGTTTGCCATGTTTTTGAATGATGGAATGATTATATATACTTGTTGATAATTTATGGTTGTTCATATAGATTCTATGACATGTTTTGATATGAAAACCCTATTAAATGACATCCAAATGCCTTGTGAATCTTTATATAGATCAGAAATCATATTTTAGAGATGGGTTACAATTTTCATAATTTTCATAATTTATGTGGATTTTATATTCTAGTAAAGAAAATGTTATTTTGGGTTAAAAATTATTTATGGTTAAATAATTAATGGTTTGGGTCCGAAATTAATATATGTTAGAAAACATATTAAAAGTGATTTTCTGGAATTTTTGTAGAATTTTCCTAAGTGTTTTAATGGATATATAAAATTATTTAAGGTACGAGACTTAAATGTTTTATATATTTATAAAAAGGAGAAGGGGCATTTTGTAAATAATTTAAAAAATTTATTTTGGAAATCGGCATTACTTTTAGAAAAGAGAAACTTGCAACCAATCACAATTTGACAAACAAGGCAGGTTAGGTACAAAGAAATAGTTTAAAAAGGACTAATCAACATGGTTTTTACTGTTTCGATGCTTTCGGCGCCAGGCTTTCGCCTCTTTACCTTCGCCTCCGACTCCATCGAAACCAATGCACATGGTATTAGGTAACTGGTACGTAGTGAATTGGATATAGGCGGAAGGTATAGGGTCGAAACCAGGGGTTTCGAAGGGGTTGAAGCGATACTTTGCTTTTAAATGAAAATGTGCTTGCTTGCTTTCGACTGAATAGCTTTCGACTTGGTTGGCTTTCGACCAAGTCAAATGGTTTTAAAGAAATGGTATCGATTGGGTTGCGCCTTTTTTTTAAATAAATGCTTTCGACTAGGTCGAAACCTCTGACTGCCTCTTTCTACCTTTCGACCCAGATTGGTTTCGAAAGGGTTGCTTTGCCTTTTAAACTTGACCACTTCTTCAATGCTTTCGAAGGGATGGTTTCGACACCATCACTTTTTACTTAGGAATGATTTTTGAAAGGAATGCTTTCGACTTTAATTGGTTTATGATCCTTTTGCTCTACTTGAAGGCATAATCCAAATGGTTTCGACCGAAACGGTTTTCAAAGGTTTCGAAGGATTAAATTTTTGGATGGTTTCGAAAGGTTTCCACATGTTTTAAAATTGAACACAAGTGCTTTCGAAAGGTTTGTGTTTACAAAGGTTTAATACTTTCGAAGGGTCTTAAAGGAAGGTTTCGAAGGGGTGGTTCCCCAATGGTTTCGAAAGGGAAGGTTTTCTGATTGTTTCGAAAGGGTTGAAAGGAAAGGTTTTTCCAATGTTTTCGAAAGGCATGGTTTAATGGTTTTAAAGAAGGATTTCTAATGTTTTAAATCTTTCGAAAGGGAAGGTTTTTCATTGGTTTCGAAAGGGTTTTTAGAAGGGTTTCAAAAGGAAGGTTTTGGCCTTTCGGCCTAGATTAAATAAAGGGTTTTACTAGTTTCGAAAGGAGTACTTTCAATAGATTCGAAAGGGGTACTTTCAAAGGTTTATATGTTTTCATCAACTAAATTTGGGTAAAGTGTGTGTGTATATATATAACATGGCAAGGTGATTTCGGGTAAAGCATAGAATATTTGTATTTTCCTTGTTTAAGTTTGATTTAAAGGTTTTAAATCAGTTTGAAAAGGTTTTCAAGGAAAATTTTGGGAAGGTATCCCTAGGTAAAATGACTCAGATATTAGAGTACCAGACTGGTATAGGGTCACACCCTATACATTAGCTATTAGCCCCATCTAATTTAGTCCAAAATTTTAGTGTGTAGGGCTTTGTCATAGTAAGGCTAAAATTATGATTACACACAGAAGGAATATATGTTTGTATACATATATGTTATTGGTGAGCCTGCAAAACCATTAGGATTAGGTGACTCTGGGAGAAGCTAAGTTAGGGACAGACCGTCCAAAAGAGAAGTATTTAACAGATAGTTATGGACAGATCGTCCACAAGATGAGTGTCTAACAGATGTTAGATAAATTTGGTTTATATTGTCTGGTAGGCCCGAGTCAGCCAAAGGTTAGTAGTTAGCTAAACAAAACTATAGTTTTCGGACAAATAGTCCATTTATTACCTGATACGTTTGTTTACATGATAATGCTTTACAGTTTTAACCAGTTTTGGTTGCAGGAAAAGGTTTGCAAAAGATATGTTTTAAAAGGATATAACTGAGGGGAACCCATTTCACTAAGCGGCGTGGTCTCACTTAATATCAATAACCGAGATGTATAGTATTATTCACACCAGGCTTTATGTATGACTCGAAGTTTCTGTTTCCCCTCAAACTCTCGGATGTTCAAAATTGATTTGAGTAGGCCGAGGGTTGACGTTTTCAGGTTTTAGTAATTTTGGCAAATAAAGCTTTTGGAGACGAGCAGGTGGCTGACAGATAGCTCATTAGGAGTTACAGTTTACTCTGTTTATTTCCGCTGTGTGTATTAAGTCAAATATGACTATATTGACTCTAGTCAACCAATGTGGCATCGTCATATGTCGCTCTTGGAGTATTTTGTAATTGATATATTTGATCATTGCTTGGGAAACGTTAAGGGATTATGTAACTTAGATATGAATTATCGTTTTGAAATGTAATCAGTAAAATGTTGTTTTTTTGAAATCTGTGATTTTGTTCATATTCAAGTGCTTTTGATATTATGGATACCATTTGCATTACCATATTTTGTCACTAGAAGTTAATACTATAGATGACTGCGACATATATAGCGCTTAGATTTTGGCCTCCAGATACGGGATGTTACAGGCAGGTTAAGTACAAATAAATTGTTTAAAAAGTCAAATCAACATTGTAACAACCCGAGATTTAAGCTACGATAATTAATTAACGAATTAACCAAATGATAAAATAACTTTATGAAATTATCAGAATTGAGCCACGGTAGTTGCACCATTGTGTCCGTGGTAATTTTCTGGTCAATTTCCATATATAGAACGTCAGAATCCGAGCAAATATGAGAAAGTTACGAATTTAACAAGAAAACTATATATATATATATATATATATATATAGGGAGGTCGACCTAGAGGTCGACCATCCCAAAGCCTAGGTCGACCGGTCGGTCGACTTGGCTTCAAGGGCGGTCGACCTGTAGGTCGACCCGCCTACGAATGGGAAGCGAAGGAAATTTTCTTCGTCCCTGTTGGTTCCAACAAGTTTTTTTACACGTTGTTTCGTCATTTTGACTCATCTAGTCCCTCCGTGCTACCATCCGACGGCTCCCATTCAGCCTATGACATGGTTGCATCCTATTCAATCTCCAAATCCAACGGTTTGAGATCCACTTCCACCCCTATAAATAAGACCCTAGGCCTAACACTTTTTCTCATTCTAGATTTTCTCCGCTTGGGTTCACCTTTTCAGGAAGGACCGTAAAAGGAATAATTTTTAAAGGAGAGAATCTTTTTAATAAAAATATTTTTATACCCTCAAGTGGATCCGGGAAGACCAAAAGGGAAGAGCTTAGGACCACATGTGAGTGATTGTAATTATTTAGATTTTTAAGCAATCTAAAATAATAGGGTTTCCAATAGTTGTAGTTTTACTACGATTTTTGGAATAACCTTTTTAGCAGTTTTATTTACAATTTTTTTAGAATTATTTTCAGTCTATTTCTTTCTAGCTATTCTTTTCAGTTAATTTTAGCTTATTTCTGTTAGTTATAGCTTTTCCATTTATTTACAGTATTTTAGTTTATTTATTGTTATTTATGCGTTATTTACATCTTCTTCCTACGCTTTGGATTTCCTTCTATTTTCAGTTTTCTTTTATTTCTCCTTCTTCTTCGCATATGGATTAGAATAGATTAAATGAGAATATTGATTAAAATTATAAGAATACTGAAATAACGGAAGATAAGATGTAAATTGTAAAGACTGTAATAAAAATGGAATTAAGACTGAAATTGAGCCTAATTATGATATTAATGTTAGAATTGGACTAATTAAAGATAATTGGCCTAGTTATAACTTAGAATTATAACTAAAAGGAGTATAAGATAAAAAAGGCTTATTTTCACACTTAGACCTTGTGTTAAGTAATAAGCATGATTATAACGTAGGTTATAATAAGAAAAAGAACGAAATGAGGCTTATTTTAAGACTTAGGAAAAATTAATAAGCAAAGATAGTGAAGATAATAATAAAGGCTTATTTATATAATTTATCTAAGTTAATAAGCAAAGATGAAAGTAGGACTTGTACCAAAAAGCATTCCCTATTAGACAAAAGGGTGGTCTCACATTAGCCTGAAGTGAGACGAGGGCACGGGTATCCTAATAATGGTAGTAATTGGTCAATAAGTAGAAGTCCAAATCATGGGGATTTGGGCAAAGTGGCGCAACTAGATATTGTTTGGATGACGGGCCAGTGTTAACAGCATTTCCCCTATTATTTCTATGGACACGGTGTTTCACATAATCCTGAAGTGAGATGAGGTGCATGCTTATGCTGGAGCTTTAGGTAATAAGAAGACCCAATAGGTGGAACAACAGGTAATGCGTGCGACTTCTAGTGATGGCTCATAAATCTTTATGAGTTCCAAGCGCTTAGTATGTGTGTCTTTCGTAGACACCATTGCCTTCTGTGTAGGTAGCTATATAACATCTAGTCTACAGTAGATACTTTGCGTGCCATTCATAGACACCATTGCCTTCTGTGTAGGGGCTATATAGCGTCTAGTCCGCAGTAGGTCTATGGAGTAGCAGGCCGATCAAAGGGTAGAATTAAGATTTCAGCCTAATTATAGGATTAGGAATTCAGCCTAATCAAAGCAGCGATCAAAGACAAGTGCAAACAATCAAAGTTAATCAATCATATCAATCGAATTAATTCGTATTTATTTTCTGCTTGTTCCTTCTTCCTATTTCCTTTGTTTCCTTTTTAATGCTAGAACTGTTGTAAAGCCTATTACCTTTACTTTGTTTAAAAATACTAGTAATTACTATCGGTCACCAGACTTTTACTCTGACCCACTCATCTATTTTCCCCCTTTTCCCCCCATAGGCAATAAAGGAAGAGGACAGTAGGTTGCAGTTGCTTGGAGGTTTCTTTGAAGGAGATTCCACTACGTACTTCCACTTCTTTTATTTCAGCTTTTTGTTCTTTACTTGTACTGGCACATGTTGGGGAATAGTTGTACTCTGATTTTTGAGACTATGGTTTTCTTTGATTTCATAAGACATAAATGTATGGTGTTTTGACACGTGATGTATTTTGTATTTGGTGACTTATTTTCTTTTTAAATATGTATGGTATTGTTTCAATGCTTTCGGCACCAGTCTTCCGACTCCTTACCTCCGCCTCCGACTCCATCGAAACCATTGTACATGGTATCAGATATTTGATACATAGTGAATTGGATATAGGCGGAAGGTACTGGGTTGAAACCAAAGATTCCGAGGGGATCAAAGCATGCTTTGTTTTACTTGAAAATGCGCCTGCTTTTACTTTCAAAAGAAGTGCTTTCGACTTGGTTTTTTTTCGGCCGAGTCAAATGTTTCGAAGGAAAGGTTTCGAATGGGTTGCGCTTTTTGTTTTAAATGATGCTTTCAAAGGGGTCGGAACCCCTGACTGTTGCTTTTTACCTTTCGACCTAGATTGGTTTCGAAAGGGTTACCTTATTTTTAAAACCAAGCCGCTTCTCCATAGCTTTTGAAGGGATGGTTTCGACACCATCACTTCTTTACTTAGGAAATGCCTTCGAAAGAGATGCCTTCGACTTAAATGTTTTAGTGACCCTTTTGCTCTATAAAAGGTAGATCCCAAATGGTTTCGAAAGAAATGGTTTTAATGGTTTCGAAAGGTGTTTCCACATGTTATAAATTGAACCCAAATGCTTTCGAAAAGCTTGATGTTTTGATGCTTTTGAAAGGTTTCTAAGGGGTGGTTCCCCAATGGTTTCGAAAGGTCTAAAATGAAAGGTGGTTTTGAAAGGCAATGTTTAAGTGTTTTAAAGATAGGATGTCTAAGGTTTTAAAGCTCTCGAAGGAGATGCTTTCAAAAGGATAAATATGAATGGTTTCGAAAGGTATGATTTCGAAACGTATGTTTTGGCCTTCGACCTAAGGTTTTACTTGTATTGAAAGGGATGCTTTCAAAGGTTTCGAAAGGGGCACTTTTGAAAGTGTAAACATTTTCATCAACAAGATTTTGTGTAAAGCATAAGTAACATGGCAAGGTGATTTGTGTAAAGAAAAGAGTATATATAAATAATTTCCTTGTTTAAAGAATGATTTAAAGGTTTAAATCAATTTGAAAGAAAAAGTTTTCAAGGAAAATTTTATGGGTAGTTAACCCAAAGTAAAATGACTCAGATATTAGAATACGAGATGGGACTGGTATGGGGTCGCGCTCTATACTTTAGCTAGTAACCCCTAGCTAAAATAGGTCCAAAATTCCAGTGTGTGGGGCTTTGTCACGGGTGAGACTAAAATTATGTTACACATAGAAAGGAATCTAAAAAGGAAAGACAGGTTATTGGTGAGCCCGCAAAACCATTAGGATCAGTTAGACCTGGAGAAGTAAGTAAGGACAGACAATCCAGAAGAGGAGTGTCTAACAGATGTTAGATTTTTTATGTTTTCTAGTAGGCCCGAGTTACCCAAGAGTTAGTAGTTAGCCAAACAAAACTATAGTGGATGGAAAGATAGTCCATTTGATAACTGGTATGTACATATACATGATATTGCTTTACAGATTTAACCAGTTTTGGTTGCAGGATTATAATTTGCAAAAGATATGTTTAAAAAGGACATTAGTGAGGGGAAACATGTTCCGCTAAGTGGCGTGGTCTCACTTAATATCAAATAACCGAGATGTATAGTATTATTCACATCAGGCTTTATGTGTGACTCGAATTTTATTATTTCCTTAAACTCTCGGGTGTTCAAAATTGATTTGAGTAGGCTAAGGGTTGAGGCTTACAGATTAGTAGGATTGGCGAATAAAGCTTTCGGTGACAAGCAGGTGGCTGACGGATAGCTAATTAGGAGTTGCTATTTATTTTTGATTGATTCCGCTATGTTGTATATATAGTACTCTGGTCATCCAAGGGGGCATCGTCATATGTCGCTCTTGGCATATTTATGTAATAACTATATTTTATCTGAACCTGGGAAAGCGATGGGATTATGTAATTTGAATATGGAACATGTTTTGGAAATGTAATCAGTAAAATGTTGTTTTTGAAATCTGTGATTTTGTTTATATTCAAGTGCTTCTGATATTATGGATACCATTAACATAACGGTATTTAGTCGCCGGAAGTTAATACTTTGGATGACTGCAACATTTGTAGCGCTTAGCTTTGGGCCTCTAGATAGGGGATGTGACAACTTGGTATCAGAGCATAGGTTTATGAAAAAATTTAACTAAAAATGATTTTTTAAAATATAATCCTAAGGAATTAGCGCTAAGATAGTGGTAAGGGATAACGTTATAGTAACGCACTTGTATTTGCCATATATAAGTATGCGCTTTATCTCTAGTCTCCTATCTCTATTAGGTTATTTTTCTGTATCTCACGAAGGTTCGAATGCAGATATGGATTCTCGAAGAGATAATGTTGGAGGAGGAAGCACCACTGCGGATGGAAATGCCAGACCTAATACTAGAAGGAATCCAAGTCAGGCACGAGTTGGAAATATTGGTGTTGAAGTCCTGCAAGTTGACATGGGAGCCATGTATCAGTTTTTCGTGAATATGATGCAAGCAGGGTTTGCTGTTGTAGTAGTTGGAGGAAGAGTCCAGGAGCTCCAGTAGTCAACAATTATGTTGCTTTAAGTAAGGACTATGCTAGGTTAGGAGGAAAACCATTGATTGGGACTGAAGATGCCATAGAAGTGGGGAATTGGTTGATGCATTGTGAGAGAATTTTTACAGATCTAGGGCTCAGTGATGAGCAGAAACGAAGGCTCGCTTCAAGGCAGCTTCAAGGAGCAGCTTTATACTGGTGGAATAGTGTGATGGTTGGATTAGATGAAGGAACGATGACATAGGCTGAGTTTAAGAGGAGGTTCGAGGAGAGATTCATGCCTGTGATGGCAAAATCTACCTTGCTCAGAAAGTTTGCCGGGTTAGAGCAGGGAGAGATGACTGTGTTAGAGTATGCTACAAAGTTTGAGGAGTAGGCAAGATATGGTCATGCCACTGTAGATACCATGATTAAGAGAAATGAGAAGTTCATTATAGGGTTGAAGCCTGAATTGGACAGGGCTACATTACCTCATATCAGGGATCCTTATGATGTTGTAGTAAATATGGCTCTAAGACACGGGGAAATTATTGCTTCTGTGGAGAATAATAAGGTGAAGGAGGTCCAGGTAGGGCAGAGTCAGAAAAGGAAGTTCTTTCCTAAAAAGGGAGCCCAAAAGGGTGGAGCCGTGAAGAAGGGAAAGTCAGAAGTTCTGTTTTAAGTGCGATAAGAAAGGGCATTTTGCGAATGAATGTCGTTCTGGAGAGGCTAAGAAGGTGACTGGGAAGAAGAATATCGATGCTTCAACTACGATCAAATGGGTCTTTACAAGAGCCAACACAAGAAGCCTGCTAAGGATGGAAAAAGCAAAGTATATGCATTGGAGCCAGCTACCTCGAGATCCATGGCAGGGGAAAAAAAGGAGAAAGTAGTGTTGGGAGGTATGCTTATGATTCATGGTATGGCAATTAGTGTTCTGTTTGATACCTGTTGGGTGCATTTTAACCGGTCCAACGTCTCCGCCGAACCAACGCCCCTCCATCCCATTGCCGAGCCAAACCCCCAAGACTATGTCACACCAAACAAACGCAGCCCCACCGAACCAAGCCTCTAGCCGGATCAAATCTCCCACCGAACCAAGCCTTTAGCCGGATCAAATCTCCCACCGGACCAAATCTCTCTCCGCCGAATCAAAGGCACTCTGAGACCTCACCGAACCAAGACATTCCAGACCAACTTAGCCAGGCCAGATCACCTCAGCCCAGGCCCGCCAGCAGCTATATACATCCAAGACCCCTGCTCCCTGCCTCACTCTATAAATAGAGGGGCAGGGGTACAACAATGGGGACGAGTTTGAGAGCTCAAGCATGGAAGGAACTTTCAAACAACTTTCTTTTACTTGTATCAAAGCTTTGCACTTGTAATCATAACAGGAGAAGAGAAATAACATATAAAGTGGACGTAGGCACATTCTGGCTGAACCACTATAAATTTGCGTGTCTTTTTACAGTTTAGCCCCTGCTTTTCATATATTTGCATAAATCACTCAAATCGCTAAGAACAACATAAGATCTACTAAATCATACAACTTTGAGGTGTTTGTCCATTTTTTGTGCAAACATTTTTGGTGCTTTCACTGAGAGCTAGAAGCTCGAAGCTTCAGCTTCATCCGCTTAACAAGTTTTCCTAACAGCATCGTCCGCCACTTGGAAAACATGCCTCCCAAATAGAGAAAAGATGTTAACAAAGGAAAAAACATCGCATCCAGCAGTCTTCCAGATCCAGCTGCCACGAATCAAGTAAATCGTCCTCCTCCAGCAACAGTAACAAATGAAGAACAGGCTAACCCAACCACTCCTGCCACAGAACAGCCTACAACAATTACTAGAGCAGATCTGGATAGAGTTATGGTTGAAGTAACTAACCGCTTCACGTCCCAGCAGGAAGCCTTGGTGGACCATCTCATGTCACGCTTAAGGGACGCTGAAGAATCCAACCGCAACACTGAATCATGGGGCGAGTCCCAGTCTGGAGGATCTCAGAGACAACAAAGATCTTCCTTCTTCGAAGGAGCTAACGGCAGAAGTAGCCATGGTAGGAGCCGAGACCGAGCACAGCCCGAAGTTAGGCCTGAGGAAACGTTTGGTACCGAACCCAACGGGGGAGGTACCGGGCGAAGATCAACTGTAGCTAAGCCTGTCATGCTGCCTAACCATAGAAACGCCAGTGAACGGGGCCGAGCTAGAGTCCAGCCCGAAGTTGGACCCGAGGAAGTGCTTAGATCAGAACCCAGCAGGGGGAGATCGAGGCAAGGGCCAACTGTAGCTGACCCGAGCATGCTCCCAGAAGATCAAAGACAGCCACTGGAAAGTATGAGGAATGATAGACGATACCATCCCTACAGGTCATCTGGACGGAATCAATCCCACAGAACGGAACCAAACTCATTTCTATCTGCTCCAAGTTCTGATGAAAGGATGGCACGCTTATTCAGAGAGTGTGTCCAACGGGAGCAAAGAGATCGAGGGATAAGCGCTAGGGTAACCAGCCCTTTCGCCCGCAATATCGAAATTGCTATCACCCCCCGAGAATGGAAGATGCCAACAATGGAACCCTACAAAGGAACCTCCGATCCCGTTGTACACTTACAGAGTACACGCAGCATATGCTCATGAGTGGGGCGACAGAGGGAGTACTGTGCAAATGCTTTCCGCTCTTCTTAGCAGATCTTGCTACCTCCTGGTTCTGTCATCTACCCCAGGGATCCATCAGCTCGTGGGAAATGTTGAAAGAAAAATTTATCAATCAGTTACGCATTCATGTGAGCAACCTAAGGACGCTTATTCCTTATCCAGCGTCAAACAGAAACCTGGAGAAAAGCTGCAGCAATACCTAACCAGATTCAACGCCGCAGCGGCCGCAGTCCAAGATGCCGATGAGAAGCTTATCCTAATGGCCCACTGCAGTGGTGTGCATCCGGACACTAAATTTGCTAGAAGGTTGACAAAAGAAAAACCAGCTACTTTACCCGATTTCTTCCATGAAGTCGGGAAATACATGAGGCTTGAGGATGCAGCCGTTGAGGGGCAGTCAGGACAGCAAAATAAGACAACCCATGGCAACGCCCCTGCTGTGGCAAGGGACGTTCGAAGAAATGATTCCAGAGACAATGCTGGGGGCAAGAAGGGAGAAAAGCGCCTATATCGGTCAGGACCAAGATTCGACACTTACACTCCTTTGAACGAGACCGTCGAAAATATCTTCCTTTCCACCCAAGACGAAGTTAGATACAAACGCCCACCATACAAGAAGGAATCAGATAACGCGCAGAAGTCTGGAAAGTTCTGCCGCTTTCACGAATCGCACGGGCACGATACCAATGAATGCCATCATCTCCGGGATCTGATTGAGGAACACATCAGAAGGAAGAAACTGGAGCGCTATGTAAAAAGTCAGGACAGGACTCCAGCTCCCGCCAATGAAAACCCGAGGCTGCCCTCACCGGGGTCCGACAGAGGAAACCGCAACGCTAGCAGCTCTAGTCAAGAGAAGATAGTGGTCCATACCATCTCAGGAGGGCCGCACATCGCAGACAGAAGCTGGAAAGAGATGGAAAGATATGGGAAGTCGCTTAGGGACAATAAAGACTGTGTCAATTCGGTTATAGAAGAGCGCCATCCGAAGCGGAAAGAAAGTAACGACATCACATTCGGTAAGCGTGACCTAGAAGGAAGGCAGTACCCTCACATGGATCCCATGGTTATCTCTGCCCGACTCGGTCCCGCCGAAGTTTACTGAATCCTGGTAGACACTGGAAGCTCAGTAAACATCCTGTTCAAACACGCATTCGACAAAATGAAGCTATCAATGAAGGATGTATCTCCCTGCGATAAACCACTACATGGTTTCACTGGAGATGCGAAAATGCCCCTCGGGCAACTGGACCTCTTTGTTGAGATTGGAAGCCATCCCCGCTCCGTTGTACGGAAACAGACGTTTGTGCTAATAGAAAACCATTCGGCCTACAACGCCTTCTTAGGAAGACCAGCCTTGTCTGACTTCCAAATTGTCCTAGCCCCATGGTGCCTGAAAATGAAATTTCCAACAGACAATGGAGTGGGGGAAGTGGAAGGAGACCAGGATATTGCACGAGACTGCTATGTAACTGAACTTCGCAACAACCACAGGAAGGATAAAGGGAAAGGTGTAGAGATTGCCCTCTGCACAAAAAGCCTTGAAGCATAGCAACTAAAGAAAGCCCCTCCTCTTCGATACACCAGCGACCCTTTCAATGAATTAGACCCTAGGGACAAAGAGGAGGAGGCCACCGCTGAGCCTGCAGAGGCTATGGAGTTTATATCTGTAGACAAGCACGACTCAAGTAGACTACTGAAAATTAGGTCCCAACTAAAAGCTGAATTGAAGGAACAACTCATCGATTTTCTCCGCCACAACTTGGACGTATTCGCATGGTCACACGCTGACATGACTGGAATCTCCCCCGACATAGCCTGCCACGTATTAAACATTGATCCTACCAAGGCGCCTGTAAAACAAAAAAAGAGAAGTATGGGGGCAGAGCGATCAGCAGCCCTCGATGAAGAAGTAAAGAATCTACTCGCCAATGACTTCATACGAGAAGCTGTTTACCCGGAATGGATCGCCAACCCGGTACTAGTAAAGAAGGCTAATGGGAAGTGGCGGACCTGCATTGACTTCTCCAACCTAAACGACGCCTGCCCAAAGGATTGCTTCCCACTTCCCAGAATCGACCAACTTGTAGGCAGCACAGCCGGGCACGAGCTCCTATCTTTTATGGACGCATACTCAGGATATAACCAAATTCCTATGCATGCTCCCGACCAAGACCACACTAGTTTCATCACCGACCGGGGTTTGTACTGCTATAAGGTAATGCCTTTCGGACTTAAAAATGCAGGAGCCACCTACCAGCGCCTCGTCAACAAGATGTTTGCGGGGCTAATAGGACAAACTATGGAAGTATATGTGGACGACATGCTGGTGAAATCACGAAAAGCCAAAGATCACGTAAGACACCTAGGCGAAATGTTCCAGGTACTTCGACAGTATGGAATGAAGTTGAATCCACTAAAGTGCTCCTTTGGAGTATCATCGGGAAAATTCTTAGGGTTCATCGTCCATGCCCGAGGGATTGAAGCAAACCCTGAACAAGTCCGAGCGCTAAGGGATATCAAGATACCTTCCACCCGAAAGGAAATGCAAAGCCTAAATGGAAAAGTGGCCGCCCTAAGCCGATTCATCTCCAAGGCAACGGACAAGTGCGTCCCCTTTTTCGAAGCTCTAAAGAAAGATAAAGGAAAGTTCGAATGGACGGACGAATGCTTAACCGCTTTCCTTAACCTAATCGAACACCTCCAGAAACCACCGGTACTCTCGACTCCAAGCGAAGGCGAAGAATTATACCTATACCTTGCTGTGTCATCTCACGCTCTAAGCGCTGCCTTGGTAAGGGAAGACAACCGCACGCAACGACCAGTTTACTTCGTCAGCAAAAGGTTTACTGGGGCAGAAGTCAGATATCCTAAACTTGAGAAGTTAGCATACTGTTTACTAATCACATCACGGAAATTGCGTCACTACTTCCAGTCCCATTCCATCAAAGTTCTGACCGATCAACCGTTGAGGCAGGTACTCCATCGTCCCGACACTTCTGGGCGATTACTTAAATGGTGCATTGAACTGAGTCAGTATGATATCACCTATCACCCTCGCACCGCCATCAAGGGACAGGCCATGGCCGATTTCATTGCAGAGTTCACTACCAACGAAGATCCAGAGCAATTGGAAATAACAGAAGATATCAAGTGGAATCTCTTTGTGGATGGTGCATCAAACGAACAAGGCTCGGGGGCAGGTGTGGTAATAACCACTCCCAGGGGAAACAAACTGCACTATGCTATAAGATTGGAGTTCGCCGCCACCAATAACGACGCAGAATATGAAGCAGTGATAGCCGGACTAGAAATTGCCATAGAAATCGAAGCCAATTCTTTGTGTCTTCATAGCGATTCTCAACTTATTGTTAATCAAATACTAGGAGAATTCCAAGCTCGAGAGGAACGACTCATAGCATATCTAAAGAAGACCAAGTTGCTTCTCAGCCGATTGGACCACTACTTAGTCAAACACATCCCTCGGGAAGAGAACCAAGAGGCCGACGAATTGGCAAAGCAAGCAAGTATGAGAGACATCGCCATCTTCGGGGCAGTAACCATCTCAAAGCAAACGGTCCCAAGTTTTGAGCAAGTGAATCTGATAGCTGCAACCGAAGAAGCAACTTGGATGACTCCCATCCGAGACTACCTACAAAATGGCACACTACCCAACGGGCGTAACGAAGTCAAGAAAATCTTGAGGAAAGCGTCCTGCTACACAATACAAGAAGACATCCTCTATCGGCGCGGGTTCTCTAACCCATTATTAAGGTGTGTCGCCGGAAGGGAAGCCAAGGAAATCTTATCCAACATTCACCAAGGAAGCTACGGAGATCACACCGGAGGGCAAACGTTAGCAAAAAAGATACTCCGATACGGATATTTCTGGCCCACCTTAAGCAAGGACGCCTTAGATTTCGTCAAGAAGTGTGACAGATGCCAAAAATTTGCTAAGATTCCTCGGCTACCCACAACCGAGATTACTCAGATGACCAGCCCTTGGCCCTTCGCAATATGGGGAATTGACTTAATCGGCGAGCTACCAATGGGCCGAGGCGGGGCCAAATATGCTATAGTGGCAGTTGATTATTTCACCAAATGGGTGGAAGCGGAACCTCTGAATAAAGTATCTTCAGCAAAAGTTATTAACTTCTTAATCAAAAATGTTCTATGCAGGTACGGAGTCCCACTCAAAATCATATCAGACAATGGATTTCAGTTTGACAGCGAGGAATTCGCCAACTGGTGCCAAGAACACGGAATTCATAAAAGCTTCTCATCCGTAGCATATCCCCAGGCAAACGGACAAGTCGAAGCAGTCAACAAAATTCTGAAAACTCTGATAAAAAAGAAGCTTGAAAAGTCAAAGGGCGCTTGGGTGGATGAACTCCCTACGGCACTATGGGCCTACTGCACATCTTTCAGAACATCAACAGGGCACACTCCTTTCTCTTTGGCATACGGATCGGAGGCTATGCTCCCAGTTGGAACCATTGTGCCTTCCCACCGTAGGATCCACTATAACCTAGAAGAGAATGAAGAACTCCTCCACATGTCTTTGGATCTAGTTGAGGAGAGAAGGAATGATGCAGTCCTTAAAACAGCAGCCCACAGGCAGAAAGTGGCAGCACAATACAACTCCAAAGTCAAGCATCGTACCTTACAAGAAGGGGATCTTGTCCTCAAGCGAATCTTCCCTCGCCCCGGAGCACTAGACCCAATCTGGGATGGACCATATGTAATTCATAAAGATCTCCACAACGGAGCCTATATTTTGTCAACAGTGGACGGAGAGGTGTTCCAGAGGGCATGGAACATCCAACACCTCCGTCGATACTTTTCTTAACTTGTATTGCCCATATGAAGTGAATTAACAAAGAGAATCAGTGGACGTAGGCCTTTTTCATGCCGAACCACTTTAAAAAACTTTGTCTCTTTTTTAACTTGTTCCTTTATATCTTGGCTAATTGTTAACTTTATCCTTTTCTGTTGAACAAAATCCTATGCGTATAGCATTTCCACTCAAAGCACTCCACGGCGCAAATTCGCCTGGGCAAAACCTAACAGGTACTATGCGAATCTATGCCCTCGCCAATGAGACACTTTTGCTCCAGCATCCCTCTGTTGTAGGTTAACTCATTGCTCGCGACGGCCCTTAAAGCCAACTGTAATGAGCCGATTATAAGCCACCGAGAAGGCCGACTATAGTCGAGGCAGCTCATTACGGCGTTAGGCTCGTCGGCAACTGTGAACCGACTATAAGCCCCAACATAAGGTGTGGCCAGCCAGGGGCAGTTCCCAGTTGACAATCGGCACCCACGCTAGCCGGCCACAGTAAATCGAATAATACCCACGATTACGGGCCATAATGGCCCGGGTAGTTACTGTGCGCGATCTCGGCTCCGATGTGTCTTAGGTGCGGCTGTGGTAAAAAAGAATTAACTCCCCGCGGAGGCGTAAGATGGGTGACAAATGTCTCCAAGACCCACAGCTAGGGAAAGTGGCTACAAAACCCGTTTTCCACGAACTTAAGCACATCGAAGGCCTTCCGTGATTGGAAGTTTTACTATTTCACATATTTCAATTTTACTTAAAAAGCTTTCCTCCTCTCCTCTATAACAATCCATAAAGTACAGGATACAGAGTAGGAGATACTCGCCAATGGATGCAGGGATTCACAATCAGATGGCAGGGCATTCAACTGCTTTCCATGCTCGGTCATACAAGATATTCAAAACTGCCATCTACAAACAGAACATGAAAGGCGGTATTTTCTTCCTTTATGTACAAATACATGACTATAATTTGTTCACACCACACACTAACATTGTAAGTTATGAAATTATGTCTTAAACCAGAACCCGACATCAAACACAATTTAATTACAAGAATATACATAGCTATATTTCTCATACGACATGCCAAAATAACAGCAAACATTCAAAAGACGACAAAATCAGCTTAAGTTAAAGAATTACACGTCAAAAATAAGACAATTTATTACAAGTGGCAAAATATTACAACCTAAAGGCTACTTTACTATTTTTCGACTAACATATACAACCCTGTCAAATCCACAAAAAGAGTTTTTCCAGGTATAATCAAGGGGCCGGCTGCAGTGGAGCTTTATCCTTGTCCTGTTGACCCCCTGTCCAGTCAGGAAAGGATTCATTAGCAATAAGCAACCAAGTTGATGGAGAAACTAAAAAGGGAGACTTACCAACGCCTGCTTCCTGACTATCCTGATCGTCATCCTCTACCTGCACGCCTACCTCCTCAGCGGCAAGCAACCGCATACCTTCCTTCACCGCCACCTTCTCCTCCTTGGCAAACTGAGCAGTGACCGCATCCATGCTGAAGACCACGCCACCATCTTTATCCGCATCGGCCTTAGCCTCCTCCAAAGCCCGAAGATAGATCTTAGCCATGACCCTAGGATAATCATCCATCCAGGATAGGTTGCCCTGCTTCCAAGTTCGGAAGTACATGTCCTGAAGCATTTCATCCATCATCCCCTCATTCTCCTCAAACTCCCTCATCCGGGCCTCGGAAGCCGACAACCTTCCAACAGCAGCTTCTCTCTCCAAATGGTATCTCGAGCAGTCAGCCTGAAGGGATTTCCGCATCGCCTCCATCTCCTCCTTCAGCCTAACCTGAGCAAGCTCTGCGGCTTCAAGCTTCCCCGACAGCTCCTCTACCCGCTCAAGATCCGCCCTCCGAACCTCATCCACTGTCGAGATGGCCATATTTATCTGCTCCTTGCAGGCAGCCTCCATCTTCCGCAGTTCCGCCTTACTAGCCTCCTCCATAGCCTTCCTCAACCGCCTGGAGGCAGCCTCATGCTGAGAAATCTGAATGGCCTGATCAGCGAGCTGTTTGGCCTGGTCCGAAACCATCAATCTTAGTCGGATGTTGGCACTCCCAATCTCCTCTCCAGCCTTAACCAGCCGGGCATGATGCCCCATCAGCTTCCTAGTCTCCTCCGCCACCCGATCAATATTAGCCTTGGTCTCGTCTCCCATGGTAACTATCCGTGTGGTAAGTAGATCAAGATCTAAGGACTTAGCTTCATCAAGCACCCGTACCATGGGATTGCGGGGAAGAAGGTGCTCACCAGTAACCTCGTCAAAGATAATGTCGTGGGAACTTGGATCCAGATCAGGATGACCCGCAAATGGATTACGAGCCAAGTCAGGACGGTCGATATGAGTAACGGAAGGGTTTCCGGACGGGTGCGGAGAGGGTGCAAACTCGCTGTCCTCCTCCGTGATATCATGAAGAGGCTGAGCCGGGAGATGAGGACCGGGCGAAGGTTCGGATAAAGGATGACTCCTATTTCTCTGCTGAATACCCTCTTCGATAACCCCGAGAAGAGGACGGTAGCTGACTACATCCCCGGAGCGGTGGGTCGAAGGCTTCGGCTTGACAGAAGTTTTGGAAAACTTATATTGCTCAAGCCTGTGCCGAAGGTCTGAGGCCTTGGATGTCTTGCCTGCTCCTGATATGAAGAACAAGTGTCACAAGCTTACATCACTATATGATTCGAGAAACGCGGTAAATTACAAGTTAAAAGAAGAAAGAAAGCACGTCTGTTATACAAACCCTGGGGAGAAGTAGGATACTGCAATGAGTCTTGGATTTCATTCCAGGACGGGAGCGGATCATAAAATATTCCTAAGTCCCTATCATTAATGAAGCATGCAGGAGTCAAGAGTTCACCTTGAGTCGTCGGAGCCACCTTGGCTGGAATGGTCTGAGAAGACTCGCTTGCACCGGTCCCGGCCTTGTCCGCTTTCCCGGTTTTCTCTACCAAAGCCGGATCTTCGTCCAGCCCCTCGAAAGCCTGGTGGAATGCATCATCCGTCCACTCCTGAATCTCGCCCGCTTGCCCAGGAAGCAAGGCCCCGATGCCATCGCCACCTTTATCACCTTCCCGACCATCTCCACCCTCACCTCTTTCCTCCTATATGTCTTCCTCCTCCTGGGTAAGTGGACAATTGCTGGGGGAGGGACCGTCCGACTTCTTGAGTTTCTTACCTCCGACGGCTGGAGGTTTTGTGAAAGGTTTCCTCTTGCTACTCTCTACCGTAACACCTCCCTTAGTCTGAGCAGCCGCCCTCTCCTCCGCCGTTTCCCTCAGCTTGACTACTGACTGCTGTGGAAGGATTAAGTTATACTCCAGAAGGGTCGCATTTCTGATCAGGAAGGCAGATGATCTATATTTCCCGAGAATAGCTTCTATCTCAGCCGCCGTCTGAACCAGGCGGTCAGTCTCCACAATCGCAAAGCCACCTGTCGCTAGCAAAAATGAGAAAGTATGAGAAGAAGCATCACAATCGGAATGGAAATTATAAGTAAAAGCATCAACTTACATCCAGAAGTAAAGCGCCGAATTGAAACGGAGTCGTCCCTGACAAAGAACCACTCCTTCTTGAACATGCTAAATTTAGAATACAGATCCAAGACCGGCTTGAAGGTCACGGCTGACTCCAAGCTAATGTATGGGGACCCCTTCTTATAGCCCCTCAGATTATACAAGTACCGGATCTCCCGGTTGGAAGGAGCACGACCATACTTCCTCTGGAAAATGACGAAGAGGCTCACCAGTATAGCATAGGAGTTGGGTTGAAGCTGGAATGGGGCCACCTTTAGATATGTGAGGAAGCTGGCTACCCAAGCGTTAAGAGGAGGAATGGCACCACACATGCAGTGGTATCTACTGTAGGCAAAGTACCCTTCAGGAGGGTCATACGGCATAACTTCTCTCCCTGGCAACAGCAAGTGCGCCCTATCAATTCCGAAAGATCGGGAGATGACATCAAGCTGCTCCTCCTTGAGGGAGCTAGGAAAGCAATCGGGCGAGGAGTTCAGAAGTTCCTGAGGGCCATACCCGTCCACTAGAGATCTCGGGACAGGTCCGTGACGTTCTGGATTCGGCCGAGCTGGGGGCACGGCAGAGGAACCTCCTTCGCCCCCGGTTTTCTTCTTATCTGATCGAGTTTCCGCTTTACGAGACATTATCTACAACACCGGAAAAACACATTGTTAGAACAGAAGATGTAAACAAGTATATGACGTCATTCGGTAAAAACATATTCAGTATCAGTTTCATTCGGTATCATTTTCATTCGGAATTCAAGATTCCTGAGTTCATCCGGTTATTTAAGTGTATGACTTCATTCAGCACTCAAACCCGTGAGTTCATTTGGCAAAGTACAATACATCAGTTCATTCGGTAGTACGATATAAAAGTACATTCGGCAGTATGATAAGCGTTCTATTCGGCACTTAACGCCCAAACACACTCGGCGACCATACTTTACAGGGTTCATTCGGTAGGACAGGAACAAAGTCGTTCGGTAAAAATGCTCATTCGGCAGAAGTGGGACTCACTTGGTTCGGCTAGCACAGTTGGTTCGGCAGAAAAGTAGGAATGTTGATTCGGCACTCACTTGGTTCGGCTATCTCAGACGGTGAAGAACAACGGTGGCATAGCTCCTATATTTATAGACAAGAATGGAACCACTGAGCCAATTGGTTCGGCACGCAGGACCGAACGTGGGTAACCAAACCCAACCAAAGCACGCCATGCGCATGCGCATACCCTACTTTGGGGGGGGCAAGTGTTGGGTGCATTTCAACCAGTCCAACGTCTCCGCCGAACCAACGCCCCTCCATCCCATTGCCGAGCCAAACCCCCAAGACTATGTCACACCAAACAAACGCAGCCCCACCGAACCAAGCCTCTAGCCGGATCAAATCTCCCACCGAACCAAGCCTCTAGCCGGATCAAATCTCTCACCGGACCAAATCTCTCTCCGCCGAATCAAAGGCACTCTAAGACCTCACCGAACCAAGACATTCCGGACCAACTTAGCCAGGCCAGATCACCTCAGCCCAGGCCCGCCAGCAGCTATATACATCCAAGACCCCTGCTCCCTGCCTCACTCTATAAATAGAGGGGCAGGGGTACAACAATGGGGACGAGTTTGAGAGCTCAAGCACGGAAGGAACTTTCAAACAACTTTCTTTTACTTGTATCAAAGCTTTGCACTTGTAATCATAACAAGAGAAGAGAAATAACATATAAAGTGGACGTAGGCACATTCTGGCTGAACCACTATAAATTTGCGTGTCTTTTTACAGTTTAGCCCCTGCTTTTCATATATTTGCATAAATCACTCAAATCACTCAGAACAACATAAGATCTACAAAATCATACAACTTTGAGGTGTTTGTCCATTTTTTGTGCAAACAATACCGGTGCATCGCATTCTTTTATATCTCGTTGTTTGGTAGATAAGCTTAACCTAGAACCCTCATACCTAGTTACTTCATTAAGGTTGCAAATCCTATAGGAGGGTATGCAACACTTGGGATGAGATGCGACCACTTAAAGTTTGACTTGTTAGGTCATACCTCCGTTTGTAGTTTGCATGTGTTTGATTTCGTAGGGTTCAAAATTATTTTGGGCATGGATTGGTTAAATAAGTACAATGCTAGGATATTTTGCCATGATCAGAAAATATCGCTTAGACACCCAGACTGTAGGGAGCGGATTTTATATACCATAGAAAACCCTAGCTGTGAGGTGAATGCTTTGTTGGGTATTGTGGAGATAGAAGACAAGATGAATCGAGTTTTTATGGTTAGAGAGTCTGTAGATATTTTTAAACCCGTGGTAGGATTGCCACTAAAACGGGCCATTGACTTTTGGATAGATTTGGTGCCTGGAGCAGAACCACTAAGTAGATCGCCAAGCAGATGATACCTACCGAAATGAGGGATCTCAAGGTGCAGTTGGTGGATTTGGAAGGCAAGAATTTTATCAGACCTAGTAGTTCACCTTAGGGAGCAGCCACAGTATTTGCTAAGAAGCCGAACGTTTCGTTAAGGTTATGTATCGATTATTGTAATTTGAATGAGAAAACGATAAAGAATCAATATCCGTTGCCTAGGATTGACGATTTGTTTGATCAGTTGAGTGGAGCCAAGATATTTTCACGGTTGGATTTAGCGAAAGGTTTCCATCAACTTAGAGCGGCATAGGAAATTTATTCCTTTGACGTCGTTTAGAACCAGATACGGATCATACGAATGGTTAGTGATGTCGTTCGAACTGACTAATGCGCCAGCTTTCTTTGTAGATTTGATGAACCGGATTTTCCGAGAGCACTTGGATAGGTTCGTATTGGTTTTCATAAATGATATTTTGATGTACTCTAAGGATGAAAGAGAGCATGAAGTTCATCTTAGAGTAGTGCTTGAAACACTGAGGCAGCAACAATTGAAGGCGAAGTTCTTGAAATGTCATTTCTAGAAGAAAGAAGTGAAGTTTCTTGGTCATGTAGTTTCAGAGAATGGGTTATCAGTGGATCCAACTAAGATTGAGGTCGTGAATAGTTGGAAGAGACCAGAAACGGTGACTGAGATAAGAATTTTTATGGGATTGGCTGGTTACTATCAGAGGTTTATTAAGGATTTTTTGCGGATAGCGGCACCAATGACTAAGCTAACTCGAAAGGATGTGAAGTTCATTTGGACCGATAAGTGTGAGGAGGCATTCCAAATGCTGAAACACTTATTGACTAATGCATCGGTGTTGGTTGTTCTAGAGGGGAAGCGGGATTCGGTAATGTACACGGATGCATGTGGGACTGGGTTAGAAACTATGTTAATGAAGAGGGGTAGAGTAATTGCCTATGCTTCTCGACAGCTTAGACCGCATGAAGTCATATATCCAACCCATGATTTGTAGTTAGCTGCGGTGATTTTTGCACTGAAGGTGTAGAGACATTATCTTTTGGGAGAAAGATTTGAGTTGTATACGGATCATAAGTCGTTAAAGTATTTGGTCTCTCAGAAGGAGCTGAACATGAGACAGCAGAGGTGGTTAGAGTTCTTAGCCACTTATGATTTCGGTATTGAGTACACACCGGGGAAAGGCAACAAGGTTGCAGATGCACATAGCAGAAAACATCAAAATGTGGTGTTAGTGATGATAGCTGAGTGGAAATATTTGGAAGTGTTAGCAACTTGCAGAGTACAATGGAGAACTAAGAGTAGTTCAAGTACATAAACTGCTTTGTTATCATGTTCGGAAGTTCGACCGTTTATGGTCGAAAAGGTTGCTTCTAAACAGCTAGAGGATCTAGTGTTGGCGGAACGAATCGGAAAGCTAAGAGATGGAATAGAGAGCGATGACTTAAAGGATTTTAGTCTTGACCAGAATAGGTGGTTGAAAAAGAAAGGAAAATTGTGTGTTCCGAATGTGAGAGACATTAGGAAGGAAGTTTTAGAGGAATCCCATCGTTCGAAGTTCACTATTCATCCAGGAGGAACTAAGATGTATCAGGAACTAAGTGTTTGAACTGCCAATGGGTAAAAGCCAAACATCAGAAGCCAAGTGGGTTGCTTCAGCCTTTGGACATTCTAGTGTAGAAGTGGGATTCTATTTCTATGGATTTCATTGATGGGTTGCCAAGGTCTAATAGAGGAAATGAAAGATATGGATCATTGTGGAAGGTTGACCAAGAATGGACATTTCATTCCAATTAAGTCAACCAGAACGACACCTGTGTTAGCGAAGTTGTTTATAAAGAATGTAGTTAGACTGCACGGAATTCATAGTAGTATAGTGAGTGATAGAGATTCTTTATTCACTAGCGAGTTCTAGAAGAGTCTACATGGTACCTTAGGCACCAAGCTCAAGATGAGTACCGCTTACCATCCACAAACAGATGGGCAAATAGAGAGTTTTAACAAAGTCTTGGAGGATTTGTTACGAGCTTGTATGCTAGATTTTGGGGGATTATGGGAAGACCATCTACATCTAGTCGAATTTTCGTATAACAACAATTATCAGGCTAGTATAGGGATGGCACCATTTGAAGCTTTGTATGGAAGGCCATGCAAATCTCCAATTTGTTGGTTAGAGACCGAGGATAGGTTGGTTCTTGGTCCAGATTTGGTTAGAGAAGCTGCATAAAAGGTTGAGTTAATTCAAACTAGAATGAAGAAAGCTCTGTAACGACTTGTAAATTTTCGATAATTAAAATAGCTAATTTAATAAGATTTCGTGATTTAATGTTAGAAAAAAAAAATTAAATTTAATTCATTTGGAATAATAATAACGGGAATGAATTGCAACAATAATTATCCAAGTAATTATTAATAGATTGAATGGAGTTCCAATCTAATTGAATTGACTCAAATGTTATAACTTGGTTATAAGGGAATATATGGAAAAACAAATGTAAATAGGTGAATAATAATTGTGAATTATTTAGATAGAAATACAAATTTTAATAGATTGGTTTCGAAGATTTGAATAGTAATAAGTATTGAAAAATAAATGCTACTTAGTGAATGCCTTTGCAATCAATAGTTGGATAAGATAATAAATGATGAATTCATTGGGTATAATAGAGTAATTGATTGATAAGTAAAATCTATTAAAAATCAAATAATTGAATATTGAACAGGTAAATTGTTTAAAGTAAATATTTAAAACTTATTGAATAATTGAATAACTGTAAAATGGAGATAGTGTTCTAAGATGTGAATTGGTTTTAAAAGTTGAATCTTATAAGTTCAATTTCAAATATTTCAAAGGATGATGAATTATTGGATAATCAAAATTGTTTAAATTTAATATTTGGAATTTATTGAATAATTGAATAACGGAAATTGAATAACTGATTAATGGAATGGTTGTCCTATAATTTGAATTTGTTTAAAGGTTAAATTTTATAAGTTCGTTTTGAATATTTCAAAAGATAGCGATTTAAGAATAATCAAATTTGTTTAAATTTAATATTACAAATGTTTGAATAATTAAATTTTGAATTTAATATGATTAAATTGATATTGAAATTTAATATATGAAAATAGAATGAATAACTGAAATTTGATTTAATATGATTCAAATTGGTTTCCAAAGTAAATGTAAGTTATATTGGGATTATAATAGAGTTAATAAGATTTTAAAATTGGAATTTTTAGCAATTCTGTAAATTTTGAAAAGTCGTCGATTTAATCGATGAGTTAAAATAGCCTTCCGGAGTACAGTCTCGGAATTTGACGAAACCAGTTCCATTGGATCCGTAATAGTATGTTATTATCGGATTTCAAATTTCGTAGCAATGGGAGTGGCCATTTGACCGTGGCAGCTGAAAACGCTTAGAAATTCATTTAATCGGTTTAATTTAAAATCGATCGTTTATTTCCATAACTCACACAGACGATCAAATTAGCCACCGAAACACGTTCCATTGTGTTCGGAATGCGGGTAAAACATTATGAACGTCTGGCGGTACGTTTCGTTTGGAATCCGTTGGGAAAGGCTCGTTAAAATTGAAAATAATAATAAAACAATATATATACGTTTATATATACGCGCGTATTCAGAAACCCTAGCTCTATCTCGTGGCCGTTGCTATCATTTTAATGGCCGATACTTCTCCTCCTTCTCCCTCAATCATCTCTCAATCCACGCATCTTTACGAGAAATCTCCAACATGAAAGATGTAGATCTCACCGAGTTCTTTCCATCCAACGGTGGCGATCAATTTTCATGATGTCGTTTGGTCGCAGTTTGCTCGAGAATGTGGCAGTTTCATTCACGCTTTTCAAGCTAGGGAAGGCATCGAGCTTCACCAGAGCTCGGCCGTGGGTGAGGAGTGGTGTGGGCGGTCAATTGGCATACCCCGATCGAGTTCTAGGCGTAGGATTTGAGGAGCGACATCAAGTTTTGCACGCGAGATGGGTTCCGTGTTTGCCTGGACTTGTATGCGTGAGAAGAAGAAGGTAACGGCTTGGATTTGTAGATCTAGATCAACGGTTTTGATTTATTAGAGGTTAAAAATAAAGGGGGAAGAGAATTTTGTTTAAAATATTTATACAATCTTCAAACACTCATATATCAGGCATACGAGATCGGAATCAGACGAAACTGGTGCTGCCGGAATTGCAGAGACAAGAGCTACACTGCAATGGTGATTCAGGAGTGTTTGGAGCTCATTAAAATTTTAGGTCAAATCGAACGTTGTTCTATTTGATTTAAAATCGAAACTCAAGGTGAGTGTTTTATAACGCTCACAATGTACCGAATATCTTTATGGTAGTTAAATTTGATATTATGAAGTGTTATGAATTTTATTTGTCGTTGTTTGATAAAATTTAATTGTCATATAGATTGTCATTTGAATTCACCGTTGAAAATTAAATTGACAGTCAAATTGAAATTAAAATTGAATTGCGATTAAATTACTTAGACATTGATAACTATGAAATTGCCGTGAATTGTATTGTCTATTGGGTGATGTATTTCGATGGATGCTATTGGTTGATATTTAAATGGGTGGATGTTTATTTGCTTATATATATATCCTGTTATACATACATATGACACTGTGATTTGGTTTAAGTGATATATATTCATCCCTGACATTTAATTGAAATAAATAATCACTTGGCCATAGAATAGAAAATTATATACGGACACCGGATTGGTTAAATTAATAATTTTAAAAATCGTTGATTTGAAATTCATTTAAATATTTTGATTTAAAAGTTACAAATAAAATCAATTTATAGAAATCGAATTTATCGTAAATTGAGTTTGGAATGTCGAAATAAATTTTGGTTAAAAGAAATTGTTAAATAATTTAAGTTGAGACTTTGAAATTTAAAATGGGGATATGATTGAATTCTGGAAATTTATTTGTTTTAAAGATTGAACATTATCTCGAGCTTTGAGTTTTACTAAGTAAAAGTGATATAAAATGATATTTTGAAATTGAGCTTGGAATTGAATCATATTTGAAATTTGGATTTAAAAGTTGAATATTGAAGGATAATTTTGTTAAGTGTTATAAATTGATATTTTGAAAATCAAGCTCCAAATCGATATAAATTGAAATTGAATTAATTAAAGGTAAATGTGGAATTGAATTAATTTGAAGTCAAGTTGACATTGATTTGAATTGAAATCGAAATTGAATCGGTAGAATGGAAATTGAAATTGATTTGAATTGGGAAGTTATAATTGAAATGGTTTGGTTTTGAAGCTGTTTCATTTTGTTTCCAAATTTCTCTGTTATATAAACCATCTTTAAATACTTAAACTATTTTAACCTATTTTAAATCTACTTAACCCAATTTAAATTATTTTAAACTAATTTATCTATTTGAAATCCGTTTAAAGATTTTAAGTATGTTTAACTATTTTTCTTATTTAACTACTTTTAAACTACTTAAAACTATTTTCTAAAAATTTCAAGCTGGTCAATAAGGTGAAATGTTTATATTTAAATCTTGAATTTAAAAACGAATTGGGTTAAATGAAGTTGCAAACTAAATTGAAATTTCAAATGGTATTGAAATCGAAATGAGATATTGAGGCGGAAAATGATTCTTGAAACGGAATCTTACATCTTGAATAGATATGATGATATTTGAAATGGATTTGATTTTGAAACGAATATGATATTTTGATATCAATTTTGAATCAATTTGAAATGTAAAAGAGCCATCGGTGTAATAATACGTAGTTATTAAAGAGACCGGGATCGGATATGGACATACTCTCTGTCGATACCGAAAACCACTTTAATAACTATTATACGCGGAGTGTTGATCCAGAATGAAGTGGATGGTTTGGTGAACGCGTTGACTGAAGAAAGAGAACGATATTGGATGACCCCTGACATGACTAAAACAGAAGCCGCGCCGGGCCATTGAGGTTCGCCACCTCTAGCGGACACACTTCTTCGTTACCATATCTATTACTTTTGTGATTCGATTTGGGTGCACCCCTCGATTATGGGAGTGTTGTTTCGCGGTGTTGGGGTAGTAGCTGCTATGCCCAACATCAGTCCGGAACACGCAACTACTAGTATCCTAGTTGGTATCGCCTCATGTACCTTGTCATACTGATTATCCTATTCGCGACCACTACGTTTTGGTTTGTACCTTTAGTATATGGATTGCCCTCTGGTGACTTCCGGTTTTGGGGAAACTACGGTCTTGTATATGCTCTTGGGAATAAAAATGTGTTAAGGGTGGAATGGGCCATGGCTTAACGCTAGTTTGATATTTTACTTTATGATAGACAGTATTGAATATAGCGTATTCTATTATATAGTAGATAGTTTAACGGATCCTTAAGAGATGGAAAATCCCGTAACATCTCTTGAGTTATTACACTCATGTTGACACTGGATAGGAGATGTCAAACCCCGTAAACATCTCTGACGCCGTTGCATTCATATTTATTTACGATTGATTAACTTACATAAGGATGTTTTAGTCCTGACTCGAGTGTTTTGTCTTTTCATTACGCTCGGGTCAGTCCTGAGTTTTTCAGCTTATTGAAGATCTATTCTGGAGGACGAAGACGAAGATTTGGTATACTATTACTATTATCATCCTTGCATCATGCTGTCTGCTGCATTATTTTATTTGTTCTGTTGTATATGTATAACTCTGATAAATGTTGTATAAATGATAATCAAAAGTATATTAAACAGCTTCATGAACTGTTTATTCGATTATTATATTTTATCTTTCCGCTGCGAGATTCTGTGATTGTTTATTGTCCCCTTCTCTTCATTTCTTATTTACTCCATTAACCATCCGCCCTTTTTAATGGTTTAGAATCGGCATGTGTGTTTGATTTGTCGATTTAAACTGTCCAAAAAGGCGGGTCGTTACAGTTGGTATCAGAGCTTTGCTTTAGCGATAACCTTAGCTTTGTGGGGTCTGACTCTTTATAATTAGGGTAGTAATACCCTCTGATGAGTCGCTGAGTGTATGTATGAGAGAGCGTATTTGTTAGTGACATAAAATTATTTTATATTGTGTTGGTTGATTTGTTGAGTGGCTTATGGATTCTGGTCAATACGAGTAATTAACGTCATTGATAGGGGTCTCTAAACACTTGAACAGAACAATTCGACATAGTATTGTTTTGAAATGGGGTAAATGAAATAATTTTGCCCTAATTATATTTTATACATAAAGAAATAAATTTTTAGAAACTATTATGATTCATCCAGTTTGTTTGGTTGTTAGAAAGGATAATATAGATGGTTATCACAAATTGGATATTGTGTTTTAATAAATAAGGTATATTACAAAATAAACAATGATAAAACAATTTAGGGAATGTTTTAAGAAAGCAAAATTTTGTGAGAATAATTTATAAAATGTGACTTATAAATCAAGATAGATTTAAATTTAGAAATATTGAATTTAAGACCCGGGGATTTTGAAAATGGTTTTTCAAAACTTTGAAGAAAAATATGTAGTGATATTAGTTGAAAAATATTTATGGGAAATATTTTTGAAAGGATTTTTAAGAAGGAATGAATTCAGTACTCCTCTCTTATGTCACTGGAAAATAATTTCGGTGATGACTGCGCAGCATCATCGACGTTCATTTTCGAGTCTCAAAGTGAAGGAGACTTATGCGAAGCTTTGCTTTGCTTCGAAACTGTTTTGAAAAATGCATTTTGGTTTAAACTTAGAAGGTATGATTTGATATATATACATTTCAAATGATTTTATTTTATTTCAAATGATTTAAAATGAACCGGGCATTTAAATTTCTAAGTCCTGTTAATTAATATTTTTCAAATTATCTGAATGAAATGTGAATAATCAGAACTTATATAATAAGAGGATTTAAAAACTCTAAGCTAAAGGTTTTGAGAAACTTTAGAGTTGAAGTGTAACTCTTAAAATTGAAAAGTATTGAAAAGTAAAGAAAATTTAAAACAAGTAAAAATTTGTGAACATTCTAATTTAGTAAAATGAATCCTATAAATTTGTATTGTATCAAATTGCATTCTAATAACATATAATATGACTTACCAAATGCTAAAAGTTAAAATGATGTTTTAGATATGAAATGAGATATTATACAAGTAAGCAAAACTTAAAAGTAATTAAAATGTATATAAATGGAAATTTGGTTGTGATAAAAATGTTATATACTTAAGTATAATATGAAATGATGAATGGCTAAATGGAATAAGTAAGTAGAATTTAAGGAAGCAGACAAATGAACTAAATAATATCTTTGTAAATTTGTTATAGAATTGAATATAAATTTGCAAAGAAATTGTGAAATTGAAATTTGTAGCTTTTGAGGTAATTATAAACTTAGATAAAGTCCAACTTCTTATATATGACTTTTATAGGATGGTTAATAAACTAAAGTGTTGGTTAATAAAACGTTCCACAAATAAATCTGTTATTAACTGAAATTATGAAAATGAAGTACATTATTAACTGAAATTATGAAATGAAGTAAATGTAAACAAAAGGATTTGGTATAGCTTAGAATAAATGGAAAATGAAATTGAACTTAATTAAAATTGTATAGAATGTTTAAAATGGATATACTAAGTAATTATGGGATGAATAATGCATTGTGAATAATTAATTGTAAATGAAATAAAGGTAAGTAAATTAATTGAATATATTCAAATTGTATATGAATCTATTGAAAGTTAATACGTAAGTTGTACGTATATTATTTTATTCGCATAACAATTTGATCTGAATTTGAGCACAGAATTTCGAGATAATTTATATCGATCCAAGTTAGGATTTTTCACTCGATTCTTGACGGCGAACCCTGGATATGGATTTTTGATTTAATTCTGGAATTCTCTATCATAGTATATGTCTATGCAAGGAGAATAACAGTTTCCGATCAAGGAACCAAATCCGAGTCCGCACTAGAGAGTCGCGTGAACGATACTAGTTTGGAAGCGAAATTGTGTGATCAAATGAGTGATCAGATTTGATATTGCGTACGGATGGTATATGTACTTCGTACAGGTTTAAGTAAAGCTAATATTGAAAATTGAAATGCAAATTATAAATTGATTTTAAATTATATAATTTGATATCATTGATAAATAAGATACAGGTATTTAAATCAAGGAAATTGGATTGCCCGACAAAAAGGTACATGTTTATTTTGTCATTGGATTTGGTGATTTTTGATTGGAGCCACTTGGCTTTTGTTTTCTTTTGCTGGTTTGGGGCCCGTAGAGGCGTTTTGTAGCTGTACCGATCGAGCCGCGCAAAGGAGACTCTGCCGAATTTTTTCGTAAATCCGGGTGTTAGAAATTTTTTCAAGTTTTAAAATTTTATAACTTGTTTTGATAACTAACTTTTAAAGTTAGAAAGCCGTTCGGAGTAACTTAGTGGAAGGGTGGTAACGATTTATAAATGGAATTTCATTATTTTATAAGTTGATAATTTTGAATAAAATATATCAAATGTTGAATTCTTTACTTAGTTCCTTTTCCCTTCTTTTTCCTTTTCGGGGACGAAAAGTTTTGAGTGGGGGAGAGTGTAACGACCTGTAAATTTTCGATAATTAAAATAGCTAATTTAATAAGATTTCGTGATTTAATGTTAGAATTTTTTTTTAATTTAATTCATTTGGAATAATAATAACTGGAATGAATTGCAACAATAATTATCCAAGTAATTATTAATAGATTGAATGGAGTTCCAATCTAATTGAATTGACTCAAATGTTATAACTTGGTTATAAGGGAATATATGGAAAAAAAATGTAAATAGGTGAATAAGAATCGTGAATTAGTTAGGTAGAAATACAAATTTTAATAGATTGGTTTCGAAGATTTGAATAGTAATAAGTATTGAAAAATAAATGCTACTTAGTGAATGCCTTTGCAATCAATAGTTGGATAAGATAATAAATGTTGAATTCATTGGGTATAATAGAGTAATTGATTGATAAGTAAAATCTATTAAAAATCAAATAATTGAATATTGAATAGGTAAATTGTTTAAAGTAAATATTTAAAACTTATTGAATAATTGAATAACTGTAAAATGGAGATAGTGTTCTAAGATGTGAATTGGTTTTAAAAGTTGAATCTTATAAGTTCAATTTCAAATATTTCAAAGGATAATGAATTATTGGGTAATCAAAATTGTTTAAATTTAATATTTGGAATTTATTGAATAATTGAATAACGGAAATTGAATAACTGATTAATGGAAATGGTTGTCCTATAATTTGAATTTGTTTAAAGGTTAAATTTTATAAGTTCGTTTTGAATATTTCAAAAGATAGCGATTTAAGAATAATCAAATTTGTTTAAATTTAATATTACAAATGTTTGAATAATTAAATTTTGAATTTAATATGATTAAATTGATATTGAAATTTAATATATGAAAATAGAGTGAATAACTGAAATTTGATTTAATATGATTCAAATTGGTTTCCAAAGTAAATGTAAGTTATATTGGGATTATAATAGAGTTAATAAGATTTTAAAATTGGAATTTTTAGCAATTCTGTAAATTTTGAAAAGTCGTCGATTTAATCGACGAGTTAAAAAGCCTTCCGGGGCACAGTCTCAGAATTTGACGAAACCAGTTCCATTGGATCCGTAATAGTATGTTATTATCGGATTTCAAATTTCGTAGCAATGGGAGTTGCCATTTGACCGTGGCAGCTGAAAACGCTTAGAAATTCATTTAATCGGTTTAATTTAAAATCGATCGTTTATTTCCATAACTCACACAGACGATCAAATTAGCCACCGAAACACGTTCTATTGTGTTCGGAATGCGGGTAAAACATTATGAACGTCTGGCGGCACGTTTTGTTTAGAATCCGTTGGGAAAGGCTCGTTAAAATTGAAAATAATAATAAAACAATATATATACGTTTATATATACGCGCGTATTCAGAAACCCTAGCTCTATCTCGTGGCCGCTGCTATCATTTTAATGGCCGATACTTCTCCTCCTTCTCCCTCAATCATCTCTCAATCCACGCATCTTTACGAGAAATCTCCAACATGAAAGATGTAGATCTCACCGAGTTCTTTCCATCCAACGGTGGCGATCAATTTTCATGATGTCGTTTGGTCGCAGTTTGCTCGAGAATGTGGCAGATTCATTCACGCTTTTCAAGCTAGGGAAGGCATCGAGCTTCACCAGAGCTTGGCCGTGGGTGAGGCGTGGTGTGGGCGGTCAATTGGCATACCCCGATCGAGTTCTAGGCGTAGGATTTGAGGAGCGACATCAAGTTTTGCACGCGAGATGGGTTCCGTGTTTGCCTGGACTTGTATGCGTGAGAAGAAGAAGGTAACGGCTTGGATTTGCAGATCTAGATCAAAGGTTCTGATTTATTAGAGGTTAAAAAAAAAGGGGGAAGAGAATTTTGTTTAAAATATTTATACAATCTTCAAACACTCATATCTCAGGCATACGAGATCGGAATCAAACGAAACTGGTGCTGCCGGAATTGCAGAGACAAGAGCTACACTGCAGTGGTGATTCGGGAGTGTTTGGAGCTCATTAAAATTTTAGGTCAAATCGAACGTTGTTCTATTTGATTTAAAATCGAAACTCAAGGTGAGTGTTTTATAACGCTCACAATGTACCGAATATCTTTATGGTAGTTAAATTTGATATTATGAAGTGTTATGAATTTTATTTGTCGTTGTTTGATAAAATTTAATTGTCATATAGATTGTCATTTGAATTCACCGTTGAAAATTAAATTGACAGTCAAATTGAAATTAAAATTGAATTGCGATTAAATTACCTGACATTGATAACTATGAAATTGCCGTGAATTGTATTGTCTATTGGGTGATGTATTTCGATGGATGCTATTGGTTGATATTTAAATGGGTGGATGTTTATTTGCTTATATATATATATCCTGTTATACATACATATGACACTGTGATTTGGTTTAAGTGATATATATTCATCCCTGACATTTAATTGAAATAAATAATCACTTGGCCATAGAATAGAAAATTATATACGGACACCGGATTGGTTAAATTAATAATTTTAAAAATCGTTGATTTGAAATTCATTTAAATATTTTGATTTAAAAGTTACAAATAAAATCAATTTATAGAAATCGAATTTATCGTAAATTGAGTTTGGAATGTCGAAATAAATTTTGGTTAAAAGAAATTGTTAAATAATTTAAGTTGAGACTTTGAAATTTAAAATGGGGATATGATTGAATTCTGGAAATTTATTTGTTTTAAAGATTGAACATTATCTCGAGCTTTGAGTTTTACTAAGTAAAAGCGATATAAAATGATATTTTGAAATTGAGCTTGGAATTGAATCATATTTGAAATTTGGATTTAAAAGTTGAATATTGAAGGATAATTTTGTTAAGTGTTATAAATTGATATTTTGAAAATCAAGCTCCAAATCGATATAAATTGAAATTGAATTAATTAAAGGTAAATGTGGAATTGAATTAATTTGAAGTCAAGTTGACATTGATTTGAATTAAAATCGAAATTGAATCGGTAGAATGGAAATTGAAATTGATTTGAATTGGGAAGTTATAATTGAAATGGTTTGGTTTTGAAGCTGTTTCATTTTGTTTCCAAATTTCTCTGTTATATAAACCATCTTTAAATACTTAAACTATTTTAACCTATTTTAAATCTACTTAACCCAATTTAAATTATTTTAAACTAATTTATCTATTTGAAATCCGTTTAAAGATTTTAAGTATGTTTAACTATTTTTCTTATTTAACTACTTTTAAACTACTTAAAACTATTTTCTAAAAATTTCAAGCTGGTCAATAAGGTGAAATGTTTATATTTAAATCTTGAATTTAAAAACGAATTGGGTTAAATGAAGTTGCAAACTAAATTGAAATTTCAAATGGTATTGAAATCGAAATGAGATATTGAGGCGGAAAATGATTCTTGAAACGGAATCTTACATCTTGAATAGATATGATGATATTTGAAATGGATTTGATTTTGAAACGAATATGATATTTTGATATCAATTTTGAATCAATTTGAAATGTAAAAGAGCCATCGGTGTAATAATACGTAGTTATTAAAGAGACCGGGATCGGATATGGACATACTCTCTGTCGATACCGAAAACCACTTTAATAACTATTATACGCGGAGTGTTGATCCAGAATGAAGTGGATGGTTTGGTGAACGCGTTGACTGAAGAAAGAGAACGATATTGGATGACCCCTGACATGACTAAAACAGAAGCCGCGCCGGGCCATTGAGGTTCGCCACCTCTAGCGGACACACTTCTTCGTTACCATATCTATTACTTTTGTGATTCGATTTGGGTGCACCCCTCGATTATGGGAGTGTTGTTTCGCGGTGTTGGGGTAGTAGCTGCTATGCCCAACATCAGTCCGGAACACGCAACTACTAGTATCCTAGTTGGTATCGCCTCATGTACCTTGTCATACTGATTATCCTATTCGCGACCACTACGTTTTGGTTTGTACCTTTAGTATATGGATTGCCCTCTGGTGACTTCCGGTTTTGGGGAAACTACGGTCTTGTATATGCTCTTGGGAATAAAAATGTGTTAAGGGTGGAATGGGCCATGGCTTAACGCTAGTTTGATATTTTACTTTATGATAGACAGTATTGAATATAGCGTATTCTATTATATAGTAGATAGTTTAACGGATCCTTAAGAGATGGAAAATCCCGTAACATCTCTTGAGTTATTACACTCATGTTGACACTGGATAGGAGATGTCAAACCCCGTAAACATCTCTGACGCCGTTGCATTCATATTTATTTACGATTGATTAACTTACATAAGGATGTTTTAGTCCTGACTCGAGTGTTTTGTCTTTTCATTACGCTCGGGTCAGTCCTGAGTTTTTCAGCTTATTGAAGATCTATTCTGGAGGACGAAGACGAAGATTTGGTATACTATTACTATTATCATCCTTGCATCATGCTGTCTGCTGCATTATTTTATTTGTTCTGTTGTATATGTATAACTCTGATAAATGTTGTATAAATGATAATCAAAAGTATATTAAACAGCTTCATGAACTGTTTATTCGATTATTATATTTTATCTTTCCGCTGCGAGATTCTGTGATTGTTTATTGTCCCCTTCTCTTCATTTCTTATTTACTCCATTAACCATCCGCCCTTTTTAATGGTTTAGAATCGGCATGTGTGTTTGATTTGTCGATTTAAACTGTCCAAAAAGGCGGGTCGTTACAGTTGGTATCAGAGCTTTGGTTTAGCGATAACCTTAGCTTTGTGGGGTCTGACTCTTTATAATTAGGGTAGTAATACCCTCTGATGAGTCGCTGAGTGTATGTATGAGAGAGCGTATTTGTTAGTGACATAAAATTATTTTATATTGTGTTGGTTGATTTGTTGAGTGGCTTATGGATTCTGGTCAATACGAGTAATTAACGTCATTGATAGGGGTCTCTAAACACTTGAACAGAACAATTCGACATAGTATTGTTTTGAAATGGGGTAAATGAAATAATTTTGCCCTAATTATATTTTATACATAAAGAAATAAATTTTTAGAAACTATTATGATTCATCCAGTTTGTTTGGTTGTTAGAAAGGATAATATAGATGGTTATCACAAATTGGATATTGTGTTTTAATAAATAAGGTATATTACAAAATAAACAATGATAAAACAATTTAGGGAATGTTTTAAGAAAGCAAAATTTTGTGAGAATAATTTATAAAATGTGACTTATAAATCAAGATAGATTTAAATTTAGAAATATTGAATTTAAGACCCGGGGATTTTGAAAATGGTTTTTCAAAACTTTGAAGAAAAATATGTAGTGATATTAGTTGAAAAATATTTATGGGAAATATTTTTGAAAGGATTTTTAAGAAGGAATGAATTCAGTACTCCTCTCTTATGTCGCTGGAAAATAATTTCGGTGATGACTGCGCAGCATCATCGACGTTCATTTTCGAGTCTCAAAGTGAAGGAGACTTATGCGAAGCTTTGCTTTGCTTCGAAACTGTTTTGAAAAATGCATTTTGGTTTAAACTTAGAAGGTATGATTTGATATATATACATTTCAAATGATTTTATTTTATTTCAAATGATTTAAAATGAACCGGGCATTTAAATTTCTAAGTCCTGTTAATTAATATTTTTCAAATTATCTGAATGAAATGTGAATAATCAGAACTTATATAATAAGAGGATTTAAAAACTCTAAGCTAAAGGTTTTGAGAAACTTTAGAGTTGAAGTGTAACTCTTAAAATTGAAAAGTATTGAAAAGTAAAGAAAATTTAAAACAAGTAAAAATTTGTGAACATTCTAATTTAGTAAAATGAATCCTATAAATTTGTATTGTATCAAATTGCATTCTAATAACATATAATATGACTTACCAAATGCTAAAAGTTAAAATGATGTTTTAGATATGAAATGAGATATTATACAAGTAAGCAAAACTTAAAAGTAATTAAAATGTATATAAATGGAAATTTGGTTGTGATAAAAATGTTATATACTTAAGTATAATATGAAATGATGAATGGCTAAATGGAATAAGTAAGTAGAATTTAAGGAAGCAGACAAATGAACTAAATAATATCTTTGTAAATTTGTTATAGAATTGAATATAAATTTGCAAAGAAATTGTGAAATTGAAATTTGTAGCTTTTGAGGTAATTATAAACTTAGATAAAGTCCAACTTCTTATATATGACTTTTATAGGATGGTTAATAAACTAAAGTGTTGGTTAATAAAACGTTCCACAAATAAATCTGTTATTAACTGAAATTATGAAAATGAAGTACATTATTAACTGAAATTATGAAATGAAGTAAATGTAAACAAAAGGATTTGGTATAGCTTAGAATAAATGGAAAATGAAATTGAACTTAATTAAAATTGTATAGAATGTTTAAAATGGATATACTAAGTAATTATGGGATGAATAATGCATTGTGAATAATTAATTGTAAATGAAATAAAGGTAAGTAAATTAATTGAATATATTCAAATTGTATATGAATCTATTGAAAGTTAATACGTAAGTTGTACGTATATTATTTTATTCGCATAACAATTTGATCTGAATTTGAGCACAGAATTTCGAGATAATTTATATCGATCCAAGTTAGGATTTTTCACTCGATTCTTGACGGCGAACCCTGGATATGGATTTTTGATTTAATTCTGGAATTCTCTATCATAGTATATGTCTATGCAAGGAGAATAACAGTTTCCGATCAAGGAACCAAATCCGAGTCCGCACTAGAGAGTCGCGTGAACGATACTAGTTTGGAAGCGAAATTGTGTGATCAAATGAGTGATCAGATTTGATATTGCGTACGGATGGTATATGTACTTCGTACAGGTTTAAGTAAAGCTAATATTGAAAATTGAAATGCAAATTATAAATTGATTTTAAATTATATAATTTGATATCATTGATAAATAAGATACAGGTATTTAAATCAAGGAAATTGGATTGCCCGACAAAAAGGTACATGTTTATTTTGTCATTGGATTTGGTGATTTTTGATTGAAGCCACTTGGCTTTTGTTTTCTTTTGCTGGTTTGGGGCCCGTAGAGGCGTTTTGTAGCTGTACCGATCGAGCCGCGCAAAGGAGACTCTGCCGAATTTTTTCGTAAATCCGGGTGTTAGAAATTTTTTCAAGTTTTAAAATTTTATAACTTGTTTTGATAACTAACTTTTAAAGTTAGAAAGCCGTTCGGAGTAACTTAGTGGAAGGGTGGTAACGATTTATAAATGGAATTTCATTATTTTATAAGTTGATAATTTTGAATAAAATATATCAAATGTTGAATTCTTTACTTAGTTCCTTTTCCCTTCTTTTTCCTTTTCGGGGACGAAAAGTTTTGAGTGGGGGAGAGTGTAACGACCTGTAAATTTTCGATAATTAAAATAGCTAATTTAATAAGATTTCGTGATTTAATGTTAGAATTTTTTTTTAATTTAATTCATTTGGAATAATAATAACTGGAATGAATTGCAACAATAATTATCCAAGTAATTATTAATAGATTGAATGGAGTTCCAATCTAATTGAATTGACTCAAATGTTATAACTTGGTTATAAGGGAATATATGGAAAAAAAATGTAAATAGGTGAATAAGAATCGTGAATTAGTTAGGTGGAAATACAAATTTTAATAGATTGGTTTCGAAGATTTGAATAGTAATAAGTATTGAAAAATAAATGCTACTTAGTGAATGCCTTTGCAATCAATAGTTGGATAAGATAATAAATGTTGAATTCATTGGGTATAATAGAGTAATTGATTGATAAGTAAAATCTATTAAAAATCAAATAATTGAATATTGAATAGGTAAATTGTTTAAAGTAAATATTTAAAACTTATTGAATAATTGAATAACTGTAAAATGGAGATAGTGTTCTAAGATGTGAATTGGTTTTAAAAGTTGAATCTTATAAGTTCAATTTCAAATATTTCAAAGGATAATGAATTATTGGGTAATCAAAATTGTTTAAATTTAATATTTGGAATTTATTGAATAATTGAATAACGGAAATTGAATAACTAATTAATGGAAATGGTTGTCCTATAATTTGAATTTGTTTAAAGGTTAAATTTTATAAGTTCGTTTTGAATATTTCAAAAGATAGCGATTTAAGAATAATCAAATTTGTTTAAATTTAATATTACAAATGTTTGAATAATTAAATTTTGAATTTAATATGATTAAATTGATATTGAAATTTAATATATGAAAATAGAGTGAATAACTGAAATTTGATTTAATATGATTCAAATTGGTTTCCAAAGTAAATGTAAGTTATATTGGGATTATAATAGAGTTAATAAGATTTTAAAATTGGAATTTTTAGCAATTCTGTAAATTTTGAAAAGTCGTCGATTTAATCGACGAGTTAAAAAGCCTTTCGGGGCACAGTCTCAGAATTTGACGAAACCAGTTCCATTGGATCCGTAATAGTATGTTATTATCGGATTTCAAATTTCGTAGCAATGGGAGTTGCCATTTGACCGTGGCAGCTGAAAACGCTTAGAAATTCATTTAATCGGTTTAATTTAAAATCGATCGTTTATTTCCATAACTCACACAGACGATCAAATTAGCCACCGAAACACGTTCCATTGTGTTTGGAATGCGGGTAAAACATTATGAACGTCTGGCGGCACGTTTTGTTTTGTGACGACCGCCCATGACCCTGCACCGAATCTAGAGATAGTGCGCTGTAAAGTGTGCCAGGCGACCATGGACGATTGTCAAGGTAAGATTAAAACAACAGAATCTATCGTATTACTCACAGCGCATGGACAAAATACAATAGAACATATGTATAGTGAAGCTTTACAGAACAAAATGACATCTTATAAAACTCCATAATAGTTGAATACAAGCATTCTTATAGTCAATACATCCAGCCTCACTACATATCTCTCAGAGAAAACAAAACAAAACAAAACAGCGGAATATCCAGTACAAATAATAAGAAGATAATATGCAACCCTCCAGCTCGTCTTCGATATCAGCATCGTGAGAAGAGAACAGCACCTGTCACCTGCTACCTAGTCTGCCCGTCCCAAAATGGACGAACAGCCCAAGGCAATAAGAATTAAAACATAAAGCCTTGAGTCAGACAACAGTCTTAGTGAGCAGTAAATTAACTAACAACATACCAAAAGAGCATAAAGGAAAAGGGATAGGAATACAACCCTCCCACTCCAACCTCATTCTACAGTGATAGCCCCCAGACACACACTAAGCGGAAGCAAACATAGCAGAGCATACAATTTAAAGTAAAGCTACTATCACTCGAGTCAAGGGCGATGTTTTCCAAGTACCAAGGCCTAAATCAGATAAGCACCCAGAAAATACCGCTCTTGAGTCCGAATGACGATACAACCAAACATCCATGACTCTGGCTATCACTGTTAGCATTGCTTCGATATCACCGTTAATTGAATGACCGGCACATTCTTTCAGCCGTCCGTCAAGGGCTAATGGAAACCCCGGTTCTAGACATAACTCCCGCACGTCGTCGCAGCCCGTGCCTAGGACTATCGAATCTGCCCAGAGTACTCGACCATCCACAGTTGGCCGTTGGGACTATCGAATCTGCCCAAACGTACTCTTGCTTAGAGCATGCTAGAACCTTCAACAACGATGCTATCCAAGCCTCCTAGTCATCCTCCTCGATGACTATTCTCATATCCATTCATTATCTTCAACTCGAATCATATCACCGAGTTATCAACATGCTTGGAATGATCCCGTCTGGATTAGACCAAGTCTTCATCACATGATTGCCTTGCTTCATTACATCCTCGCAAAGCCTCATCTCATCATCACATCATCAAATCTATGCATAAGAGCTTCATCATCCCGCTACATATGCCACGAGCAGCTTTCCCAATTCAAGAGCCTTTCCCTTAGCTTTTGAATCGTCTTCGGTCTAAATCTAATCATCAATCATCTAGTTCATAACAATCAATCAAATCAAACATCAATCCAATCAATCAAGCATTCAAATATGATCTAAGTAGACAATTATAACAATAATGGCATTTTCGTAATTAAAGAGTTGAAAGTCCAATAAGCATGAAAACATGGATTATATCTCTACAAACTTAATGAATGAACTTGTATAGGTTAACATATGATAAAGTGGATGTAACATCATCATAAACAATGGATCTATATGGATCTACACATAGGATGAAGAAAATGCATGGAAATCTCTATTTTAACACCAAATCAAGCCAACAATCCGATATACTCCTTTGGATCCGCGTGAGAGATAATCACCACTCACCAAATCACCTAAACAATCCAAAAGATAACAACTTCAGATCTGGACAGCGAAGAACGAAGCTAGATCCGACAAGATCTCACTTCAAACGAAGAAATCTCTCTTGAAAAGATGAAGATCTTCAATCTAAGCTCTTGAATCTTCAATCTTGATCTTCGATTTGGATGGATGGAAGCACTAGATTAGAGTGGAGAAAAGAAGTGAAGAAGTGTAGAAGTCGAGCTCTCAAAATGGCAGCACTTCGTCGCTTCAAAATCCGGATCCCAAAAAGTGAGAACAACCCCTCCTATTTATAGCTGAAAACTGCCCTTAAGTCGTAACTCGGCTATCTCCTTAAGTCGGTGCCGACTTAACACTATGCCGACCTAACACTTTGCCGACCTAACAAAGTCTCACTCAACACACAGCCTCAAAACCCAAGTCCTAACGACCTACAACAATGCGCATCTGCGACTTAACACATAGGCGCGACTTAACTTAGGTCGTTGCCGACCTAAGTGCCTTGCCGACCTATGACATACGAAGGAATACAACTACGACTTAACTCGCAACTGGGTTACGACTTAACACAGGAGGCGACCTACCGACTCATAACTCAACACACACTGCCGACCTAACACTTAACACCCAAACACTTAGGTCGCTCACAACATGTCCTTAGGTCGTTGCCGACCTAATCTCTACTCCAGCATACTTAGGCTGCCTACTATTCTTCCTTAGGTCGCCCTAACCTCTTAAGTCGGTCAACCCCACTTCCTTAACTCGGCAACGACTTAACAAATAACTTGTCAGACATGCTAACTACTAAGTCGTCCAGGTCTTAAGTCGACCACTATCTTAACTCGTCAGCCGACTTAACACTTAACTCACCACTATCCTTAAGTCGGTTAATACTATAAGTCGGTCAACTTCTTAGATAGGCTACTCCCTTAAGTCGGTCACTCGACCTAAGCCACCCTATGACTTAACTTCCTTAACCCGGTTAATCCCTTAGGTCGTCCTAAACTATCAACCGACTTAAACCACTCCCCTATCTTCCTTAGGTCGTCGCCGACCTACCACTTAGTCATTAACCCGTCCAGACCTATTTCTTAACTCGTCCAAACTCCCTAAGTCGGCTACGACTTAAGACTTAAGAAAAATTCTGCCAAAACCAGAAATGACTTAACAACCATACAACCAAAGGTCAATCATTTTAGAATGTTTTGATCCGTAAAAATACGGGTCGTTACATTCTCTCCCCCTTAGGAATTTCGCCCCCGAAATTCCAAACAAACAAGGCAATCAAAGCTATTCTGTACGCCTATCATCCATAACAATCAATAAACCATGCATCCAATTCTAGCTTAGCGTACAGAATTCTAAGACTTAGAACAAGTTACAATTTCGTTAGATGACACGACACCTTAGGGCCATACCTTGAAGAGTTCAGGATGAGCTGCTTTCATCCTCTCTTCCACCTCCCACGTACAGTCGTTATCATCGTCACTCCATTGTATCTTGAGCAACTTAACTATCTTCCTCCTAAGCTGTTTCGTGTCAGTTTCAACAACACGAAGCGGCTTACGAGGTCTTCTATCAACTGGATCAACTTCGAAGTCTTCACAGCTATCAGCAGAAACCACCGTACTCGAGTCGTGCACATACTTCCGTAGATACGATATGTGAAAAACATTGTGCACACTCGACATTTTCTCTGGTAACTCCAATCTGTAGGCGAGTTTTCCAATTTGCTCGATGATCGGGAATGGTCCAACAAATCTCGGAGTCAATTTTCCTTTCTTCCCGAATCGAATAACATTCTTCAGAGGAGAAATCTTCACAAAAACCATATCACCAACGTCGAATTCCAAATCCTTTCGACGCTTATCAGCATAACTCTTTTGACGGTCTTGGGCTGCCTTCATTCGTTGCCGAATGATCTCTATACAATCTGAAGTCTGACGAATCATCTCTGGCCCAAGCATCAGCTTTTCTCCAGTTTCCAACCAACATGTTGGAGAGTTACACGGTCTTCCATACAATGCCTCATATGGTGCCATACCAATGCTTGACTGGTAACTGTTGTTGTACGCAAACTCCACCAAATGAAGGTGATCTTCCCATGATCCTCCGAAATCCAAAACACATGCTCTGAGGAGATCTTCCAAAACTCGGTTGACTCTCTCGGTCTGACCATCTGTTTGGGGATGATAAGCTGTACTCAAGCACAACTCGGTTCCCAAGACTTCCTGGAAGCTCTTCCAAAATCCACTAGTGAACAATGGGTCTCGATCGCTCACTATACTCTTCGGAATACCATGGAATCGAACTATCCACTTAACATACAACTCAGCCAACTTTGATGCAGTCCTAGTCGATCGAACAGGAATGAATCTAGCACTCTTAGTCAAACGATCCACAATGACCCAAATCCCTTCATTTCCCGTTCTGGTTCTGGGCAGTCCATCAATAAAGTCCATCGATATCTGCTCCCACTTCCATGTAGGAACTTCTAATGGCTGAAGCAATCCACTTGGCTTCTTCTGTTCAGCCTTTACCAACTGGCAATTCATGCATTTGGAAATAAAATTTCCAACATCCTTCTTCATGCCTTCCCAGTAGTAGGTTCTCTTCATATCCCGATACATCTTGTTTCCACCTGGATGAATTGTCAGCTTCGAGTGATGACTTTCCTTCAGAACTTCACTCCTCAATTCATCTATATCGGGAACAACTAGTCGTCCTTGCTTCCGAAGCCAACCCTCTCGATCGACCTCGAATCCTTTATCCTTTTCTGGATCCAATCCAGATTCCAATTCACGGATAATCTTGACAATCTTATCATCTCGCTTTTGGCCTTCGCCAATCCTTTCCACAAGAGTGGGTCTTATCGATAAGTTTGCCAACATCTCAGGTTCCAATTCGCATCTAGGCCTGAAGTCAAATCCAGCTAAATACTCGAGGCTCTTCCATTCGGAAAACATGGCTCCCAATCCTGCATGTCTTCGACTTAACGCATCTGCCACTGCGTTACCTTTTCCCGGAGTATAAGCTATACCAAAATCATATGATGCCAAAAACTCTAGCCAACGCTGCTGCCGAAGATTCAAATCCTTTTGGGAGAAAAGATACTTCAACGACTTGTGATCCGTAAACAACTCGAATCGAACTCCCAACAGATAATGCCTCCACATCTTCAGAGCAAATACAATCGCCGCTAACTCCAAATCATGAGTTGGGTAATTCCTTTCATGCGGCTTCAGTTGTCGACTGGCATACGCAACAACTTTATCCTTCTGCATCAGCACTGCTCCAAGTCCAGTACCACATGCGTCGGTGTAAACCACCATCTCATCATTCCCACTAGGAATAGTCAAAACAGGAGCACTCGTCAATCTTTCTTTCAGGATTCCGAAAGCTTGCTCACACTTAGCATCCCAACTGAACACTTGGTTCTTCTTCGTCAATCCTGTTAACGGTGCAGCTACCTTGGAGAAGTCTTTGATAAACCGTCGATAATATCCTGCTAATCCAAGAAAACTTCTCACATCAGATGCATTCTTAGGTCTAACCCAATCCTGGATTGCTGCCACCTTAGCGGGATCAACCGCTATTCCACTTCCAGAAATCACATGGCCTAAGAACCTCACTTCACTCTTCCAGAAGTGACACTTCGAAAACTTAGCCTTCAGCTGATGTTTCCGTAAGATCTCCAAAACAATACGCAAGTGCGTCTTGTGCTCTTCTTCCGTTCTGGAATAAATCAGAATATCATCCACGAACACAAGTACGAACTTGTTCAACTGATCTCTGAACACTCTATTCATAAGATCCACAAAATATGCTGGCGCGTTAGTCAATCCAAACGGCATTACCAGCCACTCAAAGAAACCGGATGGTGTCCTAAAAGCAGTCTTCGGCACACTATCCTTAGCTACTCTCAACTGGTGAAATCCCGTTGCCAAATCCATCTGAGAAAACACCTTAGCCTCGTGAAGCTGATCAAACAAGTCATCTATTCTCGGCAATGGATACTTGTTCTTCTTAGTCACCTTATTCAGCTCACGATAATCCACACACAATCTCAATGACCCATCTGCCTTGGTTGCAAACACAACTGGTGCACCCCACTCGGACACACTACGCCGAATGAATCCTTTCTGCAAAAGATCATCAATTTGCACCCTCAACTCCTGCTGTTCCTTAGGCGCCATCCGCCTAAGAGGCATCACAACAGGTCTGGCTCCTTCAACTAGATCTATACGAAACTCGATCTCTCTATGCGGCGGCAACCCTTTGACTTCGTCAAAGACATCCTCGAATCCATTTGCGATTGGCACTAAAGACAGTCCATCCCATGGAACAACTAGCGAATACATGAAGCTCATGAAGACGCCTTCCTCATGCTTACATCGTATCACAATCTTTCGCCCTTCCACATTCCCGACTGTCACCTCCAGCCTCTCACAATCAACCTTAGCCGCATACTTCCTAAGCCAGTCCATACCCAAAATAATTCCGAACCCCGCAAAGTTCAGAACAAAACAATCACAAACAAAAGAGCAACCATGACTCGATACAACTAGACCACGGCATAACATACACAAACAAGACGAACCCCCAATTGGATTAGTCACAACCAATGGCCTATCAACAATATCCGGTTCCAATCCTAACCGGCCTACTAGTTCATTACAAACAAACGAATGCGAGGCTCCAGTATCAAACAAAACTCTAACTGGAATACCACATAGGAAAAGAGTACCTTGAACAACCACACTCTTTCCCTTTTCTTCAGCAGTAGGAGCTTTCGAAGACGACGGAACAGCCCCCAAAGCATAGGCTTGCACAATCTGCCTGTCCCTCCTCGGTTCTGGACAATTCTTCCTGAAATGCCCCGGCTTGTCACAGTTGTGACACTTCATCGGTGCCTTCGGATTCTTACAATCCTTCGAGAAATGGCCCTTCCGCTGACAGTTGTAGCAAGTCACCTCGCCTTTCGGCTTCTTCTGGCCATCCTTACCCTTCTGCCGCTGCTGCTTCCTCTTCTGATTTCCACCCTGCTGTGGTTTAGACTCTCCCTTGGTCACAGCAACAACAGATCCTTCCTTAGGAAACAGACTCTCATGCCTAAGAGCTTTCTCCACAAGCTTCTCAAATGAATCATCCAAATGATCCACCAACTGTCTCCCAAGATAACTATCCAAGCCGGTCACAAACTTCTCATTCTTCTGATAAGCAGATTCAATATACGACCGGGCATACTTGGACAAAGCTTCGAACTCAGAAACATACTCAAGAACTGATCTTCCACCTTGCTTGAGCTCCACAAACCTCTTGAATAGAACAGACTTCTGAGCTGTAGAAATGAACTTAGCTTCAAATCTGACTTGGAATTGCTCCCAAGTAATCTCTTCTTCCGGAGTAGTGATGGTAATAGAGTTCCACCAATCAGAGGCTCTCCCTTGAAGCTGCCTCGATGCCAACTTCCTCTTAGTTGCATCATCAATTCCCAAATCACCAAAGATCCTTCTACAAGCATCTATCCACCTCTGGACCTCAATGGTAGATTCTGTTCCCAAGAAAACCTTCCCTCCAAGAGCAGTATAATCCTTGCACAACTTAGCAAAATCCACTGGTTTCGGAGCTTGGACTTGAACTCCAACATCTACTGCTGCCCACGGAACTGGTATCCTTCTCATGATCGAAGTCATCATAGCTTCGAACATGGCTGCATAATCAGCAGTCTCTTCAGTAGCACGGCCTTCCCTAGCAGCTGGTCTCCCTCTTCGACTCATTCTCAATATCTATAAAAAGGAATGATTAGAACATCTAGAGAAACAACTGCATAAAGGACTCAACTCTACTAAGCTACTATATTATATATAGTAATCATCCATCAAAATACAATTACGTCTCTCATACGTAGTTACTTCAGCGAGCGTTGGGTAAAATCGATTAACCAATGCTCTGATACCAAATGTGACGACCGCCCATGACCCTGCACCGAATCTAGAGATAGTGCGCTGTAAAGTGTGTCAGGCGACCATGGACGATTGTCAAGGTAAGATTAAAACAACAGAATCTATCGTATTACTCACAGCGCATGGACAAAATACAATAGAACATATGTATAGTGAAGCTTTACAGAACAAAATGACATCTTATAAAACTCCATAATAGTTGAATACAAGCATTCTTATAGTCAATACATCCAGCCTCACTACATATCTCTCAGAGAAAACAAAACAAAACAAAACAAAACAGCGGAATATCCAGTACAAATAATAAGAAGATAATATGCAACCCTCCAGCTCGTCTTCGATATCAGCATCGTGAGAAGAGAATAGCACCTGTCACCTGCTACCTAGTCTGCCCGTCCCAAAATGGACGAACAGCCCAAGGCAATAAGAATTAAAACATAAAGCTTTGAGTCAGACAACAGTCTTAGTGAGCAGTAAATTAACTAACAACATACCAAAAGAGCATAAAGGAAAAGGGATAGGAATACAACCCTCCCACTCCAACCTCATTCTACAGTGATAGCCCCCAGACACACACTAAGCGGAAGCAAACATAGCAGAGCATACAATTTAAAGTAAAGCTACTATCACTCGAGTCAAGGGCGATGTTTTCCAAGTACCAAGGCCTAAATCAGATAAGCACCCAGAAAATACCGCTCTTGAGTCCGAATGACGATACAACCAAACATCCATGACTCTGGCTATCACTGTTATCATTGCTTCGATATCACCGTTAATTGAATGACCGGCACATTCTTTCAGCCGTCCGTCAAGGGCTAATGGAAACCCCGGTTCTAGACATAACTCCCGCACGTCGTCGCAGCCCGTGCCTAGGACTATCGAATCTGCCCAGAGTACTCGACCATCCACAGTTGGCCGTTGGGACTATCGAATCTGCCCAAACGTACTCTTGCTTAGAGCATGCTAGAACCTTCAACAACGATGTTATCCAAGCCTCCTAGTCATCCTCCTCGATGACTATTCTCATATCCATTCATTATCTTCAACTCGAATCATATCACCGAGTTATCAACATGCTTGGAATGATCCCGTCTAGATTAGACCAAGTCTTCATCACATGATTGCCTCGCTTCATTACATCCTCGCAAAGCCTCATCTCATCATCACATCATCAAATCTATGCATAAGAGCTTCATCATCCCGCTACATATGCCACGAGCAGCTTTCCCAATTCAAGAGCCTTTCCCTTAGCTTTTGAATCGTCTTCGGTCTAAATCTAATCATCAATCATCTAGTTCATAACAATCAATCAAATCAAACATCAATCCAATCAATCAAGCATTCAAATATGATCTAAGTAGACAATTATAACAATAATGGCATTTTCGTAATTAAAGAGTTGAAAGTCCAATAAGCATGAAAACATGGATTATATCTCTACAAACTTGATGAATGAACTTGTATAGGTTAACATATGATAAAGTGGATGTAACATCATCATAAACAATGGATCTATATGGATCTACACATAGGATGAAGAAAATGCATGGAAATCTCTATTTTAACACCAAATCAAGCCAACAATCCGATATACTCCTTTGGATCCGCGTGAGAGATAATCACCACTCACCAAATCACCTAAACAATCCAAAAGATAACAACTTCAGATCTGGACAGCGAAGAACGAAGCTAGATCCGACAAGATCTCACTTCAAACGAAGAAATCTCTCTTGAAAAGATGAAGATCTTCAATCTAAGCTCTTGAATCTTCAATCTTGATCTTCGATTTGGATGGATGGAAGCACTAGATTAGAGTGGAGAAAAGAAGTGAAGAAGTGTAGAAGTCGAGCTCTCAAAATGGCAGCACTTCGTCGCTTCAAAATCCGGATTCCAAAAAGTGAGAACAACCCCTCCTATTTATAGCTGAAAACTGCCCTTAAGTCGTAACTCGGCTATCTCCTTAAGTCGGTGCCGACTTAACACTATGCCGACCTAACACTTTGCCGACCTAACAAAGTCTCACTCAACACACAGCCTCAAAACCCAAGTCCTAACGACCTACAACAATGCGCATCTGCGACTTAACACATAGGCGCGACTTAACTTAGGTCGTTGCCGACCTAAGTGCCTTGCCGACCTATGACATACGAAGGAATACAACTACGACTTAACTCGCAACTGGGTTACGACTTAACACAGGAGGCGACCTACCGACTCATAACTCAACACACACTGCCGACCTAACACTTAACACCCAAACACTTAGGTCGCTCACAACATGTCCTTAGGTCGTTGCCGACCTAATCTCTACTCCAGCATACTTAGGCTGCCTACTATTCTTCCTTAGGTCGCCCTAACCTCTTAAATCGGTCAACCCCACTTCCTTAACTCGGCAACGACTTAACAAATAACTTGTCAGACATGCTAACTACTAAGTCGTCCAGGTCTTAAGTCGACCACTATCTTAACTCGTCAGCCGACTTAACACTTAACTCACCACTATCCTTAAGTCGGTTAATACTATAAGTCGGTCAACTTCTTAGATAGGCTACTCCCTTAAGTCGGTCACTCGACCTAAGCCACCCTATGACTTAACTTCCTTAACCCGGTTAATCCCTTAGGTCGTCCTAAACTATCAACCGACTTAAACCACTCCCCTATCTTCCTTAGGTCGTCGCCGACCTACCACTTAGTCATTAACCCGTCCAGACCTATTTCTTAACTCGTCCAAACTCCCTAAGTCGGCTACGACTTAAGACTTAAGAAAAATTCTGCCAAAACCAGAAATGACTTAACAACCATACAACCAAAGGTCAATCATTTTAGAATGTTTTGATCCGTAAAAATACGGGTCGTTACATGTTTAGAATCCGTTGGGAAAGGCTCGTTAAAATTGAAAATAATAATAAAACAATATATATACGTTTATATATACGCGCGTATTCAGAAACCCTAGCTCTATCTCGTGGCCGCTGCTATCATTTTAATGGCCGATACTTCTCCTCCTTCTCCCTCAATCATCTCTCAATCCACGCATCTTTACGAGAAATCTCCAACATGAAAGATGTAGATCTCACCGAGTTCTTTCCATCCAACGGTGGCGATCAATTTTCATGATGTCGTTTGGTCGCAGTTTGCTCGAGAATGTGGCAGATTCATTCACGCTTTTCAAGCTAGGGAAGGCATCGAGCTTCACCAGAGCTTGGCCGTGGGTGAGGCGTGGTGTGGGCGGTCAATTGGCATACCCCGATCGAGTTCTAGGCGTAGGATTAGAGGAGCGACATCAAGTTTTGCACGCGAGATGGGTTCCGTGTTTGCCTGGACTTGTATGCGTGAGAAGAAGAAGGTAACGGCTTGGATTTGCAGATCTAGATCAAAGGTTCTGATTTATTAGAGGTTAAAAAAAAAGGGGGAAGAGAATTTTGTTTAAAATATTTATACAATCTTCAAACACTCATATCTCAGGCATACGAGATCGGAATCAGACGAAACTGGTGCTGCCGGAATTGCAGAGACAAGAGCTACACTGCAGTGGTGATTCGGGAGTGTTTGGAGCTCATTAAAATTTTAGGTCAAATCGAACGTTGTTCTTTTTGATTTAAAATCGAAACTCAAGGTGAGTGTTTTATAACGCTCACAATGTACCGAATATCTTTATGGTAGTTAAATTTGATATTATGAAGTGTTATGAATTTTATTTGTCGTTGTTTGATAAAATTTAATTGTCATATATATTGTCATTTGAATTCACCGTTGAAAATTAAATTGACAGTCAAATTGAAATTAAAATTGAATTGCGATTAAATTACCTGACATTGATAACTATGAAATTGCCGTGAATTGTATTGTCTATTGGGTGATGTATTTCGATGGATGCTATTGGTTGATATTTAAATGGGTGGATGTTTATTTGCTTATATATATATATATATATCCTGTTATACATACATATGACACTGTGATTTGGTTTAAGTGATATATATTCATCCCTGACATTTAATTGAAATAAATAATCACTTGGCCATAGGATAGAAAATTATATACGGACACCGGATTGGTTAAATTAATAATTTTAAAAATCGTTGATTTGAAATTCATTTAAATATTTTGATTTAAAAGTTACAAATAAAATCAATTTATAGAAATCGAATTTATCGTAAATTGAGTTTGGAATGTCGAAATAAATTTTGGTTAAAAGAAATTGTTAAATAATTTAAGTTGAGACTTTGAAATTTAAAATGGGGATATGATTGAATTCTGGAAATTTATTTGTTTTAAAGATTGAACATTATCTCGAGCTTTGAGTATTACTAAGTAAAAGTGATATAAAATGATATTTTGAAATTGAGCTTGGAATTGAATCATATTTGAAATTTGGATTTAAAAGTTGAATATTGAAGGATAATTTTGTTAAGTGTTATAAATTGATATTTTGAAAATCAAGCTCCAAATCGATATAAATTGAAATTGAATTAATTAAAGGTGAATGTGGAATTGAATTAATTTGAAGTCAAGTTGACATTGATTTGAATTGAAATCGAAATTGAATCGGTAGAATGGAAATTGAAATTGATTTGAATTGGGAAGTTATAATTGAAATGGTTTGGTTTTGAAGCTGTTTCATTTTGTTTCCAAATTTCTCTGTTATATAAACCATCTTTAAATACTTAAACTATTTTAACCTATTTTAAATCTACTTAACCCAATTTAAATTATTTTAAACTAATTTATCTATTTGAAATTCGTTTAAAGATTTTAAGTATGTTTAACTATTTTTCTTATTTAACTACTTTTAAACTACTTAAAACTATTTTCTAAAAATTTCAAGCTGGTCAATAAGGTGAAATGTTTATATTTAAATCTTGAATTTAAATACGAATTGGGTTAAATGAAGTTGCAACCTAAATTGAAATTTGAAATGGTATTGAAATCGAAATGAGATATTGAGGCGGAAAATGATTCTTGAAACGGAATCTTACATCTTGAATAGATATGATGATATTGAAATGGATTTGATTTTGAAACGAATATGATATTTTGATATCAATTTTGAATCAATTTGAAATGTAAAAGAGCCATCGGTGTAATAATACGTAGTTATTAAAGAGACCGGGATCGGATATGGACATACTCTCTGTCGATACCGAAAACCACTTTAATAACTATTATACGTGGAGTGTTGATCCAGAATGAAGTGGATGGTTTGGTGAACGCGTTGAATGAAGAAAGAGAACGATATTGGATGACCCCTGACATGACTAAAACAGAAGCCGCGCCGGGCCATTGAGGTTCGCCACCTCTAGCGGACACACTTCTTCGTTACCATATCTAGTACTTTTGTGATTCGATTTGGGTGCACCCCTCGATTATGGGAGTGTTGTTTCGCGGTGTTGGGGTAGTAGCTGCTATGCCCAACATCAGACCGGATCACGCAACTACTAGTATCCTAGTTGGTATCGCCTCATGTACCTTGTCATACTGATTATCCTATTCGCGACCACTACGTTTTGGTTTGTACCTTTAGTATATGGATTGCCCTCTGGTGACTTCCGGTTTTGGGGAAACTACGGTCTTGTATATGCTCTTGGGAATAAAAATGTGTTAAGGGTGGAATGGGCCATGGCTTAACGCTAGTTTGATATTTTACTTTATGATAGACATTATTGAATATAGCGTATTCTATTATATAGTAGATAGTTTAACGAATCCTTAAGAGATGGAAAATCCCGTAACATCTCTTGAGTTATTACACTCACGTTGACACTGGATAGGAGATGTCAAACCCCGTAAACATCTCTGACGCCGTTGCATTCATATTTATTTACGATTGATTAACTTACATAAGGATGTTTTAGTCCTGACTTGAGTGTTTTGTCTTTTCATTATGCTCGGGTCAGTCCTGAGTTTTTCAGCTTATTGAAGATCTATTCTGGAGGACGAAGACGAAGATTTGGTATACTATTACTATTATCATCCTTGCATCATGTTGTCTGCTGCATTATTTTATTTGTTCTATTGTATATGTATAACTCTGATAAATGTTGTATAAATGATAATCAAAAGTATATTAAACAGCTTCATGAACTGTTTATTTGATTATTATATTTTATCTTTCCGCTGCGAGATTCTGTGATTGTTTATTGTCCCTTTCTCTTCTTTTCTTATTTACCCCATTAACCATCCGCCCTTTTTAATGGTTTAGAATCGGCATGTGTGTTTGATTTGTCGATTTAAACTGTCCAAAAAGGCGGGTCGTTACAAGCTCAATCTAGGCATAAGAGTTATGCGAATAAAAGACGGAAAGACTTAGAGTTTTCTATTGGAGAGCATGTTTTCAATAAAGTGTCATCGATGAAAGGTGTGATTCGATTTGGGAAATCAGGGAAGTTGGCACTGAGGTTTGTTGGACCATTTTCTATTATTGAGAGGATTAAGAAATTCACATATAGAGTAGAGTTACCGAGCAGTTTGGCAGGAGTCCACGATGTTTTCCATGTTTCTCATCTAAGGAAGTGTGTTCGAGATCCGGATACTACTATATCACCAACTACGTTAGAGGACTTAGTCGTATAGCCGAATTTGACTGTAGTTAGAAAGCCAGTTCGCATAATCGCAAGAGATGAGAAGAGGCTCAGAAACAAGACAGTCAGATTAGTTATAGTCCAATGGAGTGAGGACGAAAGAGACTGTACTTAGGAGACTGAGAACAGGATGAGAGATGCTTATCCTGATTTGTTTGTGGGTATGTTTTACCTTTGATTGTTTTGATGTGTACCTTATCGTAATTTCGAGGATGAAATTCTTTAAGGAGGGGAGTCTGTAACACCCCATATTTTTAGTAACATTATTTAGGATATTTAATTAGTTAAATAAAATAAAATAATGTAAGTTGATTAATGGATTGAGATTTGTGATTAAATAAGAGGTAGCTGTGCCATGTAAACATTGAACTAAAGAATAAAAATGAAATAGATGAGGGGCAAAATAGGAATAAATACATCCTTATACCCCTAAACCCACTTAGGAATTCATTCTACACGTTCATTCTACTTTCACAAACAAAAATAGAGCTATGGCCGGCCACCATTAGGAAGAGCAAAGAAGAAGAATTCAAGAGGAAGAATCAAATCACTTAATCAAGAACAAATCTCACATCTTTAATCAAAAAGCTAAAGTGATACATCTCAATTTTTAATGGTTTTCAATTTAGTATGAAATCCGAAGAGAGCTTCCTTCGGGCGCCCGCCTAAGTATTCAGAGATGCCCTCGTTATTCCTAATAAAATTGCCCGATTATCTACAAATGTTTTTCCATGTTTTGGATAATAAAATGTATATCTATATGTTGTTGATGATTTATGCTAATTCACATAGATTTTGTGATATGTTTTGATATGAAAACCCTATTATATGACATCCAATTGCCTTGTGAATTTAAATTTAGATTAGAAATAGTAATTTTGAAATGCGTATCAATCTTCATAATTTTCTGAATTAATGAGGATTTTATATGAATTTTCTAGTGAATAAAATGCTATTTTGGTTTAAAATTTAATTATGGCCAAATTATATTGGCTTAGGGTTTGAAATTTATATATGTTACAAAACATATTAAAAATGATTTTCTGGAATTTTTATAGAATTTTTCTAAGTGTTTTAGTGGATATATAAAATTATTTAAGGTATGAGACTTAAATGTTTTATATATTTATAAAACGGAGAATGTGTATTGTGTAAATAATCCAAATTCTTATTTCTGAAAATCGGCAGTACTTTTAGAAAAGAAAATTTTGCAACCAATCATAATTTGATAAACAAGACAGGTTAGGTACAAAGAAATAGTTTAAAAAGTCAAATCAACATGCTTTTTCCTGTTTTAACGCTTTCGACACCAGGCTTCCGACTCCTTACCTCCGCCTCCGACTCCATCAAAACCAATGCACATAGCATCAGATATCTGGTACGTAGTGAATTGGATATAGGCGGAAGGTATTGGGTTGAAACCAAAGGTTTTGAGGGGATCGAAGTATGCTTTGTTTTAAATTGAAAATGCGCCTGCTTTTGCTTTCGAAGGAAGTGCTTTCGACTTGGTTTGCTTTCGTCTGACTCAGATGTTTCAAAGGAATGGTTTCGAATGGGTTGCACTTTTTTCTTAAATGAATGCTTTCGAATGGGTCAAAACCCCTGACTGTTACTTTTTACCTTTCGACCCAGATTGGTTTCTAAAGGGTTACCTTGATTTTAAAACCAAGCCGCTTCTCCATAGCTTTCGAAGGGATGGTTTCGACACCATCACTTCTTTACTAAGGAAATCCTTTCGAAAGAGATGCTTTCGACTTAAATGTTTTAATTACCCTTTTGCTCTATAAAAGGTAGAACCTAAATGGTTTCAAAAGAGATGGTTTTAATGGTTTCGAAAGGTGTTTCCACATGTTATAAATTGAACCCAAATGCTTTCGAAAGGCTTGTTGTTTTGATGCTTTCGTAAGGTTTTAAAGAAAGGTTTCTAAGAGGTGGTTCCCCAATGGTTTCGAAAGGTCTAAAATGAAAGGATTTCCAATAGTTTCGAAAGGTCTAAAAGGAAAGGTTTTCCAATGGTTTCGAAAGCCAATGTTTAAGTGTTTTAAAGATAGGATGTCTAATGTTTTAAAGCTTTTAAAGGAGATGTTTTTCAGTGCTTTCGAAAGGATAAATATGAATGGTTTCGAAAGGTATGATTTCGAAAGGTATGTTTTGGCCTTTGGCCTATGGTTTTACTTGTATGAAAGGGATGTTTTCAAAGGTTTCGGAAGGGGTACTTTCGAAAGTGTAAACGTTTTCATCAACAAGGTTTTGTGTAAAGAACAAGTAACATGGCAAGGTGATTTGAGTAAAGAAAAGAGTGTATATAAATAATTTCCTTGTTTAAAGAATGATTTAAAGGTTTAAATCAATTTGAAAGAAAAAGTTTGGAAGGAAAATTTTATGGGTAGATAACCCAAAGTAAAATGACTCGGATATTAGAATACCAGATGGGACTGGTATGGGGTCACGCCCTATACTTTAGCTAGTAGCCCCTACTAAAATAGGTCCAAAATTCCAGTGTGTAGGGCTTTGTCATAGGTGAGACTAAAATTATGTTACACACAGAAAGGAATCTAAGAAGGAAAGACAGCTTATTGGTGAGCCCGCAAAACCATTAGGATCAGTTAGACTTGGAGAAGTAAGTAAGGATAGACCGTCCAGAAGAGGTATATCTAATAGATGATAGATTTTTTATATTTTATGGTAGGCCCGAGTTAGCAAAGGGTTAGTAGTTAGCCAAACAAAACTACAGTGGATGGACAGAGTCCATTTGATAACCGATATGTACATATACATGATATTGCTTTACAAATTTAACCAGTTTTGGTTGCAGGATTATAATTTGCAAAAGATATGTTTAAAAAGGATATTAGTGAAGGGAAACCCATTCCACTAAGTGGCATGGTCTCACTTAATATCAAATAACCAAGATGTATAGTATTATTAACACCAGGCTTTATGTCCGACTCGAAGATTATTTTTCCTTAAACTCTCGGGTGCCCAAAATTGATTTGAGTAGGCTGAGGGTCGAGGCTTACATGTTTTAGTAGGATTGGCGAATAAAGCTTCTGGTGACAAGCAGGTGGCTGACTGATAGCTAATCAGGAGTTGTTGTTTATTTTTGATTAATTCCGATGTGTTTTATATATAGTACCCTGGTCATCCAAGGGGACATCGTCATATGTTGCTCTTGGCATAATTATGTAATAACTATATTTTATCTTAACCTGGGAAAGCGATGGGATTATGTAATTTGAATAAGGAACATGTTTTGGAAATGTAATCAGTAAAATGTTGTTTTTGAAATCTGTGATTTTGTTTCATGGTCAAGTGCTTTTGATATTATGGATACCATTAACATAGCCGTATTTAGTCGTCGAAAATTAATACTATGGATGACTATAGCATCTGTAGCGCTTAGCTTTGGGCCTCTAGATAGGGGATGTGACATGAGAAGTCTTGTCCAAAGGATCGTCGAACAAACAGATCTAACATCCTAGTCTTCAGGAACCGATAAAACTGTGTTCCCACGAGCTAAATCCTAAAAATTCCTCTTGAAGTCGTTGAATCATCGCATTAATACCATCAGGCTGTCGGACACACAACCAAGAACTCTTCTTGGAGTCGATGAATTATCTTTCCAAGGTCGTCTGGTCGCCGGACATCTAACCAAAATTTCTCTTGAAGTCGATGAATCATCGCTTTAGGACCGTCGGGCCGTCGGACACACGACCTAAAACTCTTCTTGGAGTCGATGAATTATCGCTCCAAGGCCAACTGGTCATCAGACATCTGACCACAAAAACTCCTTTACAAATAAAGCGTCGTGAAGATCCTTCACAAACTAAAGTATCGTGAAGGCAAACCGGTAGATCAGCAATCATCTAGTCCAAAAATCTTTCACGAACTAAAGCATCGCGAGGCCAACTATAAGATCAGCGGTCGTCCCATCCAGAACTGCCCGAAGTCAGTGAAGTCATGCTCTAGGGCTACAAATCGACAATCACTTCAATCACTCTACAAAATTAACAGAATCAATTCCAACGACCGATGAGACAAATAGTGCTAAATTCCCGAGCTTTAAAGTCGCTCAAAGAAATAGGCCAAAATTGAACCGACCTTGTGATCAATCAGAGGCCGAGTCGAATCAAGCCAAGATTCGGCACCTTGGAGAACCAAGTATCTCAAATCCCTAATATATGTCTCTGCAGATAGAGGCTTTCCCATGCTTAAATCATCTAGAAGGCATAGTTGCATCCACTGGATTGCATGTAAACAACGGGTTATGGAGAAACCCCGGGTACAGTTTAAGCACGCGAACAGCCCCGTGGCATGGGGGCACCACACATACTTAAATAGCGACAAGGAATGGCAAGACTAATCATACCATAGTTCTATTACGCCCGATCGAAAATTTTGGCATTCCCACAACTACGGACTTAACGACCTAGCTAGCGCAACAAACGAAATAGAAGCATAATACTTGCTTATTTCTTCCCGACTCCTCCTTTACCACCCTTGGTGACCAATTCTGTTTCCTCTTAGACTGTATGCTAGTTAAAGACCAATTCTCTAAAGACAATTTGGACCAAAAACTAAGAGTTTTGCCTCGAACTCCCATAAGCTCTTTCTTTATAACCATCTCCATGCTGTCGGTTGTAGATCTCTCCACCATGGTAACTTTATCTGTTTGGTCATGCACATCTTCCCAAAATATGGGAGGATCGTCCAAGCCATGGTTACCCGATCCAAAAACCAATTATCTCTTAACACTGACAAAATCGCGTTCCAGTGAAGTCAAATCGCCGGATTGATGGAAAAACTCGATCCTTACCTTCTAAGAGCTGGTATTGCTCCTCCAGCACTGGGAAAGCTGAAACCATTGTGTGCATCCTGTAAGCCACGTACTCCCATAAACCGCGCGTCACTTCTTGCACCGTGGAACCATGCTCTCGAAGCACGAACTCCTTACGATACCCGAAGATTGGCAACGTCAAGAAGTTCCAAACCATTTCGGATCGACGGGTCATATCAGTCTCATAAGTCGCGCACTGCCATAAGCCGCGCATCACTTCTTGAGCCATGGAACAATGCTCTCGAAGCACAAACTCCTCACGTTACCCAAGATTGGCAACGTCGAAAAGTTCCAAACTCTTCCGGATCGACGGGTCGTATTGATCTCATAAGCTGCGCACTCCCATAAGCCGCACATCACTTCTTAAGCCAAGGAACCACGCTCTCGAAGCACGAACTCCTCACGTTACCCAAAGATTGGCAACGTCGAGAAGTTCCAAATCATTCCGGATCGATGGGTCATATCGATCCCATCGTGCACTGCCATAAGCCATGCATCACTTCTTAAGCCGTGGAACCACGCTCTCGAAGCACAAACTCCTCACGTCACCCGAAGATCGGCAACATCGAGAAGTTCCAAACCATTCCAGATCGATGGGTCGCATCGATCTCATAAGCCACGCACTCCCATAAGCCACGCATCACTTCCCGAGCTGTGGAACCATGCTCTCGAGGCACAAACTCCTCACATTACCCGAAGATTGGCAACGTTGAGAAGTTCCAAACCATTCCAGGATGATGGGTCATATCAATCTCATAAGCCGCACACTCCCATAAGTCGTGCATCACTTCTTGAGTTGTGGAACCACACTCTCGAAGATGAACTCCCCAAGATTGGCAACGTCAAGAAGTTCCAAACCGTTCCGGAAGGACGGGTCGTATCGATCCCATAAGTCATGAATTTCGTAAGATGCACACTCTTAAAAGCCGCGCATTTCGTAAGTCATGCAGTCTCTAAAGCCGCGCATTTCGTAAGCTGTGCACTCTTTAAAGCCTGCATTTCGTAAGCCATGCATTTCGTAAGCCACGCACTTCATAAGCCATGCAATCTTAAAAGCCGCACATTTCATAAGCCATGCAAGCACTGCTCGATGTTGCTTCAGCATCATCAGCAAACCGTTAAAATTTCCTAAGTACCGGTGTTGTCCCGACAACTCCGAGAAACTTGTCTATTGCAGGATTAACTTCGATCAACTCCCGCTACCCGAAAGAACCGACATTGCTCCGGTAGTGCCACAAAGTTCACAAACCAAGAAGTTGACAAAGCATTTTGATCTTTGACCAATGTTAATGTACAAAATGTCAAAATTCAAGACATCCAAGTCACAGTTCCCAAAGGTAGGAGCTGCAACGTACCTTTGACTTAGGGCATCCAGGGAGCCGCCCAGAACATCAAGCCATACATTAATTGTTCAGAATAATCAGCCCTTTGGACCGAGGGGCACATAACACATTAACATTTGGTAAGGATAGAAAATTGCTCAAACTTGCAATAAAAGGAGGAACTTACCGTCGGCCAGAGATATACGACGATGAAAGGCATTTTCAGAATCAAATCATCAATGCACAAGTTTCCAAAGACAGAAGCCGGTGCTCGATTGAGGTCTCAAACCCCAACTTGCAGAAAACATCTGTTATCCGAAGACAGACAACGGTAGGAGAGAACGCTCAAAATCGAGTTGCTAAACCATTGATTCCCAAAGATTGGCACTAAAAGGTTGATATCCGCAATAATGCTATCTGCCCAGCATAACGCATACGGCCTGAAACAAGCAAGGTTAAGTGTCACAAATTCAAGAGAAACACTACTGAACTCTACCGGTCCGTGATCCGGATAGGAATGAGCATGGTCGTACTGCGGGCAATGTGATGACTCGCTCTACAATTTCTAATTTTCTATAAGAACCTGGAATTTGACACCTAGAAATGAAGGGTTCTGCCTAGAAATGAAGGGTTCTGCCTAGAAATGAAGGGTTCTGCAGATAAAAGTTAGATCATCACAAAAACCGATTGGAGGAAATCTGATTTTTCGTGAATAAGAATAACCATGGAATTGGTAAAGATACAACCCTGCATATCCAAGGGTAACAAATGACGGTGATAAACAAGGCTAGGCAATGGAAACACCTGGGATTCCCATCCTTCCAGAACATGGCATACCCCGAAGTTAAGCAACGTTGAGAAAAACAACCACATTGGGTTGAAAGGGATCTACTCAACTATACAAGATCAGATGAATGATTTAATCCTAACCAACATGACTTTAACCTTGCTCGAAGACAGGCAACACTGAGAAAAGACTTCTACAATCCAATCATCGAAGTGCAAGTTTTTTAAGACCGAAATTAGTTGCCAACTGGATTAAAAGCATTGCGGATCGGCAGGGAAAATCAATCCAAACCTACTGAGTGTCGGTGTTGCCCCGACAACGCTAAGGCCTTTTCTCATTTCCTAAGTACCGATGTTGCCCCAGCAACATCGAGAAACTTTCTATTTCAGAAGTATTGGTAGTCCCTCGGCAACATCGGGAAACCCTCTATTTCCTAAGTATCGACATTGCCCCGACAATGCTGGGAAATTTGCTATTCACTATGTACCGGTATTGCCTCGGCAACGCTAGGAAAACTTTAATCTACAGGTTCAATGAGAAACACCCATCGTAGTAAAACATCAATGCACTAGGTACTGGAGATAGAAGTTGGTCCTCAACTAAAATTTTACCCTTGTCTTCAGAAAACTACTGTTTCCCGAAAATAGGCAACAACAAGAAGACATAACCTTTCATAGGTCTGTCGGATGGTTCGACCTTTCATCACAGGAATCAGTCACTGCACAAGAATACAGCAACGTCGAAAGGAAATCTAAGAATTGAATTGCTCGTGTACTAATTTCTAGGGATGAAAGCTGGTGCACAACCGAATTTCCTAATTTCAGTTTAGAAAGAATTTAGATTAGCCAAAAGATAGGCAACCTCAAGGAAGTGTTGCTTGGAACCAAGCAACTAGGTTATCAATTGTCGAAGACAGGAATTGGCATATGAACATAACTTCCGTGATGACAACAATCAAGCAAAGCATGCACAACTAAGGACATGTAGGGACAATAGCGGAAGGTCGGAACTAAAACCATCAGACTTCCTCAATCCTATAATAGGATTGAGAGCTAGACCAGGGGCAATCGAATCATTTGTCCCAAACCTCTCCATCTCTCACAATCGCCCAAATACGAGAGTTCGAAATAGCTAGTCCCTCGAGCAGGGATAGACGCATAGATACTTAATCAATAGAAATGTTGCAAAGTCCAAACACAAATAAGCACGAGGTTGGTTATATAGTGATTCTGTATCGCAAATAAGAGCATTCTAGCAACAAAATCGCCAGCAAAGGAAATGAATGATTTAACGTTTAGAAATTAACCATCGCTCGTATCTGGCAATGACAAGAAGGATCGATGACCTACTTACGGTCTAACTAGATCATTTGGTTCCAACTTGCAGGAATATAACATTATCCGAAGTTTGGTGATGCTAAGAAGAAACCCCCAGAATGACACTATCGATACATTGGCTTTCAAAAATAGAAGCAAGAGTTTGATTGAATTTTCAACCCTACATTCTAGCATCTCATGCTACTTGAAGATTCTCAACATCAAGGAAAAATCCACAGAGTTGAGTCATCCGCGCACAAGTTTCTGGAGATAGAAATTGATACATGATTAGTGTCTCTACACTGGACTTGGAAGAATTCACTCTAGCAAAAGATGATGGCAACACGTCTTTTCAGCACATGTATCCAGAATGACATTGGATGACGATGTCAACTTAGAGGAATTCAATTATAGTCAGGAAACATACACCATTGAAAAGATTAGAGATTGGAATCAAGCAGCAAAGTCCCTAGTCCCTGGAGATATGAGCTATCATGTTAATCAAACTGAGGTAATCGAATGTATTGCCCAGGAGACCTAGTCTCCCGAAAAGATGTAGACTTATTATTCAGAGAAATCAGCCCTATGGACTAGAGCAGATACACCAATACTTTGTTGGAACGAACTCAATTGAGAATGAGTAGGGATTATCTACATAACTGACTAGACCAAGCTACCTTATAGTCTTGAACCAAGCTATAAAATAGAATATACCGAAATGACCGCAGAATTATTACTTACATGTATAGAATTACAATAAACGAGTATGCTGCACATGAACATAAGTGTTGCAACAGCATGAAAAAGAAATGCTCGGAATAGAGCAAGTAAACCAATAGTCCCTGAAGATAGAGGCTAGTGTGCAGATTGAATTCCAAAAAATGCAAAGGAAGGATAATCGCAATCGAACAAGTCATGCGCTTGTTTTCGAAGACTAAAACTGTGCCCGATCGAACTTCAACTACAACTCTACAAGAGCAACCGTGCCTTGTAATTTAACTGTAATCTATCATCCCAATATGACAGGAATAATAAGTGAAGCCTGAGTTGCAAAGGACCCAACTTCTAGAGGAGTGGAAGTCCCTCCGCCAGGCTAAAGATTGGATGATCGAAAAGTCATTTTCAACAATAAAACTTGGCATTCAACCATGTCGGGTATGTTTTACTTTAAATAATATCCTCATATAACCAACACCCAGAATCCAAGGGAAGTCGGCGTATGTTGACCTGTCGAGTACTGAGCATTGACTGGGGCAGATGCAGTGTGTTATCTGCACGAGAAGAGTCCAGTATCCCGAATACTGCAAACAAACAATCTAGTGTAGATAGCTTGCTTACATTTGAAAAACAATCCATATCGTCCTTTGAAATTTTATTTTCCAGGCTTACCTATTATCGATCAACAATCAATAACGGAGCCGCTATCCATAGCGACGCGGGAAGCTTTTCTTTTCAGGATCCTTGGAGTACAGAAACGGAAGGAGCGATACGATTGAGTCATCCACTATATCCGATTTTGGAATAAATCATCGCATTAGAATTCAAAACGATGACAGGAACTTAACCAAGTCCTCGAAAAGAAACAGTTAAAGACAAAGAGCAAGACATCGCTCCAAAACGGCATACAATCGTTCGAGACAACACTTAGCTTCATCGCCGGTCGAATTAAAACTATATAAGTCGACTCTAAACCTACGTCATGCACCCACTTACCAACCTAAACCCTTGTGTAAACTACGGAGCAAAGATTGCATCATCAATACCAGGAATTGAAATTCAGATCGAAATCAAAAAACGAACGACTATCAGAAGTCAGTTAATAGAAAATAACATCTTGAGATGGACTCCGATGATTCACTGAAATTCACAGAATTGTAATATGAAACTTGTCTTGTTCTAAAGCACACTTTGTTTCCAACGAAAGCATACTCTAGGGGGAAAATGTTAACTGGGTTTTCAACCCAGCAGAATTCAACAGAAATTAGAACATCCAGACTAAGCCAGAATGACTTGAAACTTGAATAAGGCATCTAAAAGAACAAGCCAATGGAACTTAAGAGAAACAAGCCAAAAATCTACTAAGTAGATGGATCACTTGTGATCCATCATCCATGGATCGCTAGCGATCCAAAAGGAAGCATCATGAGTTGCCAAAGCCTCTTGCATCATGATCTACTACCTCTTCTAAGAGTACTTACCAAGTTTCATAGCATTCCAAGCAGCATAGTTTAAGAAGTAAATACTCATCTGATTCAAGCTGTTACCCGCTTTTTGACCAAAGTAGCTAACTTAAAACAGGGCTAGAGAACTCATATAGAGTCAGATTGACTTGAAATTCTAGAAGAACACTTAGAAGAAATAAAAGAGGGCACTCACCAAAAATAAGCTTGATTGGATAAGGCTAGATGGATCGCTAGTGATCCATGTAGAGCGGGCCTCCACCTCAAATTTTTAGGGTAGATCCTAGACACATTCTAGAGTGTACATGAAGTGTTTCGTCTGATTTTGTTAAGTTTTGAGTGAGTTATGATGATTCTTCTGGACCAGATGACCTATGAAGATGGATGATTAAACAAACTCCAAACGACTTGATATTTGGACAAGGCACTTAAATAGAAGATAGGAAGACAACCAAACTAAAATCACTCAATAATATGCTCAGTTGATGGATAGCTAGCGATCCATCCCTTATGGATAGCTAGCGACCCATCAAGATAGGTTGGATCGCCCTTAAACTTTCCGAGCTCCTTCGTAGCACTATGTAAAGGCTTCTCGTAGAAAAATATGCTAAGTTGATGGATAACTAGCGATCCATCTTCTATGGATAGCTAGAGATCCATAGAAATGACTTAGTGATTTGAGATTTTCGGTGATGACCTAGCATAACAACTTGACCCTTCTGCACTTAAAATTCTGGCCCAAGTGCTCTCCAACCCCTATAAATACAACCTACCTGCAACATAAACAGGATATTCTAGACTGGCTCCTGGAACTCTGCAGAAATTATTCTTCACTCTTCTCCTCCCACACAATAGTCATTTTGGGGTTCACTGTGATTCTCCAGTGAACTCTTGTACCTGTGACTTGATCTAACTTAGACGATTCAATCATATTGTAATCTGATTCAACTTGTAACAACGGTCAGTTAATAGAAAGTTATAAAGTGGACGTAGGCTTCATTAACAGCCGAACCACTAAAAAAATCTTCTTGTCTTTTTACTATTTCTGCTTTTTTACATCTATTCTCTATATTATTGCTTTGTAAGAACAGGACTGGTGCTTTCACGCTCAATCAAGGGTGTTGATCCATTATGTGGGTTAACAATAGCTAGTAAAGATGAATTCTTTAAATAAACTAAGAAAAAAATTTGGTGACCTTTTGGAAGCCAGTTTCCAAGATGTTGTTTCTGAATTTTATAGTTGCAAAATTATAAAGGAAAATTTATAAGTTAAATTTGTGTTAACTTATTTGAACTTTGAAATGGAGTATGCTTAGGAAAGCTAAGAAATGATTGTTAGTAAGGACGCTTGTTAGAATATACTCATGGTGCTTATATTCAACCTCTTAGGAGAGTTAGGATGGCTCTAGTCAAGGTGCCTCCTTTGGTGGAATGGGCGACCATTTCATTAGGTGACTTTGGTCGGGAAAAAATATTAAATTAGTGATAGGAAGGCCCATAGAGGTAATCACTAAATGGTCAATGTCAACATTTAGACTGACACCTAAATAAGAGTTTATATGCTGTTTGTGAATAGGAATGATGATTGTATGACATAGTTCATGATTGAATGTTAAGTACAGGGTATACCTAAAACTAAAATGATTCTATATGAATGCTCATGTTGTGGTGATTGTTTATATAATATGATGTAATTGCTGTGATATATGGGTGAAGGGAAAACCATGTTGTGCTTTAGCGGCATGGTCTCACTCTGTGTATGTTTAAGGTAAAGTTTAACTCATACCACGATTTATGTTTAATCTATGTTTTTTCCATAAACTCATGGGTACTTATTTGAATATGCTGAGTTTATTGATTAGACAAGTAACCGTTAGAGGATGAATAAAGCATATGAAGATGAAGCGGGAGGCTTTTAGCTAATAAAAGTTCTTTTTGTATTCCGTTGTTGTTAAACTAGAGTTTATAACTGGTTAAGCATTCATGTCGTCATCTTCATATGACGGGCACGGTGCTGCTATTTAAGTTTTGTTATATTTTACCCCACGAGGGTGTCGTTGGGATTAATAGAATGTAAAGACAATAATGTGTAGTGAAATTTATTTAATTGTTCTGTTTACTAAATGTTATGAAAGGAAAAAAAATACTAATCTCACTTCATTGTTTGAAAATAATTGCATTGATGACTGTTGTTTCATCGACATTCATTTTCGAGTCTCGAAGTGGGAGATGTTACAAAAGACGTCGACAAACCTGAAGGTTATAGCTTGAAATGCCATAGGGTTTCCCACTTATTGTAAGTGCATGTTGAGAAACCAAAGGTCACAAGTACGAGCTCCAATAACGACAATCAGCTTATAAAACTATGTGCTTTACATGCATCTTTAATGACCATTACCGTTTTGTAACATAAATTTATTTAATTTCCGAATATAGGTGGAAGATAAACTTGATTTACTTGATTTGGACCTAATTCAATAGGTTCTAGGCCTACCGAATTCAAATCTTGTGTATTTTGCCTAGTCTTTATCATATTTTATATTCATCATGCTCAAATAAAGATCCATAATGTATGGTAGGGCCTAGATTATAATTTTGAAACTCATACGTGGATCCTAAATTTTCATATTTGAGTAATGGGTAGTGTAACATCGCGGAAAAATATAAATAACTTGTATTCAAATTAAATATTTGAATTATGAATTAAATATTAACTAAATGGATTTGATAACCTTATTTAATCGTGAACTCATTTTGTAAATTTATTTACAATAGTTCGAATAAATAACAAGAAAATCAATTGTTAATAAAATGACTTGTTTTTAATGATATATTTTAAATGAATTTATAGAATTTTTCCAAAATTTTTAATTTGGAAAATATTTAAATTATCCTTGACGTATTCTATGGCAATCGTTGGTATTTCAAAACTATACATAATAAGATAACCAGTATATTTTATTGTCGTTTTGGGATCGTGTCGCAGTGTGGTGCACGATCGTATTTTTATTTTCATCATTCACAATTCGTATGCGAACGGAATACCGTGTAGCGAAATACCAGGAATTTTAAAATAAACAAACCTCATACATAAGAAAATTCTTCATTTCATTTTCCCTCTCTACTTTTCAATTTTCCCTCTCGTCTTTTATTTTCTTTTACTGTAAATAAGAAAAGCCTACATACCACTTCTAAAATAAAAATCAAATAACTTGCTCAACGAATATTACGAAACAAGATTCATTGAACTCGTGTGAGTGTGTACTTCAAATCCATATGCGTTTTGTTGGGTACAACAATGATTTGTGGCGATCGATAGTTTTGCCATCGATTAGGGTTCCATCTTGTCGGAGTTTTAGGCGGTGGTAGGTTGATTGGAGCTTGGCGTTTTAAAATTGATGAGAAGAGAAGCAGTATGGCGTTGGTTGGGGTGGTGTGATTCCTCCATGTAAATCGCATTGCTAGGGTTCGCATAGGGCAAGCTTCCAGGTCGCATTAAGCTTGAGGTGGCCGAGTGCGAAGTGTTTGGGTCAGAGAGGTACAGCTCGTGAAGAGAAGTTCGTCGGTGGCGACGAAAGTTGATTTCGTCGAGAGATGCTCCGTATCATCGTGTATCCATGCTCGTTTTGGTGGTTTCCTGGTGTGCAGTGTACATGCAGGAGTGGGATTATTTGAGGAAGATGGATTTGTGTGAGTAATTAATTTAAGTGAAGTAATTAGTGAATTAATTAATATTTAATTAATTAAAAATCTTATAAAATCAATATCTTCTCCATACGAGGTCCAATCAAGACGCGATCTTTTGTGTTGCGCTCGTAAGAGTTTTATCTAAGAATTGGAGTTGGGTTCGTTGAGTATGGAACAAGTAGAATTTAGTACAAAAATCGAATGTTGTCCGATTCAGATCAAATAGGAATGTGAAAGCATCAACTGGAATTTTTGTGATTTAACTCACCCCTAAATAAACTATATAATATCTGTGTTACTATATATTATTATTGAATGCTTGGATGATAGTTTATATATCGTTATTTGACTGTTTGTTTGGATTTGATTCCCGCTTGGAAGCGAATGACATAAATAATCATTGTTTTGCAGGGACAAAAATAAGAGGAAGTCAAAGTGTATACATAGCGAATAGGTCACTATGGAACACTTTGAAATACACATACACATGTATGATTTACAAGGGACTTTTGTAGAGAGACCCTAAGGGGTTCCTTGCTAATGTTGATTTACTTATATTCTTATGTTGCTTATATTGATGTTTGGTTAAAATATTTGCGACATACTATTTGATTCGTGCAAGCGTCGTTGTAGCGATTATCGCTATACCGTCACTTATGAAATATCAACTCCTTAAATCTTTGTGTATGTTGAACTTGTGCTTGTATTTTTACAAAATAAATGTTTGGTCGCATTTTTGCACTTTAAAAGTCGTTTCAACTATATTTTCAAGTATTTTTGACAATTTTAAAAGAAAGGATAAGTGTTGTTTAAATTTATAAAATGGTTATAAATTTTATTAATTATTTTTTGAGATAATTGATGTTGTTTTATATTTATAAAAAGATTATAAATTTTATTAATTATTCTTCATGGTAATTAATGTTGTTTTAAATATGTAAAAAGATTATAAATTTGATTGATTATGTTTCAAGATAATTAATGTTGTTTTAAATTTATAAAAAGATTATAAATTTGGTTAATTTTCTTTCAAGATAATTAATGCTTTTTTAAATTTAGAAAAAGATTATAAATTTGATTAATTTTCTTTCGAGATAATTAGTGTGGTTATAAATTTATAAAAGAGTTATATTAATTATCTTTCAAGATGATTAACATTGTTTTAAACTTATAAAAATATTTTAAATTGATTTATTATCTTCGGGGATAATAAATGTTGTTTTAAGGTTATAAATGGTAGTCTATAAATGGAAAATCTTTAAAAAGGAATGCTTAAAATTAAAGCTAAGTGTAAATTGTTTTGGGTTTATAGTAAATGATGTTTTAATAACATTTGGTTCTGACCCTTCTTTTTAACACACATAGAAATATAATTTGCTCTTTAAAAAGAATATTTTAAAGAATGTTTTTAAAGTGTTTTACAAATATTTGTGATGTGAGAATCAAGCACAAGTGCGAGTCGAATGTTTTAAAAGTTTGATTCGTTTATCGAAAATATTTAGTCTTATACTTAGCACTAAATGTGCGACGACCCACATTTCAAAAGGTTTAAATCGACAATAATCCACACATGTCAAACTTAAACAATCCGAAATGTAGATAATCAATGGGATTAATTAAGAAAAATAAGAAAAGAAGAAGAAAACAAACATAGAATCTCACAGCGGAACGATAAAATATAATAATCAAATATACTATTTATGAAGCTGTTTACTAAACATTTAATTATAATCTATACACATTTATTAGAGTTATATATATACATCAGAGGTAATTAATCAATACAGCAAAATAGCATGATGTAGGGGATAATAATAATAGTAATATACCAAATCTTCATCTTCGTCCTCCAGAGAATAATCTTCAATACACTGAAACTCAGGACTGGCCTAAGCGTAATGAAAAGGCAAAACACTCGAGTCAGGACGAAAATACTCTTATGTAAGTCAAATCAATATCAATAAATATGAGTGTAACAGCGTCACAGATGTTTATGGGATTTTACATCTCCTATCCAGTGTATAACATGTGCGCAATAACTTAAGAGATGTTACGGGATTTTCCATCTCCTAAGGATCCGTTAAACTATTTATATATAATAGTATACGCTATAGTAGGTAATGTCTATCAGTAAAATAAATATCAAAATAGCGTTAAGGCTTTACATTAATCCACCTTAACACATTTTTATAGGTAAACCAAAATCGTAATGGGCTCGCATAAGGATAAATATGAAAAAGCACGTGAGGCAATGCCCAAGGTAGGATTCTACCAGTTTACCCAAGGTAGGATAAATATGAAAAAGCACGTGAGGCAATGCCCAAGGTAGGATAAATATGAAAAATCGTAATGGCCGACCGCGACAATCTATCCAAACGAAAAGGTGCACCCATCGAATACGAATCACAATAGTAATACGAGGGTCAACGTCGCTAGAGGTAGCTAACCTCATTGGCCAGACATAGGCTCCTGTTTTAGTCATTTTAAATATGACATAAGTGTCAAGGCTATCTATCATCGTTCTTACTTCATTCCAGTAAACGTCGCCAATTCAACCACTACATTCTGGATATCATCCACCGCAAACATAGTTGTTAAAGTAGTTCTAATATTGACAGAGAGTATGCCAATAAGTGGCCCCGGTCTCTTTAACAACCAAATGTCGTTTTACACACCGGTTGGTACTTTTATATTTCGAAAACAATTCGTACTTGATATCAAAATATCATATTCGCTTCAAAATCAAATCCATTTCGAAATCATCATATTTACTCAAAATATACCATATCATTTTTTCCTAAATATCTCGATTTCGCTTCAAAAATTGTTTCGAATTTCAATTTAGGTTATAACTTCATTTTGATCTCATTCGCATTTAAATCCAAGATTTAAATATAAACATTCCACCCTTGATCAGTTTGAATTTTTAGAATACAGTTGGAATAGTTTTTAAAATAGCTTAAATAGTTAAAATAGTTTAATAGAAAATAGTTTGAGTATTGGAAATGGTTTATAGTAAAATAGTTTGGAAAAATCAAAAAAATTGAATATTTAAGAAGATAGATTTTTAAATAGTTTATACTAAATAATTTATTTGAAAATAGTTTCAAAGTCAAACAGATTCAATTCCAAATTTCCAGTTCAAATCAATTCCAATTTCCATTCTGATTTAATCGATTCAATTCCGATTTCAAGTCGAATTTTACTTCGATTCCAATTTCAATTCAAATAAATTGGATTTCAATTTCGAATTAATTCAATTTTGCTTTCAATTCCTATTGATTTCAATTTCAATTCCAACTTGAATACATTTCAATCCAATCCCAAATTAATTTCAATTCCAAATCAATTTCAACTATCCGATTCAATGATTAGATTTCAACTCAATTCTCAAATTTAAACCATTTCGATTTATATCAATTTCGCGTTCGATTTTTTAAAATATCAATTCAAAACACTTAAATCAAATTAACTCCCGATATTAAAAAAAATCCAAATCTGCAAATATAATTCAATTCCGAGCTCAATTTTGAAATATCGTTTTATATTACTTTTATTTAGCAATATTCAAAGTTCGAATAAAAGTCTAATCATTTAAAACAAAACCATTTTTGAAATTCAAATCGTATTTCGATTATAACTTCAAAATCTCAACTTCAATTATTTAAACAATTCCTGTTATCAAATTTAAATTTCAATATTTCGAGCTAAAGTTCGAAAATAATCCGATTTCCATAAATTCGATTTTTATTTCTTTAAATAAAATCATTTAAATAATTTCAAACCAAATTTTTAAATCATTTAATTTAACCAATCCGGTGTCCGCATATAATTTTCTATCCTATGACCAAGTGAATCAATTATTTCAATTTAATTCCAGGGATGGATATATCATTTCAATCCAAAATAAATGTCATAGGTATATATCATTTCAACCTATTTCTTAATTTATTTGAAATAATTCAATTACAGTTGTATATATTATAAATAATATACATGATGATAATATGATATATCAAATGAATAAACATCCAAAATATCAACCAATAGCATCCATCACAATCAATCATCCAAACAGTCAATAAAATTCACAACAATTTCATAGTTATCAATATCGGGTATTTTACTCGCAATTAAATTCTAATTTAATTTAACTGTTAATTAAAATTCTATCATTTAATTCAGATGTCAATTTAAATGTCAATTAAATTTATCAAACAATCAGTAAATTCAATTCACTTCACGATATAAATTTAACTACATAAAAAAAATTCCTACTTGTGAGTGTATAAACACTCACCTTTTATTTGAAACCAAAAATTTCCTCAGCTTCAAATAAATTCGATTTCCACTACAAGCCGTAGCCTTCGTCGATACGATTCTAATGCACCAGATGGCATGCAAATTTGACCGCGAACGAATAAATTATGGATTGTTAAACACTTGGAGATAAATTAACTTAAAATAACTTTAATGATTTTTGTGATTAACTATAATTAACCTCTAAATCACAGCTTAGCCACGCCGTCACTTATTCCTAGGTGAACACCCACCCGAACGCGATCATCTCCTTCCCCTTTTATTATCGATCGCACGCTGCTCCTCTTCCACGGCCGCCTGAGCTGCTGCCGCTACGTCCCCCACGCCATTTTCCCCGACTCCAATCTCGCCTCGGCCATTGATCGCGACTCCGTTGGTGGCCTGAAGCTCACCAATCTTGCCAAAACCCGAAACCCCTTCAATCCCCAATCTCCTCCACCTCGTCGAGAGCGCCACGAGCATCGATCGCGATTCCGTTGCATTGATTAATATTTTTTATTCTGTTCGTTAGTTAGTTTTATAACTGCGATTCGAAAAGAGGGGAGAGGAGGAGAGATATATGGTAAAGATAAGAACAACGTGGCTTGTACGAGTTGGAAAAATAGAAATATATATTATTATATTACAAAATATCTAGCTTACAACGTCCAAAATTCTCAAGCTCCAAACGAAGCGTGCCGCCTGGCATTTTGAATGTTTTACCCCCGTTCCGAACACAATAAAACTAGTTCCGAGACCTAATTCGATCGTATGCAGAAGATTGCTTTTCAAAATCAATTATTTATATTAAATTCTAAAATAAATTTCTACGCGTTTTAAGTTCGCACGGCCAAACGACAAGTTCGATTGCTATGAAACTTGAAATCCTACAATAATTCACTATTACGGATCCGATGAAACCGGTTTCGTCGAAATCCGAGACGGTGGCTAAGATGGCTATTTTTACTCGTTGATTAAAATATTAAATTTCCAATTTTTAATTATTCACATTTAAATCCAATTTTAAATGTTAAACATCTTCATTCATCTTTAAATAAAATTTAAATCAATTTCCAATACCATTTTCAATCATATCAAATCCAGATTCAATTATTTAAATAATTCCAGTATTAAATCTTAAATAATTTAATTATCCAATAAATCACCATATTTCAAATATAAGTTATTTAATTTATACAAATTTAACTTTTAAACCTGAATTCAAATAAAAACAACTACTTCCATTTCATAGTACTTCACAATTTATTTAATTTCAACTATGGATTATAAACATGTTCAAAATATAGAATTTCATTTCAATATTTGTTATCGCCAAAATCTTCGGAATTTTTTATTTCAAAATTTTATTATATTCCATAAACTACAAAAATAAATCATTAAACTTTTTATTCCTATCCATTATTATCCAATAATCACATTAAATTTAATAATTTAAAATTGTTAAAAAAATACGGGTCGTTACATACTTCCCCACTCAAAACTTTTCGTCCTCGAAAAGACGTTAAGTAAAGAATTTAACCGACAATATATTTTCTCAAAATAATAACTTATAACATAAATATCTTATTTGCAAAACTATTACTACGATTCTACTACGCCAATCCGATATCGGTTATATGGAAAATATAACTTATATATAAAACCAAGCTATAAAAATTTTAAAACTTCAAAAAATTTCTAACTCCCGGATTTACGAAATTTTTTGGCAAAGTCTCCTTTGCGTGGTTTGCGCGGCTCGATCGGAAATTTTTTACAATATAATATATAACACAAATATACATCTCATGTCAATGATGAGGCATCCCGAAGGGCAAAAATATAAAATCGCGGTATGTAATCCTAGATACGTACCTTATTATTAATAATACGAGCGAGTTCGCTCGTATTAAGCAAGCAAAAGCAACCTAATGCGCAATCGAGCTCCAAAAGCGAGCATATGCCCTTCTGTGCCTACTAAACACTCAATAACCAAATGAGAACATATATATAAAGAGTACAATCGATATATAACATGGATTATGCAATAACCATAAACGAACATAGCAAATGCAACAAAGCAAACATCTAACAAACAATATCCATCCAATCTTATTCACAACAATACCAATTCACACTTCCAAATGTCAATATTCAAATATTATACTTTCATTTCCTATCAATATTAAATTGATTTACTTTTAATTCGTTGACATTTATTTCATCTATATACAATTTGTTTGCTTTCAATTTATTCACATGGATTTCTTTCGAATTTTATTGGTTCCCCTAAAATTTATTCACGTTCAATTGATTAACATTCATTTCCTTAATCATTCAATGGATTTATATTCAATTCATTCACTTTTAATTTTACATTCAACTAATTTGGTTTCAATCCATTTTTATTCAATCAACCAATATTCATTGCATTCACATTTGATTGATTACAATTTAATGTATTTACATTCAATCGATTTACTTTCAATTGATTAATATTTATTTTAAATTGATTCACATTCACTTATTTACGTTCATTGAAATCAATTTCTCTTATATTTCAACGATTAAAATTATTACATTCAATTAATTTCTTTTAATTGATTAATATTTATTTTAAATTGATTCACATTCACTTATTTACATTCATTGAAATCAATTTCTTATATTTCAACGATTAAAGTTATTACATTCAATTGATTTCTTTCAATTTATTAACATTCGTTACAAATTTATTATATTCAATTTATTCAATCCAATTCGTGAAATTACAATTGTTTCACTTTTTGTTTAACCTATTTCATATAAATTCATTTACGAATCATTTATAAAATTATTCCACTTAATCTTGCTTAAGTTAAATTTTGTTTTATTTCCACTTAGTATATTCCCTTTTTCCTTTTATACTAACATCATTTATAAATCATCTAAATTTATTATAAATATTTTATACAACACAACCCACGTTTATTTATTATTACTTCATATCTTGAGTTATTATTAATTCATTGATTCACTTCCTTTATTCAAATTCATATTATAAATTTACTAAAGTAAATTTTATTTTATAACTTAGTTCATATTAATAAAAAAAATCTATATCACCATCAATTTTATTCAACTTCTCTTAAGTTAACTTTAATTTATAATTTATTCCCCTAACTTATTTCATATTCAATTAGTTAACATTCAATTTTATTGAAACACATTCTATCTGCATTTAATTTATTTACATCCAATTTAAATTCAATTCAATTGCTCGTATTACTTTTTTCACTTACACTCATTTATTTTATTTAATTTCTTTCACAATTCAAATTGAATTTCAATTTATAATTCATGTTGTATTCATTCTATGTATTCATTTTATAGCTTAAGTGGAATTAATTCACTTCACAAATTTATCTAGTTATATTCCAATCCAATTCAATTCATTTAATCTTTATTAAATTAAACTTTATTTCATTTTATCCACTTTTCGGTTTATTCAACTTTATTTAAGCTAAACTTTTTCTTCTTTCGTTATCATTCATATTCAACAAATTAAATTTTTTTTAGCTTAATATTTATCAAATCTATAAGTTATACAAACTTATTCACTTAAAATTTCATTTTATTATTTTATCTAATTCATTTCAAATACAATTCACTTTTATTTCAGCTTTCTAGACTCCATTTCATTTTATTTACTCCATTTCACTATTCAATTTATTTAACATTTCTTAAGTTAATCATTTTATTTCGTATCTCAAATTCAAATTTCTCTTTTTGTTTGCTTAACCAAAATTTAACCATTTTAAATTCGGTTTTATTTTCCTATTCAAATTTATAAGTCACAAACTTATTTCTTTTCTATACTATTTTAAGTTTAAAACTATTTCCATATATTTATTAAATCATACTTAGAATATATTGTTCTTTCACAATCAAAACTTGTTTTAATAGAAATAAATTTCTTTCGGTAGCAATTCTCACTCAGAAACTCGGAAATGAATAATGGTGATGCTGCAGTCATCCCCAGAATTATTTCCCAGCGACCAAAGCAAGTTTAATGCTTTTATTTTCTTCAAAAATATTTTCAAAATATATTTCTCATCAAAACACTTTCAAATAATATTGATATTAAATTTAAAGTCTTCGAAAACAATTTTGAAAACAAAAGGATTTGAAATTCAAAAATTCTCAATTTTTAAAATCATTTCTATATATAAGCTATATTATAAATAAACTTATTCAAATTTCCTTAACTTATTTACCAAAATATTTCATTAACTTACAACTTGGTCATTTAAACCAATTCTTATTTTAATTGATTTCAAATTCAATTTAATTATCAAATGCTTCATAAAATAAAATTCATTAAGTATTCGTTTTATTTTAATTCAACTAATAATCAATGATAATTAAATATTATCATCTCCTAACAACTATTATTCTTTAAAAATTATCATTTTATATATGTAAAATAAGTTAGGTAAAACTATTTCATTTACCCTATTTTGAAACAATATTACGTCGACTTGCCTCGTTCAAGTGTTAAGAAACCCCTATCGATAACATGGCATCCCATGCACTGATCAGAATTCATAAAAACTCAATATATAAGTAAACACAATATAATTTTTTTTACAACACTAACAAGTACGCTCTCTATATAAACACACTCAAACAGACTCATTCTAGGGTATTACTACCCTATCTCTAATGAGCCAAATACCACAAAGCCAAGGTTATCGCTAAACCTCGCTCTGATACCAACTGTGACGACCTACATTTCGGAAGGTTTAAATCGACAATAATCCACACCTATCAAACTTAAACTATCCGAACGTAGATAATCAATGGGGTTAATTAAGAAAAGAAGAAGAAAACAAACACAGAATCTCACAGCGGAACGATAAAATTTAATAATCAAATATACTGTTTATGAAGTTGTTTACTAAACATTTAATTATAATCTATACAGATTTATCAGAGTTATATATATACATCAGGCGTAAATAATCAATACAGCAAAATAGCATGATGTAGGGGATAATAATAATAGTAATATACCAAATCTTCATCTTCGTCCTCCAGAGAATAATCTTTAATACGCTGAAACTCAGAACTGACCCAAGCGTAATGAAAAGACAAAACACTCGAGTCAGGACTAAAATACTCTCATGTAAGTCAAATCAATATCAATAAATATGAGTGTAACAGCGTCAGAAATGTTTACGGGATTTTACATCTCCTATCCAGTGTATAATGTGCGTGCAATAACTTAAGAAATGTTACGGGATTTCCATCTCCTAAGGATCCGTTAAACTATTTATATATAATAGTATACACTATAGTAGGTAATGTCTATCAGTAAAATAAATATCAAAATAGTGCTAAGGCTTTACATTGATCCACCTTAACACATTTTTATAGGTAAACCAAAATCGTAATGGGCTCGCATAAGGATAAATATGGCAAGGCACGTGAGGCAATGCCTAAGGTAGGATTCTACCAGTTTACCCTTTCTGGCTGGTCGTAACCCATCCGTGGCCGACCGCGACAATCAATCCAAACGAAAAGGTGCACCATCGAATATGAAATCACAATAGTAATACGAGGGATCAATGTCGCTAGAGGTAGCTAACCTCATTGGCCAAACATAGGCTCCAATTTTAGTCATTTTAATTATGACATGAGTGTCAAGGCTATCCATCATCGTTCTCTTACTTCATTCCAGTAAACATCGCCTATTCAACCACTACATTCTGGATATCATCCACCGCATGCATAGTTGTTAAAGTGCTTCAATATTGACAAAGATTATGCCAATAAGAGGCCTCGGTCTCTTTAAAAATCAAACGATGTTTTACACACCGGTTGGTACTTTTATATTTCGGAAACAATTCGTACTTGATAACAAAATATCGTATTTGCTTCAAAATCAAATCCATTTCGAAATCATCATATTTACTCAAAATATACCATATCATTTTTGCCTTAATATCTCGATTCGCTTCCAAAATTGTTTCGAATTTCAATTTAGGTTATAACTTCATTTTAACCTCATTCGCATTTAAAACCCAGATTTAAATACAAACATTCCACCCTTGATCACTTTGAATTTTTAGAATATAGTTTGAATAGTTTTTAAAATAGCTTAAATAGTTAAAATAGTTTAATAGAAAATAGTTTGAGTATTGGAAATGGTTTATAGTAAAATAGTTTGGAAAAATCAAAATAATTTGAATATTTGAGAAGATAGATTTTTAAATAGTTTATACTAAATAATTTATTTGAAAATAGTTTCAAAGTCAAACTGATCCAATTCCAAATTTCCAATTCAAATCAATTCCAATTTCCATTCCGATTTAATCGATTCAATTCCAATTTCAGGTCGAATTTTACTTTGAATATTCCAATTTCAATTCAAATAAATTCGATTTCAATTTCAAATTAATTCAATTTTGCTTTCAATTCCAATTGATTTCAATTTCAATTCCAACTTGAATAAATTTCAATCCAATCCCAAATTAATTTCAATTTCAATTCCAAATTAATCTCAATTTCAATTCCAAATAAATTTCAATTCCAAATCAATTTTAACTTTCAATTTCAACTATTCGATTCAATGATTAGATTTCAACTCAATTTTCAAATTTAAACCATTTCGATTTATATCAATTTCGCGTCGATTTTTTAAAATATCAATTCAAAACACTTAAATCAAATTAACTTCCGATATTAAAAAAAATATCCAAATATGCAAATATAATTCAATCCCGAGCTCAATTTTGAAATATCATTTTATATTACTTTTACTTAGCAATATTCAAAGTTCGAATAAAAGTCCAATCTTTTAAAACAAAACAATTTCTGAAATTCTAATCAGATTTCGATTATAACTTCAAAATCTCAACTTCAATTATTTAAACAATTCCTGTTATTAAATTTAAATTTCAACATTTCGAGCTCAAGTTCGAAAATGATTCGATTTCCATAAATTCGATTTTTATTTCTTTAAATCAAATCATTTAAATGATTTCAAATCAAAATTTTAAAATCATTTAATTTAATCAATCCGGTGTCTGTATATAATTTTCTATCTTATGGCCAAGTGAATCAATTATTTCAATTTAATTCCAAGGATGGATATATATCATTTCAATCCAAAATAAACGCCATAGGCATATATCATTTCAACCTATTTCTTAATTTATCAAAATAATTCAATTACAGTTTTATATACTATAAATAATATACAGGACGATAACATGATATATCAAATAAATAAACATTCAAATTATCAACCAATAGCATCCATCACAATCAATCATCAAAACAGTCAATAAAATTCACAACAATTTCATAGTTATCAATATCGTGTATTTTACTGGCAATTAAATTCTAATTCAATTTAACTATTAATTCAAATTCTATCAATTAATTCAGATGTCAATTTAAATGTCAATTAAATTTATCAAACAACAATCAATAAATTCAAATCACTTCAAGATATAAATTTAACTACATAAAAAAAATTTAGTACTTGTGAGCGTATAAACACTCACCTTTTATTTGAAACCGAAAATTTCCTTAGCTTCAAATAAATTCAATTTCCACTACAAGCCGTAGCCTTCGTCGATACGATTCTAACGCAGCAGATGGCATGCAAATTTGACCTCGAACAAATAAATTACGGATTGTTAAACACTTGGAGATAAATTAACTTAAAATAACTTTAATGATTTTTGCGATTAACTATAATTAACCTCTAAATCATAGCTTAGCCACACCGTCACTTATTCCTAGGTGAACACCCACCCGAACTCGATCATCTCCTTCCTCTTTTTTTATCAATCGCACGCTGCTCCTCATCCACGGCCGCCTGAGCTGCTGCTGCCGCGTCTCCCACGCCGTTTGCCCCGACTCCAAGCTCGCCTCGGCCATTGATCGCGACTCCGTTGGTGGCTTGAAGCTCACCAATCTTGCCAAAACCCGAAACCCCCTTCGATCCCAATCTCCTTCACTTTGTCGAGAGCGCCGCGAGCATCGATCGTGATTCCGTTGCATTGCTTGATTTTTTTATTCCTTTCGTTATTTAGTTTTTTTTATAACTGCGATTCGAAAAGAGTGGAGAGGAAGAGAGATATATGGTAAAGATAAGAACAACGTGGCTTGTACGAGTTGGAAAAATAGAAATATATATTATTATATTACAAAATATCTAGCTTACAACGTCCGAAATTCTCAAGCTCCAAACGAAGCGTGCCGCCTGGCGTTCCTAATATTTTACCCCCGTTCCGAACATAATAGAACTAGTTCCGAGGCCTAATTCGATCGTATGCAGAATATAGCTTTTCAAAATTAATTATTTATATTAAATTTGGAAATAAATTTCTACGCGTTTGAAACTTGAAATCCTACAATAATTCACTATTACGGATCCGATGAAACTAGTTTTGTTGAAATCCGAGACAGTGGTCAAAATGGATATTTTTACTCGTTAATTAAAATATAAAATTTCCAATTTTTAATTATTCACATTTAAATCCAATTTTAAATGTTAACCATCTTCATTCATCTTAAAATAAAATTTATATCAATTTCCGATACCATTTTCAATTATATTAAATCCAGATTCAATTATTTAAATAATTCCACTATTAAATCTTAAATAATTTACCCGCCGTTCGTAGCTCGGTTGGTTTGGGAACTGGGAGATGGGAACCAAAGGAATGCGTCCGGGCAGGTTCGAATCCCAGCGCCAAACCATCAGTGGGTGTTTCAACGTTAAGCATCCGTGTGCGATGACTAAATAAAAGCAGGGTAGACACACGGCGTGGTTTACTTAAGTGAGTATCAATGAATACCATGATCTTAAGGTTTCCCATGAACTCAAAAAAAAATCTTAAATAATTTAATTATCCAATAAATCACCATATTTCAAATATAAGTTATTTAACTTATACAAATTTAACTTTTAAACCCGAATTCAAATAATAAAAACTACTTCCATTTTACAATACTTCACAATTTATTTAATTTCAACTATGGATTATAAACACGTTCAAAATATAGAATTTCATTTCAATATTTGTTATCGCCAAAATCTTCGAAATTTTTTATTTTAAAATTTTATTATATTCCATAAAATACAAAAATAAATCATTAAACTTTTTTATTCCTATCCATTATTATCCAATAATCACATTTAATTTAATAATTTAAAATAGTTAAAATAAATAAAGGTCATTACAGAATGTTGAAGGAACTCTTGCTATCCTTAAAGTTAAGAATGGTGTCGAGTCAATATAGGAAGCAACACTACCCTAACTTGTTCGGCATCATTGTTTTCCCGGGATAGTACTAGTTTGTTTTCTATAGTTGATTCATCGACTATCGATTTTGATATTCTTCTTTGTGTTTCATCAATCTAAGACGATTTGTTGCTCATTTGAGCGTTGATATCCTTTGTCGGAAATGACTAAATAAAGAATGAGTGGGGGCCAAGCTATGTGGGGTTCCTTCTATTATGGTATTGTCACATTTAATCCAGATTGGTTTCGGTTTTATGCGCACGAAGATGTGAAATACTCAGATTCTCGGTAAGGTTGGCGGGGTCCGACTTGGGGGTTTCCGAGAGACATCGTAGTTCTCAAGTATATTTTCTAGAGGTATGCTTTCAGTAAGAGAGGCGCACCCTCCTAGTCTTTGTTGGAGAATTTCATTTTCCTTATTTTTGATACAAAACTTTGAATTGATTCTTTCTTAATTGCATTGGGAAGTGTCTTATGCTCTTCACAATGTTCAATTATTTATTTCCATTCTTTAAGTTTGCATTTTGATCTGGTTTGTGACCATTCTTTCAAGTTTGGATTTTGTTCTGATTTGATTTCCACTCTTTTATGTATGGACGTTGTTTCTGTGAGGTAAAACCCGTTTCGTGTTTAGCGGTGTGGTCTCATAGATTATTATGTGTGCGCTATATTTCTTGAGTTTTCTCATGCTGGTTTTCCAGACTATCCAGCTGTTATTTTATTATAATGCTAGGGTCAGACCGAGTATTTTTTCCAAGTTGTCGTTGGTGGAACAAGGAGCTCATGGTGTAGAGCTGGATGTTCACCTGCCGTAGTATTTTTATTTTCTACTGTATTATTTTGTATATCGATTAACAAATTTAAGGTCAGGAAGTTATAATTGTCTAGGTTGATGAGGTTTGTTTCTAACTTTGATATACCATATATCTTAGAGTGATAGCTTTTACTGTCTTTGTTATATTATATGTTATCGTTTTATTGTAAGATTCTGTTTTCCACTGTCCTTTTTTCTTTTTTATTTTACCCTAATAATCTACCTTTACGGCACTTGGATGCTCGACATTTTGAAAACGTGAATGTATTAGGTGTTGACTTTCGAGGGTTGAAAAGACAGTCATTGCATTTGGTATCAGAGTCGAAGTTAAGCGAGAACCTTAGCTTTAGTGGGGTAAACTCATTTGAGATAGGGTAAGTGACACCCTATAATGAGTTGAAAGTATTAAATATATGAGAGCGTATTTGTTATTGCTATAAAAACATATTGTTTTAATTGGTTTGTTGAGTTGTTTATGAATTCTGGTTGAAACGTGGTATGCCACGGTGTCATAGGGATTTCTAAACACTCGAACAAGGCAAACAGACACGATATTGATTTTTGAAATTTTGGTAAATGAAATATTTTATGATTGTTGATTTATGCCCAGTTTATGAGCATTTATTATTTGATAATTATGAGTGCATTAAAACGAATCCCTTGTGAATTGAGTTTCATAGTTTGACTATAAGGTGTTCGTTGAAAACTTTAAGTTAAAAGTCATCTTTTAATAAAGTTATTTAATATAATCTAAATGGGCAGATAAGACATTTAGTGGATAAATATTTATGAAAGGTTTGTTGTAATAAAGGAAAGTTATTGTAATATAAGATGATTTTGAAGGTACATTTTATATAAGTATGGTATATAAAATGATTTATACGATTTATAAAGGATTTTTGTGAATTTAAATCCATTTATTGCTTGAAATGATTTCGAAAAGAATTTTTAAGAAAGATGCATTTTCTTTGAATAGTTTGGGGAAAACATCTCAATTAGTTTTATGGTAATCTAAAAAATATTTTAAGTGACGATATGATGTTTGCTTAGGAAAACGTTGTAGTGCACTTAGTATATTATTCTCTTTATCATTATGCGATCGAAATGAGTTCAAATCCGAACGAACCCAAAGTAAATGTTAGTGAATAAATTATTAAAGTTATTTTATATATAGAAATATATGTGGTATGATTTCAAAAAAGTTTTGAAATAAAAACCGGGTATTTAGTTCTTAAGTTTCCTTAAAGGAAATTGATTAGACTAAAAGGTGTTAGAATGTTTTGACAAATGAAATTTGTAACTTTTAGATAGAAAAGTGATAATTTAACTCTAAGTTTCAAATGGGTTAAACTGGATAGGAAGGTGTTAGTAAGACTTGTTTTATTAAAACTGTAGTTTTAGTTCAAACATCTAAGTCTTATAAACTTTTTGATGTTATTGGGCCGACTAATAAACATCTTTGCCTTAGGGATATATAAGGAAAGTAGACCCTGAGACTCAGTTTGGATACCAGCATCATACTCTTCTCAGTTGCTTACCGGACTGATAGGTAAAGAGGTCGAAGTAGTCGACTCAGTTTTAAGACTTATATTTTGTTTGGGCCTTCATTTTAATTTTGAAGAGTAGAATGAAAAATGGGCATTTTGTATATTCTCTTAGGATGTAGAAGAGTATTATACAAGTAACTAAGAGTGGAGTAAGTTTTTAAATTTAATGTTTTATAAAGATGTTTCTTTATAAAATGTTTATAAACTTAAGTGAAAATTTATGAAGTATTTTATAAATAATTTTAGTATCGAATGAAATACTATAAATGAAAATGAAAGTGGTTTAGAAAAAGATTGGTGTAGTTAAGAAACCAATAAGATTATATATGTAAGTTATACATAAACCATTTTATTCGCACAGTACTTGATCTATGATTCGAGTATATAACTTCGGGGTGATTCACACCTATTCGAAAAAGGATTTCTCACATAATTCTTGACATCGAACATTTGATTTATATTCTTAATATGATACCAAGATTTTCTATCATAGTATATGGCTATGTAAGAAGAACAGATGTTTCTAATCAAGGAACCTAATCGGAGTCCTCACTAGGGAGGTTAGGTGAGCGATGCTAGTTCGGAAGTAAAGTTTATGTATCCGAGCAAGTGGTCAGATCGGATATTGCATTCGAATGATTTATGTACATCATATGGGCTTAAGTATATGTGTATGATTTGTTGTATGGCTTAGGGAAGTTTAGAAGTGACTTTCAATTTTGTTCTAAGGTAGATGAAAAAATCTTCTAAGCAATAACCAAAGGCTGATGACCATCATGGCACGCTTAGGAAATTATCTATATCCTTAGATGATCGAGAAAGTTATGAACTTAAGAAAAATTCTAAATCTTGTTTTGTTAGTCATTTGACATTTTAAAAAATGTTAAATGTTAGTTTATTCCTTTATAGAACCTGATTAGATTGATAGTGTGATTTTCTTTACTATAGTTTATAAACCCTAAATTTATAAACAAAGGATTTTAAGTTGTTTTTTATTAGGACTTAAATCCCTGTACTTTTAAAAAGTGATTTCAAAAGAATTGGTGAAAGGAGTAATAATAATGTTATTTTGAAAACATTGGTGAAGTATTAATATTTAAGGATATTTGAATGGAGTTGTTGTGAAGTGGTTTTTTTAAATATTATTGTATGGCTAAAGTTAGGCGATTGGAGGTTTTCCAATTTGGAAGACCCGCCAGGTATATTTATTTACCTAGTTATTATTTTAGGAGGAACTGAAATACTACTGGATGCTCCGTATTGTTTTGATTTTATAGTTATACCATGCTTCGGTAGGAGGATCCCCCTCCTTGTCATTATTGGTTTTGGTTTTGATATATTTCTCTTTGGAGGAACCAGAATACAACTAGATGCTTCATGTTGTTTGGATTCTAGAGTTATACCACGCTTTGGTAGGAGGAGCCCCCTCCTTGTCATGGTTGATTTTGGTTTTGATATATTCACCTTTTAAGGAATTTGAAAATATTCTGAACAAAAAACCCGGGCGTTTAGTTCTAAATTTATCTTTTGGAAAGATTGGATGCATAGTATTTTATTATAGAGTATTCTCTGTACTTTTATTCCATATGGTTGTTATATTGCTTTTGTTTACATGTTGCTTTATGTTACACTAGAGTTGCATGTAGATTTATATTACGCCAACTTTGGCATGTACGATTGCATCATTATTATTAGTTACATTATATTGCCTTATTGCATATGGTTGTTATATTGTTTGTGTTACTTGTGCTTATGATAGAAATAGTTACTGTATTGCTCTTTTGTCAGCATGATTCTCTTTTGAATTATGCAAGCACAACATAGGTACATGGAAGCAAGAAATTCCTATTAGATTTTTTGCGCACCTGCATTGGCATCAAGATATTAAGTTGCTTTCCAAAAATCAAACGCAAAAGTGGTACGTAATAGATTTAGAGATTGGTGATTGATTGATGATTTTATACCCCAAATATGGAAGGCCACTTTAGGGTTTTTGTTTTTGTTATTGATTTGGGCCTGTCGTGGTGAGTTGTCGTTTTTCTAGATCAAGCCGCACAAAGGAGGTGCCATCGAAATTTTCCATAACATACGAAAATTTAAAGCCTAAGGGTGATAGGACATTTTCTTCCTTTGGGAATTTCGGGATGAAATTTTTTTAAGCGGAGGAGAATGTAACATCCCGAAAAAATATAGATAACTTATATTCAAATATTGGGATTATTTAAATATTTGAATTATAAATTAAATATTAATTAAATGGATTTAATAGCCTTATTTAACTCATTTGAATTGATAAATAATAATGGTGAACTCATTTTTTAAATTTGTTTATAATAATAAATAGTTCGAATAAATAACAAGAAAATCAATTGTTAATAAAACGACTTAATTTTTAACGACGTATTTCTAAACGAAGTTATAGGATTTTTCCATAATTTTTAATTTGAATGTATTCTGCGGCAAACATTGGTATTTTTGAAACTATACAGAATAAGATAGCTAGTGCATTTTATTGTTGTTTTGGCATCATGTCGCAGTGTGGTGCACGATCGATCGTATTATTATTTCCGTCATTCGCAGTTCATACACGAACGAATACCGTGTAGTGAAGTGCCGGAAATTTTAAAATAAACAAATCCCATACATAAGAACTCATGTGAGTGTGTACCTCAAATCCATATGCGTTTTGTTGGGAATGTCGGTGATTTTTGGTGATCGACGGTTTTGCCGTCGACTAAGGTTCCATCTTGCCGGAGTTTTAGGCGACGGTTGGTTGATTGGAGCTTGGCGTTGTAAAATTGATGAGAAGTGAAGAAGTTTGGCGTTGGTTGGGAGTGGTCCGACTGCTCCATGTAAATCGCATCGCTAGGGTTCGCATAGGGCAAGCTTCCAGGTCGCATTGATTTTGAGGTGGCCAAGTGCGAAGTGTTTGGGTCGAAGAGGTAGAGCTTGCGAAGAGTGAATCGTCGGTGGCGATGGAAGTTGATTTCGTCGAGAGATGCTTCGTATCGTCATGTATCCATTCACATTTTGGTGGTTTCTTATTTTGCAGTGTACAGGCAGGAGTGGGATTATTTAGGGAAGATGGATTTGTGTGAGTAATTAATTTAAATGAAGTAATTACTGAATTAATTAATATTTAATTAATTTGAAATCTTATAAAATCAATATCTTCTCCATACGTGGTCCAATCGAGATGCGGTCTTTTGCATTGCGCTCGTAGGAGCGTTATCTATGAGTTGGGTTCGTCAAGTTTCGAGCAAGTAGAATTTTGTGTTAAAATCGAACGTCGTTCGATTTTAGATCAAGCGAGAACGTGAAAGCGTCAACTAGAATTTTGGTGAGTTAACTCACCTCTAAATAAACTTTACAATATCTGTGTTGCTATAGATTATTATTGAATGCTTAGATGATAGTTTATATATTTTTGTTTGATTGTTTGTTTGGTTTTGATTCCTGCGTGGAAGAGGATGACATAAATAACCATTGTTTTGCAGAAAACAGAAGTAAGAGGAAGTTGAAGTGTATACATAGCAAATAGGTCGCAACGAAACACTTCGAAATACACATACATATGTGTGATTTACTAGGGACATTTATAGAGAGAACCTAAGGGGTTTCCCACTAATATTGATTTACTTATATTCTTATGTTGCTTATATTGATGTTTGGTTGAAATATTTATGACATACTGTTTGATTTGTACAAGTGTCGTTATAGCAATCATCGCTATCCCGTCACTTATGAAATATCATCTCCTTAAATCCTTGTGTGCGTTGAACTTGTGCTTGTATTTTTACAAAATAAATATTTGGTCACGTTTTTGCACTTTGAAAGTTGTGTCAAATTTATTTTCAAGTATTTTTTGAGAATTTTGAAATAAAGGATAAGTGTTGTTTAAATTTATAAAAAGATTATAAATTTGATTAACTATTTTTTCGAGATAAATAATGTTGTTTTAAATTTAAGATTATAAATTTGATTAATTCACTACAAGAAAAAATACCATCAACAGCACCTAATGTCAGCGTTTGTGACTTAAGTGCGGTCATTAAAAATTTTGGGGGGAAAATTTTCCGTGTGAACGCTGACAAAAGCTAAATTATACAATTTTTGCGCCATTTTTTTCACTTCCCCTAATTCCTCTTTTCATCCTTCCCTACCTTGAAACATTTTCACCACGTAAAAAGAAGAAAACATCTCTTCCAATCATCAAAATTCGCCTACATCACCGTCGCTTCATTAAACTTCTCCATTCATCATTCAGAGATCTCGTTCATCGTTCAGATATCGTCTACAGGTACAACGCCATCAATTTTTTAGGTTTAAATGGGTTGTTTGATTCTATATAGGTTTAAAATGGGTTCTTTCAATTTTGAACGTATTTTCAACACGTTCAAACATCATTCATCAATCGCGATTTAGAATTGAAGTATTTTTGTATTTCCTTTTCTTTGTGTCCAATTTTAGTTCTTCGATTTTCTAATATTAGTATTTTCAACATCGTTCAGACCGTCTATATGTAGATTGCATTATTTTAAGCATTCTAGCATGATTATTTAGAGCGGACCGCTAAATTATGTGTTTTGTTTAGATCTTTGTTATAAGTGTAAACTGTCTAACTGTAATTGAATATGTTAACTTCGGTTGTACATCAGGTATGACCTTCAGATTTTAAGCAGTGTAATTTGTCATTTTTTAGTTAAATCTATTCTATTTTTCATTATCTGTTCTATAGTTTAGAGTTTGTTGATCCAAATCATGTGCCAACATATGTAATTTTGTAAGAATTTATTTACTGTTGATCAGTAAGTTATGGTTTTAACATTTTTGACGTGCTACTGAAGTCAGCTAATTATATTAAGTTTTATTCTACACCCAGTTTGGAAGATAATTGACATATTTTGTTTTGGGAATGCAGCATGAAATTCTTTAGTTCTGCCTTTTATATTCTCATGTTTATGAACATTTGTTTCATATGTTGTAAAGTCCTGTTCTTAGTTCTCTTCCAACCCTTCAATCCTAATGTCAATTAGTGCACCTATTATTTCTTAATTTTGGCTCATCACGTTAGAAGTTTGATTGTATATTGGTAAATCCTTTTTCTCATAGTTTTGATAATTTGATGGAGATGAATCCACCTAATGATTTACCATACCTATCTGAACAATAAGTTGTTTTGCCATTGTAAAAAGAGTTCAAGGTGGAATTGAACACAAACACATCCATTGTTTAGGGTGGTGTAGGAATAGAGATATATAAAGTTATGTATTTCCTTGAAAATAAATATTGTTTAAGAGGATAAATTTTATAGCGTTTAATTTCAGTTTAACCATAGTGTTAAAATTTGGGTTCCTTGAGTTATTTTGAATTATTCTCTAAAACTACTACTGAAAAAATATATAGTATTTTAAAGCTTAAACAACCAAATCTAAAGCAAATAGGTGAGTAAACACGTGCAGTTCTAGTTTTGATTCTCTTGCATGTTGTTGTTTAATGGATGGTGAGTGGTTGAATAATTTCTGGTTGTTGATCTTTGTTGTTGTGCACTATAACATGCATTTGCTTTATTTTGTTTACTATAGCTCATTACCATCATCTCAACAGGGATTGTTGATATATATCATTGTTTGATATGCATGTAATTTAGTCAGTTCCCAAGCTATGCCTGTTTGCTTTATTTTGTTTTTTTACAAGCAGTTAATATTTGCTTTATCATGAAAATATTCCCAATGCTGCAATGGTTTCAATTTTGCCCAGTCGTTCCCAAGCTATGCATGTTTGCTTTATTTTGTTTATTAAGTCTGAGTGATTAAACACATTTTTTTATGAAGTGAAATCCTTTAAATTATCTTTATTCTGGATTAAAAATCCTAAGCATTTACATTTCTATAAAAAAAACAGAAAAAAAAGTATACACGATTTCAACAACCAAAATATTTTTTTATTGCAATTTTTTTCTTTTCTTTTTTACATTCACAATTTTCTACCACATTACAACCATCACCCTACAAACTGCTCTTCCCCTTCCAGTTCACTGTCTAGCCTTACCACTCTGCACAAACATCCCAAACCACAACTACATCACCACCACTACTTCACCACTGCCACTATCGCAGCAGCATCAACCACCTCTTTACAAAAACTGTTAACACATCACAACTCCATCGACCACCAAACCATCAAACTGCACCACTGTTGCATCTCAGCCACAACTACTTCACAACTACTTAATTTGCAAATGAAAAAGATTAGTTTGGAATGTTTTTTTTTCTTATTTGCATTTAGATTAAATACGCTCTCTCTATATTTAAGTATATTTTACATAAAACTAGCAAAAGTTACAACCGCTAATTCTATATATATATACATATACAAACACACACACATATAGAGTCTAATAAATTCTTAGGTATAGTAATAGTGTATGCATATTCTTTTATAGTGAAGAATATTTTTCTTTAATTGTTCACTCAAGTTTTAGCATGTTCTTTCCATTCCAATTTTGTTTGCCTTGCTATTTATAATAGTTATGTAATTGTCAAAATCAACCATGTGAAATTGGGTCACTGAGTTTCGATTTTTATTCGAGAAACATATACTATCTTGGAATAAATTATATACAATTACACGCTACTATTATATTGTACTGGTAATTACATAATTTTAATACTTGTTGATGTGTGCGATTGTGTGCGAGAATTGTAATGGCAAATTTTTTGGAAACAGTTTGGTGCTAATGTTGTATATGATTCTGACATTGTTGTATAAGTGGATAAAATTGTTGTTAATGGCGCAAGCCAAGTATCAGGAGAGGGGTAATGCATAGACATTACTCTGGTGCTACAAAATGGCGCCGTTGTAATGGCAAATTTTTTGAAAACAGTTTGGTGCTAATAACAAAATGACTAATTTGTAGAGTTCTATCATATTCAACTGTATTATCCAAAGGATATTATTATACTCATGTGTGGTAGTACTTTACAATTACTATTTTGAATTTTAGATACTTGATTGCTTCCATATTATATATGATGATGGAGAAAGACTGGTTGCGTCTACACAGGTAATCATATACAAGTAAATTTACACATAACTTTAGACTTAACATGTTTTGAAAATGAAAGCTAACATTCTTGTTGCTTTCAATTTTAAACATAGAACCAGTAAAGAGTATCGAAAAGGAGCTCAAAATTTTGTACGTGTTGCGAAGAAAAAGTTAGGGGATGTAGAGAAAATTTTGTGTCCTTGTTTAGATTGTCGAAATCTTAGTCATCATTATGGTGAAACCGTCATTGAGCATTTAATTATAAAGGGAATGGATCCTAAGTACAAAGATGGTAGGTGGTATAATCATGGCGAGCAAGTAGATGTTGAAAATAATAATAAAAAGAGTGAGGCGTACGACTTACTCAAAGCAATTCACTATGAAGATGAAGACTACTTTAATCATAATTTTTTTGATGATGATAAAGATAAGGATGATGCACAGAGACGACACGATGATTTACTTAAGAACTTGGAAGATGCAGAAACCCCATTATATCCTGGTTGCATAGATCATACAAAGTTATCTGCCATCACTATTTTGTATAACCTTAAATGCAAAACTGGATTATCCGATTCTGGTTTTGATAAGCTTCTTAATGTGCAACAACTGTTTTTGCCAAAGAATAATGTACTTCCTAAGACTTTATATGAAGTAAAGAAATTCCTCAAACTATTTGATATGGGGTTTGAAAAGATTCATGCATGTGAGAATGATTGTTGTCTTTTTCGTAAAGAGTATAAAAATTTGAATGACTGTCCGAAATGTGGTTCCTCAAGATGGAAAATGAATCAGGATACAAATGAGATTATGCAGGGTATCCCGGTTAAGGTGTTGAGATATTTTCCAATAATTCCAAGATTTAGAAGAATGTTCAGATCTGAAAAGATGGCAGAAACATTAAGGTGGCATTTCAATAATAAAACCAGTGATGGAAAGATGCGACATCCCGTCGATTCTGTAACATGGAGCACAATTGATGAAAATTGGGAATCATTTTCAGCCGATCCACGTAGTCTCAGACTTGGTCTTGCTACAGATGGGTTTAATCCATTTTCCATGTTGAGTTCCAAATATAGTTGTTGGCCAGTAATGCTTGTGACATATAATTTATCGCCTATGTTGTGCATGAAGAAGGAAAATATTATGCTAACACTTCTAATTCCAGGTCCAAAGCAACCGGGGAATGATATTGATGTATATATGGCGCCATTAGTAGAGGATTTGCATTACTTGTGGAGTAGTGGAGTTGAGATGTACGATGCATTTAGTAAGACACTTTTTAATATGAGAGCTATTTTATTATGGACGATAAATGATTTTCCAGCTTATGGTAATCTTGCTGGATTTTGTGTAAAGGGTAAAAAGGCTTGTCCATTATGTGGTGTCAATACTCATCGTCGATGGTTGAAATATAGTCGAAAGAATGTTTATATGGGTCATAGAAGATTTTTGCCTATTTCACATCCGTTGAGGAAAAAAAAAGCTTGGTTTGATAACACTATAGAGGATGGAAAGATGCCTAGAATTCTAACAGGTAAAAACATCTTTCTTATTTTGAAGGACTTTCCAAATGATTTTGGAAAAGAGCAGATTAAGGGAAAAATTAAGAAAAGGAAGATCGATGACAGTAGTGAGGATGAAGATAATGAAGATGATAATTCTGTAAAAAAGGAGCTATCAAGGTGGAAAAAAAGATCAATTTTTTTTGACTTGCCATATTGGGAGGTTAGTATTCAAATCTCTTTTTTATTTATTAATCTAAAAAAAAGAATATATAGAAAATTTAAATGTTAATTTTTTTCATAGGAACTTCCATTGCGTCATAATTTGGACGTAATGCATGTTGAGAAAAATGTTTGTGAAAGCACACTAAGTACAATGTTGCATGATAACAAATCAAAAGATGGGATTAATTGTAAAAAAAATTTAGAAGGATTGGGGTATTCGGCATGGTCTTTATGCACAACCCCGTGGAACCAAAACATATCTTCCACCAGCTCCGTATACATTATCAAAATTGGAGAAAAAAATATTTTGCAGAAGGTTGTATGATTTCAAAGGTCCCGATGGTTATTGTTCAAATTTCAAAAAATGCATGTCGTTGGTGGATTGTAAAATTAGTGGTTTGAAGTCTCATGATTATCATGTTTTAATGCAACAATTATTATCGGTTGCAGTAAGAGGTTTATTGCCAACCAGACCTCGAAATGCAATAATTCGTCTATGTTCATTTTTCAATAAAATATGTCAACGTGTTCTTGATAGGGAGAAGTTGCAACAACTTGATGATGATATCGTTAAAATATTGTGTGAACTTGAAAGATATTTTCCACCCTCATTTTTTGATATTATGATACACTTGACAATTCATCTTGGAAGAGAAGCACGATTGTGCGGACCAGTTCATTTTCGTTGGATGTATCCTTTTGAAAGGTATATGAAAACACTCAAAGACTACGTAAGAAATTATGCACGACCTGAGGGGTGCATTGCAGAATCATATCTTGCCGAAGAATGCATGAAATTTTTTAGTGAATTTTTGAGTAAGTCGGTAGATATTGAAAAAAAAGATCAAAATGAAGATTATGAAGATAACGCAATACTTGAAGGGCGTCCAATTTCAATGTCCAAATCAATTACATTGTCTTCCAATGAGAAAGAAATTGCTCATTTAGCTGTGTTAATGAATATGGCTATGGTGGAACCATTTTTAGAGTGAGTATATGTTATGTCCCACTTTCATTGATTTGATGTGCTTGTATTGGCAACTATAATTTAACATCACTTTTACTGTACTAGTTTGCATTTGGAGGAGTTGCAAAATTCAAACAAGCGCTTAGAAAAAAATGCGACCTTACTGTGGAAAACCCATAGAGATAGCTTCGCTGATTGGATTAAAAGGAAGGTTTGTTAAAGAATTTCAATATTTTCATATATGAATTAATGAAATTACTTGTTTAATATGTTTGAATATTTTTTTAGATACCTGTTGACTCAAAGGATCATGATAAAATATTAAAATGGATTGCATACGGTCCTAAAAAGACGGCATTCTCCTGCAAAGGATATATTATTAATGGACAACGATTTCATACAAAAGATGTTGATAGAGAAACCCAGAATAGAGGAGTAACTTATGACGCGACTACCATGTGTAGAGCAAGTGCAAAAGACATTTCTCAAGTGGTTGATGTGGTTACGTACTATGGGATACTGACTGAAATAATTTTACTAGATTATAATGTTTTTTATATTCCTGTTTTTAAGTGTCATTGGGCGAACATAGGAAACAGGATAAAAGTTGAAGATGGATTCACTCTTGTTAATTTACATCAAAGTCAGGTTTCATTTTCAAAAGATCCTTATATCCTCGCATCTCAAGCGAAACAAGTCTTTTATTCAAGAGAAAATGATTCTTCTAATTGGTATGTTGTAATGAAAGCACCGCCAAGAGGTTTTGATGAATTAGAGATAGATGATTTTGTTGAAGAAGCTAACTATGTTGCGAGCGGCCCTAAAGAAAACGATATGGATGCAGATGATTTAGTTGAGAATGTTAGTTATGTCAGGGAGGATTGCGAAGGCATACTTGAGTAGTTTTGATGTCTTGTTTTGTTATGAGAAGTTTAAGTTAGATTTGAAGTCTTATTAAATGTTGAAATTTGAAATTTTGTTTTGAACTTTGATGTATGTATATGGTGATGTCAGTAGCAACTTTGGAAACGATATGGATGCAGATGACCCACCAATATATTAAAATTATAGTAGTATATATGTTTCATATGGTTTTCTTGCTAATTGCTATAATCAACACAAAGCCTGTGATTTTTTTTCCTAAGATGGCTACACAAATGTATAGTGTATACTAATTGCAGTTGTATATTCTTGCAAATATTGTTTGTTTTATTTTCACCGATGCATTGGATTGCTAATGACAATGCTAAAACACAATATGTAGTAAAGGCTCTGTCTTTCTAATATTGTTTGTGACCATGGGACAAATTGTTATGGAATGTTATTGTTATTAATAAATCAAAGCAGCAAATAACGTTCAAATAAACCATCTGTACAGAAAATAGCATCAATCCTCATCCTATTTGCATCTTTTATATATTGCATTTTTTACAAGGCCTACTGCTCAAAGACTTAACTGCTCCTCGCATGATCGAAGTTGGACCTGAGTTCTGATTTTGGTAAGACGCAGGCCAATTTGTACTTTCTATATGTTACAATTTTTGTAAGGCAAACTGATTTTTGGTTATGAAAATATATTGGATGATTAATTAAAAAAAACACTCCTGATAATTATGTACTAGATTCCCTTGACAATCAAGTGCACTGTACCAGTGCAAAGAATTAGTAACGTAATGAAATAAATAATTAGTTTAATTACAAGGATGATCACCAATTTGAACCAGAAATAACATTGACTAGGTCAAGTGATACAAGTCAAAAATGTTACGTCATGCAGCAATATATAGTGCATACTGCATGCTCTGACAAAGTCTTTTTTATTTGTACCTTAAAAGTTTTACCTAGAATATGCTCTTATAACTTGAAATTCATATGTTGATATGTTATACTTGCAGAAAATGGTTAGAAGTACGAAAAAGACAATGGATAAGAGGATTACGCGCAATCAAAAAAGACTCGAACAATCCACATATGCAGTCGATGGGTCTAATGCAATAGGAGAGCATATTGAGCCACCTTTGGAAAACAATGATGTTGGGAATGCAAACAACTCAATCGCAGACACTGCTATGAAAGTCGATGGAAATCCTAAAACAACAATGGAAATCGAGAGAACAATTGAAGACATTGATGCAAATCAGATTTCGAAAAAGAAGACTAGAGGCCCAACCAAAGTGAAAAGACTTCCTTCAGATGTTGCAAGCCGAATCGAAGTCGAGTTTAACTCATTGGGCGAACCGATAGGAAAAGGGTCGGTGAAGTTATCTTCTTATCTGGGGCCACTTGTGCGCGAGCATGTTCCATTTACACTTGAGGACTGGAGGCAACTTGGTGAAGAATTGAAATCAGTTCTATGGGAATCCGTTCAGGTTTGCTTATCTTGCAATGTTCTTAGTTACTGTATACTGATTACTGCTATTAAATCTATTTATTTCTTTACTTTTTATACATCAGCAACCCAGTGACCATATGAAACAGTGGAATATTGACGATATGTCACTAACAGCGAATACATTCACAATACAGTGCATGTGTTTCTTACAACTGTATAAAGAAAAAAAGAGAACATTTTTCTAATAATCATGAAGAATATGATAACAAAAATAACTAAACTCAAACGAAATCAAACAAAAACAATGATCAAGATATAAGAAATCACAATGGAGACCGTCTGGGAAAAGCTACGAAGGCAAATCAAAACTATGTGAAATATTTTTCAGGACACTGAGTAATTATAATTTTTTTCTAAGGGTTATATGCTTTATGTAACTTTTACTAATCTTAAAATTTTGGCAACCTGGATGTACTTGTATGTTGTGGATTAGTTTACTTAGGTTTTGAAATGCAGTTGGTTTGTTATGTTCACCGTTTGTTCTTTAATTTTGATAACCCAGTTGTTAGCTAATACATCTGATGTCCCTATAATTTTCATTTTTACATGTGTGCACAATAATACATTATTTGTTGTTGGTTCATATACTATATGTCTTTTCACCCTGATACTTGGCCTAAACTTCCCTTTGTCGATATATTTATTTCAACTTACTGTAATATGTAGTACCTAACTTGTACGAAAGTTTGCCTGATTAGTGGTTGGGGTTTTGGACATTGCGAAAATTTAGCAGTTTCCATTGTCTGTCTTCTCGATGACTATGCGATCTTATTAATTTCTTTATTCAGTTTTTAAATAAAATTGCTATATTTTGATATTTTTCTTTGTTACAGGCTAGATTTAAACTAGATGAAGAATGGCAAAAGGTTCCCATTCTTCGGCAAATGGGATGTATTTGGAGGTGTTCAAAAAGCAAACTAGTTGACAAGTTATTAAAGGCAAAAAACACGGAGGAACGGCTTCGACTAAAACCAGATAATGTCAAAACTATGAAGGAATGGAAAAGGTTTGTTGAGTCCAGAACTAGTAATGAGTTTAAGGTAATTATATAGTAATTGTTTTAATCATTTCTATATATAAAATATAAGTGCTCAAAGAATGCAAATTAACTAATAAATGTGATAAATCTTTATACATAGTTACGAAGCGAAAAATTCAAATCCATGAGGGGTAAACAAATGCCACATACTTGTAGTCGTCGAGGAATGGCACGATTAACTGAAGATATGGTGAGAAAAAATATTTGATTAATTTACTATGATTAGTTGTTTTATCTAATGTTATGTCATTTTTAATGCAGAAAGAGGAAAGTGTAAATCCTTCTTCCATTTCTAGAGTTGATGTTTGGGTTAAATCTCACACTCATAAGAATGGCGAACCCGTGAATGCACATGTTGCCGAAATGGTTGTAAGTGCTTTTGACCTTTTTTAAAGTAATTATTTTGAAAATAATATAAATTAGAACTCATATTTAAAATATATTTTTTGTAGGAGAAAATAAAAAAGGTGGAAAATGAATCACAACCTAGCTTAACATGTAATTTCAAAGATGATGCTCTCTCACAAGTGTTGGGACAAGATAGACCGGGACGACTACGTGGAATGGGAAGAGGCATGACTGCGACCAAGGCGGTTCTCTCACAAATCAAAGATACTCAAGTAGCTCAATGTCAACATAGTGTCACAGAACTAAAGCAAGTGGTTTACATGTTAATGAAGCGTCTGGTACGACTTTTAATTTATATTTCAAATGTTTTTGGTGTTCAGAAATTTCGAGAATGATTTTCAATTTCATGGAGATAACCTAAATGACAAAACAAGATATCTATGTTTTGGCGTCCATTGTAGCTCAATGCCACTTTTCTGTAGATCTCAAGCTGTTTGAGTATATGTGTTACACGGTCTGTCACTTGCACTGAACTCTGATTTATTACTGCCGGTCATCGTTCTCTAATAAATAGTTCTCCTTTTGTTACTGTTCTATATGTACCGGTGATATTCTTATATTGTATACAACCATATTTGGAGAATTTCCATCGGAGACAACGTAAAATTATAATCTGCTTGCTGAAATCACCATCAACCCAAAAACAACACATTTTTTTTCAATGGTTACTCGGCTTGATCTTCATTCTTCAAACACTAATGTAGATTTGTAACTTGATATATAACAATTACATATGTCAGGTACCCAGTTTTGTTACCTTCCTTGACATACCATTTGTTTTTCCATTCCTTTAACCGTGTTTGCAAATTAACAGTTTCAATTATTCGTCAACAAGCATGGCATTATGCACATGTCATGCTTATGTCCATCTATTTGTTTCTGCTGTGGACTACCATTTATTCCAACCAATTTTATGAACGTTCTTCTGTACGAATAATAGATTGTTTTTTTTCCTTTCAAGATTGTTAGAATAAGACTATTTGCCACTGAACAAAATATCATCATTTTCAACGCTATTTTCTCTTTTTAAAATTGTTTAAATACTAGAACTTCTTTCTTTGCTTTTTTTGTACTAATTTCTTTTTAGGTATCTAAAAAATCATCAACTGTTCATATGTTTCCATATTTAATATTGTTTTTTGAAGGTCCTTTGGTCTACATAGCATTTAGTTTATTTACTTATTAGCCGATATATAAAAAATACTGAATAGCTAACTACATCAGTTGGTTGCAATAAAAAAATATATAAAAAATGTGAAGAACACTGCATCAGGCATACCAAAGCTGCGAAAGTATAGTTATAACTCATTGGATGTTCAGTATTTTTTTCTTTGTTCTTTTCTGAAAAGATTTTATACTGTCAAAGATTAAAAGCTTTATTATAAGTTTCTGTGATTATTTTTCTGTGATTGTTTCAACAATTTATTCTTTGGTTAAATGAACGTCTATTTATTTTTACCATTAATTTGCAATATTATTGATTTGGCAGGATAAAGGAAGTTGGGGAGAAGAGAACACATTCGTAGTGGTAAAAATCCAACGGTTGCAACATCATACATAATTTGATATCTAAATCAATAATCAATATAATATAGTTTTGGTTAATTGCAGAGTAAGTATAGTCAAACAGGTGATAATTGTAGTTTACTGCCTTGGCATGGAGATGATGACGAGGTTGTTGCCGAAGGAAAAATTGTGTCAAGCGATCCGAAAGAACTGTGCAATGAAGTCCCTTTAGGTCCAAATGCCAAAAAAATTTTGATTGTCCATCCAAGAAAATTAGATGTTTTCTTATGGAGGCCTTCTCCTGGTTTGGTATATATAAGAGATGCCAAGGATGAGATAGTAGTATGGCCATCTGATAAAGTTGTTATGCACAAAAGTGAGGACTCCAGAAAACAAAACAAGGTAAGTTTAACACTAATTAGCATTTTTTTAATATGTAGGGCCATCGTGGGTAATAATCTCTATCCATAAATTTAGCATTTTATGGTAGTATGGTTTAGCATTTTTTTTGTATATTTCTATTGCTACAATGCTTTAAAGATGTGTTACTGAAATTTGTGCAATGTTTTTGTATATTTCTATGTTCAACTTAAACAAATGTATTTTTTTAATAGAGTAAAACTAATAGCATGGAAACCAATTGCAAGCTGTATGATTGGGGTGGGAGCAAAGAACTGGTTGCTGAAGGACGAGTGTACTCGAGTGATCCAAATCAGATAATTAATGGTATTCCTCTTGGACCAGATGCCAAGATAGTTTGGGTGGACAATCCGAAAAAAGAAGATGCATTTTTGTGGAGGCCTATAGTTGGCATGACATGTATTGGAGAAGCTATTGGTAAGAAAATAGCATGGCCAGAATCAACAGTGGTTGTTGAAACGGTTAACGCTAGCACATGTCCTGCTCCTATGATCAATGCTCCAACATCTCTTACGGTAACATGTTCATATTTCTAATATTCCTCTCAAAGAATTGTTGATATCGTATTACCATTTTTTTGTTATGTGATAGAGTGCAAATTTTTCTGCAAATACCAAATGCAAGTTGATTGATTTAGAGGGTACGGGAAAAATAGTAGCAGAAGGAACCGTGTCTTCAACAGATCCAAATGCTTTGGTACATTCTGTTCCACTGGGACCAAATGCGATAAGAGTTTGGGTGGATGTTGTAAAAGTCCCAAATGCACCTATATGGCGGCCTACATCCTTCATGGAATGCTTATCAGATGCTATTGGCTCGACTATAGCATGGCCTGTTGCGAATGTTAGAATTGGCTCAACTTCCATGTAAGTTTCACATCTTGTTTATATGCAATAGACAAGATAAAAAACTACTATAGTTTCATTTGATTAAATATGCTAGTGTAAATGAGCATTGATTGGTTGTGAGCGGTTTTATTAAATCTCATAAATTCAAATCCATTGTTAACTCTCCTGATTTTGGGAAAAAATGTCCATTGTTTTTTTTGGGAGTGAAGTGAAGTTTTTATGTAGTTCTGGTATTTGTTTTGGAGTTGAATGGTTGTATAACAAAGGAGTGTTATAGGCAGTAGCAAGAGGAGGAGCTTGGCAAAGGAAGGTGAGGATGTGAAGTGATAATGAAGTGTTGAAGTTGGGGTATTTATTGTATTTGATGGAAGTGTGAACTGATTTCAGTTTTATATGACAGTGGTGTAGTTTTTTGGTGATGCAACAGTATGTAGGCTGGTGATGACTATGTGTAGTTTTGATGTAGGGGAAGCTGTCAAAATGAGATGGTGTAACAGCAGTGAAGTACGTTGGTTATGATGTTTGGTGGAGGAGTTATGTAGGACAGTTTGATGGGGGAAGTTTGGAAATGGTGATAGTGAAGTTGAGGGAAGGCAAATGAAGTTTGCTAAAGGTTGATGTGTTGTATGCTGGTGGTAGGGGAAGTATGGTGTGGTCAGAGGGTATGCTTGGTTGCAGCAGAGTTGTTTTCTGAGATGGTGGTGGATGATTAGCACTGTTTAGGGTAATGCAGTGAAGTATTTGATGTGGGAGGAGGCGGGTGATTTAGCAACAGAGACTGTTGTGAGCAGTTGGAAGAGTTTGTAGTTTGTATGCACAGATGGTGTTGGAGAAGTGAAGTATAAGGCAGCATTGAGTAGCAATGTTTGGTGATGTGGAAGTAGAGTTGAAGTGGGGAACTGGTTGTAGGATGTGGTAATGTAGGCGATGAACAGGTTGTGGATGACAGAGGTATGTGGACTGTCAGGTGTGTATATGCCAGAGAAGTGATAGGCAACTAAATTGGTAGAAGTAGGGTACGGTGGTTTTGGTTGTGGAAAATGCAATATGGCGGCGACAGTGAGGTATAAAGTTGGTAGAACAGTGGAATGGCTTGGTTTCAGGTTTGTGTGGTTGTGTTCAGGTTTTGAAACTGAGGTGGTGTAGAGAGTGTTGAATGAGTAAGGGGAGTTTGAATGGTGATTTCAAGGCAAAGGTGACTGCTGGTGTAGGTTATAAGTTATTGACTGCTGGTGTTTGATGATGTGGTGCATGCGATTGGTGATTAGAATTGTCACAATTTGGGTATTGGGTATTCAGGAGTGGTCGCGTAGTGATTTGGGAGATGGCGTGGTTTGATTCAGGTGTTGGGGGTATTCGATTTATGCAATGGGTATTCGAATGTAAATCCGTTTACAGGTTGTTTATGTTGGCTGCAGTTTGTTCTGGTGGTTGGTCAGAAGCTCGTGCACAGTCATGGTAGCAGATGTATGCAGTGGGTATTTGGTCACTTTGATAAGGAGAATGGAGTTTGAATGATTGTGTGGTTGAGTCAATGTATGTAGCAGGTTTCAAAGGAAGGCAGTTGAGGTGATGCAGGCAGGTTGAGGCACTGCAGGCGATGAAGGTTTGATTGTAGAAGTGATCGACTTGCTTGGTTTTGATGTCTAAATTGTTTGTTGAATTTGTGTGAAGGGTAGCAGCACAGTTGCAGTTGTAATACAAACAGCACACTGGTTTAGACTTTGTGATACAAACAACAGTTTGATGTATGGATGTAGTGGTATTGGGTAATGGCCAGTGAACAGGGTGGTTTGGTCGGAGTTGATTGAAACTGTTTGTAGAAGTTGGAGCACTGGAACTGCTAATGCAATGGAAGGGTATTGCTGTGTAATTTGTCAGTGTGTAGATGTTTATCAGTGTGTATGTGGAAGTTTGTATGGGCTGGTGGTTAATGTATAGGGTGAATAGCAGGACGGTGACTGTTTTTGTGGTGAAAGGGTAGTGTATGTGGGTGATTGCAGAGATGGATGTCAGAGTGTGGTCAGTGAGAATGGTTGTGGTTTTTGAATTATATGGCAAGATTGTGGAGTTGTGAATAGTAGTGATTGTGAAAGGGGATGAAGGTGAGTATGCAGTGGGGTAAAATGTAGAATAGTTGGTGGAAATGATGTCTGATAGCAGTCAGTTGGTTGTCAGGGGTGAAATGCAGAGGTGTTGGGGAGATATGGTTGTATGTGTTGAAGTGTTGATGGTAGGATGTTGATGATGTTGTGATGAATGCAGTAGCAGGGTAGGCTGTTGATATGTAAGGTAATTGGTTTGTTTGTGAAGTAGTGTAGTGCATTTGCAATGAAATGAAAAAGTCAAAACGAAAAGGGTAAACTTAAAGAAATAAAATGCTTTTTTGCTCGATAGGATAATTGATTAATTATTGATGGGAAATAAAAAAAAGAAGAGAAAACATGGTGTGAAAATAGGCATAATTAATCTGTGTGCAGTGCAGTGCAAAGTGCAGTGCAGTGCAAAGTGCAGTGCAAAGCAACAGTTTGAATGTTGAAGAAATGGTGGGTAATGTGATGCATGATATGCTGATGACGAGATGAGTAGTAATGTGACTGTTTGAATGTGGCAGTAATGAAGGATGTGTTCAGAGAGGAGAAGTGGCAGAAGTGGGTGGTTTGGTCTGACCGGGTTTGAACAGGGGAGAAGCAGTGAAGATGAATGGTGGTGTAAATGTAATGACAATGCTTGGTGTCTGGTCGTGTAGTTGAGTGGATTTTGTTGCAGCTGTTATGGCCGTAGCAGAGTGTATTTAAATGGTCATGATGGAGGAATTTGCAATAGGGTGGTAGTGGGGGTAGTTGGGGATGGAATATGGTGCAGTTTGGTTTGATGTTCACTGGTGATGTGCACTGGTTTGTATTGATTATAGTGGTGGGTTGTTAAGCATTTACTCACTGATCACTTCAAATTTTTAGATCCATATAGTGATTTTTTGGCGCAGTTAAGCATTTTAGCATATGAAACTTCAAATTTTTAGATGGCGTTTACTCACTGATCATTTCAAATTTCTTCATTGCAGGTAATTAAAGATGGCGATGACACATTCTTCTTCCGTAGCAAGTAGCAAGTAGCAAGCATATGAAACTTTTTAGATGCACGTTTTGTTGTTGGCATTTGGTGTGGACTTACTGTATTGATATTATACTTTTACTTAACATATAACGTGTCTTTGTTTAACAGAATTTGTGGCAACTTGGTTTACTTTGTTATTTTTGTTTATGGATATTATTGAAACTTGGTTTATGGATGTCTTTTGTTTATTAATATTGTCTTAACTAGTTTATGTAACCAATTAATAGTTATTAGAACCTGTTATATATACTAGTTGCTTGAATATGCTTAAAATATAGTTTTGGAATATTCAAAAATAGAGTGGAATATTAAAGCTGTTATATAAATAGAAGACAGCGTTTGATTAATGTTGTCAATGAAGAAACAACAGCGTTTAATTCGTGCTGTAATTATCTTAAAATTGTCAATAACAGCGTTTTTTACATGCTGTCGAAATAGTTGATGATTCAATAACAGCGTTTGTAACATGCTGTCGAATTGTTGATGATTCAATAACAGCGTTTAGAAAAAGCTGTTGTAAAAAGTTAAAGTAGAATTTGAACATCTTCGACAACTAAATTATAAACGCTGTTGAAACATAATACAGCACGTCTGAAAACGCTGTAAAAACATTATTGACAGCTCGTAATAAACGCTGTCACAGAGATGTTTCAACAACGTTTATAGAAAAGCTGTTGTAAGTTATGTATATACGACAGCATGTCGTTATACAGCGTTTGAAATAACGTTGTTGTATCATATTACAGCGTTTACCAAACGCTGTTAAAAGCCTTTTATGGTGTAGTGATTATCTTTCGGGATAATTAATGTTGCTTTAAATTTGTAAAAAATTATAAATTTGATTAATTATGCTTCGACATAATTAATATTGTTTTAAATTAATAAAAAGATTATAAATTTGGTTAATTTTCGTTCGGGGTAATTAATGTTGTTTTAAATTTATAAAAAGATTAAAATTTTGGTTAATTTTCTTTCGGGATAATGATGTTGTTTTAAATTTTAAAAAAGATTATAAATTTGATTAATTTTCTTTCAGGATAATTAATGTGGTTTTAAATTTATAAAAGAGTTATATTAATTATCTTTTGAAATGATTGACATGGTTTTAAATTTATAAAGATATTTAAATTGATTTATTATCTTCTGCGATAATAAATGTTGTTTTAAAGTTATAAATGATAGTTTATAAATGAGAAAATCTTTAAAAAGGAATGTTTAAAATTAAAGCTAAGTGTAAATTGTTTTGGGTTTATAGTAAACGATATTTTAATGACATTTGTTTTTTACCCTTCTTTTTAACACACATAGAAATATAATTTGCTCTTTAAAAAGAATATTTTAAAGAGTGTTTTTAAAGTATTTTACAAATATTTGTGTTGTGACAATCAAGCACAAGTGTGAGTCAAATGTTTTAATAGTTTGATTCGTTTATAAAAAATATTTAATCTTACACTTAGCACTAAATGTTGAAGGAACTCTTGCTATTATTAAAGTTAAGAATGGTGTCAAGTCAAGATAAGAAGCAACACTACCCTAACTTATCCGGCTTCATTATTTTCCCTGTGATAGTACGAGTTTGTTTCTGATAGTTGATGCATCGATTATTGATTTTGATATCCTTCTTTGTGATTCGTCGATCTATGATGATTTGTTGCTCATTTGAGCGCTGATATCCTTTGTCGGAAATGACTAAATAAAGAGCGAGTATGGGCCAAGCTATGTGAGGTTGCTCCCATTAGGATATTGTCACATCTACTCTATATTGGTTTTGGTTGAATGTGCATGGAGATGTGAAATACTCAAATTCTTGGTAAGGTTGGTGGGGTCCTGCTTGGAGGTTTCTTAGAACCATCGTAGTTCTCTAGTATATTTTCTAGAGGTACGCTTTCAGTAAGGGGGCGCACCCTCCTAGTCATTGTTGGAAAAATTCATTTTCCTTGTTTTTGATTCACACCTTTGAATTGATTCTTTCATAATTGCATCGGGAATTGTCATGCGCTCTTCGCGATGTTCAGTTATTTATGTCCATTCTTCAAGTTTGGATTTTGATCTTGTTTATGACCATTCTTTCAAGTTTGGATTTTGTTCTGATTTGATTTCCACTCTTTCATGTATAAATGTTGTTCCTGTGAGGTAAAACCCATTCCGTGTTTAGCGGTGTGGTCTCACAGATTATTATATACGCACCATATTTCTTGAGTTTTCTCACGCTAGTAAGGTTTGAAAATACACAAAACATCCCTCCATTTTTTTAATAAGTTTTCGGTCCCTGTTTTCAAATTCACGCGCGCACAAAGACCCAAATACACTTTACGTTTTTAACATTTCAAACGCGTATAACTTTCTGTAGAAACATCAGATCAGCATACTGTTTTCACCAAAAAATCAAAAAAATTATGATCTTTAAAGTGAGATCCATTGTTGATACCAAAAAATCATATTTGCAGTACAGGTGCAATTATTCCATATATTTGTAGAGAATTCTGCAAATTTTGAACATCTTCGATTTTTCTTCAAATCTGCAATAATTGCATATAACTGTAGACATTTTTGCAATTATATGGTATAATTGCAGACATGTCTATAATTATTGCATATGGTTGCAGAAATGTCTGCAACTATTGTATATAATTGCAGACATTTTTGCAATTATTGCATATAGTTGCAGAAATGTCTGCAACTATTGCATATAATTGCAGAAATGTCTACAACTATTGCATATATTTGCAGAAATATCTGCAACTATATGGTATATTGCAGACATGTCTGCAATTATTGCATATAGTTGCAGAAATATCTGCAACAATAGCATATAATTGCAGACATGTCTGCAATTATTGCATATAGTTGTAGAAATGTCTTCGTACAGCTCTGCGCCGAACCTCGCCTTCGGACAGGGGCGCGCTGCCCCCTTTAACCCCCAGCCAACTCAGCGCTGAGTTGGATCTGCGAATAGCTTGTCCTGCCGTTGTTTTTACATATGCACAATGCCACTCGTTAGAAAGATAATAAAATTTGTGGTTTAATGGTTAAAACGGTTTGTTAATCCGTCGTTTCTACAAGAAGTTATTGCGTTTTAAAGATTGATAATTAATGGGGTGCAAATTTTAATTATGGATGTGAGTATAACATCCATATATGAAGAATCAACATTGCTGCAATGGAGAATAGGGATATTTTTGGGAAGAAAATTGTAGTATTTAAAAATAGGGATGTAATTTGTATCTTTTTTATGAGGAGGAAGTTTTGTGTATTAAGTTTGATTTTACGGATGTGTCCCTTATTTTCACTATTTTATTATAGTGCTCAGGTCAGACGGGTATTTTTTTAGGTTGTCATTGGTGGGACATGAAGCTCATGGAGTAGAGCTGGATGTTCACCTACTATAGTATTTATATTTTCCACTGTATTATTATGTATGCCCATCAGCAATTATAAGGTCAAGAAGTTATAACTGTCTAGGCTGATGAGGTTTGTTTTTAACTCTGATATCTATATATCTTAGAGTGACACCTTTTACTGTCTTTGTTATATTATATGTTATCGTTCCGCTGTGAGACTCTATTTCCCCTTGTTTTTTTCTTTTTTATTTTACCCTAATAATCTTCCGTTTCAGCACTTGGATGCTCGGCATTTTTATACCGTAGATGTATTAGGTGCCGACTTTTGAGGATAAAAAAGGTGGGTTGTTACAGATGTCTTTATTATCTTCATAAAATTAATATGAATATATTGTGAAATATTAAATTATCTAGAAACCAACAAAATATCCTGTAAATATTCAATTATGACATATTTGCATATTAGTTATCTAGTCATAACAAAAAAGTTTATTCTTAAATTTGAAATATATTCTGAATTAATAGGAACTAGATAAATCAAACAAAAGATAATTCAGTTTTTCAACTTAAGTTGGGATCAACTCAAACAAAGTGAAAATATCAAGAAGCGAAAAGTGTTGCTTGCTTCTATCCTAAAGGTATAAATGGGCCCATCAGGACCAAGGCCCAACCGCAAAGGCCCGCATAGCACATGTCAACCATTATCTCTTCTAGCCCATTGGTTTATCCGATCATTCCACCTTAACCCGCAAGGTTTGATCTTCCTTAATCTTTGCCTAATACTTTACCCACTATGTTTCCAACGACAATTACGAGTCTCAAATCTCACAGATAACATCTTCCCTCCATCCTCTACACTTCTCCTCGTTATGCCTATCAAAGGCCACGCCACAACAATATAAAAAGATTATTCATGCGCCCATAGGTCCTGTCTATGCCTCTTACTTGTCATCAAAGATTCCTTACCGATTAGCATTCCCGTGTGCTTAATTTTGTCACTACTAACTGGACTATAACAAAAGTTGTTGGTTGTCCCTGCAAATAAGGCAGCGACCCTTACTGTTCCTTTGACAAAAGCACACTAAATGCATTAATCATATGAAAATGGCATCACTATACAGCAACCATTCTTTGTACTTCACTGTCCACTTGATAAAAGCACCACTTAACATCAGCCACTCCCTGAGCCATGTTACTCATGTGACGCAAGCACAAAATACGGCTTGCCTAACTAGCTTGTATGCAAACCATTCTCTTTATGAGAAGAGCTACTGATCTAGACCATAGACCGTGGTCGGCCATTCCGAGGAAACTTAGCATCCAAAGCATTAATCTCAATTGTTCAAAGCATGATCTCTACAATTGTTAATAGTAGTTCCCATGCACTTTTACAAGGATAGATTTTTCTACTCCTAAGAGATATATTTGCTAGCTCTAAGCTCTTGTAATGGTCCTTAAATTTCCTCCTGTAACCAGAAAACTCAAAGGATTTAGAACATCAAGATAACAGATGTAAATCTTTGCTAAGATCGAACCACTCTACATCCTGTGTCATTAACCTTAATTGTGCTACTTATTGTTCTCTTATTTACTCCTAATTTTACAATTTAAACCATAGTTTTAGTAAGTTTCATATGCTAAAATCTGTCTTTAATCATTATTTCGAGGTTGGCTAGAAATATAGTCAACATTTTAGCGCTAGAAGGAGGAGCTTCCCTGAAAGCTCTCATCTTTCATCATTTTCTCCTCTTCAAAATATCCATTTCTCTCTAAAATCCTTCACCAAGCAAACTAATAACTGTGAAGCTGAGGCTGGCAATTCTAATGGTCACAATACCAATAGTGGTACTCGGGCCAGGGCCATCAGTCTCATTCCAGGCTTAATGATGAAATGTAGCCCGACCTAGTTCATGGGGTTGCAAGCATTGGGAAATTGGCCCATTATCTAAATGATCTCCGTGCTCAGGTGGAAGTTCATGAAAATGACAACTACGGTCCTAGAGTCCCAGTGTTATGAGTAGAACCCACTTTCGCCTATGATTCCTAGCATTTTCAATATCATGCACAACGCCGGGCGAGAGGGTCATGCTCGAGACCCTAATTGAGGCCATAGTTGTCGAAATAGGGAGGAATATGTGACGTCCACCCAAGACTTTTCTCACGGGACCCTCGTGCCTAAGCAAGTTCCACTACTTTGGGCTTGCACATCTTGCCGCACCTTTCTCCTAAAAGACAATCTGCCTTTGAATGACTTAGGGCAGTGGAGGGGGGTGGGGCATGATTTGCATTTTGATCGCCTAATCAATAAAGGGAGAGCAAGAAATGTGAGCCTAGCGAATTCTCCATTCACACCCAATCTTAATAGGAAGTTCCAAGATCTCACTCCGACGAGAGGAAAGGCCATTACTCCAGGTCTCCTTCTACGAATTAAAACTGGAGGTCGCCTACACATGTTCGCCATCATCGATCATCATCCCCTTATCAACACCAAACATCCCATTCCTTCATAAGGCGTAGAAGGACCCCCTCCCCATCCCGCATCATGTTTCACCCGCATAGGGCAGACGTAGGTCTTAGAGTAGAAATGATATTGCTTAGGAAGCATATGCTTAGAATACATACTGGGAACCAAGGTCAAGAGGGTTTACTAGACAATGAGAATGGGGAACTGTTCTCAGGGGAGATACTAAGAACTTACATTCATCGTAGGTATGCTTTGCCACCTATTGAAAATATGATAGGAGCATTAAGATGTCTGATCATGTCGCATCTTTCAACTACATCACCCAAGCCTGCCAACTCTCTAACAATGTCAAATGCTTCTTATTTCCCTCTACCCTAACTGGACCAACTTGTCATTAGTTCTTATACATACATGCAGGCAGTATCCACTCTTGGGCCCAGCTGTGTATGGACTTCAAAACTTTCTTCATTTCCTCCCAAATATGAACAATGATGAAGAGCGAACATTGCAATATATGACAAGGACCAACCGAGTCACTGTGTTCCTATGTCAACTACTTCAACAAGGATTCAACGCATGCCAAAGGAGCAGATAATATCAGCGTGGTAGTTGCCTTTTTTCTAGAGTAAGGTATTTCTCTAAGACGTAAAGGAGTTATCGAAACAACCTGCATCATCCTTAATAAAAAAAATTCAAAGGGCCAATGGCATATGAGGGTAGAGGAGGCAAACTTTTTGGAGAGCGACGAGGAGGATAAGCGAGGAGACAAACATGGCTCGCACAATGAGGGCAACCTTAAAAGAAACGTGTAACGACCTGTATTTTATATATTGGAGGATCATAAAATAATATTTTAAAAAATCCAAACTAGGTCAAATGAGGCTATAATTTTGGGTAATGTTGGGTAGTGACATTTTTGACCCTAGAAATTTTATTGGTTGATTTTGACCTTGAAATCTTTTAAGGCCTATAACTTTTATAGGAGCCAGATTAGGGTCTGAGAGCATTTCCAAATGAATAATAGTATGGTTTCTCTCGTAAAGTAGTCATAGTAGATTTCTGGGTTTACCGTTTAGAAGATATGGCCATTTGAAGTTGGATAATTTTTTGGATAGATTAGTGGGTAATTAGACTAATCCCATATCAGGCTCATTAACCCTAATCATTTCCACACTTCCTAAAAACATTCGAACTTACATTAGTCATCTCGTCGGCCAAAAAAAACTCTAGTCCATACTTTATTTAGCTAAATCAACCAATTAAGAAGAGATTGGCAAGGGGATTAGCAAGGGGTTCACTAATCGCTTTTTGGGTGCATTGAAATTTGGGTCAACCATTGTTCATCTCGGATTCTCCTTGATTTTTATACATTTGGACCCTTAGGTGAGTGATTAGAGTCTCTCACTATACTATAATTGCTAATATAATATTTAATTATGTTTTTTTAAATGATTTTAAAGTTAAAAAACATGATTTTTATCAAATCTGTACTTGCCCACATTTAAAAAAAGAATTTAAAAGATATTTATCTAAGAGTTTGCGTGAATGCTCTTATGGATGTGCCATTTTATGATTTGACTTTATTATAGTGATATGATGGATATACTGGATTAATAATGATTATACTAATATTTTAATGTTGACGTGATTCTTGTTTGGTAGTGTTTGTGTGCTTATTTGCTTAAGTTAGGATAAGGAGTATATATGCATTTCGTAGCTTGATCGATTTTTGGGTGTTTGGAGCCAAATCGATGTAAACAAATTGCATGGGGAGTTAAGGAATTTGGAGTAGAGGGGAAACCAACCCAGAAAATGCTGAATTGAAGACTATTTTATTTAGACAATCGATCATAACCGATCGGTCATGACCGATCAATCCAATGTGTTCCAAAAGACTTGTGATCGGTATGGTGAGTGGATGATGGTGTGGAGAAGCTATGTATTTAATCACATGTGAATTGGAGTTAGTATAGTGGAGATATGGTATGGTTCGGTTGTAGATGGAGTTGGGTTCAGGAAAGTGTGCTTCGAGGCTTCGGGTGTGAGACTTCGGGTTTGAAAGTAGAAGACTCCGGGACCTAGCTGGAGATATGCGGTATAAAAGGGAGTAGATATACTTAGTCGAGATTGGTTAAGTCTTAGAACCAACATGGTTTGGACCAAATCATGATGACCTACCCATATACACGTTTTGAAGGAGGGACTAAGGAATTGGGTCGTATGGAGGAAGGGAAGCTTATTTTGGGCCCAAGACAAAGCAAATTTGAGACAAGTGAAGGAAAACTAGAGCAAGTTTGTTGGTGGAACGGTGATCAACTCATCTTAGTTGGTCGATAGCTATAGTATTCAAATGGGGTGCAACCGATATTGTGAGGTCATGACAACAAGGGGAGGTTAGGGTATTAATCGCGTGGAGTTTCGTTGAATGGATTGTGATTTATACTTTGGAACTTGATATGGAGTCTTCGAGATGGCCATGTGAGTTTTTGTAGTTTACTTCGGTCTTAAATAAGGGAATTTGATGAGTTATGATAGGCTAGAATATGGAATTTTGGGAACTAAGTGTGACGTTTCGGACTTCGCCAAACCAACAATATGAGACGGTTGATCGAGTACTTCATGAGGGAATTAGCTATGGCATGGAGAGGAGCTACCGAGTGGAGAGTGCTGATTGATCACTTGTGAAGTAGATAATAGGTGGTTCTACTATCGGTAAGTATGCCACGGATCGTTGGATAACTCTAAGGACGTGATAGGTGCTGTACGCCCTTCGTAAAACCCAAAAGTCATCGTCTCATAACAACAATAAACTCCCGAATATCACAAAAGATATATTTTCGGGGTAAAATTAGAAGCAAACTGTAACGGTTGCGATCTTTCGACGTTCGAAAGTCGACATTAATACGTCCACTGTATCAAATGCCACGCAATCGAATGCCGGGAAATCGAATCATTAGGGTTAAAAAGAAGAGGTAGAAGAAGACAGAAGAAAAATAAAGAAGAAGAAACACAGAAACAGAAACAATATCAGAATCTCACATTCGCAGCGGAACAATATATAATAGATAATCACTAGTCTTTTTAAACAAAGAACTAATATCAGTTTATACATACATCAATCATAGTCAATATACAACTCAATACAACAATGGACAGTTATATAAACTTGTCCTCATACAGATTACACAGCGGAATAAATAAACAAGTACGGGAGTACGTCTCGCCATCCAGCTTGCTTCCAAAGCTCCAGAATATCCAAAATATCCTGATAACATAACTCTAGGCTGCCCGTGTGGAAAATTATGGGCACCCAGAGTTTAGAAAGGAAACAATAAACTCCGAGTCAGTCATGGTGACTGGTGTAAGATCGTAAAACAGTTATTTTCACAAAGAAAATAAAATTAATTCGCAATGCTTTTGGAAAATGAAACTACCATAAGACCTCCCGCCACACACACAATGCAAACGCAGAATTGGAGGAGATTTCTTCTTATGATAGTCAAAGATGCTTACTACGAAAGATCAATTGATATTATTATTAATGTCTAGTGTCGAAATCATTTCGAAAGTATAATATTAATCTTAGCCAGCATAGGCATTCCGCACTTATGCCTACTATAGCTACTATGTTCAATAGCAGGTTACCGCCACATTCCATAGCAGGTTATACAACTAAAACCGTACAAGGTTCGTATTGTTTCTTTGGATTTCCAACAAATGGTCAGGCTAAGGAACTTCCTACTGCCAATGGGTACGCCTCTGGATGGACGTCCCGAGAAACCAACCTGGCTCTCTGCCAACACAAGGCTGGGTTACCTCTGGAAATAGGTAACTACTACACGAATATGCCATCCCCCGGTCCTTTGGGACCTTTATCCGTGGCGCCTCGATTACAAAGCAACAACCACAAAGAAATGAGATTGTAGCAACCACATAGGTTAAATACCAGGGCTCCATACCTGATACCACCCTTTTCTAGAAGGAAATGACATACCCTAAAGGGCACGACCCTCATAACCTTGCCGCATCATTCCTGTTCCGACCATTTACGGGGTGTGAGGTCTGACGAAGTCTCGTCCACAAAGCTACGCTTTTTCACAAAGCCATGCTTTGATCACAATTGATCAATAAATGATCAACACACAGCAACACTCAGCATGCCACATTACCAAATTGGGAATATATCGCGGATAACCTTTAACTACATAAGCTCTGAGCTCGTACGTCTCAGAGAAGGGTGTTAAGCTAAGAGAATAAATTCTCCGCCACCAACAGAAATGTATTTGAAAGAAATCAGCTTTATATCTCAAAATGTAATGTCAGACATGTAACCATACAAGTCTGTTCCGGGTTCGAACAGAACCGAAGGCACTTCCAAAGAAGCCCTTGCAATCCGGGTATTCACAATCCCGATCAGACTTCCCATCACAAAAAGAGTGATATAAATCTCTATACCGGAGCAACTCGGTGCAGAGACATTCAACAGGTTGTCCTTTCATTTTAGAAAATACCCGGTCTTCACACCGGTCTTCAATTGCAATTCATACACGTCGTATCATTATTCGGAATGAGTTATCTGACACAAAGGTCCTTTCCCGGCTAAACCGAATAATAAGCGCTTGTTTTAAAAACAAATTCAAGTGCCATTTCAAAGGCAATATTGATAGTCAGTGATTTAACTATCAACAACATTCACAACAATCATCAGATTTAAATAATTTTTCCAAATTATTTAATTTCAAAATATCTTCACAAGATATATATTTTCCCACACTTCAACATTTTGAAAACAAATTTCAAATCAATTTCCTTACGCGGAATATATTTCCAAATATTTCTTTTAAAAACCAACTTTAGAACTATATTTTTAAAAGCTACTTTGGAAATATACTCGACTTTATAGTGAGAATACACTTCCACTTCAAAACGGTCCATTTAAACCAATTAAATAAATCCTTATCGATTTATTTTAAATTTACGTCCCAAATCTGTAAATTTATTTCCACACATCTAAAATAAATCAGTGTTTATTTTTAAAACAAATTTCCCTTTCCTTTATAAATTCCATTTGAATTTACATTTTCAAATATCCACTTTTTATACAATTTTCAAACTGATTTCTTAAATATTCACTTCCAACTCCAAATCAAATTTTAAATCGATTTCTCAATTTTATTTCAAACACTAAATCAATTTTAAATTGATTTCTAAGTTTAGTTTCAATAGAACAAAACATTGCAAATTTATTTCTAAGTTTATTTTCAAATAACAAACCATTTGCAAATCGATTTCCAAATTTATTTTTCAAAGACTAAATCAATTTCAAATTAATTTTTCCAATGATTTATTTTCCATCACTAAATTAATTACAAATTTGATTTCTAAATTTATTTCAACTCCAAATAAATTTCCATATTGATTTCTCAAAGATTCATTTTCAAATACTAAATCAATTACAAATTGATTTCTAGAAATTTATCACTTTTGAATAAATTCCTTTATTCTTCCCAAATTATTCAAAATTCCATTTTTTTTAAATGAATTCTTCAACTTTTAAACAATATTATTCAAAACCCATTTATTAATATCTTTTCCCATATTTTGGAATTTATTCGATAAGATTTCGAAAATAAATTTTAATACTTTAAAATTCCTTCTTCAAATTAATTCAATTCTTAAAAATAAATTCACTTAAAGTTTTCCACTTTAATTTCAAAATCCAATTTATATTCATTTCTGGTATCCAACGATACCAAAAATACATTCGGCTAAATTTTAGCCTTCAACAGTTCCAATCACAAATATAATCACACATAGATTATAAATAATCAACACACAATATATGAAACAAATTCACAAAATTTGAGGAATCCAGTTGGATCCCTCCAACATGTTGCCTTGCATCCACAGATGTTAGCACAATACCAATTCCACTTCGTGGTGGAATATCGCGGTATATGGGATTTATAAAAATTTCATCCGCTATTATGCGGCGCAATAGGGTCTCATCCGCTATATAATGTGGGAAATCAACAACTCCAATATATATATATATATTTCAATATATATATTACTATATACTACTATATATACTATCACAATCAGGCAGACAATCAATAACTACAATTCAAAATTTTATTTGAGTGAGAATATCTCACCTTTGCTTTTAATTTTGCAATCCACTTCCAGTCCAGTTTGTTTCTCAATTTTATAGACCTTGTATAAACATTTATACAATTTATCAATATTCGAACCAATCGAATAACCAATTTTATTTAATAATTTTCAATTCACCGGTGAATTTATTTTAAACCAATGATTTATCTCCATACTACAAAATTTTAAATTAAAACTAAATTTCCTTTAATAATTTTACTAAATCAAATAATTTAATTTTAAACTAACAAATTTTTCCTCTTTACTGTATATAAAGTGATAACAGCAGTTTTCCCTTACTGTACTCTTTTAAATCTATATTTATAAAATTTCCAAGAACAGAATGTATATTCATATATATAAATACATATATTAAATTTAAAACTAAATTTCCTTTATAAATTCAATTTAATAAATCTTTTTAGTAACTTAAATAGTTTTAGATAAGTCAATAATATATTTTATATTTTATTTTCTGAAAATAAACAAACGGTGATAAAAAAATTTTTACTGTAAAACTTTCTCTGTTTAACCTACAATTAAAAATAGGCAGGTATAGATATAGCAACATTTTATTTACCCAGTTAAAATCAAAACAAAAGAAATCGCAATACCTCACTGACATCGATCGAGAACCGGACATCACCCTGAGTCGCAGTCGCGACCACACTGCCACGGCCTCGACGAACTCTAACACGACCAAACCCCACGCCTTCAACTCGAACGCCACCAACCCTTCTGCTCGTGCCACCTCCGCGATGCTGATGGCGCCGTCCCCTACAAATCGAACTCGAGCCCTATGCCTCTACCTCTGGTTCTTGTCATGATCAGCGTCGTACTCGAGTCGTTCGAACTCGAAAGGAAGGCCGCATCGCTGAGTCGAACTCGAAACTCCTCTCGCGTGCCTCCATTTTTTTATTTATTTGCGAACGAAATCGATTTCCTTGAGATTGAATTTTTTTTTGAATGAGGAGACGCGATTTATTTTCCTTCGGCCATAAATTTCCAAGTTGAAACTGATGTGATGATTTTCAAATGAAGAAAGGGTTTCAATTTGAAATTAACTACTCGATAGATCGACCATTAATTGATTTTGAAATGAATGAGATTTTTTTCTTTTATTTGTTATCTGCTTTCGATTTAATTGAAGAGATAGGTTGCGTGATTTAAAGAAAAGAAGGGGAGACAAGAGAAGACATTAGCCTGCTCGAGTTAACAAGCTACAGTGTTTGAATTGAAAGAATTTCAACTGATGTTGACCGGAGTATAAATATATATATTCAATTTAAATTCAGATTCAAATCGTCACGAAAACGAAGCCAAAAATTTCGACTTCCTATCAAGGCGTGCCGCTAGGCGTTCGTAATGTTATACACCTATTCCGAACACAATGGAAAAGGTTCCGAGTTCAAATTCGATCGTATGGGGAAGATAGCTTTTTGGACCAGTTATAATATTAAATTTTCGATTTAATTTCAGCACGTTTGCTTATCGTACGGCCAAACAATCACTCCAAACATCATGAAAATTGAAATCCGATAATAATACAATATTACGGATCCAATGGAACAGGTTTCGTCGAATTCCGAGACTGTGCCCCGGAACGCTATTTTTAAATTCAATTTAAACGACAAAATTTCAAAATTGAACAAATTACTTCAAATCAATTCTGAAAGTTCTAGTACCTTCAGAATTATCAATATAAATTTTCTAAGCCTTGAAAATATTTTTAATCAGCTTAAAACTGAAGATTCAAATTTTTTACCCAGATTTAACGATTAAATTCAATAATTAAATCGCCAAATTCATTTTGATATTTCGAATTTCAAATTAAACTATCATTCGAATATTTAAACTCAATTAAATATTCACATTTCAAATGTCAAAAATTCAGGGTCGTTACAATCTTCCCCCCTTAAAAGAATTTCGTCCCGAAATTACAAGTCAAGAAGAATGCTCCAATACCCGTTTATCATTTTCCCAAAACCAACCAGTTTTAACAGCTTGTCAACCCAAATCTTTTTATTAAAGATCCATTATCATTTCAACTAATTTTCCAAACACTTAACCATAGTTTCGAAACAACTTTATTTACTTCACAATTCAAATTTAAATTTAAATTCAAATTTCAAATTATCCAAAATTTCTCAAAAAATTTCTAACTCTCTAAATTTCCAAATTTTTTTGCCAGCGTCTCCTTTGCGCGGCTAGCTCGGTACTACTACAAAATGTCCCTACGGACTCTCAAATCCCAGTAGAAAACAAAATGCCAAGTGGCAAAATCAGAAACTCATCATATTTCATACTGAAATTTAAATACATACCTTATTGTCGAGCAATTTAAATTTACCTTCGAAATCAAAATCCAAATCCATTTTCCTTAGCCTTTATAATCTCTGTATACTTTATTGAACAACAATGTCCAAATTTACTTATTGGATTCCAAATACCCATTTACTTAAGAATTTCACCATTCATTTCTTAAGTTCAATGCAATTATTTCTTATATTCATTTTTACTACTTCACTACTAAAGTTTATATTCAAATTGAATTTCACTTTCGTATAAAATCAATTTGCTTCAATAACAAAGTTATATATTCATTTCCATTCAACTTTGTATTTTTCAATTCCATTTGAATTCAATTTACAATTTCAATTCTATTTGAATTCATTTTATCTTTAAAAACCAAAATTTCACTTAGTGTAAACTCGATATTCACTTTTTCCAAAGCTTTCAACTTCAACCAAAACAATGGTTTTCATTTTCTAGTTCCATTCTTATATTTCCATTACAATTTGAAAATCAATTTTTTCGTTAACAAAAATTTTCCAAATTTCCAAATTTTTTTCTAACTCCCAAAATTTTCAGAAATTTTTGGCGGAGTCTCCTTTGTACGGAGGAGCTTTTGAAATTTGAAAAGAGATATAAATATATATACATCGACCCACACGGTCGGAAAAGCAAAAACAGTTCATATTTCCTATTTTTGTATTGCGTAGGCGTACCTTTTTAGCATTTTTAAGCAAAGCAGTTTATTTTTAAGCATTTCACGAAATCAAAATGCAGCCAAACGGCTTCCAAAAACCTGCACTTACTCAATTAAACACGTAAGTGACATATATAGGAAATCTATTAACATTTCACTTATTTCAATAGCAAATATATAGATTTCATTAGCAATACATCCAACATCATTTCCATTTGCAATTCATAAAGTTTCAATACAAATTAAATTGCTTTCATCTAATTACATACCATTTCTATTCAATTTTAATGGTTTACAACACATTTTCTTTCAATTCAATTCATTTTTTTAAACGAAACGAATTCATATCCATTTCAATTGATTTCAAAATCAATTCTATTTGCTTTCATTAACTAATATAATTTTATACAATCTCGTTTGCGTCAAACGACAATCATTTCTATTTAGTTCAACGATATTCACTTAATTGAATATCCATTCTAGTTTATAACTAGTTTAAATTGATACCAAATCAATTTATTTTAAATTCATTTCATTTTCAATTGATTCCATTCAATTCAATTTGCATTCTATATTCACATTCGGTTTATTTCATTAACCAAACAAATTCTATTCAAAACCATTCAATAAAAGTCGACGACGACCATTTCACAATTTTTCTTTTTAAATTTCAAATTTCCACATTCAATTCATCTCGAATTTACTTAATTAATAACAAGGAAATTTTCAATTTATTTATACTACTTGAATTTATATACAAATTCAAACCATTTTTATTCAACTCATAATTCACTTTTAATTTAACTAATTCAACTTCCAATTCATTATTTACAAATGTAGCCTCATTTGTTCATTCACAATTTCATTCATTTTCAATTTGAATCTTAGTCCAATCAGATTTCAAATATTTTATAAGTTATCAAACTTATTTACATTCCATTAATGAATTTTATTTTCAAATACTTCTCTGGAATTCTATCTCCAGTTATAAATCACATTAAAATTTACATTTACAAATCCCATTCGTATATGAATTCATTTCCTTATACTTTCAATTCATTTTTATAAATTTCATTTGTTAAATGAATTTATCTCCAAATCTTTAGTTATACCATTTTATTTCTTATTTGATTTTCATATAACAATGATAATATTTTAATATTATTGCTTCCTAACAACCAAGCATCCATATACTATAATATTTCATAGAAAATCATCTCTTTTCTATACAAAAAAAGTTTTGGATAAAATTATTTCATTTACCCTATTTAAAACAATACTGTGTCAGTTTATCTTGTTTAAGAGTTTAGAAACTCCTATCGATTTCAGTTGGCCAGACTGCACCGACCAGAATCTATAAACAATCAACCGATAAGTCAACACAATACAAAACAAATTTTTGTATTCACTAACAAATACGCGCTCATATCTATTATTACACTCACACTCATTCTAGAGTACTACTGACTCTATCTCTAATGAGTAATAACCAACAGAGCCAAGGTTATCGCTTAACCAACGGCTCTGATACCACATGTAACGGTTGCGATCTTTCGACACTCGAAAGTCGACATTAATACGTCCACTGTATCAAATGCCGCGCAATCGAATGCCGGAAAACCGAATCATTAGGGTTAAAAAGAAGAGGTAGAAGAAGACAGAAGAAAAATAAAGAAGAAGAAACACAGAAACAGAAACAATATCAGAATCTCACATTCGCAGCGGAACAATATATAATAGACAATCACTAATCTTTTTAAACAAAGAACTATATCAGTTTATACATACATCAATCAGAGTCAATATACAACTCAATACAACAATGGACAGTTATATAAACTTGTCCTCATACAGATTACACAGCGGAATAAATAAACAAGTATGGGAGTACGTCTCGCCATCCAGCTTGCTTCCAAAGCTACAGAATATCCAGAATATCCTGATAACATAACTCTAGGCTGCCCGTGTGGAAAATTATGGGCACCCAGAGTTTAGGAAGGAAACAATAAACTCCGAGTCAGTTATGGTGACTGGTGTGAGATCGTAAAACAGTTATTTTCACAAAGAAAATAAAATTAATTCGTAATGCTTTTGGAAAATGAAACTACCATAAGACCTCCCGCCACACACACAATGCAAACGCAGAATTGGAGGAGATTTCTTCTTATGATAGTCAAAGATGTTTACTACGAAAGATCAGTTGATATTATTATTAATGTCTAGCATCGAAATCATTTCGAAAGTATAATATTAATCTTAGCCAGCATAGGCATTCTGCACTTATGCCTACTATAGCTACTATGTTCAATAGAAGGTTACCGCCACATTCCATAGCAGGTTATACAACTAAAACCGTACAAGGTTCGTATTGTTTCTTTGGATTTCCAACAAATGGTCAGGCTAAGGAACTTCCTACTGCCAATGGGTACGCCTCTGGATGGACGTTCTGAGAAACCAACCTGGCTCTCTGCCAACACAAGGCCGGGTTACCTCTGGAAATAGGTAACTACTACACGAATATGCCATCCCCCGGTCCTTTGGGACCTTTATCCGAGGCGCCTCGATCACAAAGCAACAACCACAGAGAAATGAGATTGGAGCAACCACATAGGTTAAATACTAGGGCTACATACCTGATACCACCCTTTTCCAGAAGGAAATGACATACCCTAAAGGGCGCGACCCTCATAACCTTGCCGCATCTTTCCTGTTCCGACCATTTCTGGGGTGTGAGGTCTGACGAAGTCTCGTCCACAAAGCTACGCTTTTTCACAAAGCCATGCTTTGATCACAATTGATCAATAAATGATCAACACACAGCAACACTCAGCATGCCACATTACCAAATTGGGAATATATCGCTGATAACCTTCAACTACATAACCTCTGAGCTCGTACGTCTCAGAGAAGGGTGATAAGCTAAGAGAATAAATTCTCTGCCACCAAAAGAAATGTATTTGAAAGAAATCAGCTTTATATCTCAAAATGTAATGTCAGACATGTAATCATACAAGTCTGTTCCGGGTTCGAATAGAACCGAAGGCACTTCCAAAGAAGCCCTTGCAATCCGGGTATTCATAATCCCGATCGGACTTCCCATCACAAAAAGAGTGATATAAATCTCTATATCGGTGCAACTCGGTGCAGAGACATTCAACAGGTTGTCCTTTCATTTTAGAAAATACCCGGTCTTCACACCGGTCTTCAATTGCAATTCATACACGTCGTATCATTATTCGGAATGGGTTATCTGACACAAAGGTCCTTTCCCGGCTAAACCGAATAATAAGCATTTGTTTTTAAAACAAATTCGAGTGCCATTTCAAAGGCAATATTGATAGTCGGTGATTTAACTATCAACAACATTCACAACAATCATCAGATTTAAATAATTTTTCCAAATTATTTAATTTCAAAATATCTTCACAAGATATATATTTTCCCACACTTCAACATTTTGAAAACAAATTTCAAATTTCAAATCAATCTTAACAAGATATATATGTTTTGGGAAGGAAAAATGGGTTATGTTAATTTTTTGAAAAAGGTTTTGGGTAGAGCATAGCCTTATCTAATAGAAACTTGATAGGAGTTAAGATTTAATGAAATGTAATTGCTTTTAGTAGTTATAAATCAATTTTCATGACAATTGCAATAATGCCATGCCGCACTTATTCATATCGAAGATAGGATAAACGCCGTAGCTATAAGAGTTGGTGTCAATATGGAGGGAAGCTTATGATAGGTACTTAGGTAGTTATGGAATGATTCCAACCAGGTTGAAGTGGACCTCGTCAGCGGTCTAATATTGTCGGCATCGCGATCTCGTAATTCATTTAAGTGTTTAAAACTTAATGCCGCAATCATTGATATCGCATGTTTTCACCACTATTTTAAATGATGCCACATACCACCATTTTTATTGTTTTTGGTATCAACTATATAAGAGGCAATGATGCAACCTATTTTCAACTTCGACTTTACAAATCTGGCAACATAGTAGCCGAAGTATGCTAAGTATAATGCTTTTATAATGATGCCAGTAGTTTTGATGCTAATGCTCATCAATGTGGCAATTTTTATATACGTCATTCGTTTAAGAATGATGCCTCACTACATCGATGTTGCATTTCATTATTCAATGACGGTTAGGCCTTTATACAAATTAAAACTATGTTTTAAAAGAGTGAGATAGCCAGTGTTTAAGAAGGTCGATCACCTTATGATTCCGGTAATTAGCCATATGATTTATAAAAATAAAAATAAATTGTTTTCCAACCTTAGATAGAGGTTCAACGTTATAAGTGCAACGTGAATGAGGCATATCTTCTATATTAACGGTGGATAACCATATGTTTTCATTTTAAAAATTGTTTATTGGGGATACCAACGTATTGTATTTGTAATTCTGACATATATTCATTGAGGATACCAATACATATCGTTTTGAGATGTTATAAGTTTAAGGGGTGACAACCTAATTGGGGATACCAATAGACATAGGTTGAGCATTTAAATTAAACATGATTTAAATTGATAAGTGATTGGTTTATAGTTACCCTAGGAAAACTATAGGATGTGAGATGAAATTCCACTTTATATCGGAGATAGATAGGCTCTTAATGGTTGTTGAAGGGTTCATAGTCATTCCAAAAAATTATGGATAAGTGATGGATAGTCCACATCATTTTAAAAAATGAAACCATACGTGATAAGTAGTCCTAATGGGAGGGGATAGATAGCCCATAAGTTTGACAATGAAACCATGTGGAATGGGTTGTCCATATGGTAAGGGATGGGTAATCCAAATCATTACATGTGAAATGGGTAGTCCACATAAGTATAAGACGGGTAGTCATTTGTAATTAAGATAGATAGTCAGATGGGAATTAAGACGGACAGCCTAATAAATTATGATGGGTAGTCCAATGTATGTTGCATGACAGAAATTCTTATTTTCTATGTTCTAACCATTATAGATATAGGAGCATAGTATATGGTTAATGTGTTTGGTTAAGATACTAGTAAGGGGAAAACTAATACCGCATAGTGGTCTGGTCTCACTAGATATCTATTTTTGGTTTGACATGGTAGGTTATTATTCACAGCGGACTGTTTGCCTGACCCAAAGTTTTTTTTTCCTCCTTAAACTCTCAGGTACTCATTTGAGTAGGCCGGGAGTAAGGGATTTCGAGATTCCAGTAAGACGAATAAGTTTTTGGAGATGTGCAGGAGACAATTGGCTATTTATGAGTTCTTATCTAATTCGCTATGTTGTTTGATTTGGTATATAGGGATGTAATGGCAAAGTTGTATAACTGCCAAGTATTAAGCTCTGATCAACCATGGGGGCATCTTCATATGTCACTCTTGGAGTATGTTGTAATATTATATTTTCTATGAACGTGGGATTGCGAATTGGATTATGTAATGAATATGAAATATTATTTGTGAAATGAAATATGAAAGTTTGCTATTAAGTTGTGTTTAATATTTCTCATATTCATGTGCTGTTGATTATTGATATGACTAACATAGCCGCATTTGTCACTGGAAATTAATATTATGTATGACTGCAGCATCTGCAGCGCTTAGTTTTGGGCCTCAAAGTGGGGGATGTTACAAGTTGGTATCAGAGCATAGGTTTATGTAATACTTAAAAGATTAAAATATTTTTGAAGACATAATCCTAATAAATAAAAGAATCATATTGGGGTATGGGATAACATTATAGTAACTTACTTGTATTTGTTATATATAAGCATGTATTCTCCCCTCTCGCTTAGACCATTCTTTTGTATCTTATTAAGGCTCATATACAAATTATGAGAAAGCAAGGTATTGAAGCAGGAAACGAAAGAGTGAATCTAGGTGGAGGAAGCACCACAACCAATGGACATTAACCAATACCGAAGGAACCAAGGTCGACAGGAAAATGCTAATCCAAATGCAAATGGTAATATTGATGTTGGAACCCCACCAGTAGATATGGGGACTATGTATTAGTTCTTCATCAACCTGATGCAAGTTGGAGCAGCTGCAGGAGTGGCTGGGGGAAATGTTGTGAATGCGGTAGGAGTTAATCTTATGGTTCCAATTGGTAATAACTATGCCAAGCTGAGCTAAGATTACACCAGCCTTGGTGGGAAGCCTTATCTCAAAATTGAAGATGCTATTGAAGTGGAGAACTGGATATTGCATTGTGAAAGAATTTTTACTGATTTGGGTCTGAATTACTAGCAGAAAAGGTAGTTTACTTTAAAATAGTTGCAAGGAGCTGCTTTATTCTAATGGAATGTGGTAACCGTAGGTGTACCAGAAGAGGAATTGACTTGGGTTGAACTTCGAAGGAGATTCAAGAAAATATTTTTATCTGAGGTAGCCAAGTCCGATCCGCCCTGCCAAGAAGTTCATGGAGTTTGAGCAAGGGGAAATGTTGGTGTTGGAATACTCTGGTAAGTTTGATGAGCTATCTAGGTATGGATACGCTATCATCGACACCATGATCAAGAGGAATGAGAAGTTCATCCAGGGGTTGAGGCCGGAGATTGCTAGGGCAACTATGCCACTTCTCAGGGATCCATCGAATATAGTGGTGGAAATGGCTATTAGGAACTAGGAGATGCTTTCTACTTTTGGGAAGGAGAAGGTAGTTGGAGCCAAGAATTCCTAGGACAAGAAAAGGAAGTTCTTTAAGGGAAAGGGAGCTCAGAAGAGTGGTGCTGCCAAGAAAGGGAATGCAGATATCGTTGGTTATAAGTGTGTCAAGAAGGGGCACTATACTAATGAATGTCGATATGGTAATCGCAAGACGGTTATGGAAAGGCAGAATGTGAAGTGCTTTAACTGCGACTAAGTGGGGCATTACAAGAACAAATGTCCAGAAACGGCCAAGGCTAATAAAAGAAAGGTGTTTGCTATGGAGTCATCTGCATCGAGACCGACTGCTGTTGAGAAAAGAAAGTCTATGATGGAAGGTACGCTTTTGATTATAGCATACCAGTTAGAGTATTCTTTGATATTGGAGCATCACATTCATTTATCTCTAGGTGTTTAATAGATAAGTTAAATTTAGAACCATCATACCTGGTTATTTCCTTAAGGGTAGCTAATCCTATAAGAAGTTGTGCGACTCTTATGATGAGATGTGACTATCTAGAGTTTGAGTTGCTAGCTTATCCTTTTACCTGTAGTTTGTTTGTGTTTAATTTTATGGGTTTTGGGATTATTTTGGGTATGGATTGGTTGAGCAAATACGATGCTAGGATATTTTGCCAGGATAGGATAATACTTGAGATACCTTGATAGTAGTGACCGAATCATATGCCCAGTTGAGGATTCGAGTTAAGAAGTTTGGGGTTTATTGGGTGCCATAGAAGTGGAAGATGAGCTAAATCGGGTTTATGTTGTAAAATATTTTGCACATATTTTTGATCCTGTTACAGAACTACCACCGAAATAAGCTATTGAGTTTCATATAGATCTTGTACCTGGAGCTGAACCCGTTAGTAGACCACCTTGGAGGATGACACCTACTGAGATGAAGGAATTAAAGGTGCAACTAGCGGACTTAGAAGAAAAGAATTTTATTAGACTAAGCAGTTTGCCTTGGGGAGCGGCCGTGGTGTTTTGAGGAAATCAGGTGGGTCGTTAAGATTGTGTATTGATTATCGTAAGCAGAATGAGAAGACAATAAAAAATAGATATCCTTTACCAAGAATCGATGATTTTTTTGATCAATTGAGTGGAGTCAACGTATTTTCCGGTTGGATTTGGCGACATGGTTCCATTAATTGAGGGTGGCATAGGAGAGTAATCCTTTAACGGCATTTCAAATGAGATATGGTTCATACGAGTGTTTAGTAATGCCATTCGGATTAACTCATACACATGCTTTCTTTGTGGACTTGATGAATCGAATTTTCTGAGAGCACTTGGATAGATTCGTGTTGGTATTCATTGATGACATTTTGATATAATCTAAGGATGAAAGAGATCATAAGATTCGTCTTAGAATAGTGCTTGAGACGTTGAGGCAGCATCAACTAAAAGCGAAGTTTTCAAAGTGTCACTTTTGGAAGAAAGAAGCAAAGTTTCTTGGTCATGTAGTTTCAGAGAAAGGTTTGTCAAAAGATCCAGCTAAGATCGGAGGTATAAATGGTTGGAAAAGACCCGAGACGATAAACGAGATAAGAAGTTTCCTTGGACTAGTTGGCTATTACCATAGATTTATCAAGGATTTCTCGTGGATAGCAACACCCCTGACTAAACTAACCAGGATGGACGTAAAGATTATTTGGTCTAATAAATATGAGGAGGTATTCCTTAAGTTAAAGCATTTGTTGACCAATGCATCCATGTTAGTTGTGCCAGCTGGTAATCAAGAATTAGTGGTTTATACGGATGCTTGTGGAACATGGTTTGGAGCTGTATTGATGCAAAGGGGTAAAATGATTGCCTATGCTTCTCGACAGCTCAAACTACATGAAGTTAGATATCCAACTCATGACTTGGAGTTAGCAGCGGTGGTTTTAAAACTGAAAGTGTGGAGACACTACCTTTTAGGAGAAAGATTCAGTTGTATACGGATCATAGGTCTTTCAGGTATTTATTCTCTTAGAAAGAGTTGAATATGAGATAGCAGAGGTGGCTGGAGTTTTTCGCAGCTTATGATTTCGGCATTGAGTATACGCCAGGGAAAGGAAATAAAGTGGCGGATGCACTTAGCAGAAAACATCAGAATGTTTTGTTAGCTATGTTGGCAGAATGGAAGTATTTAGAAGCGGTTACTACCTGTAGTGCGCAGTTAAGATCGACTGCTAGTTCTAGTCAAAGTACCGCCATGTTGTCTTGCTTGGAAGTTCAACCAGTATTGATTGAGAGGATTCTAAGCAGAGAGATGATCCATTGTTAGCCGAAAAGATTAGAAGGTTGGAAGGTGGAACTGAGATTGATGAGTTGAAAGGTTTTAGTCTTGACTAGATGGGATGGTTAAGAAATAAAGGATGGTTCTATTTCCAGATATTGGTGACCTAAGGAAGGAAGTTCTTAGGGAGTGTCATCGATCGAAGTATATTATAAAGGAACTAAGATGTATAAGAATATGAAAAGATATTTCTGCTAGGAAGGTATGAAAAGGGATGTAGGCTTATGGGTGAAGCAATGTATGAATTTCCAACAGGTAAAAGCCAAATGTCAGAAGCCAAGTGGTTTGATTCAGCCTTTGGATATACCAGTTTGGAAATGGGATTCAATATCCATGGATTTTATTGACGGGTTGCCCACATCAAATAGGTGAAATGAAAGTATTTGGGTCATAGTGGATAGACTGACCAAGAGTGCAAACTTCATTCCCATTAATCAACCAGGACGACACTTGTATTGGCTAAGTTATTTATGAAGTTAGACTGCATGGGATTCCTAGTATTATTGTAAGCGACAGGGATGCTTTGTTTACTAGTGAATTATAGAAGAGTCTATAGGAAGTATTAGGTACCAAGTTGAAGATGAGTACCACTTATCACGCTCAGACAGATGGGCAGGCAGAGAGAGTCAACAAGGTACTTAAAGATTTATTGAGAGCTTGTGTACTAGACTATGGTGGGTCGTGGGAAGACCATTTACACTTGGTTGAGTTTTCCTATAATAATAGTTATCAGACTAGTATAGGAATGGCGCCTTCCGAAGCTTTGTATGAAAGGCCATGCAAATCACCAGCATGTTGGTTGGAGACCAGAGACAGATTGGTCCTTCGTCTAGATATGGTGAGAGAAGCCACAGAAAAGATTGAGTCAATCCGAGCTAGGATAAGAGAAGCTCGGTCTAGGAAGAAAAGTTACACAGATAAGTGGCATAAAGATTTAAAGTTCTCAGTTCGAGATCATGTTTTTATTAAGGTATCACCGATGAAGGGTGTAGTATGATTTGGAAAGTCAAGGAAATTGGCACCAAGATATGTTGGACCATTCCTTATTATATAGAGAATCGGGAAACTCGCGTACCTGGTAGAATTAACGAGTAGTTTGGCAGGAGTCCATAATGCTTTTTATGTTTCTCATCTTAGAATGTATATGCATGATCCAGAGATTACTGTTGCTCCGACTACATTGGAAGATTTAGTAACAGAACCGGATTCGACTTTTGTGAGACAACCAGTTCGTGTTGTGGTCAAAGATGAGAAGAGGTTAAGAAACAAAACAGTCAAATTAGTGAAAGTCCGGTAGAGTGACAACGAGAAAGACTGCACTTGGGAGATAGAGGACAAGATTAGGGATACTTATCTTGAGCTGTTATAATGGTATGTTCAATATTTGTTGTATATAGACATAACAGCTGGTAGGATATACTAGCATTGTTTGCATGTTTGATATGCTTGTTATGTAGTCCTTACTGAATTTCGAGGATGAAATTCTTTAAAAAAGGGATACTATATCACCCCTAATTTTAGTTTAACATTATTTACGAAATTTAATTGGATAGATTAAATATAATAATGTAGTGAGACATGGGGATGAGATTTGATAATTAACAAGGCTAGGCCTTAACTAATTATTTATTAAGATTGTTTAAACTTAACCTAAAAAGGAATAAATGAGAAGGTTATATTAGGAATAGATCTACCTTTTTCCTCTAAAAGCCTCACCCTCTCATTCATACTCATTTTACAACATCAAAACAACTAAAGAAAAAAGAGAAGAGGCCAGCCATTAACAAGCTAGGGAGGATCGAAATTAAAATGGGAACTCAAGAAAGAGCTTAAGGAAACTAAAGCAACATCAAATCTCAACTCCAACATCAAATCTAAGATGAATAATAAGGAAAACCATCTCTATTTGTTATTTTCGAATTCGGCTATGGGTCATACACAAATTGCTTGATGATTTATGACATGTTTTGGTTGTATGTTCATTATTTGGATAGAATAATGTTTTATGGAATTTTTATGAAATTATTTGAATGGGTTTTAAGAGTAAAAGCCTAAGTTTTTAATCTCCAATTACTTTGATCTTCTGGTATGTCGTATAAAACATTAATATGGAAATGAGTTTTTAATTCATAACTTTCCAAGTTAAATTGAATATTTTATAAATTTCCAAAGGTAGAAATTAGGTTTGTTTCGGGTTTTAATTATTATAAATAATTAAATATAGCTGTTGACCCTGAAATTTTATATGGAAAAGAATATGATATATCTGAGTTTCTGTGATTTTTGGGGATTTTTCCCAAGTGATTTCAAATTATTATGAATGCTAGATAAGCATTTAGATTAATAATTAATTAAGGATATTAATTAATTATTTTCATATATGTTTTTGGAAGGAAAAATGGGTTGCGGTAGTTTTCTAAAAAAAATTTGGGTAAAGCATAGCCTTATCTAATAGGAATTTGAAAAAAGTTAAGATTTGGTGAAAAGTAATTGCTTTTAGTAGTAATAAACCAGTTTTCATGATAATTATGATAATGCCATGCGCACTTATCTATACCAAAGATAAGATAACACCGCAGCTATGAATGTCGGTGTCGATATGGAGGGAAGTTTATAATAACTACTTAGGTAGCTATGGAATGATTCCAACTGGTTCGAAGTGGACCTTGTCAACAATCTAATATTGGCTTCATCCCGATCTCGTAATTCATTTAAGTGTTTAATACTTAATGTCGCAATCATTGGTGACGCACGTTATCACCACGGTTTTAAATGACGCCACATACCCTATTTTTATTGTTTTCGATATCAACTATATAAGAGGTAGTGATGCCACCTATTTTAACTTTGACCTTATATATTTGGCGGCATAATAGCCGAAGTATGCTAAGTATAATGCTTTTATAACGATGCATCTATTCATCAATGCCAGCAGTTTTTATATACATCATTGGTTTGGCAATGATGTCGTACTGCATCGATGCCACATTTCTTTATTCAATGCTGCTTAGGCCTTATTTTATACAAATTAAAACTATGTTTTAAACGTGCGAGATAGCCAATGTTTAAGAAGGCCAATCACCTTATGATTTCGATAGTTAGCCATATGATTAATAAAAATCAAATTTTTTTTCCAACTATGGATAGAGTTTCGACATTATAAAGTGCGGTGTGAATGCCGCATATCTTCTGTATTAACGACGACTAGCCATATGTTTTCAATCCGATATTATTTATTGGGGAAACCAAAGTATTGTATTTGTAATTCCGACATAGATTCATTGGGTATACCAATGCATATCATTTTGAGATGTTATAAGTTTAAGGGGTAACAACCTAATTGGGGATACCAATGGATATAGGTTGAACATTTGGGTTAAACATGATTTAAATTGATAAGTGATGGGTTTATAGTTATCCTAGGAAAACTATGGGATGTGAGATAGATAGTCCCCATCATGCCGGAGATGGATAATCTCAAGATGGTTGTTGACGAGTTCATAGTCATCCTCAAAAAATTATGGGATATGTGATGGATAGTCCACATCATTTTAAATAGATGAAACCATATGTGATGGGTAGTCCATATGGAAGGGGATAGATAACCCATAAAAATGTTTACATGTGAGGTGGATAGTCCACATAACTTTGACAATGAAACCATGTGGCATGGGTGTTCCATATGATAAGGCATGGGTAATCCAAATCATTACATGTGAGATAAGTAGTCCTCATAAATTTAAGACGGGTAGTCATTTGTAATTAAGATAGATAGTAAGATGAGAATTAAGATGGACAGTCTAATAAATTGTGATGGGTATTCTAATGTATGTTGCGTTACTAGAAATGCTTATTTTCCTTGTTCTAACCATTGTAGATGTGGGAGCACAGTATATGGTTAATGTGTTTGATTAAGGTACTAGTAAGGGGAAACCCGTACCACTTAGCAGCGTTGCCTCACTAGATATCTATTTTTGTTTCGAGATGGTAGGTTATTATTCACACCAGACTATTTGTATGACCCAAATTTTTTTTATTTCCCCCTTAAATTCTCGGGTACTCATTTGAGTAGATCGGGAGTAAGAGATTTTAGGTTTCCAGTAAGACGAATAAGCTTTAGGAGACGTGCAGGAGGCAATCTAGCTATTTAGAAGTTCTTATCTAATCCACTGTGTTGTTTTATTTGGTCTATAGGGATGTAATGACAAAGTTGTATAATTGCCAATTATTAAACTCTGGTCAACCAAGGGGGCATCTTCATATGTCACCCTTGGAGTATGTTATAATAATTATATTTTCTATAAATGTGGGATTATGAATGAGATTATGTATTGAATATGAAATATTATTTGTGAAATGAAATGTGAATGTTTGCTATTAATCTATGTTTAAAATTTCTAAAATTCATGTGCTTTTGATTATTGATATGACTAACATAGACGCATTTTGTCATCGGAAATTAATATTATGGATGACTGCCGCATCCATAGCGCTTAGTTTAGGGCCTAAAAGTGAGGGATGTTACAAGTTGATATTTGAGCATAGGTTTATGTAAATCTTAGGAAAACTATGGGATGTGAGATGGATAGTCCACATCATCGGAGGTGGATAGTCTCTAGATGGTTGTTGAAGGGTTCATAGTAATCCCAGGAAAAATATGGGATGTGTGATGGATGGTCCACATCCTTTTAAATAATTGAAACCATATTTGATGGGTAGTCTATATGGAAGGGGATAGATAACCCATAAAAATGTTTACATGTAAAATGGATAGTCCACATAACTTTGATAATGAAACCATGTGGGATGGGTAGTCCATATGGTAAGGGATTGGTAATCCAAATCATTACATGTGAGATGGGTAGTCCATATAAATATAAGACGGGTAGTCATTTGTAAGTAAGACAGATAGTCAGATGAGAATTAAGATGGACAGTCTAATAAATTGGGATGGGTAGTCCAATGTATGTTGCATGACTGAAAATGCTTATTTACTATGTTCTAACCATTGTGAATGTAGGAGCATAGTACATAGTTAATGTGTTTGGTTAAGATACTAGTGAGGGGAAACCCGTTCCACTTAGCAACATGGTCTTACTTGATATCTATTTTTGGTTCGAGATGATAGGTTATTATTCACACCAGACTGTTTGCCTGACCCAAAATTTTTGTTTTTACTCTTAAACTCTTAGGTACTTATTTGAGTAGGTCGAGGGTAAGGATTTCTGGTTTCCAGTAAGACGAATAAGCTTCCGAAGATGTGCTTGAGGAAATCTAGCTATTTAGGAGTTCTTATCTAATCCGCTGTGTTGTTTGATTTGGTTTATAAGGATGTAACGGCAAAGTTTTATAATTGCCGAGTATTAAACTCTGATCAATGAAGGGGGCATCTTCATATGTCGCTTTTGGAGTATGTTGTGATACTTATATTTTCTTTGATCGTGGGATTGCGAATGAGATTATGTAATGAATATGAAATATTATTTGTGAAATGAAATATGAAAGTTTGCTATTAAGTTGTGTTTAAAATTTCTCATATTCATGTGCTTTTGATTATTGATATGACTAACATAGCCGCATTTTGTCACCATAAATTAATACTATGGATGACTGCAGCATCCATAATGCTTAGTTTCGGGCCTCAAAGTGGGGGATGTTACACATACTGTAGCCTAATGAAGATACCTTAGCAACTAGCGATAGAAACTAATCAAATCCAGAAGATAAGCGGTGTATGCAGTGTAATATATTAGAAAATACCAGTACTCTCTCTCTCTACGTATCTCCTTTTACCAGATTGATTAACTCAAACTGGTCTACTTGGTTTAAGTTTTGAGCCTAAGCTTTGATACCAAATGTAACAACTCGCCCTTCGTAAAACCCAAAATTTATCATCTCATAACAACGAAAGACTTCCGAATATCACAAAAGACAGATTGTCGGGGTAAAATTAGAACAAAATATTAAACCAGGACATCGATAAGATCTCACTACGGAATGATAACATATAATATACTTAACATATATGAACAGAATAAAATGACAATATGTAAGAGACCACTCTAGCGGAAGCAACTGATAAATAAATATCAGTACGAAAGTCAGAATACAACAACTCCCAACAATATGGAGTTCTGAATAAATATCTGATACAACATCGCATATACAAATAACAGGCTTGTCATATACTACTAAAATGTCAAGTATACATATCCCAAAATTGATGTCACACCTCCCAAGTTCTCTAGTTACACATCTTGATAGCGTATCCCGAAAAGCACCCGACTTTCAAACTACTCAATCAAGTACCGAGAGTTGTCATGACAAAACCAGACAAAGATAAAACGTGGCTCAGACTTAAAGCCAAGTGTGAGTGGAACTATATCAAAATATTGTATATCAAAATAATATATAAACAAACTAGAAACAACTAGCTCACAACCGTCCCTCTCCACAAATGTGGCTCAATGGTAATTCGGACTGTCTATAAACATGTAAAGTAAACCTATCCTAACGGTAGGAAATCATATCATAACTTTCTCTTCTCCTATAATCAACGAGTCAACACAACTAATATAATGGGACTAAAGTGTAACAACATACTATGATAAAGGTAACTCAACATCCAAAAGTAGGGTGATCATAATATAAGTCTATCGGGAAGTACATAATGGTAGTAAATGCAACAACCACAGCAACAGTCAACTAATAACACGTAGAACATAACAATGGAAGATAAGTGAGGAATACAAATCAATATAATTAGACAAACGCATACATATGTAAATAAACAAACAAACTTACAACAATTTTAACTACAATACACACATCGTTTTCATTGTTATATATCTTCAAATACACGTGTATGTATACTTTCCCATACTTATATACATACACACATATTTAAACAAGTAAGTCATTTATTACTTAAATCAAATATTACAGTCCTTTCAATAGAAATCTAATATGGTCTCATACTATTTGATAAAATCTCATTTCTATTTTATAAAATTTATACTTCACTTATAGAATCATAATTTTTTTTATAAATGATAATTAAGCTTCATTTACTATTTTAAAAAATCTCATTTTTATTTTATAAAATCTATACTTCATTTATAAAATCCTATAACCATTTTATAAATGATAATTAAGCCTCATTTACTATTTTATAAAATCTTATTTCTATTTATAAAATACTTTCTTCACTTTTAAAAACTATTCTTTTACTTAAATAATATTTATAAACACTAATTAAGCTTTATTAACCCTTGAATCACTTTAATAATAAGTGTAGAGTTCAAAACTTGCTTAACTAGCTTACTAACTTTTCTAAAACCATTTCATTTAGTTTTATTATCACTAATTAATGGCATGTACTTAGCTATATCATGCAACTAGTCTCAAATCTATCACTACATCACATATATTCATTCAACCAACCTAAAAATCAATTTCTTAGGCTACTAACTATTTTCAAAAATAGTTATTAAGGTCTTAAACAATTAATGGGTTAACATAAGCATGTTTATAACACAAACGTAAGCCTAAATCAATTCAAGCAATCTCCAAACCACATCATATAATTATACAATCATCAATAAATGAAAATATAAAGTATAACATATAAATTAGTAAGGAGAATCATCACACTCACGTTACTTTACCTCAAACCAAGCTCTAATCACCAAAAACCCAAATTTAGCTTTCTTTAAATTTCAAAATGAACATCAAGACTCTGAATCAAGCCAATTCCTTTACGGGTTTTGTAGAAAATTGGAAGATAGGAATTATGTTGATTTTTATTTGATTTTAGGATATTTATTTGATGGGTTTAGGGCTTAGGGATTAAAAGTGGATTAAGAGGAGATTAGCAAAATAATTAAAAGAGATGGATGAAATGAAACGTGAAATGAGAATGAAATGGAAAAAATGAAGAGCTTAGCTACATATAAGCTAAGTTAGGGAAAGCTAATTGGCTTAGCCCAATTCTCTTCATCTGGCATTATTCATCCTCAAAAATCATTGACTCTAAACATTGTCAACTTTATACTCATTTTATTAGCATTGGTAGAGCAAACTTAACCATGGGTGTATCGAGTCCTAATTTGCTCGTCTGTAAAAGTCGAGTATAAGAGGCATTCCATTACTTAACGATTAAATATTTTAATTAATCATTTGAATATTCGATCATTAAAGTTGTAGGGTGTTGCAGGTGCTTATTTAGGACATGGTAATCTAAGTGTATCCTAGGTAGTCCGAAGGTACCCATGAGTTGGACATCCAAGTGGTTGATATCCCTGGTTATCTAGGTGAGCGTGAGTTTGAGTATTGAGTACCTATGATATTGAGTAGTCGCTGACCATCTGAGTTGATCACATGAGTTATCCAAGAGCACTCAAGAGTGTGATGGTTGCTTTGATGGCTATGTGTGTTATGATTACTTTGTTTACAATGTGTGATTGAGATGGAAGTCTTGTGATGTAAGTATTACTATGTTAGATACTCCGACATCCATATCATACTAGTCTAGTACACCCATGTGATGATAGTATAACATATATTGTGTTTTGTGCTAACTTATTAAATGTAGGGACAGGGCTGGTATGACTTCTCATACCTAGTTTTGCTTATAATACATTAGCTTTTATAGTATCTTGAGAATATTTATTGCTCACAGCAGATCGTTATTTGACTCAAGGTTTTATGCTTTTTGTAAGGCCCCACCTTTATGCTCATGATAACAAAGGATATTATAGAGTAATATCATTTGTTAAGACAAAGAATAAGGCTGAATATGAGCGACCACATGTATTTATTCCCTTGGGCTAACATCGACACATATAATATTTTTTCATGAGTCACATATGAGTCACATATGATGTGTATGATGTTTGCATAAAGCAATAACACGCTGGTTTAAAAGAATCAGAATAATATATAATATCATAGAGAATATAGAATCACATACCACAACGGAGTATATAATAAAGGTATAATTATACATACATAGGTGAGACTACAAAAATGTGGTCTTACTAGATCCACATAATATACATGGAAGAGTACAAGTCTAACCCAAAAGAATATACATAACATGAGTCTCCATCTCAACAAAAGGTGTACACAACCCAAAAGTCTAGATAAAAAGATATAGCTAATAAACACTCACACACACACACGCACATATATATATATATACATATATATATACATATATATATATATATATATCTATATGTCCAAGCTGAGCCCACTCTAGAAGTCATCTGATAGTGGTACCTGAAATAACTCGGTCTAACCCGAGTATTATAAAAAATAATAAACGTGTTAGTCTAGTTCTAATTCAAATATGTGAAATGATGATAGTAAAGGATATGCATATTTAAAGTGATATAGAGTCATGGCCACATAGATTAAACCAACATCACGCATGGTCTAAATGGAAAAATTCATACTGATATGGTCGAATTCCACAATATGCCATAAGTAGATAAAACAAGTAATATCATTATCAACAATGATCACCACGTCATAAAATCATTTCATAGGCAATTATAGAAATATGGTGATTCACATGGTATAAATTAAATCATAAGGTTTTCAATGAATAAAACACAAGAAGGCACCTAGCAAGAGAGGAGCATGAAGGCTATGCCTATCAAGAGACGAACACGAAGGTTATGCCTATCAAGTGATGAACACGATGGTTACGCCTAACAAGAGACGAGCATGAAGGCTACGCCTATCAAGAGACATGCAAGAAGGCAATAAGTGATTTTAAAAACAATAAGTGATTAACAATAAGTGATTATGCAAGAGACAAAATAGATAGATAATAACACAACGGAAGTAATTAAAAACAATAAGTGATTTTAAAAATTAATACTTCATAAATACTTCAGACAAATCACATATGTTCCAAATACCTAATACAATTGTCTTATGAAAATAAAATCTCAGTCTCATCAGAAAAACCAGAGTACAAGCATAAACTTTCCCTCAATACAGTGCCAGTACAATAAAAGAACAAAAAGCTGGAAATAAAAAGGAGGAATACAGGAAAGGGTCTCCAAGTCTCCAAGAAGCTGCGGTCTATCTTCCTTGCCCTTGATTGCCTATGGGGGGAAAAGGGGAAAATAGAGAAGTGGGTCAGACTAAAAGTCTGGTGAATGATAGTAATTACTAGAATCTTTAAGCAAAGTAAAAGTAATAAACCTTACAACAGTTCTAGTATATAAAAGGAAACAAGGGAAATAGAGAGAAGGAATACGAATTAACTTAATTGATATAATTGATTAACTTTTATTGTTTGCGCTTGTCTTTGATAACTGCTTTGATTAGGCTAAATTCCTAATCCTATAATTAGGCTGAAATCCTAATTCTACCCTTTGATCGGCCTGCTACTCCATAGACCTTACTGCAGACTAGACGCTATATAACTCCCTACACAGAAACGGTGTCTACGAATAACACGCAAAGTATCTACTGTGGACTAGACGTTATATAGCTCCCTACACAGAAGACAATGGTGCCTACGAAAGGCACACATACTAAGCGATTGGAACTCATAAGGATTATTGAGCACCCAAATGGAAGTCGCACGCGTAACTGCCACCATGCTCATGTTACCTGTTGTTCCACCTATTGGGTCTTCTTATTACCTCAAGCTCCAGCATAAGCGTGCCCCTCATTCCACTTCAGGCTAATGTGAGATCACCATGTCCATAGAAAATAGGAGAAATGCTGTTGGTACTGGCCCGTCATCCAAACAATATCTAGTTGTGACCCTTGCCCAAATCACCATGATTTGGACTTCTACTTATTGACCAATCACTACCATTATTAGCATAAGCGTGCCCCTCATCTCACTTCAGGATTATGTGAAACACGTGTCCATAGAAATAATAGGGGAATGCTGTTTGGTACAGGTCCTACTTTAATTCTTGCTTATTAACTTAGATAAATTATTTAAATAAGCCTTTACTTTTGTTCTTACTATCTGTGCTTATTAATTTATCCTAAGTCTTAAAATAAGCCTCACTCTGTTCTATTTGTTATTATAACCTACGTTATAATCATGCTTATTACTTAACCCAATGTCTAAGTATAAAAATAAGCTTCTTTCATCTTATACTCTTTTTAGTTATAATTCTAAGTTATAACTAAGCCAATTATCTTTAATTAGTCCAATTCTAACATTTATATCATAATTAGGCTCAATCGCAGTCTTAATTCCATTTTTATTACAGCCTTTACAATTTACATCTTATCTTCCGTTATTTCAGTATTCTTATAATTTTAATCCATGTTCGCGTTTAATCTATTATAATCCATACGCGGAGAAGAGGGAGAAATAAAAGAAAACTGAAAATAGAAGAAAATACAAAGCGTAGGAAAAAGATGTAAATAACGCGTAAATAACAGTAAATAAATTAAAATACTATAAATAAATGGAAAAGCTATAATTAACAGAAATAAACTAAAATTAACTGAAAAGAATAGTTAAAAGAAATAGAATGAAAATAATTCTAAAAACTGTAAATAAACTACTAAAAAGGTTATTCCAAAAATCGTGGTAAAACTACAACTATTGGAAACCCTATTATTTTAAATTGCTTAAAAATCTAAATAATTACAATCACTCAACTGTGGTCCTAAGCTCTTCCCTTTTGGTCTTCTAGGATCCACTTGAGGTTATTAAAATATTTTTATTAAAAAGATTCTCTCATTGGAAAATTATTCCTTTTAGGGTCCTTCCTGAATAGGTGAACCCAAGTGGAGAAAATCTAGAATGAGAAAAAGTGTTAGGCTGAGGGTTCTATTTATGGGGGTAGAAGTGGATCCCAGACCATTGGATTTGGAGATTGAATAGGATGCAACCACGTCATAGGCTGAATAAGAGTCGTCGGATGGAGGCACGAAGGGATCATAAGGGGCTAAAGAATGAAAAATACGTGTTCGAAAACGTTTGGAACGAAGAAAATTTTCTTCATTCCATACCCATAGGCGGGTCGACGCCGCTCCTCTTTGGTCGACCGGCCGGTCGACCCAGGGCATGGTTAGGTCGACCTCTTTGTCGACCTAGCCCAATATATATATATATATATATATGTATGTATGTATGTATGTATGTATGTATGTATTCTCTTTTCTTGTTTATTTTGTTTCAAGCTCATATTAGCTCGGATTCCGACGTTCTATATATGGAAATTGACAAAAAAAATTACCACGAACACAACAATGCACTTCTCGTGGCTTGATTTTGATAATTTTACAAAATTATTTTATTATTTCATTAATTAATGAATTAATTATTATGGGTTAAATTTTGGGTTGTTACCAATAACAAGTCAAATCAAATAAGTAAAAATAGTGCTTGGATTTCAATTGCTTTCTCTCTCTTTATGTGAAAAGTTTATTGATTTTAACAATATTTACATATGCCTAACTCTGAAAACTAAGGCCAGATATACCACACGTGCCCTGCCTTTCAGGCTAACATGAGGGGGATACAGAGCGTGGCGAGTGAACACACAAGTGTGTTCACCTATCGACCGTAGGCATTATTAATAAAAGAATTTTTATGTACATACACCTAACTCAGATAAACTGAGGCCAGATATACCAATCATGCACTGCCTTTCGGGCTTACGTGATAAGGGTATAGAGCATGGCGAGTGTACAAACTTCCGTGTGAACACATGACTCTAGGTGTTTCTTATTTACAAAAACTAATTTTTTTATGTTTTTTTATGAAGAGAGAGTTTTACAATATCATCTTAGCACCATTTAACTTAGAAGATCAAAAATGTTATATCCTTTACTTTAAATCAACCACTTACTAAACAAAGATTTCAATTAGGATATACTTCATAATTATCACCCATGAATCTTCCTATATACTAGTTAAACCAGAGTTACTTATAATCAAACTTCATTTTTATTTTTGTTGAGCCAAATAAATTTTCAAAAATTTCAATTTAATAACCAAAATTCTATAATTATCCTATACTGTCTCTTTAAAAGTAAACCAATGTGCCAAAAAGAAATTTTGTTTTGTTTTTTTTGTTGTTTTTTTTTTGGAAATTTTTTAAAAGTTTTGGAAAGAAAATACAAAAAATAAACCATGAAAATTCGAAAATGAAGATGAGACTCCCCCCCCTACACACTCGATTTTGACTGTGTCCCCACAGTCAACCCAAGTGAAAGGAGAAAAAATAAAATAAAAGTATGACCTATATTTACATGATAATGAAATAATTATTATTTACACGACATCAGGAAGTATATCGTCAAAAGAGTAAATGAAACGGTCTTCCAAACAACAATTTATTTATCTCGTCAAGTATGAGAGACGTAGCTTAAGCACAGAAAACCAAACCATAAAAAATTTCAAAGTTGAATGTTGATTTGGAAAAACGAATGTAGTTTTATCAAAAATCGTAAGAGTTGTTTTATTTTCGATAATGTTTTGGGGTTGATAGAACAATGGTTGAAATTCAAGTTTATCTTCACCAAATTGAAATTCAAACTTATCATTGAAAACTTCTTCAGAATTATTGATTTCAAAATCATAATGATGATTTAAATCTTCCCATTCGGAATTCAAAAACTCATTTTCGAAAAGTCCAAAATATTTGTGTTCACTAAATTCGTATTCCTTTGTTGAATTATTCACAACTTCATTGCATGTATCAATTTCAAAATCTAAAGTTGTTGTATTCATTTTTCAAAATCGGAAAAAGGAAGATCGAATTTTAAATTTGGTTCCACAGTCTTTAAAGAATTGAAATCCAACTCAATTACCTCATTTTCAACAACTTCATTAAGATTGTAATTTTCAATTTCAATAGTTGTTATTTGAAAACCGTTAATTTTGGTAAAAGGTGGATTATTATTTGACTCGCCACATGTTGGGATTTGATTTTGTTTCTCATGTTGTTTCATGTATGTTTCAAACAACAAATTTATGTGATTTTTATGAATTTCTTCCATTTGCTCAACAAAATCCTATTTATAATTATTAGTTTGAGTTTTCAATTTGATATTGTTGAGAGTAAAAAATTTCACCATTATTGAAACAGCTCCCATTGCCAAAATCATTTAAATAATTGTTTCCATTTTGATTTTGAATTTCATTTTGGAGTTCGAAATTGTATTGGCATGAGTTATACTCGAAATCATTTGAATTTTGAAGAGAATTCAAATCTTGATTATTTTGAAATCCTTGACTTGAGTTATTGCACGGATATGAATTACACAAATCATTTATCATTTGATTTTTGTGTGTAGAGAGTTCAAGTAAAGACGAAATCGTTTCAATACTCTTTTCAAGATTTGAGGGTTGGTCATCATTTTGAAAACTTTGTGGTTCAAATTCGAATTGTTTGTACAATAATTGTCATTAAAAATCCATAAAATTTGGTGTGAAATTATATAGATTGTATTGATTTTCACAACTATTGTAAAAGTATGGTGAGTAGGGAAATTCAAACATTTTCAAGAATGTTTTTTTTTGTAAAGGTTTTTTTTGGATTTTTGTTTTTTTTCTAAAAAAAAGACTAACTCGAAAATTTTTTTTTTTTTTTGAATTTTTGATTTTGACTAAAAAATTTCAAAGGAAAGGATTTAAAAACTAAGTTAAGGAAAATGTACAATTTTTTTAGTTTTGGATTTTGATTTTTTTTTAAATATGCATGAACTAATGCAACTAAATGAATGCAAGGACTTAATTACAAATTTTCTATCCTAAGGAGCTCTTAACCCAAAATTGTATAATCGCACTTTGTCTTAATCCAACAAGATAGTTCTTAGCCAGGTAACATGCAGGATTTATCGGTGCACCACGAACCACGTAGCAATACAACCGAAGGTTAAGTACCTTTAGAGAAACAATCAGTATAATATTTATAACTAATTATTGCTCTGCCGTAGCCTAGACACCAAGAAAATAAATCGTTCAAAGAAGACAACTTGTCAAGATACAATTAAGCCTTATGTGAGCTCGTGACACCCTTAAATCAAATGTCTAACCGTTATTATTAGCAAATTCTAAGATGAAATGCAATTTGTGGGCCAAGGAAGGGGTGATGAAATCCCCCACCTTATGTGGATTGGGGTATTGCCCTTTGAAAATAAAAACAAGATGAGATGAATGCAAAACAAGAATTAAACGTGAATTAACAATGCAACTACAATGAAATTGTTTTTTTTTTGAATTTTTTTTAAATGAAAGCAACCAACAATGCAAGAAAAAATAAAAACAAGAGATGAGAGCATGATACCAGAGCGTGCAGAATTATTTGCAATTTATTTTAAAGTGGCAATTTTTTTATATAAGCAAGCTAAGCGAAGCAAGTAACTCTTTATATCTGCTTTGGCAACCTGAAATAAACTCAAGATGTATATATTTATATGTCTAAAACAAAACACACAAAAAAATTTCTTTTAAAAAAAATAAGGATGGACTTAAAAAAATTAAAACAAAACAAAATAAAACAATTTTTCAAATGAAATTTCAAAACTAAATTCACAAACAAGATGACACACAAACAATCTATCTGAAGTTTCTTTAAATGTATTGAACAAACAAACAAGATGCCACACAAACAAAAATTTATTTAAATGTATATATTTGAATAAGATGAAGATTTTTTTTTGAAAAAGACTAGCCCGACCCAAAAAGAAACCAAGACCACAAAGATAAAAACCTATCTGATAACTTTCACAAATCTTTCTTTCTCCTGTAAAACGTCGAATCTTCTTTCTTTCTTTAAAAAAATCGAAATGAAAGAAAATAAAGAGGGGAATTTCAGAAGAATTGAAATCTAAATGAAGGTTCGCTGATTTAGGGTTTTGGGTTGCGTGAATTGGTCGCGATGGGTGATTTTCGCGATGCGATGGTGGTTGACAGTAAGGGTTTTGATGATGTTGGAGAAGCCGCGGGTTGGAGGAAGCAGTATTGTGGAGGAAAGTATTGTAGGGGTCGGTGAAATTGTAGATGTGGTTGACAGGAGGAGGCAGTGTTAAGGAAGTTTTGTAAGTAGGCAGTGGGTAGTGTATAATGGAAATGGAGATGAGAGACTGATGGTTTAGGATGGCCAGGGGGAAGTTTTGAGCAGGGTGGCAGTATGGATGAACTGTGACAGGTAGATGATGTATGCAGTAAGAATGTATGAGGTGATGTGTTTTGTGGGTTGGTGAAGATGTGTTAGGGATGGTATGCAGCTGATGTTTGTATTTGCAGTGGATGGTAGGCTGCAAGTTGTTGTGTATGCACAGAGTAGATGTGTCAGAGAAATGCAGTGTTGTTTGAAGTAGAAAGTGGAATGTGCAAGTATCGGCCGGCAGCTCTGTAGTTTTGTAGCAGGGAGGGAGTTGTGAAGGTCAGTTTGTTGAATGTAGTTGTAGTTTTGTATGGTAATGTGATGGTTGATTGAGAGGCAAGTGGGCAAAGGTGTGTATGGTGGTCGTAGTGCAGAGGGATGGGAAGGTTAATGTGTGCAATCAATTGATGGTGTGTATTTGTAGAGAAGTGGATTATTTGCACTGAGTTAATGGAAGGATGATGGTCAGGTTGGAAGAAGTTTGTTGAAGATGGTATGTTGGGGTGGTTGCAGATGCAATAGTGATGGCAGGCAGTTGATGGTTGTAGTGACTGGTTGGTCAGGAGTGGTATGTGGTAGGGGATGATGAATGTGAAGTGGAAATATAAAGAAGGAGGAATGGTGGCAGTTTTTATGAAGTGTGGTTATGTGATGTGTCAGGGTAGGGGGTGTTGGACAGTTTGGAAGTTTGCAATATTTGTTGAAGAGGTATGAGGAATTGATGTTTGTTGAAGTGAAGTGCACTGTTATTGGTGTGTGGTGAAATGATGTTGAAGTTGTGGTTTCTTGTTGTACAGACAGGGTATTGAGGTTATGGAGGAATTTGACGGTAAGTGTGGGAAGTTTAGTTGGTGGATGAATATAACAGAGGTGGATAGGAGGTGTGTAGGTAGATTTGCAGTAAAGTATGCAATGGTTCGATGGTGCACAGAGCAGTTTTGAGGAGTGGATATGTTGTGATGTTAAGGCAGACTAGGTTTAAGAGTTGGTCAGGGGGAAGGATGTGTAGCAGTGAACGATGCACTGTTGGTTTGATGGCAGGGCAGTGTATGTTGTGGTGGTAATATGAAACAATGATGGTTTATATTGGGATGACAGTGTATGGAGATGTATGTAAGGAAGCGTAGTGGGTATCAATGAAGTGCCCTGTTATATGCACAAAAATATGGGCAGGCGGTGGCAATGTTGGATGGATGTGGAAGGTAGTGGTGAACTTGTATGTGAAGTATGGCCAGTGAACAGTGAGGGGTAGGAAATGTTGAGGGCCAGTAAACAATGAGGGCCAGTGAACAGTGAAGAACAATGAACAGTGAATGTTGTGGCAGCTTTGAAAATGTAATTGAAAATTTAAAATTGTAAATGTGAATTGAAAATTGTAAATGTAGTTGAAAATGAAATGGAATACAATTTTTTTTCTTTTTTTTATGAAATTGTGTGTGTGTATTTAAATATGAAAATGCAAATGCAAATAGAAAACAAGAGATGCACACAAACAAATGATAACAAAAATCACACACAAACACACAACACAAATGATTTTTTAAATGCAAATGAACACACAAAATGAACACACAATAAGTTCAAACAACAAATAATTCAAAGGATAGAAATAAAACCAAATCAATTCTCTGGCAATGGCGCCAAAAACTTATTTAATCAGCTAACTTTCTATCGTTTTAGAAAATAGGCAAAAAAAATTAATAAAAATAACCGCAAGCGCACAACATACAATTTTAGTACGTGGCGAGTACGGGTCGATCCGCAGGGAACTGTATTGATTTAAAATTCTACTCAATCAAATTAACCAGAAGCTTAAGATTGTTTAAACTAAAAATGTAAAAAACTAACAAAAGAAAGTGAATAAAAATATGAGAGTAGAAGGCAATTTAGAGTCAAAACCCTTTTCATGATCACATAAATCAACATAATGAAATTATGATCGCTCTTTTTTGGTCATTAGTGAATTTAGTTAATGTGTTTATCATAAGTATGGCCTATTTGTGCTATTAATTAGTCCAACGTAAACCATCAAACTTTAACACACCCACTAACCACTTATCAACTCTCATGAAAATGATAATGAAATCAAAAATAAAATCTATTCTAAGCATGATCTATTTACAATTGATTAGTAATATAAACCATCAAATTTTGATTTTAAAATCCACTTCATTACCATAATCATATGTAGATGAAGAGGTAATTTGTGTTCATGTCTGTTTAAGCATAGCCTATGTTTGTACCAAAATTAGGCACAACACTCTTCGGAAGTTTTTGAAGAGATAAAGTGAAGAAATTAAATGGAAAAAGAGGAATTATCTAACAAAAACTCCAGATCTCAGATATGAAAATAATTAACATGCAAGGAGACACAAGAATTTAGAGTGGTTCGGCGTATTGCCTACGTCCACTATGAAGTAGTTTGCTTTATTGATCTTTCTTTGATGTTTACAATTGATTTCAGCAAATTACAGCAAATAACAATGATTTGCAGCAGTGAATTTCATTGGTAGCAGCAGCAATGTAGTTCAGATCTGGATCCGGCGGAGTCTGGGCGTTGGATATCTCAAAGAGGAAGAAGAACCCCTTTTCTGTTGGCTTTGGGGGTCTATTTATAGGTGTAGGAGGCTGGTATTTCGCTCAGATCTCGGGAGACCCTCTCTGGCACGTGACCAGGCCCGTGCGCCCAAGCCCGTGAAGTTCCGGTCCGATCCGTGATTGATACGAATAGATTTCGTATCGATTAAGATTTCATCCATTGGAGTCGAAATTTGGCGTGGACATTCTTTAGCATGCACGTAGTCTTCTGTGAAAATTTCGTAGCATTTGGACTTGTAGATTAGGAGGTATGATCGATACGAAATTGGATTCTCGGTTGGCTGTTTCGTTTTGACTCGCTTCCGTTCGACTCGGTGACGTGGTGCTTGAATCTTTGGATCACTCTGCCTTTGATGCTGTTTTGAGCGAGTCGAAGTGTGCACTGATTGAGCGAGTTGAAGTGTGCACTGATTGAGCGAGTCGAAGTGTGCATTGATTGAGCGAGTCGAAGTGGAGCATCCTGAGAGATTCAAACAAAGGCTCCGTGATGGACACAGAGTGGTCATTGTTCGATCGATTCGAACAGTGGCTTTGCCGATGGAGTCGAACTCGATGGAGTCGAATAGTGGTTCGAGCGGAGCGAGTCGAAGAAGGCTTTTCTGAGGGATGCGAGCTGAGCGAGTCGAAGCAGGCTTCCCAGATGGATTCGAAGCGGAGCGAGTCGAAGCAGGCTTCCCAGATGGATTCGAATGGAGCGAGTCGAAGTGGGCACTTCCGAGGGACGCGAACTGAGCGAGTCGAAGAAGGCTATTTCTAATCAACTTTGCATCGGTTGTAATTTGAGCATACGAACTCGAATTGTCTTGATATTTGGAACGTTGACCTTCATAGCTTAGCTTGTCATGTTATATTAATTTAAGCTCGATCCGAACTCGGACAAAATTCGTCGACATCCATAGTAAGCCTGTGTATAACCAATCTCTGGGATGGATTATCATTGGTTTACTAGTCAATTCCTTGGTGTCACGGCCTTGCCAAAAGGCGGGATAACATTTCCCCCCCAAAGTACGTCTTGTGGAAACATGATGGGCTTTGAAGTGTTGCAGTCTTCATTTTGAATAGCTATCGTCTTTCCGATGAAAGCTGTAACCCTTGACTGTTTTTCTCGATAATGTAAACTGTTGACTGTCAACTGCTATACCCTGTACTGTTGAAACTGATTGCTGTATGCTAGTGATTAGCTGTCTGTTGTTGTAATCGTTATTAAATGAGTTTCTGATTCCTGTAAATCTGGAATATTGAATATTAGTCCGACTTACATGCATATATGTTAACCTGACTCTCGTTGACGTTTGCACGTTCACGAGTCATTGTCAGTTTATTTTATATTATTGATCCTCTCTTGGACTGATGTGAAATTCATTGTAACAACGCTTGATGGTTGTTTTTGAATGTTCCTTCGTAACGATCCTCTCCTGAATCGATGTGAAGGGTTGAAACATCGAAGACGATTTTTATTGAATTTAGGGATGTGAATTGAATATTTCGAATCGATGGAGTTGGCCTCTGGAAGCCGTGATTCGATGGGTTCGAACTGACTGTTCGTATCGATGGACACAGGGTTCGATGGATACGAAACGCTTGTTCGACTCGATGATGGATTCGAACTGCTTGTTCGACTCGGTCTTGGATTTTAACTGCTTGTTCGACTCGGTCTTGGATTTGAACTGCTTGTTCAACTCTGTCTTACTGCGACACTTTGTAGCTAATTGAACTTACCGGGGAGGCGAATCGTTTCTTACCTTTGCTTTCGAGTCCATATAAATATTCCGTACTTAGCCATTTTTCACTTTTTACCTTTTGCTTTTCTGCCTCGCTTTCGTATCACTCTGAGACTCGAGACAACAAAGAAGAAAACAATCTTGCCTTCGAACCGATTCATACCTTCAATTACTTGAACAAACTGACAGATTTAGGTAATCCACTAAGCGAATCCAATGCATAAACGGTGAGACTCGATTTTTAACACCAAATCAACCAGAGTCGTGATCGATCGAAAATTCCTTGGCCTCAGCTTCGCGTCGATCTGGAGTAAGGGGTTTCGAGATGATGAGACAGAGGCCTTCGTATCGATCGATGGTTGAGCTTTGCGTCGAATCGAATGCTTTGAATACGTAGATTGATACGAAGGGGTTGTGCTTGATCGATTCGAACAGATGGCCTTTGATCGAGTCGAAGTGGATGGCTTTGGATCGAGTCGAAGCGGCGACCTTCGATCAAGTCGAAGCGTGTGGCTTTGGATCGAGTCGAAGCGGCAGCCTTGGATCGAGTCGAAGCGGAGGCTTTGAAGCGAGTCGAACTATGCAGCTCTGGGACCGATACGAACGTGTCCCTGAGTGATCGATTCGAACTCGAACCTTAGCGAGCGATTCGAACTTGGACCTAAGTGATCGACTCGAACTTGAATCTTTGAGCGACCGATTCGAACTTGTACTTTTGATGATTGATAATGAACTTAATTTCGACGATACCGAAAACTCTAGTGCATTTGAGCACCTAACTCCGACGAGCTTCAGACTTACATAACTGGACTTAATCGTTTCACCGCATATCTGATTGCCTATCGAAGCTTGTCGATGAAACTGGAACTTATCAAAATGATAACACACTTTAACTTAGACTGATAGCTAATAAATGGATGGCATGGTTATGACGGTCAGCGATGACGGTCCTTCCGACTAAACTCCGATGTCTCGTCGTTTTCACGTTTTCTTCAACCTTGTTGATCCTCTCAAGTGATATACAATATTGCACTGCACATCACACTCACACACTTTACATTGGGGGATACACGAGCGTTATTGTTTGTTTAACAATGATTTTTCATAAGCTAGCTATTCATGGAACCCTCAAGTTCACAGCAGCAGGAACTCCCAAGTTCTATTCCTCCAACCATAGAGATACCGGTTATTGAAGCCGAAGTTATAGAGCCAGCTCCGAACGAGCGTCTAGGGGCTCGGTTTATTTGTATCCACGAGATTCTGTGCCGTCGGGTATCTCCAAAGATATGCTAGGACAGATTTTTTTTAAGTCACGGTCTGTCGCTTGACGCTGTGTTACTACCTGGGCCAAATGACAGGCCACATGATCCCCCGGAGGGGTTTACTGCTTTCAACCGTCACGCTTGCACAGCGGGGACACTTCCTCCCTTCAATCAATATATAAGGGAGATGTTATCATTCCTTGGAATAGCCCCATCCCAGCTACATCCCAACGGGTATGCTTTGCTGAACAGCACCTTCATTCTGTTTATGGAGATCCTCTTTTGACCGCCAAAGCCGATCGAAATCAGATATTTATTTAACGTCAAGAGCCGTAGAGATAGCCCTTCTTTCACCTTCCTGGAAGCGGTCAGAAACTGTCACATTGTAATGGGCTCCTGGGGAAGGCTAAGTTACTTCAAGACCGAATGGTTCTACGTTCGGTGCCCCCTGGATTTGCTAGGCGGTGGTTGGATAGACGTAAGCGTTTTCATTCTTCTCTTGAATCATCGAGATATTAGCAACTGACTTCAAAACTGACATACTTTTCCCCTTTTATAGCTGCAATCTCTCGACCTGACGGTGCATACTTCAGAGAGCTAGTTCAGATCCTTCAAGCGTTTCCGGGCAAAGAGAGGCATATCGACTTGGTTCTGTCTGACAGAAATTTGAGGACTGTCGGGCTGATAAAACGGAGGCAGAGCATACAGCTGGAAGGGACACATAGAGTGGTCCCGAAGAAATGGGTGAAGTGCAAAGCACCCTCAGTCGTGATAGCCGAAGAAGTTGATCCAGAAAGAACGCCTACCGATACCGAGCTCCCAGCTGGGCCTTCTTCCGATGTCCAGGATTCTAGTGGGAGGAGAAAAGGCAAGGCTGCTGCTCACAAGCGTTCTAAATCCGAGCGATTAAAATCCGTGGTTGTGTCCTTGCCCGTCCCAGGGATTAGAATCTCGGAGGCTCCTCCCCCGCAAGTAGAGAGTCCTTTTGCATGGCTTGCTGATATTCCGATTCCGGATTTTGTGTCGTCTCAACACGACGCCGGGATGGAGGAGCTTGATAATGCTCTTGAGCTGAGTGGGTCGCTTGCTACAAGTGCGGCTGACATTTCCGGTTGGTCGGGGAGTTGCACATAAATACACTTCACTGCACTACACGATTCATAACTGTAAACCGCCCAACTTGGGGGATCACTAACTTTTCCTTCATCTCTCATTTTCAGGTACCATGTTTGGGAAAGGATCGATGCTCGGGAATCTCCGTTCGGCCCGAAAGGCTTCTTCTTATTATGATTCCCGCAGGAGGGGCTCGGATAGAGATCGCGATCGCGAGTACTCTAACCAAGATAGGTACGGGCGTGATAGGGACAGAGAATACAGACATCGGTCTAGATCGCGCTCTCCTCCTCCTAGACTTCCATCTCCACCCCCTATTATTGTTCCACACCCGCCAAAGCCTTCTCGTGACAGGCTGTCTTCTCATACTTCTAGATCTGAGACTCATCTTCAAAGAGTCGAGACCACAGCCTCTATAATTACAGAGCAGGTCCCAGCTGATCCCATAGGAGAAGGGGCCCTTAAATTGGCTCAGATGAGGAAGGATTTCCCGAATATTTGCTTTGATGGCTATGTCTTCCCACCACACTTAAAAAGAATTCTGTATGGAGTGGAGAATACGGTGCATGATTACGTTCATGACATCTACACTCAGCACAGAGAGTGGGCAAAGGCCGCGGAGAAAGCTTCTAAGGTGGCCTTTGAGCGAGCCAAAGCGCTTGAGAAACTGGAGACCGAACTCGCTCAAAGGGACCGGATCATATTGGTGCTTACTGCTGAGGCCAAGTCCTCTCGGAAATCGGAGATTGAGGCCACCAAAAATGCTGATGAAGTGAAGGCGGCGATGGAGAGGTTGGGGCAGACACATGTTGCTCTGGTGGAGGAGATGGGCCACCGGAACACTACAGTCACCGCCGAGCGGGATGCGGCGGTCAAGGAGCTCAATGAACTCAAAGCCAAATTCACTGACATTGCTAAGGAAAGGGATGATGCAAACAGCGTAGCCCAGGAGGCGTGCGAACAGACTGTTCTTCTTAAGGGTGAGAGGGATGCAGCTGTGGCTAAAGTCCACAAGATGGAGGCTGAGGTCGAGGAGAAAGTGAAGTCGGCCGAGTCCAGGCTAGAGGCTGACATCGAAGACCTTCTCGTCGTTTATAACGCTAATGTGCTGAGGCACAGGGGTCTAGCCTGGCTCGATGATTATCCAACGCATCTTTATAACGCTTGGGGCCGAATGGTTGAGGAAGAGAAGGAGGCGCATCGGGGCGAGTCTGTAGATGAATTGAAACTCGAGAATCGCATTCTGACTGAAGATGAAAAGAAGATTCTTCACGAGTCGATGATTCTACACGAAAAGGAAAGACTCGGCGGTGCCCAACACTTTGAAATAGGAGAGGGTTCAGGGGTTGAACATCATGAGGCGAGTCTCGAAATTCCAGTGTCAACCTAGCCCGAATCCTCATCTGCGGTCGATCCCCAAGCTGTTCCTGCTTACGATCCGGATCAGCCGCAGATGCCTCTGGCTACAGCGAAAGTGACTGAAGCTGTTCCGCCACCTACGAGTCAAACTAAGGAAGGTATTCTGAACATTCCACATATCTTTCTTAAGTTGAAATCTTCGATCGAGTTAAGTTCTAACAATCCTCTTATTCTTTGAACAGTGATTGATGCTACACCGGCCATGCCTCCTGCTACTCAAGAATCATATCAAACGCAGGAGGCTATCGTGACCGAAGCAATCACCGTGAGTACAGCTGCCCCGCTTGACAATATGCAGGGGAGTATGATTATGTTTGATGAGCAGCTGATGGATGAACTCTTTTGTCGTCACGGCGACCCTCTTGCCGACTTGTCATCTGTCATGAGTGGAACTGATCCTGCCACAAGTTCTTCAATGCCGACTGCTGATGCTCCCAGCGGGGCTCGAGCAGTAACTGAAGAGGAGATGTTTGCTCAAATTGACGCTGAAATGGCAGCAGCGGCTCACAGTGGCAGTTTTGGAGGTGGGATGGCAGCACCGGGACCTGCTCCGCTCAGTATGATATCTCCTGGTGGTACTGTTTTCATCACCAGCGTGCCCATTCCACCTTCTATATTCGATCCTGTTCCTCCGACTCCGCCCGCAGGGAGCATTCCTATCCACTCGAGTTCGGAGGAGGATGTTGATATAATGCCCTCGCTTGAAGACCAACCGCCGAAGAGCAAAGGCTCGAAGAGGAAGATTAGCGGTGGCTCCAACTGGTCTACGCCAATAAGGAATCCATGGAAGAAGAAAGATTAAACATGCTTCCCCGGTTTATTTTGACTTGCATTTTGTTGGTCGTGTATAGATGCGGATTCGGCCCCTACTAGTAGGAATTTTTGGAAACTTGTATACGAACTTCTTTTATAAACAATAGAAATGAAACTCCTCTTTTTTGGCTTCTTTTCTGTCATTTTGTATTTGTCCAAGTGTTTCAATATCTGAAGTGTACTTGTTAAGTTTTAGATTTCGAATCAAGTTTGTTTTTGTTCGCCAAGTTCAGAAACTGTGGACATGGTTTGCGACCGAGAAGCGAGTTGAATTTTGACGTCGTATCGCTTCCGTCGATGGTTGATACATAAGTCTTGCCCCCCAGTCTTGGTGGTGTGCTGTAAAACATCAATCGATGATCGCTTCTTACTTGTAACATGTAGAGTCTAGTGCCACCGAACGGGTGTCTGAGACAGGCGGAGATTGAGTAATCCATCCATGCTCGTTTGATTGTCGATGATCATATCCGTACTCCGAGGATCCTCATTTGTTTATCGGCGGTTGGTCACGCCGGCTTAAGTTTAAATCATACGTCCACGTTCTGGGGACTTGGAATCGACATTTACACTCCAACTCGCGCTCTGGGAGTTCGAAGTTGATGTTTATACTCCGACTCGCACTCTGGGAGTCCGGAGTTGGTGTTTATACTCCAATTCGCGCTCTGGGAATTTGGAGTTGATGTTTGTACTCCGACTCGCACTCTGGGAGTTCGGGGTTGATGTTTATACTCCGACTCACACTCTGGGAGTTCGGAGTTGATGTTTATACTCCGGTTCGCACTCTGGGAACTCGGAGTTGATGTTTATACTCCGGTTCGCACTCTGGGAACCCGGAGTTGATGTTTATACTCCACCTCGCACTCTGGGAGTTCGGAGTTGACGTTTATACTCCGGTTCGCACTCTGGGAACTTGGAGTTGATGTTTATACTCTGACTCACACTCTGGGAGTTCGGAGTTGATGTTTATATTCCGGTTCGCACTCTGGGAACTCGGAGTTGATGTTTATACTTTGACTCACACTCTGGGAGTTTGGAGTTGATGTTTATACTCCGACTCGCACTCTGGGAGTTCGGAGTTGACGTTTATACTGCGGTTCGCACTCTGGAAACTCGGAGTTGATGTTTATACTCCAATTCGCGCTCTGGGAATTTGGAGTTGATGTTTATACTCCGACTCGCACTCTGGGAGTTTGGAGTTGAAATTTATACTCCGACTCGTACTCTGGGAGTTCGGAGTTGAATGAAGGATTGTCGTGTATAAATCCTTTCTTGGCTTTGATGTGATGGATGGTCCCCAAGCTCGGGTTTCACTTAGCGAGTGATTGGTTGCATCGTAGTCACTCCCTATTTGAATAAATACCACCGTATAATGGAACTTAGCTCTCCATGCATAGTGAGGTTCATATGAAGCATTTTAAGTAAATCACAGCTCTGGCTCGAAGAGATTGCATTTTATTGTTGAAATAAGAAAATATGGCAAAGTCAGTTGCCTTATTACAAATTCTAATTTCGAAATGCAGAAACAAATGCAAAAGGGAAAGTAAACTAAATAGATAAACATAGCCTGTTATGTGTAGTAGCGACGAAGACTTTCGCTGTTCCAGGCTCTTGGCAGAGTTAGACCGTCGACGGTCGATAATTTGAATGTGCCATCTCCGAGCCTTTGTTCAATAACATAGGTCCTTCCCATGTCGGTTTCATATGCGAAGGAACCGGATAGATTCTTTTGAGGACAAGATCGCCTAGTTCGAAGGTTCGCAGGCGGACCTTGGCGTTGTACAATCGGACGACTCGACTTCGATGCGCAGCTGCCCTCAAATCAGCTTCTTTACGCTTCTCATCTAGTAGATCAAGAGATTCAGCAAGTAATATAGCATTCGTCTTTGGATCATAGTATGTCACATGATGAGAATGTACTTCTAGTTCAACTGGAATGATGGCTTCTGAACCATTTGAGAGAGAGAATGGAGTGTGGCCGGTTGCGGTTTTGTGGGTTGTTCGGTAAGCCCATAAAGCCATAGGAAGTTCATGACCCACTTGCCCCCGACCTTTTCCAGTCGTTTTTTCAGAATGGATTTTATAACTTTATTAACTGCCTCGACCTATCTGTTTGCCTGAGGGTGTGCAACTGCAGAGAATTTCTTTTGGATGTGAAACCGTTTGCAGAAATCTTTTTAATTCAGCACTGTCGAATTGGGTTCCGTTGTCCGTAATAATGGTGTGTGGGAGACCGAATCGACAGATGATGTTACGAACCATAAAGTTGATTACTTTCTTAGTTGTAATGATAGCGAGAGCTTCGGCTTCAGCCCACTTTGTAAAGTAATCAACCGCAACGATGGCGTACTTCGCTCCACCTTTCGCCTGAGGTAGGACACCGATGATGTCGATGCCCCACATTGCGAACGGCTATGGACTGACCATTTGTGTTATCTCGGTAGGAGGAGCTCTAGGAATTCGGGCATATTTCTGGCACCTATCACATTTCTTTGCATAGTCCGACGCATCGCGATTCACGGTCGGCCAGTAATATCCGTAGCGAATTATTTTCTTGGAAAGTGCTTGCCCCCCAGTGTGATCGCCACATTCTCCCTCGTGCACATCGTGCAATACTTGTTTAATTTCATCGTGAGCGATACACCGGAGTAGAGGGACTGAGTACCCCCTTCTGTACATGAGTCTGCTCTGGATGGTAAATCGTGAGGCCTTCCGAAGGACTTGTCTCTTTTCACTTCTGCACTCCGGCAAGGTTCCGTGCTCAATGTAATTTCTGAGTGGGGTCATCCATGAATCTTTTTCGGGAACGGTTTCGCATACCCAGTTTATTTCTGTTCGGTCGATGCTTGGGGAAGATAGCGTTTCTATGGGAACGAGTCCCATTTGCTGAGCTTCACCTGTGCTGGCTAGCTTTGCCAATGAATCGGCCTTTTGGTTGCGCTCCCGAGGTATACAATAGATGGCGTAGTAATCGAACTGATTCAGTACTTCCTGAACTCGATCTAAGTAAGCATCCAGCCTTCGATTTCTTGCTTGATATACTCCCGCACCTGACACACAACTAACTGTGAATCACAATAAATTTCCACTGCGATAATTCTCAAATCCCTAGCAAGCTTCAAGCCAGCCTAGAGGGCTTCATATTCAGCTTCATTATTAGTCGCATGAAAATCTAACTTTAAAGCATAACATATAGATCGGCCTTTGGGATTTTCAAGTACAACACAAGCGCCCGAACAACGGTCATTTGATGCGCCGTCGGTATAAAGCTTCCAAACGTATTCGGGGAATTCGCTGGTTTTGGGCAAGTCCTCTGGAATGGTAAATTCAGCTATTAAATCGGCTAGGACTTGTCCTTGGATCGCTCGTTTTGGAGTGTAAGTAATATCAAACTGGCTCAGTTCGATGTTCCACTTGAGTAACCTACCAGACGTCTCAGGCCATGAAAGGACCTGTCGTAATGGCTGGTCGGTGTAAACAGTAATGGGATGTGCCTGGAAATACGGTCGGAGTTTTCTTGATGCAATAACAAGGCAATAAGCCAACTTCTCTAATTTCGGATAATTTCTTTCAGCCCTAGTCAACCGCTTGCTGACGTAGCATACTGGCTTCTGTATCTTGTCTTCTTCTCGAATTAATGCAGCGCTGATAGCATTTTCTGATATCGCCAAATATACGAACAACTTCTCATGATCGATAGGCTTCGACAGTATAGGTGGTGTGGATAGATGTTGAACTAGTGCTTGAAAAGCGCCTTCACACTCCGTGGTCCACTCAAAGTTTCGTTTTCCTTTTCAGATTAGATCGAAGAAGGGAATGCATTTGTCAGTGGACTTTGAAATGAACCTGCTCAATGCTGCTACTTTCCCATTGAGGCTTTGGACCTGCTTTATAGTTTTCGGAGTTTCGAGATTTCTGATAGCCCAGATCTTTTCAGGATTAGCTTCGATCCCTCGAGCGTTGACGATGAACCCAAGGAATTTTCCGGATGCAACTCCAAAATGACATTTCAGTGGATTTAGCTTCCTTTTGTATTCTCGAAGTATGTTGAACATTGTTTCCAGGTCTTTAACATGGTCGGTGGAGAGTCGTGACTTCATAAGCATGTCGTCTACATATACTTCCATTGTTTTCCCGATTTGATTGGCAAACATCTGATTGACCAATCGTTGATAAGTAGCCCCAGCATTCTTGAGTCCGAACGGCATAACTTTGTAATAGTAAAGTCCCAGATTGGTTACGAAGCAGGTATGTTCTTGATCAGGTAAATGCATCGGTATCTGATTGTAGCCAGAATACGCGTCCATGAAGGATAACAGTTCATGCCCAACTGTCGAATCTACTAGCTGATCAATTCTGGGAAGCGGGAAACTGTCTTTGGGACATGCTTTATTCAGATCGGAATAATCGACACATGTTCTCCACTTTCCATTCGGCTTTCGGATGAGCACGGGATTCGATACCCATTTAGGATATAGCGCATCTCGAATAAACCCGTTTTCTTTATGCTTTTCTACTTCTTCTTTAAGGGTGGCAGATCTCTCTGGATCCATACCACGCCTTTTCTGTTTGATTGGGACATGCCGCAGGTCAATGTTTAGAGTGTGGCTCGCGATGTCCGGCGAGATCCCACACATATCGGAATGTGTCCAGGCAAATACGTCAAGATTTGCCCACATAAATTCAACCAATTCCTCTTGAGTTTGCCGGCTTAGCTAAGATCCAATCTTTATCATTTTCGAGTCATTGTCATTGTCAATTGGGACATCAATCGTCAGTTCGGCCGGGGATGCTTGAATTTCTTTAGATTCTCCTTCGTCTTTAGTTTCTCTTAGGTCAAGATCTTTGAGGAATTGGCTGGGGTGCCCGGGCCTAGGCCCGGGCGTTAATTGTCAATTGTCGGCAAAGCGGACGCAGAGAGATTCATCCATGCCCTTTCCTTTCTCCTTTCTCTGCGCTTCCCGCAGCTCAGCGAGATAACAGGCTCTGGCAGCGGCCTGATCTCCCTGAAATTCTAAAGTCAAACACCATGGGGCAATGGCTACCCTGAATTCAGCGAGGGCCGGTCGGCCCAGGAAAGCATTATAAGGGGAGTCTATGTCCAAAACAATGAACTGCAACATCCATACTCTCCGACGTTCACCAACTCCCAACTCTACTGGCAATTCCACCATTCCAGTGGGTATAGTGTCACTTCCGTTGAAACCATGGACTCAAGATTGATAGGGCTTCAAGTCCGTGGCTTCCATTCTCATTTGATCATAAGCTCTCTTGAATAGAATATTCACAGAGCTTCCACTGTCAACTAAGATCCTTTTCATCTAAGCGAGACCTACTTGTGCTGAGATGACCAGTGGATCGATAGTGGGGGCTTCGATTTTATCAGCGTCTCTGTTCCTGAACACGATGTCATCTGTCATCGTCTTCTGTTGCTTGGCCGGAGCACCTTCATCAAAATTACTACAACACTCGAAGTCCGCGTGCCTGATAGAACTGGCATACGACTCTATTTCCTTCCAGCTTCGATCTGCTGGGTGAGGACCACCACCTATTGTATTGATAACCAACCTCTCGCCTGTACGAGTGGGTTCCTACTGTCTTTCCTAATTCGGCGCACAATTCTGATTTGATGGGCCCGCAACATCAGACTGCGGCGCCCGCACATACTGATCCAACTTCCGTTCACGTATCAGTTTTTCAATGAGGTCTTGTAAGTGACGACACTCATTGGTGTTGTGGCCATAGCTCTCATGGAATCTACAAAATTTCCCTGTTTGGATTTGTCTTTCAGTTGATGGTTTTAGGGCAGGTTTCTTGTATTGCATGGTATTGCAGGTCTGCAGATACACATTTTCCAACGACGTGTTTAATAGAGTGTAATTATCATACATGGAAGCTCTACGCCGCGGACCACGATTCTGATCGCGTTTTTTGTTTTGATTTCCATTGTCCCTTTGCTGATTCTGTTTATTTTGTACGTTCAACTGAATTTTCCCAGAACTATCTCCGGATTGTTTAACAGCGATGTTACTTTGTATTCCTTCGATGTTGGGCCCTACGTCATCCTACTTCCTAGACTGTTTCGCATCCTCCCTTCTCAGGAATTGGGCTGCCTTGGAATAGAAACGGTCCAATGACGTAGGTGGTTTTCCAGCTAACCAATTTCCGAACTCGGAATCAGCATCAATCCCCTTAGTCAATGCCATCAGGATAGAGTTATCATTGGGATTGCTTATTTCTGCACACGCAGCATGGAATCGCTCCAAGTAACGTCTAAGCGTTTCTCCGGGAACTTGTGTAACACTAGACAGAGTGTTGACATCTTTAGGCCTTGCTACGTGCATGCGGAATTGTTCAACAAACTTGGTGGCCATCTGATCAAAACTAGAAATGGATCATGGTGGCAAACGAGTAAACCACATGGTTGCAATGCCCCCTAGGGAAATGGGGAAACTACGGCATTTTACTGCATCATCAGCTCTTGCAGCATTCATCAGCCATTCGTACTTCAGGATGTGTTGATTGGGATCAGAACTCCCTTCGTAAACTGGCAAAGTTGGCATCCTGAAGTGCCGAGGTGGTTCATCATACAATATGTCATCGGTGAAAGGGGTATGACTCCGGGAGATTCCCCAGTCGTCATTAGAGAGACCCTGACTTTCACGGATCATTTGGCGGATCATCGTTGGTATATCCGGCATTTGGATACTTGGAGCATGTTGTGCCAAGGTGTGGTCGGGCTCCACAGCGCGAGTCTGGACCGGACGCGGTCGACGGTCCAAGCCTCGCCTCCTTGGTTCAACATCTTCTGGGACATAAGGTTCTAGGGTTTGCTCTCGTGGGTTTCGTTGAGGATCAGCTTGGTTTCTGGCATTAACCCTTTGTCCGGTAATAGTGGTAGTAGCGATGTTACTTGTGACATGATAAGGAGCAGCACCTCTTTGAGATGAAGGTTCTGTATGGTGACTAACGGATGGTCCAGTTTTAGGTTGCCCAAGATTCGAAGCTGGTTGGTATCCCTTAGCTTGGGTGTAGCTTACACCTAGCCATGGGCGTGTGGATCTGGTTTGGCCATCAGAGGAGGCTGAACTCTCTGTGGAAGAATAAGAACCTTGGTCTCTTTTGGATCTTCTGCGCCTTTGGCGGTTTAACTGGTTGGTCAATTCTGCGTTGGCGCGCACTTGTTCAGTTAGCTGTTGTCGACTCTGGGTCAATTCTTGGAACAACGTCTGGAACTCTTGTCTGGTTACCGGACCTGTTGGATCTGAAGGTCCGGTGGCATCTTGGTCTGATGGAGGCAATTGCGCGGGATTCTTCCTGTCCTGTCCTCCCTGATCAGCAGCTGTAGAGGTAGTCTGTGTACTTACCATGGTGAGGTGATGAAAGTCCTTTCCTAGATCTGATGCAAATCTGAATAGAATGGAAGGGCTTCAAAGTTCTAGATCTGGATCTTCTTCTTGGATTTATGCAATCCGATATAGATAGGAGATCCAAAGAGCAGGAAAAAATTGGGTTTTTCTCAATGAAAGCACCAAAGTGTTTGTACCAAAATTGGGCACAACACTTTGGAAGTTTTTGAAGAGATAAAGTGAAGAAATTAAATGGAAAAAGAGGAATTATCTAACAAAAACTCCAGATCTCAGATATGAAAATAATTAACATGCAAGGAGACACAAGAATTTAGAGTGGTTCGGCGTATTGCCTACGTCCACTATGAAGTAGTTTGCTTTATTGATCTTTCTTTGATGTTTACAATTGATTTCAGCAAATTACAGCGAATAACAATGATTTGCAGCGGTGAAATTCGTTGGTAGCAGCAGCAATGGAGTTCAGATCTGGATCCGGCGGAGTCTGGGCGTTGGAGATCTCAAAGAGGAAGAAGAACCCCTTTTCTGTTGGCTTTGGGGGTCCATTTATAGGTGTAGGAGGTTGGTATTCCGCTTAGATCTCGGGAGACCCTCTCTGGCACGTGACCAGGCCCGCGCGCCCAAGCCCGTGAAGTACCAGTCCGATCCATGATCGATATGAATAGATTTCATATCCATCAAGATTTCATCCAATGGAGTCGAAATTTGGCGTGGACATTCTTTAGCATGCACGTAGTCTTCTGTGAAAATTTCGTAGCATTTGGACTTGTAGATTAGGAGATATGATCGATACGAAATGGGATTCTCGGTTGGCTGTTTCGTTCGACTCACTCTGTTTGACTCGCTTTCGTTCGACTCGGTGACGTGGTGCTTGAATCTTTGGATCACTCTGCCTTTGATGCTGTTTTGAGCGAGTCGAAGTGTGCACTGATTGAGCGAGTCGAAGTGTGCATTGATTGAGCGAGTCGAAGTGGAGCGTCCTGAGGGATTCGAACAAAGGCTCTGTGATGGACATGGAGTGGTCATTGTTCGATCGATTCGAACAGTGGCTTTGCCGATGGAGTCGTACTCGATGGAGTCGAACAGTGGTTCGAGCGGAGCGAGTCGAAGAAGGCTTTTCCAAGGGATGCGAGCTGAGCGAGTCGAAGCAGGCTTCCCAGATGGATTCGAAGCGGAGCGAGTCGAAGCAGGCTTCCCAGATGGATTCGAACGGAGCGAGTCGAAGTGGGCACTTCCGAGGGACGCGAAATGAGCGAGTCGAAGAAGGCTGTTTCTAATCAACTTTGCATCGGTTGTAATTTGAGCATAGGAACTCGGATTGTCTTGAGATTTGGAACGTTGACCTTCATAGCTTAGCTTGTCATGTTATATTAATTTAAGCTCGATCCGGACTCGGACATAATTCGTCGACATCCATAGTAAGCCTGTGTATAACCAATCTCTGGGATGGATTGTCATTGGTTTACTAGTCAATTCCTTGGTGTCACGACCTTGCCAAAAGGCGGGATAACAGCCTATTTGGTGTCAACAACATAGACTATCAAATTCAAAGTTAAACAACAAAATTTTTATCAAATCAAACATTCCATTAAGCACAAAAGGAGATCATAAATTAGCAATATGTTGAATCTACATGATTAAGAGAGCTTCATTACCCCTAAATTGAAGGGGTTTAGCTTCTCATATTTGTTAACATTTCAACAAATATAGATTGCAACATGAAACCAAAAAACAAGAGGAAAATGCAAGCTAATTGAAATAAAATAAAAGCTAAATTACTTGCATAAAATAAAGAGATATACACTACTAACATAAGAAGAAATAAATAAGAAAAGAACGTGAATTAAAATTGCATAAAAATAAATTACATGAAGAAAAGGCTAAGAAGCCATTAAAAAGAGAAATAGAGTTTTTATTTTTATTTTTGTGGCTACCACTAAACTAACTACAAGGTGGTGCTAAGAGCTTCATTACATGAAACGTAAAGGTATTTATACATGCCTAAAATCCTAATGCATATTTTAGGGGACTACCTAAAATACCCCTCTAGGAAGTGTGGCCTCCAATTTGTCATTAGCATGAGCATAATCCACCGTTACATGTGCATGTAACTTTTATCTCTACTAACATGTGCATTAGCTCCTAATTGTAGATCATGATAAGTGGGTAGGTGAGGTCCTCCATGTTGTATGAAATGATTTATTTCCATCTTTATTTCTTTGTTTTTCATCCTTGTGCATGCATATTTCCATGAAAGCCTCTTCATATTTCCATTCAAATTCCTACAAATAAAAATAAAATGTGCAAATAAATATTCTTAAAATTAATATATGGACAAAATGACCATTTTACCCCTATATGAAGATGAATAAATGATGATTTGAAAATAATTGAAATTTTGGTTTAAACATGTAAAATACCCTATATGCTCATTTATTTAATTAAATTTGGAAGTAAGAATTTGCATATTTACGTGCACATTAGAAAATATAAGCAAAAGGAAAATGCTACCGGAGCAGCATAGGGAGTGGTTAGTGGAAGTAGGAAGGCTCCCTCTAAGGGGATTCAACTCGGTACCAACCACAGTCGGGTCAGTACCAAGATGAATCGGGGACTGTTAGGGTGGCATGAAGCTAAGGCTACTGACTTGTTTGATTCTGAGGATAACTTGCAGCATGATGGTGATGGTTATGGACTAGATGTTAATGTATGGGATGCTAGTGTATAGACAACCGCTACGGAGCCAATCAGGCATTAGAAAAGACCTAAAGGAGTGGTTTTCCCGAAGACTGGAGAACCTAGATGCCAACGAGCAAACCGAGACCATGCAAAGTCAAACACTCGGCATAGCTCCTGACAGTCGACCTTTGGAATTCCATGCTAGTGAGGAGTATAAAAGATATGGTTAAGTGGTTGGTGGAAGAAAATAAATGGAGGAAAAATTAGGATTAAGCTTCCGCACCAAGCTCCTCCATTATAGAGAATATTTCGAGGAAGGAGTATCCCAGGAGGTTTACGATGCCAATGATGTCATCGTATAATGGGACTACTGATCCCAAGCATCACCTGTTTAAATATAATGGCACATGGATGGTGCTAGGGAGATGGACGCAGTTCGATGTATATGTTTTCCTATTTTTTAGAAGGTGTTGCATCAATGTGGTTTGCTCGGCTCGCGTTAAAATCCATATCGACTTTTGATGAGTTAGCAAAGAAATTTTTGGAGCAGTTTAGGCTCCACACTGCTCATCCCAAGGACATGATGTCCTTGTCGAGCCTTTCTCAAGGACCTAAGGAGTCATTGAAGGGGTTTCTGAGCAGGTTTAATATTGCAGTAACGGAGGTTAATAATCTGAAGGAAGATTTGGTTTTTATGACATTGGTCTAGGGCATACATCTTGACATGGACTTTGGAAAATAGCTAAAGATGAAGTAGTCGATGACTACAGAGGAATTCCATCAGAATGCTAATCAGTTCTTGTATTAGGAAGAAACCAATCAAGTTGTTGAAAAGAATGATGGACAATCAAAGGAGGTAATTCAAAGCAGCGTGGCGATTAAGCAAACTAATGAGAGTTCCAATAATGCGGCAGTAAGTAAGTCTAATAATCAAAAAAGGAGAAATCAGGGCTCTAGAGGTGGGCAAAACGAAGGCAAGTAGCGCCCGAGGAATATGAGGTCTGATGAATATATGCCTCTGAACGAAACATTGTAAAATATATACTTTACTACACAAGGGATATAATCGTATAAAAGGCTGCCTAGGAGGGAGGCGCTGATAAAAGCGACGCTTAGGCAAATACTGTTGTTTCCATGAAATTCCTGCACACAACATGAATGGGTGCCAACATCTTATGGATTTTATCAAGGAATTCAAATGGAAGAAAAAGTTGCAACAATATGTGAGGGAGCTGTAGGATGGCAAACAAAATACTAGACGCCAAGGGTCGAATGACCAAGGAAATCAACTTGGACCCAATGGAGAGGGACCGGGTAGACTAATGGAAGGATAGTTATCAACACTAACAGATGGACCTCATCTAGCAGATAAAATTTGGAAGGAAATGGAGTGGTACGCGAGCTCGTTGAAGCATGTACCCTTGGAGAGGTTCTTCGCCAGCGAGGACAGTGCTTTGGCTAAGAAGCAAAGAATGGTAACTGGTGATATTGTAGGAATAGAGATTCTGACGGAGTCGAAGTGCTAACCTTCAACCCTATGATGATTATGGCTGTTATTGGTCCGGCTACGGTACATCGTGTCTTAGTGGATAGCGGAAGTTCTGTAAATATTCTGTTTAAAAGAATGTTCGATCAAATGAAGATCGGTTGAAGGATGCTAAGCTTTGTAATTCTAAGATTCAAGGATTTACAGGCGAAGCAAAACAACTAATTAGGACAATTGATTTTTCCATGGAGTTACGTGATGCAGACCGCAAGGTAGTGCAGATTTTGAAGTTTGTTATAGTGGATGAATATTCAACGTACAATGGCTTTTTGGGCTGACTGGCCTTTGCTGATTTCAGGATAGCATTGGCTACTTCGTGCTTATTGATGAAGTTCCTTATGGAGAATAGGGTTGGATCAGTAAAGGGAGACCAGAGCATCGGTAGGGAATGTTATGGCGCTGAGTTAAGAAACGTAAAGTGATGGGAGAAAGGCAAGAATGTAGAGATGGCTCTATGCAATTAAAATTTGGAAGCATAACAATTAAAGCCCAAGCCCTGACTTAGGAACCATAACAGGTTCGATAAGTCTATAGATCCCCGGATAAAGTTAGGGGAAGTGCGGGTGGCGCCGAATGAGCTAACGGTTAACGTTCCTATCAATATTGATGATCCCACTCGAGTTCTTAAGATTGGATCTCAACTGAGCGTAGGATTGAGGAAGGAGTTGGTAAATTTTCTACAAGCTAAACTTGGATGTGTTTGCTTGGATACATTCTGATATATGTGGGATATCGCTGGAGATAACATGCCACATGCTGAATGTGGACCCAAAGTTTCCACCCGTGAAACAAAAAAGATGCAATCTGGGTCTGGAGCGATCTGCTGTGTTGAAGGAGGAAGTAGGTAAACTAAAAGAAAACGGTTTTATTCACGATGCTTTGTACCCTGAGTGGGCATCGAACCCCGTGCTGGTGAAGAAATCAAAAGGAATGTGGCGGACATGCATTGATTATTCGAATTTGAATAAAGCATGCCCGAAGGATAGCTTCCCTTTACCCAAGATTGACCAGTTGGTGGACGGGACTACAGGACATGAGTTGCTCTCATTTATGGATGCTTATTCAGGCTACAGCCAGATATCGATGCATGTACTAGATCAGGAAAAAACAAGCTTTCTGACAGACTTGGGATAGTACTAGTATCGGGTGAGGTCATTCAGTTCGAAGAAAGCATGAGCGACATACCAAAGGTTGGTGAATTCTATGTTCAAGGAGAAAATTAGATGAACTGTAGAAGTGTATGTGGATGATATGCTCGTGAAGTCACATCTATCAAGGAATCACATGGACGACCTTTTAGAGAAGGCCAAATTATTATGGAAGTATGGAATCAAGTTGAATTTGTTGAAATGCTTTTTTGGAGTTCATTTAGGAAAATTTTGGGATTTATCGTGAATTCTAGGGGCATTGTGGCTAATCTAGAGCAAATTAACGCCTTGAGGAACATGAGTGCCCCAACCACGAAGAAGGAGTTATAGAGCTTGAACGGAAAGGTTGCAGCACTGAGTCGGTATATTTCAAAGGCAATGAATAAGTGTATACCATTCTGTAGTGCTTTCAAAAAGGGAAAGAAGAACTTCGAATGGATGATGGAATGTCAAAATGCCTTCGAGGAATTACTAAGGCATATGGAGATGCCACCGATAATATCAATCCCTCTTACCTGATAAAGTCACTATAACTGCTGAATGATATAAAGCATTACATGATTATGCACATCCTTAAAGAGGAGAATGCAAAGGCCGGTTCTTTGGCCATGCTAGCTAGTTCTAGGGAAGCACAGTTGAGGGGTTTGGTTCCACTGGAGTTTTTGACGATTCTGAGTATCGACCAGATGGACATCAAGTGGATTTTGGAGACTGTAGAAGAAAAGGAGTCGTAGATGACTCCAATCGAGGATTATTTACTTAAGGGGATTCTCCCGAGAGAAAGGAATGAATGAAAGAAACTCCTTCGAAAAGCACCACGGTTCTTGATGCTAGAAGGAGTACTTTACAGGAGAGGATTCTCTACCCCTTGCTTAGGTGTGTAACCAAAGACGAGACTAGGAAAATCCTCATGGAAATCCATGAGGGTAGCTGTGGTGATCACACCGAGGGCAAACATTAGTGAAAATCGCCATGGATATTTCTGACCAATGATAAATCGAGATGCAGCTGATTACACCAATCGGTGCGACCACTACCAAAGATTTGCAAAATTTCAAGAGCCCCATCGACAAAGCTTATGCAAATGTTATCCCATGGCCATTTGCAATTTGGTGAATTTTTATATAATCGGTGTTCTATTGATGGCGAAAGGAGGAGCTAATTACGCTATAGTTACAGTGGAATACTTCACGAAGTAGACCTAAAAAGAACTGCTTGCTACAATCAAAACAAAAATGGTGATTAATTTATGATGAAGAACATCATCTATAGGTTCGGGGTACCTTGGAAGTTTATAACGGAAAGTGGAACTCAGTTCGAAAGTACCGAGTTCAAGGATTTCTACAACTGATACAAGATTGAAAAATGCTTTTAGGGGAACATCCGCAGGCAAGCAGATAAGTGAAGGTGGTGAATAAAATCATCAAATCCACCCTGAATAATTATTTAATTAAAGCAAAAGCCGATTGGGTCAATGAGCTTCCATTCGCATTATGGGCTTATAAGACGACTCACAAGTCCGCAACTGGGTATACGCCATTAGCTTTGGCATATGGATCAGAGGCCATGATCCCAATTGAATTGGAAGTCCCTTCTTATTGTAAAAGCATTACAATCCAAAGGTAAACGAGGAACTGTTGCTTGAGTCCCTCGATTTGGCTAATGAGAAAAGGGGGGAAGCAGAATTAAGGGTAGCTGCTGTTAACCCAAAAAATGGATCAACACCCTAGATCAAGTGTGAAAGCACTAGTGCAGACAATCTGCAGCACAAATCTCAAATAAACAACAAATAAACAACAGAAGTAAGAAAAGAGACACGGGATTTTTTAGTGGTTCGGCTGACTCTCGCCTACGTCCACTTTAATCAATCTTTATTATGATTATATGAATTGAATATCTCTGGATATCAACTAGTTAGTCCTTAGATCTAAGTTACAATGAGTTAGAATAAGTCACAAGTTCAAGGGTTGACTGGAGAATCATAGTATCCCTCCTGATGACTATTGTGAGGGAGAAGAAAGTTGAAGAAGTGAGGGAATTCTAGTAGAGTAATGGCATCTCTCTCCTTGGAAAAGATCCATCTCTAGTTGCGAGTAGGTGAGTATTTATAAGGGAATTCAGTGAGTATTAGGCTAGAAGTCCAAGTGCAGAAGAGTCCGGTTGTTATGCCAAGTCGTCACTGAAAATCTCGAATCAATCCGAGTCATTTCTATGGATTGCTAGATATCCATAGGGGATGGATCCCTAGTTATCCATAGGGGATGGATCGGTAGCTACCCATCAACTTAGCATATTTTTCTACCAGAAGCCTTTACTTAGTGCTACGAAGGAGCTCGAAAAGTTTGAGGGCGATTCGATTGATCTTGATGGCTCACTAGCTATCCATAAGGGATGGATTACTAGCTATTTATAGGGGATGAATTACTAGCTATCCATCCACATAGCATATTTTTGAGTGATCTTTGTTTGGTTGTCTTCCTATCTTCTATTTAATTGCCTTGTCCAAATATCAAGTTGTTTGGAGTTAGTTTGATCATCCGTCTTTATGGGTCATCTAGTCTAGAAGAATCAACCAAAACTCACTCAAATCTTAGAGAAATCGAATGAAACTTTGTAGAAACACTCTAGAAGGTGTCATGGACCCACTATAAAAATTTGAGGTGGTGGGGCCAAGTCTAGATGAGTCGTTAGCTATCCATCTAGTTAGGTTGCTAGATATCCATCAAATCAACTCCAAATGATCTCATTTTTTGTCAGCCTTCTTCTATGCTTTCTAAATGTTCCCCCAAAATTTCAAGTCAATCCAACTTGGTATGAGTTCTGTAGGTCCATTTTAAGTTAGCTGCTTTTGGTCAAACAGCTTGAATCGGGCGAGTCTTCACTTCTCAAGCTAGATTGTTTGGCATGCTATAAAACTTGGCAAACGTCTCTAGGGAGCATATTAGATCATGATGCAAGAGGACTGGAGGATCCATGGGTAGGATTTATGGATCGCTAGCGATCCATAGGTGATGGATCGCTAGCGATCCATCGCCTTAGCTTGTTTTGGCATTTTTCTTCTTTGGACCTTTTCTTCTTTTCCTTCTGGCCTTCTTGGTTGATCCTTGAGATATTTTAACTTGTTGTAGATGTCATAGTTCCCTTTGAATTCTATTGGATTAAAAATCCAGTTAACACTTGCCCTCTAAAGTACGCCTTTTGAATAAAAGGTGTGCTTTGCTCCAGAACAAGTTCCAGTAACAAGTCTTCGATTCTTGAGCTTTCCAACGGCTTTATCCTTGGCAAACCGTCCAGTTCCATTGGGTTCTTTTGTCAATTACAAGTCATTCCAAACCTGTTATAGCCTGAGACTCTAAACTCTACCTAACTGCAACCTATATATCACAATCATTCTGGTTTCATTCAGAGTTATTACATAACATGTCTCTAATTACATTACACATCTCTAATCCTCCCATGTTCATCCGAGATTTACATCATTACCGCTCAGATATAATTCATAGTTATAATATCATATATCAAAATCACATCACATCATATATCAAAATCACATTATACATCATATATCAAAGTCGTCCCGTGTTTATCCAGGATTTATCCGTTTTATTCTATTTATAAGGCATTCAAATCCTTTTTGCAAAACCAAATCTGTTTTAAGGTTCGATCTCTCTGGACCGTTTAAGTTTGATGCATGATCTCTCCAGATCGTTTAATGTTTAGATTAATGTGCGATCTCTCCGGATCGTTTAATGTTTTGTTTAATATGCGATCTCTCCGGATAGTTTAATGTTTTAAGTAAAGGGGACGATCTCTCCAGATCATTTATTTGTTAAGTTAAGGGGGATGATCTCTCTGAATCATTTTCTTATTAAGTTAAGGGGGATTAAGCAAGGATATCCGCTCACTCTCTGGTGAGAGGACTTACTTCTTGCACTCCGGTCCCGTCTCTCCAGTCAAGACTCTATGGCGTTCAATATCATACAAGTCCATCCACTCGCTCTTCGGCTAGGGGATTTACATCTTGCACTCTGGTCCCGTCTCTCCGGTCGAGACTCTATGGCATCAATATCGTACAAGTCCATCCACTTGCTCTCTAGCAAGGGGACTTGCACCTTACACCTTGCACTCCGGTCTCGTCTCTCCAGTTCGGACTCTATGGCGTTCAAAACCAGTCATCACATTAAATATGGATTTTACAAAATTCAAATTTCAAACCTGGGCAGACATGCAAAAATTAAATAAACAAAAATCCTAAATGTTTATCCCAGACATCCGACTCAAAACGTGGCAAGGGACCAATCTAGGTTTTGTACACGTCCAAGGGGTTTGAGTTTACTATCTTAAGTAGTCATCCCAGATATCCGACTCAGAGCGTGACTAGGAACTAATCTAGGTTTAGCACACGTCTAAGAGATCTTGGGTCATTGTTGTCCTAAATATTCATCTCAGGCATCCGATTCAGAGCATGCCTAAGGACTGTTCGGGATCTCATACTCGTGTAAGCGACCTGAGGTTATTAAAGGAAGAAAAAGTAGAAGGTAGAGAGTAAGGGACGAACCAGCTTCCTGTTCCAACTGTGGGGTTCTGGTTTCGGCTCATGAAGTCATGTATTCGTACTTTGATTTGCTACTCTAGCTCCAACATCACCCGTTCCAGGTGTTAAAGCTTATCCTAGATCCAAATCTCTCATGCCCCCAAGTCATATGGGCATTATTTTAGTTTGTTTTGCTCTAACGCCAAATGCTCCTGCATTGGGTCCTATTGTTGATTCCAGTGTTGCCACCAAGTATAGGTTGCTCTGGGCATAGGGGCAAGACTCCACCTTGTACCAATCCAACTCCGGCAGCTCCTTGTTGTTCGCTAGAGTTTGATTCCTATTCCTTATAGATCCAGCTATCCCTTGTTGCTCCATCCTCTGGAAGAAGCTATCCGTCATCACTTGTTGCCTAGGCAAGATCCCATCTTGCATCTTCTTCATCGTCATTTCCATTTTTTAAGCACATAAATGGGTTGATGATAAATTGCGGACACCTCTTGGCTGCCTCCAGGCTTCGATTGACTTGCTATAGCTCTAGATCTAGTAGAGGCCTACTCATTTTCTCTAAAGTGAATATTAGGCTCAGGTCCCTAGTAAGTTTCAAAATACACAAAAACCCCAGTAAAAAAAAGTGTGTAAATTAGGTCCCTAGAATTAAGTTACTAAGTAATTGCATATAGTTATGCAATTTTTTTGGTGAATAATTGCGGAATTTTCCGCAACTTTTTGAAAAAATTGCGTAAATTTCCGCAATTTTTTGGGTGAATAATTGTGGAATTTTCCGCAATTTTTTGAAAAAATTGCGTAAATTTCCGCAATTTTTTGGATGAATAATTGCGGAATTTTCCGCAATTTTTTAATATAATTGCATAAATGTCTGCAATTATTCACTGAATAATTGCATAAGTGTATGTCATTATTTAGTAACTTAATTCTAGGGACCTAATTTACAAACTTTATTTTACTGGGGTTTTTGTGTATTTTGAAACTTATTAGGGACCTGTGCCAAACTGTCCCTTCTCTAAATCTTAGATTCAAACTTCAGTTCTTCAGATCTTGTTCAAGGTTCTCAATGAAAGCACCAAAATGTTAACCCAAAAAATGGATCAACACCCTAGATCAAGTGTGAAAGCACCAGTGCAGACAATCAGCAGCACAAATCTTAGATAAACAACAAATAAACAACAGAAGTAAGAAAAGAGACACAGGATTTTTATAGTGGTTTGGCTGACTCTCGCCTACGTCCACTTTAATCAATCTTTATTATGATTATACGAGTTGAATCTCTCTGGATATCAACTAGTTAGTTCTTAGATCTAAGTTACAATGAGTTAGAATAAGTCACAAGTTCAAGGGTTGACTGGAGAATCACAGTAACACCCTAATGACTGTTGTGAGGGCGAAGAAAGTTGAAGAAGTGAAGGAATTCCAATAGAGTAATGGCAACTCTCTCCCCATAAAAGATCCATCTCTAGGTGTAGGTAGGTGGGTATTTATAGGGGAATTCAGTGAGTATTGGGCCAGAAGTCCAAGTGCAGAAGAGTCCAGTTGTTAGGCCAAGTCATCACCGAAAATCTCAAATCAATTCGAGTCATTTCTATGGATAGCTAGCTGTCCATAGGGGATGGATCATTAGCTATCCATCAACTTAGCATATTTTTCTACCAGAAGCCTTTACTTAGTGCTACGAAGGAGCTCGGAAAGTTTGAGGGCGATCCAATCTATCTTGATGGATCACTAGTTTTCCATAGGGGATGGATCGCTAGCAATCCATCCACTTAGAATATTTTTAAGTGATCTTTGTTTGGTTGTCTGCCTATCTTCTATTAAGTGCCTTGTCCAAATATCAAGTCGTTTGGAGTTAGTTTGATCATCCATTTTCATGGGGTCATCTAGTCCAAAAGAATCATCCATAACTCACTCAACTCTTAGAGAAATCGAACGAAACTTTGTAGGAACACTACAGAGGGTATCAGGGACCTGCCATAAATTTGAGGTGGTGGGGCCTACTCTAGATGGGTCGCTAGCGATCCATCAAATCAACTCCAAATGATCTCATTTTTGTCACTCTTCTTCTATGCTTTCTAAATGTTCTCCCAAAATTTCAAGTCAATCCAACTTCGTATGAGTTTTGTAGGTCTATTTTAAGTTATCTGCTTTTGGTCAACCAGCTTGAATCAAGTGAGTCTTCACTTCTCGAGCTAGATTGTTTGGCATGCTATGAAACTTGGCAAGCATCTCTAGAGAGCATATTAGATCATGATGCAAGAGGACTGGAGGATCCATGGGCAGGCTTTATGGATTGCTAGCGATCCATATGTGATGGATCGCTAGCGGTCCATCGTCTTAGCTTGTTTTGGCATTTTTCTTCTTTGGTCCTTTTCTTCTTTTCCTTTTGGCCTTATTGGTCGATCCTTGAGATATTTTGACTTGTTGTAGATGTCCTAGTTCCCTTTGAATTCTATTGGATTAAAAACCCAGTTAACAGCTGCTCACAAGATAAGAGTAGCACGATACTTTAATACTAGGGTCCGAAGCTGTACCTTCGAGGTAGGGAATCTCATTTTGAAATGATTTCTCTCGGTATGGGGACACTTGGTCTAAATTGGGAAGGTCCTTATGAAATTGAGAAAAAACATGGAGATGGAACGTTCAAGCTAGCTACTGTTGACGGAATCTCGATTCCACGTACATGGAATAACGACTTTCTACATCGTTATTCTACGTAGCTTTATTTAGTTTTTTTAAATAAGCCACCCAAGGATTTTGGGGGCAATGCAATAAGATTGGAGTTTCTATGTTTAAGAGTTGGCTTCTTGAACCAATGGAGCCATGTTACTATAAGCAAGATCTTGTACTGCAAGATCAACGATGCGATCAGGTACCGACTCCTCTTGACAAATATACGGATAGAGGAGTATCGTAAGGGTCGATCGAATAATTCAACCCTGTCCCTCCGGTACTGACTATTTCCTGGAAATAGGAAAGGTCAATAAGGAATGTCATGGGGTAGTTAGCAAAAAAACGTCGGTTTCTTAAGATAGAAATTAGCACGCGGATAGAAATTTTATGACCACGCTGGCAGCCTAGCAGGAAATGCTAGGCCGAGGATAAGCTAGGATGGTCAATGGATACTCTTGGACAATACCCAGAGATAGGTGGGATTGAGAGCAGATGCCTAGAGATAGGCGTCCAAGGGCACAGGTTCTCGGATATAGGAACTGGTCTATGGTTGGGATATTCACGACCGTGCTTTCAGCCCAACAAGACATGCTCGACCGAGGATATGCTAGGATGGTCGATGGATGCTTTTAATCAACACCCGAAGATAGGTGGGATTTGACAATACCTCATATATTGATTTTGGTGACAACGACCACATAAATATAGATACTAATGTTTTATCAAGTTGTATAGTATATACTGTAGAACATTACATAGGAATAAAATGATTAAACTTGAAGATTGATCAGTATAAAGACTAAGAATGAAGATTTAGAGATGATGATCAAGACTCATGAGTTTAGAGACAAAAGACTTGAAGAGCTCAAGTCTCTAGCATTTAGTATGAGTCATTAAAACAAATTGTTAAAGTTCCTAATAGCAGATTCTGATCCTTATCACACATTTCTGATCTTCGATATTTTAACTAAAATAAATTATTGTAATTCAAAATATATATTTAAAAATATTTTATAAAACTTTTTTATGAGTTCAAAGAATTTAAAAAAATTGATTACTTTACCAAAATATAGAAGTTTGAAAAAAAAAATATTTTTCAAAATTAACATGGGTATGTCAATATACCCCTCCTAGATATGTCAACATGGTGGCCATTGGTATGTTTTTTAATTTTTGAAAAGAAGTATCTTTTCGATGCACCTCTTTACGAATGGATACTTCTATTCATGCACTATATAAAGAGGAGTGCAAACGAAATTTTCAATTAATTTTTTCACTTTCTTCTTATTCCTTTCTCTTTTGTTCTATTTCTTGAAAAGTACTTTCTATATTCTTCAAAATCCACACAGAATCAATTTATGCTCTACTACAAACTATCTATTATTTTGGAAGCATTCTCTCTACAAATCAAAGATCAAACCACTATCAGAAGGGCTATAGGATATCTTGTGTCCTAAGTAAAACTATTTGTATTTTGAAATCAATGACTCAACTCTTATTTGTTTGGATGTGCTTGTTGCCCGCTCAAATCAAGTGGGTGTGCTTAGTAGAACGTCTAAATCTAGTGGGTGATCTTGTTGCCCGGTAAATCAAGAGAGTTTACCCCAAGCTCATGAAACAGGAGGGTGTGTCTCGTAGCCTTGAAATCGAGACTGTATTATGCTTTTTCTGCTACCTAGTTAAAATAGGCTATTGAAAAGAAAGTTGTACAATATTGTACGGGACTGGATGTACGATTGGTTAATCCAAACCAGTGCAGTTAAAGCCTTGCTAATGCCTCATAAAATCCCCGCTATAACGCGTAGCACTCTTCAACCACTACTCTTTTTCAATATAGCGCTATTAAACTATAGATCCGCTTTAATCACCTCTATTTTCCACTACACCCGCTAAATCAAGGCTTTTTAGCACCCTCTTTACTAATATTGATATATAAAGGTTGATTTGAATATTTCTCTTTTGAACCAAATCAGCAAAGTTAGGGTAGATACCTATTTTTAAGGCATAAATCCTAAATATAAGTTAGAAATCTATTATAGTCACTAAATCTAGACTGTATAAATCATAACATATTTTAGTTTTGTTTTATGAGATTAAATAATGTTTATTTTTCCTACACAAATGATGTTAAAATGAGAATAACTTTAAATATTTGGTTTCATATCTAATAAAGCTTTTTTCACCTTTGCTATTTTTCGCTATATCCTCGCTTTATCCCCGATATAACTTTTTGCATCTCCACCGCTGTGGAACCGTTAAGTGCTTTAACTGCACAGATCTGAACCAGTATAAAATTCTTGGTGTCATCTCTCTTACTTTACTTTTTTTATTGCTTTATATTTATCTATGGTTGCTACTTGATTAGTATAGATTTGTGTTGATAATCTGTGATTTGATTTAAAAACTTGAAATAGAGTTAAAAAGATTCATAAAAGTTATAAAACATCATTCACCCCTCCCCCCTCTAGTGTTAAAGTAGCCTTAAAATCCATTACACCGTAACCCACATTTGATATTAGAGCATTAAGTTTACAAAATATCATAATTTTATTTTTAAAATGTATAAACGACTAGTAACATTGGTATCACTTTTTAATAGTTAAAGGACAATCAACTACTAAACCCCCACTATTTAATGGTAGTAATTGCACATATTGGTTATGTAGAATGAATATTTATTTACAGTCTAATGGTTTAGTTATTTGGAATATTACATAGAAAGAGTACAATGAACCTCAGACTGAATACCCAACATGGACATCAGACTAAAAGACACATGCATTTAACAATTCTAAGACTATGAATATTTTATTTTGTTCATTATATAAAAATGAATTTAATCGAGTTTTTATGTATATGTCTGCATATGAAATCTAGAGAACACTGCAAGTTACACATGATGGTACTAGTAAAGTTAAACAAACAAAATTTTCCATACTAACTAATCAGTTACAATTATTTAAAATGAAACAAAATGAGTCCATTTCTAATAAGTATTCTAGATTCGAGGATATAGTTCATTCTTTAGTATCACTAGGTAAACAAATTCTGAAAAGGACTAAGTTAGAAAAATAATTAATTCACTCTTTTCGGAATGGGATCAAAAGACACTAGCCATAGAAGAGGCTAATAACATTAGTACTTTAAAATTAAAGATTTAATTAGTAATCTAATGTATTGTGAAGCTCAGTTGCAGGGTAGGAAGGAAAGAAAAGCAACATAAAAGAAATCAATTGCTTTCAATTCAACAACTGACAATTAGAACTCAGATGACGATAATGATGAGGAGATTTTTCTTATGACTCAAAATTCCAAAAATTCCCGAAGTACAGAAAGATGAATAACTTTCGTAGACCTGAAAACAAAAATTCTGAAAATGGGAGTGTGATTAAATGTTACAACTATGATGAACCTGGTCATCTACAAAGAGACTGTCCATATAAGAAGAAATCCAAAATCTCGCCAGTCACTGATTCATCCAAAAAGAGAAAGAAGGCTTATACTACATCATGTGATAATGAACCAGATACAGAAAATGTCAATATGTGTTTCATAGCAATATAAGATTAACCAGATCAGAACAGAGGACAACAACAAAAGTGGTACTTTACATTTATTTCTACTTTTTTAATTTTGAATTATTGAATTTAGGAATAAAATATAGATTAATAATAATAATTATTATAATTTATTTAAGTGTATATTTTATAAATATATGTAGGAATATATTGCCTTTGTTTAAATTTGAAATTTTCTGCCTATATGTCGACATATGTCACATGGGCATGTCGATATACGTGGTAGAAAATTGGAGAATCTTTTCAAATTCAAATTTTGAATTTCCCTCTCTTTTGCATTAATTTCAAAAACTTAAAAGGCATCTTTTAAACTCAAAATGTCAGTTCACTCTCTATTAATCATCCCATCACTATCCCTTCATTCACTCACGCTTTATTTCAAAATTCAAAATCATTTTTCATTTTCTTACCATCAAAACTTCACAACGATGTCTTCCTCAAGTCAACCCTCCTCATTCAAAGCCATTAGGCATACAAAAGGATCAAAAGTCAACTCCATAGTGATCAAGAGTACATGGAAACTTATATCGAATATGCTACTTATGGAAAAGTATTTTCGGAAGGTTTTCAAATTTCAATGAATTTTCTTCTTACAAGATTTTGCTTCTAAAATGGTATATTTGATTTAACTGATTTATTTCAAAATGATATAGATTGCTATCCCGGTTTGGTTAAAATATTCAATGCAAATCTGAATGGAAAATATTTTAAAGGAGAAGGTGGTCAAATTTGGAGTAGTGTAAAAGACACTGCTATTGTTTTGTATTGTGAAATTTTAGGACAAATTCTTAGTTGTAAAAATAGTGGAAATGACCTCTCCACTTTTGAAATTGATTATGGTAATAGAAATTTTTTGCATGATTCATTTTCTAATGATGAAGAGTATGGTTTTAATGGCAAGAATCTTAGATCTAAAGCAAAACTAATGAGTCTTATTTTGCAACAAAACATTACATCGCGGATGGGAAATTACAATAACCCAACTTCAAAGGTTTTCAAAGCACTTTTCGCTATTTTTGGAAAATAGATATAAATTAGGCTCAAATGATTTTGGATGACTTTGTTCAAAAGAAAATCACTAGGCATGAGAACACACTTTGCCATGGTGTGTATATTACTAGAATTTTCAATTATTTTAGTACCGATTTAAGAAGTGAAAATATTTTACCTCACAGAGTTTTCGACAATACTAACCTCTCTTTTATGCACATCCCCCTTGAATTCGAATCCTATGAAACTCTTGTTAAAAAGGAAGAAAGATTGGCGTGGGAAGAAGAGCAAGAAATTAAACAACAAGAAGAAGGCGATGATATGGAAATTGAAGAGGAGGAAGAACAATAGGTGGAAGAGGAGGAAATGGACACTTCCCTAGAAAGCATTGACAAACCATCTTGCTATTCCATCAAAGAGATTTTTAAATACCAAGAGAAGCTTCTGAACAACCAAAAGAAGCTTAAATGCTCTTTTAGTAAAAAGTTCACTTCTCTCTCCACCAAAGTGGACAAATACTTTGGGAAGATCATTAGGAAGCTTATTGGAAACTCTTCTTCTTCATTATCATCATTTTAGATCTTTGTCTACCTTTGTATCCCTTTGTTGTATGTTTTCTAGTTTTATTTCATGTCATATTTTCATGTATTTTTTTGGAATTCATATATCTCTCTGCTTTGATTAATGAAATTTACTTTTTGTTGTTCAATTATGTTATCTTAGTCTCTGTCAATCATTAAAATAAAATAGCATTATGTAGAAATAAAAGTTAGAACAAAAACATAAATGTGCAAATTAATTCACATATGTCGACATACCGTACATAGATATGTCTTTCTGAAAATTTTAAATTTTAAATTTTTTTAATACTTCTAAAACAGTTATTTAATTCAACTTTACATCTTTATTTAAATCATTTTCTCATAGACAAAATCATACATTGATTCATCTTTTATCTCCTTCCATTCCAAATATTTTCTTTCATAAATGAGCTATCCACATCAAATACTTTGTGAAAACTTAGAAGAAACACTTCAATCTTTCAAAGATATTCTCCGGTTCATTCTCCGAAATCAATGGCATTTGGAATTAAGCCAAATGCAAATGATAAAAGAACAAGAGAAACACTTTGATGATCTTCATTGGTTAATTTCCTCTCTAATCAAAGATGATCAAAACATCAACCAGGAATGCTCAAACTCCAAGGCTAATGCAAACAAGAAGATTGGGATGTCATCAAAACAAATCCTATCTTTGGACCTGAAGGATGGGTTGAAGTTCCAAGGAAAATATAGTATTTTTATTTATAATTTGTAAGTATATGTTTTTTAAACTTACATATTTAAATCTATTAGTTTGGTTTGGATTGATATAACCTTATATTTAATATTTTATTTGATTTGATTTGGATTGTATAGTATAAAACTGTTTGTTTAGGATTGTTTTGATTGTATAAAAGTTTGATTTATTAATAAAGTTTGTCTTGACTTGTTTAATGTCTTCAATATTTAGTATATAATTTAGAATTTAATCATTACTGAATATATAAGTATATCACATTTAATTATTGATTTTGACTCCACAGTTAATAATTATATCACAATTAGGGGAGTTTTGTTTTTCATCCATTTTTGTTGATGACAAAGGGAGGGGGGAAATATAAAATATCAAACTTGCATATATTACGGGGGAGTTATATTATATTTTATATATTGGAATATTTATACGGCTTTCATCATCAAAAAGAGAGAGATTATTGATACCTCCGATATTGATTTGGATGCAACAACCATATAAATATAGATACTAATGTTTTGTTAAATTGTATAATATATATTGCAGAATATTACATAAGTACAAAATGATTAAACTTGAACATTGATCAGTATAAAGACTAAGAATGAAGATTTAAAGATGATGATCAAGACTCGTGAGTTTAGAGACAAAAAACATAAAGAGCTCCCGACTCTAGTGTTTAGTATGATTCATTAGAACAAATTGTTAAAGTCCTTGATAGTAGGTTCTGATCTTTATCACAAATTTCCGAGCTTTAATATTTTAATCGAAATAAATTATTTTAAATTCAAAATATTTTCTTACAAACATTTTACAGAAGTTTTTTATGTGTTCAAAGTGTTTAAAATTTTTTGTTTAAAATTATTTTACAAAGAAGTTTGAATGCAAAAATAATTTTTCAAAATTGACATGGGTATGTCGACATACCCCTCCTTGATATGTCGACATAGTGACTGTTGGTATTTTTTTAAACTTTGAAAAGAAGTATCTTTTAGATGCACCTCTTCATGAATGGATACTTCTGTTCATTCACTAGGGTGCAAATGAATTTTTCAATGATTTTTTTTACTTTCTTCTTACTCCTTACTCTCTTGTTCTATTTCTTAAAAACTACTTTCTATATTCTTCAAAATCTACCTAGAATGAACCTATACTCTACTAGATTGATTCTTTAAAAACTATCTACTATTTTGGAAGCATTCTCTCTATAAACTCAAAGACCAGACCGCTATCAGAAGGGCTATAGGATATCTTGTATCCTAAGTACAACTGTTTGTATTTGAAAATCAATAACTTTACACTTATTTGTTTGGGTGTGTTTATTGCCTATTCAAATCAAGTGGGTGTGATTAGTAGCCCATCTAAATCTAGTAGGTGATCGTGTTGCCCGATAAATCAGGAGAGTTTATTCCAAACTCATGAGACAGGAGGGTGTATCTCGTAGCCTTGAAATTAAGACTGTATTCTGGTTTGCTTGCTACCTGGTTAAAGTAGGCGATTGAATAGAAAGTTGTATAGTATTGTATGGGACTGCATGCATGATTGGTTAATCTGAACCAGTATAAAATTTTTGGTATCATCTCTCTTACTTTACTTTTTTATTGCTTTTATATTTATTTGTGATTGCTGCTTGATTAGTATAGATCTATGTTGACAATCTGTGATTTGATTTAAAACTTGAAACAAAGTTAAAGGGATTCATAAAAGTTATAAAACATAATTCACCCCCTCTAGTGTTAAAGTAATCTTAAGATACGTTACACCGTAACATACAGGATTGAAAGTTGGAACTCGTAAATAGATACCATCGAAACCATCTGACCCTAGATTTGGAGCGAGAGAGTATAATCGGACTTGAGGCAATCAGATGATTTGCCCTACGTTATTAATCTTCGACCAATACTCAAAGGAAGAATATGACAAGGAAATAATGCCCGGATTCTGGCATCTGAAATGTCGGGTCCTAAAGGCAGGACACGGTATGTGGTAGAATAGCCCAAATGGAATGGTTACGATTATGGCCTAGCGGGATACGCTTGGCCGAGGTCGAGTGATGAAGATCAAGGGTTAATATCGGTCATGCCCAGTTATTGGTGAAATTGAAGGTGTCAAGATAACAACGTCCAAATTGTTGTTTCCTAAAAATAGGAAACGCCATGAAAATTAGGCTATTTATAACTCGTTAATGGTCGAGGGGAACTCTACTTAAAATGAACAGGAACAACCATGGAGTTGGTGAAATATTAGTTCTATTTTGCCAAGCGAAAATACCTTGGCAATGGTAAAATAGAGCTAAATAATAGAATATAACTAAAGAAATTACAGGAATTTCATTTACATGCATAGAGTTATAGTAAATGAAAAGCATTAAATAAAGACAAGCATGTATAATATGGATATATTGTAGTACAAGCAACTATATATATATATATGCAGGTAGAATGTATGAAGGCAGGTATAGTATATAAAAATGCAAAAACGTAAATAGTCTAAAGAGATTGCAAAGAAAAGGTAGTCTTTTATTACATCACTTTTTATAAACATCAATGTTCGCGGGGGCCGCTCCTGCCAAATGCAGCCTATTACAACAAAAAGGAAAATCAAAAGGACACATATACAAAACAAACATGTAGAACTGTCTTACTATCATAAGGAGATCGGCAAGGAGCCCGTTTCTTCTGACCCTTCATTTTCTTCTTCCCAGCCTTACTGCCCGAGCCATCATGAGGCCTCTTTTGGCCCTTCTTATCTTTTGGTGTGCTTCCTCCGGAAGGGGTGGTTTTACATTCAGTAGTAATGATGGCGGGATCTTTAGGACGATTGATAAGGGACTTGTAAGCTTTCGTAGTAGCGTCGGTGTTCCCGCTCTTCGAAGGATGGATAGTGATAGGAAGGGACCAGGAGAAGATCGTAGCTCTCTGGTACTTGTAGGCTTATCAAGACAAGATTTAATTTTAATCTTGACCTTGTACATGTTGATTTTCCACTTCTCCCCTTGGAAATGGATTCGGTTGAGCCTGAGGCGCTGGTTATAGTAATGTCTAATTGCAAGGATTGGGAAATGTCATCCAACCCCTCTAAATTTGTGATTCTCTCTGATTTAGGACTAGGAGTAGAGCTAGAGGGAGGGCTCGGACTGATTAGTCCCACGGTCATGGGAGTTGACTTGGGTGGTTTTAGCATTATTGCCCATGCCTTAAGTAATTGGTGACAGAGGAGGTGGAAGAGAAGGTTGACCAACAATTTCACAAACGTAGAAGTAGAGGTTAGTTACAGTCTCATGCAAGAACTGAAGGACTTCGAATATTGGAGAAATAAGGGATATGCCTTCGCTTGGACCCGATTGCCAGATAGGTGATGTAGAGACTTCCCCATCTTCGAGTGAATTCTGAGTTGGTGGATCAACAGATGGGGGAACGTATGGTTTAGTAGGAGTAATTGCTGCAGAATATCCATTGTAAGCTCTTGGGATTTACATGTTGATGATTAAGCCTGACTCGATGCGCTTGGGTTGACAGGAGCTTCAGAGGTAAATTTAGCAGCAACATCTTCCATGGCCCAGATAGTGTTCCCCTCTTCAAGTTTCGGAATATCTTCAGCATCAAGGTATTGACTTTCAGCTCGTCATCAGTGAGGCCTTTATCAGAGGCCTTTGCATGGCGCAACACTTCCTCTCAGTCATCGGCAAGGGTAACGACATGTGTATTTCTGTAACACCCCATAAAATTAACAATAATTATTAATAGGCTCCAAAAATGGAATTTGAGAAAATGATAGAATTTGACCATAAAACTTGTACCATTACATTCGTGGTGATTTTTTGAGCAACTTTCATATTTGGAGTTTCACGATCGATGCTCAAATAAAGAAGTTATCAGCGTTTGAAGGTTTTGGAGTCAAAATAATTAAAACCAAAAAGAAAATAAATAAACATTAAATATAGGGCCCCACTGGTCGACCCCCTCTATGGGTCGGTCGATCGCCTATAGTGGAGCAATCAACCAGTCTAGTAGTGACAGCTAGGGTTTGTATCTTAGCCAACGACCTAGATTTAATTATTTTAAACTAACGGTTATAGTTGATTCGAGCGCCTATAAATACAGGCTTAATCCCTCACTTCTCTTCTCATATTTTCTAATCCAAGCAGCGAAGCTCTACACTTTTCCCTTCTTCGCTAAATTTAAAAATTATAAAAATATTATATACACACACACACACACACAAATTGGAAAAGGGTGGAAAATAAAAGAGAAAAAGAGAAGAAGAGAAGAAATGAATCAATGTTGCGAAAGAAAAAGGTAAGATTTTATAATTATAAATCTCTATTCCCCTTAACCACAAATCTCTTCTCGGTTTTGTAATTCTAATAGTATATATATACCTTGTTAAATATATTCTTTTAGGTTAGAATGGAAAAGGAGTCAAGTAAAGGAATGGATTTAGATTTGGAGATTTGGAAAGCTTAAAAAGGTTAGTGAGAAATTATATAATTTATTTATAACATTGAAATTTATACCGTTGGATTTTATTTAATTATTATGCCTAAATAAGATCTAATGAATTGTAGGCTTAAAATTAATTTATAGGAATATCGTTTACATATTCTATAAAATAGGCAACTGGAATAGGAATAGTATGTACAACCTAATCTGGATTTATAATTAAAATTTGAATTCAGTCCCAAATATTTATTATTGTAGAATATTTATTTATTCCAGATTTATAATTGGGTTATAAATTAGGTTGCCCTAGTTGACTTGGAATGTGGATTTCTATATTTTAATTCATTTTGAGTGGGGTATAATCTAATTATATCTATTTCCATGTAACTTCCATAAATTATCCAATTTCTAAAATATGTACAAAAGTGCATCGTTTGAATTAACAGGGAATGTACTAAAAAGAAAAGAGATGTGTAAAGTATGGATATTCTTCTACGTAGTTTGCATTGTCCATTTCAATAAAAGAAAAGAGATAATTTCATGTAATTTCAAACGGAGCAAAATTCTCATTTTTGGGTAACTTATGAAAAGTTATAATAGTAATTCCTTTTTAAAAGGATAACTCCGATAAATTAAAATGTAGAAATGAATGTTCTATCTTAGGAATTAAAAACATATATATAGTGTAAATTACGACAGTATTCGCATAAGTTATTATAGCATATTAAATTATAAGACTAAAAAGAAAGGAATAAGAATTCCAAGATTTATGGACATTAACTACAAATTTAATGGGTAATAAATTTATAGTTAATAGAGAGTTAAAGGAATTAAACGGGGATTGATTAGAGAATGGTATTTACGGAAAATGAATTGGCATAATAGGTTGATTTTGAAACTAGTAAATAAATGTCATTAGAGAAATTAATATGACATTTATGGAAACAAATAGGAACAATAGGTTGATTTTGAAACTATTTAATAAATGTCATTAGAGAATTTAATATAGCAATTATGGGAAAATGAATAGCCACAATATGTAGATTTTGAAATGGATAAATAAATAACATTAGAGATTGTCCGATTTTGACATTAATGATCATTTATCACTATGGGAAAAAACGCATCAGACAACAGATATGCTCCGTTGTTTGATTACATATCTATCTATCGTTAAATCCCGTGTCGTCTCATTGCACATTGGACCATAGGTATGCCCCATAGTCTGATATGCACTAACACAAAAAAACCATATGCTGTATGATGTTATAGTATCATTTCTAGAATTTTCTATTAGACAACACACACACACACACACACACATATATATATATATATATATATATTGACTAATATGCATACCAATTACACTTATGTTATGTTTGCAGAATGAAATAATGAATTTCAATTTTATTTAAACAAATATTTTATTTCAAATCAAATTCAAACACAACACAACTTTCACTATACTTACATTTTCAAATACAATACAACTTTCACTATCACTTCATATATACAACTTTTCTCTACACTCTCATATATAACGTTTTTTACTAGCACTCACTTACACTCACTTGAATTTTTTTTGATGTTGATCCTGATTTGCTTGCTCTAGCTTAGATCCAGCCATCTCCTATACCCGTCAAATAAACAATGCAGTAAAATAGAAAAGGAAACAAATCTAAATTGCAAAAATAAAATTGAATTTGAATATTAATATTGCCTCGGCTTATGGGTTTGTTTTCTTTTCATGTTTTAGACATGGACAAATATATATGTGCACGGACAACTTATGATATGCGCAATGTATCACTATGAATATCACAAGGTCGGGCTCAACTCAGATGCACATATCATAACAATAGTTTCAGCAATTCAACAACTCAAAACAAACCAAGCACATATACAAGTACAAGTACAAACAAACCAAACAGCAAGCTTCAGAGCTCAAGTAATATACATATATACACATATGTATATATGTGCATACTCAAAATGGTTCAAGCTCAAGTACTTACTAGTATATGTGAGTACTGTAATAAGAAATCAAGTGCACATAAACAAGCTCAAGCAAAACAACAAGTGTTGTAGCAACACATATATACACATATGTATATACATGTATACATGTATATATGCAACACATGTTCAGAGACTCAACCGACAGCAAGCATCGGGGAGTCAATCAAAATAAACCAGGCATATATACAAGTACAAGCAAACTAAACAGCAAGCTTTAGAGCTCAAGTAATATACATATATACACATATGTATATACATGTATATATGTACATACTCAAAATGGTTCAAGCTCAAGTAATTCAAAATTGGTTTAGCTTAAAAGTATCAAAAGTGTAACGACCCAGAATTTTGGTTATTTGAAATTGGAATATTTAATTGATTTTAAATATTTAAAATTTAATTTTTCATTTGAATTTCAAATATAACGATTTGTTGGATAATTTAATTATTGAATTTAATAAATTGAAAATTGGTTAAAACATTGAATATTGAGTTTTAAGCTTGATAAAAATAATTTAAAGGCTTATTAGATTTATATTAATAAGAATGAAGATAATAAAAATTTTAAATTGGATTTAAAATGTGATTTGTTCAATTTAAAAATAGCTTGTATAAATTAATGAGTAAAAATAGCCTTCCGGAGAACAGTCTCGGATTTCAACGAAACCTCTACCATTGGATACGTAATAGTGTATTATTATCGGATTTCAAATTTTGTAGCTTTTGGAATTATCGTTTGATCGTACGGGATATAAACGCGCTGAAATTAATATAAAAAATTCAATATAATAATTGGGTTCAAAATGCTATCTTCTCCATACGATCGAATTAGGACTTGAAACCTTTTCCATTGCGTTCGGAATAGGGTTATAACATTATAAACTCGTAGCGGCACGCCTCGATAGGGGTTCGAGATTTTGAGTTGTGTAAATCGAGACATTTTGAAAATTTAATTACTAAATTTTCTAGTCATTCCTTCTTTTCAGCTGCAATTCCATCCTTTCAGTCCATACTACCGTTCATTGAGCCACCCTAGTCTACCGTCCTTGTTCCTTTTACACGTCTCCTCCATTTAAAATAGGCACGCAAGTTACAGTTAGTAAAAAGAAAACAAAACAATGGCAACTTAAAAAAAAATATCAAACCAAATTTCAAGCCTAAAAGTCATGGAAGCTTTCAGTCGAGCTTGAAGAAGCTCAGTCTTCAAGGTGGAGTGGGAAGTGCCGAGCACGGCCTCATTTTTGAAGGGCCGAACTTGCTTGAGAATCTAAGGCTACATATTATATGCGATTGAGGGTGCGATTCGAGAAATGGGGGATGGAATAGCGATGAGGAAGGAGTGTAGCACCTAGGTGCTGAATTTGGTGGAGCCCGGTCATGTTTGGGTGCTTGCGACATTGTCGTGGTCGAAGATTTCACGCGAGCAGGTCGCGTTTTTCTTTGAGGGGTCGGAGGTGAGATTTCGGGTATGGGGAGGTGGAGATTTCGATGAAGAGAATGTCGACGTGGTCGGCTTGTCGAATGAGGCAGTGGAGCTCCATGTCAGCTTGTGCACGTGTGTGCCATTGGGGTTGTGTACAGGCAAGTTGAAGAAGGAAGGGGGAAGAAGAGCTGGGTTCGGTTGTCTTTGTTTTTTTAATTTGGGCCTTGGGCCATTTAGAATAATAAAAAAAGGATAAAAAGAAAAGGAAATAGAAAGAAGGAGGGGGAGATTCGGGCTGTAGTTTGGATTTTTCTTAGGCGGGTCGGGCTGTAGTCTATGTGGGTAATGAAATAATATAAAGTTGGTAATTAAAATTATATAAATTGCTTTAGTAAATTCCAATTCGTATAAAATGCATATCTCGTTCGTTTTAGGTCCAATCGACACGCGGTTTGTTGCGTTGTGTTCGTATCGACGAATACGACGCATAGGAACTGGATTGTTTGAATTTAGAGCTTCTGGAAATTGTAGCTAAAATTCGAACGCATTCGAATTTAATCGGAACCAGAATATAGGAGCGACAATAAAAATCAATGTGAGTAAATCTCACTCAATTTGGTTGACTGGATTTATTTATAGCAATTAGAAATTATTTATTGATTGATTGGACTAATTGATAAATTATTATCTATTGGATGCTATATTATATATATTACTATATATATATTGATAGTTGGATATATTCCCGTATATTTTAGCGGATGAGATCCTATGCGCCCCACATAATAGCGGATGACCCTAACTTTCACGTTTCTTGTCCGTTTTACTATGATGTATTTTCAACCAAACGTGATATACGAAAAACTTAAGAAAGTAGTGCGAATTTGCAACATAAAGCTTTGTCTTTGCTGCCTAAAACCGTCATCTTCTGCTGAAAATAGTAAGTATATAACTTACAGCAACTAAATTGAAAGCCTGTGCAAAATCTGTAGCTTTATGTTGCAAATTCGCACTACTTTCTTAAGTTTTTCGTATATCACGTTTGGTTGAAAATACATCATAGTATACCGTGATATCCCGCCTCGAAGCGGGATTGGTATTTTTATGTTGTATTAACATCTGTGGATGCAGGAAAATAGGTTGGAGGGATCCAACTGGATTCCTCAAAAACGTTGAATTTAATTTCATATATAGTGATATATGATTTGTTTGAATAATTTGTGATAGATTATAGTGCAATTTATATTTATTGGATGCTATGGTAATACTAGCCTAGATTTTGGTATTTTTAAAATACCATAAATATATCTATATATTGAATTTTAAAAGAAATTTAAAAGGGATTTTGGAAGTGAAATATTTATATAGAATTTTGGATTAGTTAAAAGGAATTGAACTGGATAAAATAAATAGTTTGACTTAAAATTTGTACTTAACTATTTCGGGATAATGTAAATAGAGCTTTTGGAATAATGTATATAAAGGATTTTAAATAATAAAACTTAAGTGATATTTGTTTAAGTGTAAAAGGATTTTAAAAATTGAGATTTTAAATAGATTGGGGAAATAGAAGTGAATTTGGAAATAAATGTAAAATTTGTTATACTGGATCTTGAATGAGATTTCTAAATTACAAAATAGAAGAAAAATTGAGATTTGGTTGATTTTGGGATATGGTTTGGGTTATTTTAAGAAATTGATTTATAAATGGAATTTAATTTAGAGATGAATTTATAAAGGGGTTTAAATGATGTGAAACTGTTGTAAAATTGGAAATGTGACTATTGGATTTATAAACAATGTTTATAAATTAAGTGAAATGATTATCAGTTGATAAATTGAAGATATAAATTCACGGTAAGAATTTATAATGAGATGGGTAAATTGGTTGAAAATAATTGATAGATTTTCCTTTTGGAAATTGTGAAAAAGAATTTATGTAATTGGGAACGTAAATCGATTGGTGATAAATCGAGGGAGATTTATAAATATTAGATTTGTTACATTGGAATTGAAAAATATGTTTTTATCGAGAAGATGAGTTGTTTAAAAAGAGGACCTTTAATTATTAAGCTAGGTAATTTAAAAGGTGTTTAAAAATATCCTAGAAAATTTGTTATTAAAATATTTTCAAATTGTCAAAATGGATTATAAGTTTATATAAGTCTTGTAAATCGATTAGAATTTTATTAATAAATAAGAACTAACTATTGTTTCAAAGTTATGAATTATTTTAATTGTTTAAAAGTATATTTAATTATTAAATAAGTTTTCGGAAAGTAATGGTATACTTTCATGGAGAAATCGAAGGCAGAGATTGCCTGCAGTTTAGTTTGGATTTCTCTGGGATAGAGGCGTAATCATTGAGCTGTGAATCCATGGTTGATACTGCATGGTGCTTTCCATATTTATTTTAAAAGTTTTTTTTAAAATATTTTTGAAGGAAATAGTTTGTGAATATACTTATTTCGGTGAGATAAGTATAAACTTTTGAATTAAGAGATTTAATTAAGGAACCCGAAACTTATAGAATTCGTTATAAACGAGTTAAGGAATTTATATTATAAATTGTGAAGGGTTTTTGAGAAAAGAGAAATAAGTGAAATTTTCCTAAGTGTTGGGAAGTAAGGGTTTAGAAAATATATTTTTAAATATTTTTCTAAGTGTTGAAATAAGAGATGGTTTGAAATATCCTAATATGGATATAACTCAAATATTGAAAATTTGGAAGGGATTTGAATATATATCTTATAAAGATATTTTGAAAAATCTATAATACGGCCTGATGTCTTCTTATGAATGTTTTATTGATAGTTAAATAACCGACTATCAATTTTGGCCAAATTCATCGATCATTTCAAAGAGACCGGGATCAAATTTAACTATCCGAAAAACCACTTCGATCCAATTTGAGCATTACGAATGAATACCGTAAAGATGATGAAGATGGTGATTCGGTTTGTCCAAACCCAGGACAACTTGTATGGACGAATGCTATCAGAACATCGTCATTGGAGGACGATGAGCATTCTAAGTGAAATTATTCTTGAAAGGTAAATGTAGCCTCAAGCCTCATCAACCGGAATGACTGAAAATCAGGGGAGATGCAGCAAGGCTAAGTGATTCATACCCAATTAGGGTATGTATCACCTTTCTAGATACCCTCGGATATATTATAAATTATGGATACGGTGGTGCATGCAAAAGAGCTCTCGATAAGGTGGGAACACCTGGGATGATAACATATTCGATTCTGTCCAGGTTAGGGATAGGGACGGTCTTGTGTTGTAGGGGATCCCGGCGAGGTCCTCCGTACATTTTTCTAGAAGTGTACTGTGATAGGTGATACCCCAGTGCCTAGTCATTGTATGGAATCCATTCTCCAATAAGCGCCGTACGGTTTTGATTGTGCCCAACTATGTTGAAATATGAGATGCAAGCATTTCATCTATTTTCTATTTACTTCGTTTAGACACTATTACAAACGATTTTGATATAAAATGTTTTGGTTATCGTAAGGTAAAAACCCGTCGTGTTTATGTGTGACGCGGTCATACGAGATACCTTTGTTTTTTCAAAGGATTTTGATAACTTTTAATAATTCAAATTGAGTGTGTTTTCTCACGCTGATTTTCCAGACTGATTCGGGTGTTATTTTATTATAATGCTCGGGTCAGACCGAGTATTGCAGATTCAGGTTAGGATGCTATGGAGCTCAGGAGACGAGCTGGATGACAGAGATGTATTCCACATACTTGATTATATTCCATTGTGTATTGTAGGCTGTATGTATTGCACTTGTGAGGACAAGTTATTATAACTATCCAGTATTTGTTTGTTGATTTGTTGTACTCTGATGATGGTATGTATAAATAACAGTTATAGTTCTTTTTGTATAAAGGCATGTTAATATCTATTATATGTTGTTCCGCTGCGATTGTGAGATTCTGTGTTGTTATTTCTTTTCCTTCTACCTCTTCTTTCTTCTTTTCCTCTAACGATCTGGTATTTTCGGCACTCGATTGCTCGGCATGTAATATAGTGAACGTATTGATTTTGATTTTCGAGGGTCGAAAATCCGGTTCGTGACAAAAAGTATCTCAACGCTGCCTTGAACCAGGCAACAAAATCAAGTACACACATTGCCTCAAATGCAATTCAAAATGGTCCAGGACGGAATATATGTTCAACTAAACCTCAAGATGATTCAAGCATGGAAGTTTACATATTAAAACAACAAATTAAAAGTGCAACAAGAAATCCCAGTGCAAAAGCAAGTGCCACAAATTAAAACATATATATGCAGATATAAGAACATTCACACATATATAAATACATATGTATGTATGTATGTATGTATATACATGGAAGTTCACACATATACACACAAATATGTAGTGATATATAAATATGTAGTATTATGCAGATATAAACATAGTTGTACATATATACACACATATGTATATACAAGTGCTAGTGCAAATGTAGTACCAGGCACACACATTTGACATATCTAGGCACACTAATATACATATACACACATACGTATATACATGTATATATGTACATAGTGAGTAGAAAGGCAACTCAACAACATGTATGGATGAACCAAGATAGCAAAAGCAACATGGACCGTCAAAGTGCACAAACAAGGCATCACTAGTGTGCACTGCCTTGTCACAAATTGAAATAGCAAGGGACACAAATTAAAACAGTAAGTGACACAAATTAAAACAGCAAATTCCACAAATTTAATAAGACACAAATTGAACAAGGCAGCGCCACAAATTAAAACAAGGCAGTGCCATAAATCATACCAAGATGAATAAGAAAATTAAAACGGCGGAGAAATCAACAGCCGAGAAAGATCCTATAAATATTCCCAAACAACAGCCAACATAAGCATAAACATAATTAAATGTACTCAGACACAAGCAAGCTCCAGTAAAATCGAATTCAACACAACAAACAACTCAAACAACAGTCAACATAAGCATCAAAGCAAGAACCAACCAAACTGCCTTCATCATCAACTGAGTAAGAAATACAACATTGTACAACAAGTACAAGCAACACACATGAGTGTGGACATGGAACAACAAAAATCAGAGCATGAAATTTTCAAAACTGCAAATATAGGGAATAAACCCTATAAATATACCCAAATCATCATTGGCTTTAGACATAGAAGTAGAGAACAATATAAATTGAAATGGCTATACTACCAATATAAATTGAAGAACTCTCGGCAAGAAGCAGCCGGAACCATAAATTGCCTACTAATCGATGAACGTGAGCATCAATTGAAGAAGAAAGGCGATTCATTTCAACAATTTCAAAGAAGCGGTTTCAAATCAGAAACCCCAAATTAAAGCACGTAATTAACTTGGTAACAAGCCCGCAAATAAAGGCTATTGAAGGAGCAAGACGATTCAAACAAATTTCAAAGCGGCCGAAATCCAAATTCCAGAAACAGTCGAATTTTTGATATGGAGTGAAAGAAAGAAATGAGTAAAAATAGAATAGAAAGAAAGGGGGAACAAAAATATACACGGGGGAAACAAAAATAAAAGGAGGCCATGAAATAATTAAGAGGGAAAAGATGGAGTCTGCAATAAAAATTTTGACAACTTAAATCAGTCGACGTATAAAATGTTGTCTGAATAACAAGCTTATTCATAGAGATTTCATGGGCTATTCAGACAATTGATGAAAGATTCTATGGCTCTTCAAACAACAAATGGTTTTGTCATGTGTGGTGTGAAAAAGTGGGATAAAAGAAAATCTACCTTATGTTGTGTGATCATTGTTATCTAATTCACTTTATGGCATAGTGTATTACGGACAATTGACATTTATAAGACATAAGAAGGAAACAAGGAAAACAAAGCCTAAGCGTATAAAAGAGAATAATTACATGGCAAACAAGTAAGTATAAATACTATTAAATATACGTAGAAGGCAATATAATTTCATGGTAGAAAATTATATAGCTTCAATTATACATTTAGAATAAGCGTGACTTAGTGGGCTTAGCCTAATACTTAGGCTTTGGATGATTGGTTTAATGGGTTGGGATGCAAGGTTAGTAGAGTTACACAACAGAAGTCAACCCTTCACCTAGAGGCTAACAGCAGTTGTGTATACTTACTAATGATGTGGGACATCTCCAACCATAAGACCCATGGGAAAGGGATATGCGTAGGACATAGTACCTGCTTCTGGGTCAGAGGTATTAAGATGCTATTGTAGGTTCCGCCTCCTTCCTATTTAAGAAGTATTAAATGGTCGAGGTTAGCTTTTAGGCACGGTAATGGATAATCTTAGGAGGGGTCCACTTCGAGGTTGAGGTATTAAGTAGCTATTATAGGGTCCGCCTCTCCTTATAAAGAAGTATTAATTGGCATGATGGGATTCCCAGCAATGTCGACTAGAGAGTATTAGAGAGGTCTTCGCCTTGGGATAGGTATTAAATGATGGGGTTCTTCCTAGGACATAGGTATTAAATAGTCAGAGTTTGCCTAATTCTCGTTAAAGAGGTATTAAGAGGCTTGGGTACTTTCTCTCGCGTTGTTAGGACATGAGTGACGGTAGGTGTGTAACAACATGAATCCCAGTGGGTTCGGATTTTAAGCAAAAATGCTAAAATCCAAGCCCACTAAAGCCCAAGTTGGGTTTCTGGTATCCTGCAAATAGGCAGAAAAATATATCAGAGCTCGGATAAATATCTCACAGCGAAACTGAATAAAATACAATAGTATGTAAATATTCACCAATATAATAACACTTTCTAAACAAGTGTCTCAAAGCTGGAAAGTCTCTGCCATCAACCTAACCTGTAGGATGTAATGAGGAGGGGTCAGAACTAAAGTTCTGTTGAATAGACAAATATACACTTCTAAGTTTAATTCTACACATATCGTTTTATTTCCAATTACTGTTATATTAGGTTCATTGGGTTCATAATACTCTCGCCTCTGTGCGTGAATCGTGCCCATCTACTCCCTAGTAGATCAAAACCTAATAACTGATATATATGTAGCAATAAGCCCAATGACCGCATCGGTCCTAGGTACTACCCATAGTACCTTCCGTATCCTCCTTGCAAAGGACTCCATCGTCTTGCTTCTATGGCATTCTATGACTATATCTATAAAGGGCCACCTTGTAAGGCCTATAATACAGATGTTCCGTCGTCTACTAGAAAAATGTAAAACTGCATCCGCACTAGTCTATACTAATGCTCGGACATCCACAATGTACCACCCAGTGTATACCTTAAGGACTATACGTAATCGTTCTGTCTACACCTTGAATCCCGCTTAACAAGGTCTACCTTGTACGGAACTCAATCGGGAATTTTCTATTTCTATAAAGGACTGCCTCATTAGGCCTACAATACAGATATTCTACTTGGTCTGTCCCTTTTCTTATCGTGGCTATGGCCCCACGCAGCCACCCCTCAACTAAAGACCTCTAAAGAGCTAAGTGGTTGTGCCCTACTACAAACAATCTAAACATCCAATTGGCTGCGCCGCTCATCCAATGTCTCAATAGTGAAAGAATCTTTGGACTATAGGTTTAACTCTATTCTTTCCCGAACTCTCTTCTTGGTTTTGATGTTGTCCCGATATCCACATGTGACTATCCTTTTGGGTCCTGTCCTTTAAAACTTACTTGCAAGTATTGGGATATACAAATATCCTACTCCAAACATCAACCCCTTTTGACTGCCTACAATGGTCCTGCCATGCAAAAAGCAGTCAAGGCATACTCTTTTGATGGAACACCTACAGACCTGCCTCTGGAGGACTGCTTCGCTATGCCTACCCCAAAGGGCCATCCTAGAGTACCCTTACGTCCCATTGAAGTCTCGTACTTCCTTCTAGCCCAAAATAACTAAATTACGTGCTTCTTCTATGCTGAAATCTGTGATGAACTGCTTCGTTGAGCTCTTCATCCTTTGGGCTGCTTCAAACGCATCTCACTCTTTTATTAGACCCTAAGTCTAATCTTTTATTTTGCGTTTAGTTTACTTTTCTTATTCTGTTGGCTACTTATTTGCCCTACTTAGCATAATCTTGTTCCAGCTTCACCTAACTATTGTGAGACCATAGTCCCAACTGAAAGGGAATGCTGTTGGTATGGGCCACTTCTATTATCTTGCTTATTAACTTAATTTAAGTCTTAAGTTTATTCAAATAAGCCTCTTCTATTATTTCTGCTCCATTTGCTTATTAACTTAATTTAAGTCTTATAATAAGCCTTTTCTGTTCTTTCTACTTAATTATAACCTATGTTATAATTTTACTTGCAATTGTCACCACTGTATTCTTTTATAATCTATATATTATAAATATAATTACAAGCCTCTCTTCTCTATTCTAGCCTGTCTTCTTTTATTATGATATTGAATTCTCTTTAATTCTCTTATATTATATGGCAAGCTTGACTTGGGACTACGTCCAAATGTCACAAATTTACTTATCATAATATCTGCTTTACTTTTATTCTAATATATGCGCAGTAAATGCAGATCTAGTTACATTTCTGTCTATAGCTTCTATTCTTGCCTAATAATTAATGTGGTGTACACATTCAAATCTAGGTCAACTATTATTTTATTTCCTTATTAATTGACATTTTCTACCGATTACGTTACAATCCTAATTAATAGCCCCATTAATAGATTAACATGCCACCTATATTAGTTAATTTCCTTAATTAATATTTTACACATTGTAACGTTTCATTAATTGACATGTCAATTAATTCCACCATTCAATTAACATATATATTAAATATGCATATATATTTTATTATCCAGATATGAATTTGAACATTTATTTTGTTACATTTATATGTAAACCTCTTTAAATTGAGGGATCTGATATATATAGACACACACACACACACGTTATATATTAATCTCTAATATTGATTCACATATTAATTAATTGCACTTTTTGGCCGATTCTGTTTGCAATGTTAATTATTCCCCTTATTTTTTTCCTCTTACATCTAATTCTCTTAATAATTTACATTCATTACAAACATAATAAATTTTTTACTACTTTTATAAATATCCTATGAATTCATTGCAAATGTTATAATTGATAAAATTTCCATGTTTGCATATGTAATTGTTTCTGACATTAAAACTTCAAACGGCTATAACTTCTCCGCTTGAAGTCCATATAGAAAACATTGATTTGGAAGTTGATCCTAAAATTTCCATGAACACAATGGTATAAGTTTCGTGGTCAAATTCCAATATTAGCAAAATTCAATTTTCACCGTTTTCATAGTTATCAATTAAATTTATTTTAATTTAACTATCAATAAAATGTGGGGTGTTAAAAGTTACGTGGGATTAAGAAGGACCTTTGGCCTATAGTTGATGGTAAGTTGTAGAGTTGAGATGCATTAATAATACGATAATTATATTTTTTAGCCGTATCTAGGTGTCATCGGTCTCTATAGCTAGGACCGATTGACTAGCAGTTATGTTGCAGAGGGCCGCTTCAGGGATTGAGGTATTAAATAGCCATTGGGTCTGTCTCCTCCCTATTTAAGAAGTATTAAGTGGCTGGAGTTTTTGGGTAGTGAAACAGTTAGACATATATGCGAATAGGCATATACTTACATAGTTATACCTTGGAGAAGGTTAGGTTAGACATATCATATGCACACATAATATTTAACAGATTAGCCATAAATATTAGACATAACACTTAAATGGTAATCGATATCATAAATTAATGGTATGGGTAAAGTATGTAATTTTCCAATCTACAAAATGTTGTTCTGACCCTCTCCTCATAACTACCCACATGGCTGATTTAGAAGGACTGGATACTGAAGCAAGACGAGAACTGCAGGTGGTGAAGTTTTCTTATTCACGCTCGATGAGGATAAGGCAATTAAATATCCAAGGAGTGATATTCCTAGATTGTAGCTTTAGTCAATATGTATGTTATATTATATTTTTCAAATTCCACTGTGAGTTTATATTGATCACACTCTGATATACTTGTGTTTATTATAGATTTCCAAAACAAACAATCCGTACCCTAATGGACTTGTGTTTTGATTTAGTCGAAATTCGGCCCCATTAAGGTGTAGGTTGTTACATTTGGTATCAGAGCTTAGGTTAGTCGATTTTAAGAATTAGGATATGCTGAGATAACGTATTTGTATTTTTACATATAATTATATCTAAATTATACGCCAAACTCTATATTCCTACTATAGAAGAAGTTGCGACCATATTCTGAAAGGATGAATGAGGCAACTATGATTTGAAACAATAAATAGAGTTAAATTTAAACTCCTACCTCGATTACCCCATGGACGGAGGTTGTATCATAAGGAGTAGACCAAGAAGAGCATGAGCACGACATATAGAAGAATCTCAGAGGCTGGATGGTACTTGACTCTTTTGTTGGGCCTAAACTACTTTATGATTATGGATTTTGATGGATTGCCAATTGAAGACGTGCATTCCATTCAAACAGATGGGAAGTAAGAACCTATATGTTGCAAGCATCCGAAAACAAGATGCGAAGAAGGAGTGGAGCAAGTTCCCGCAAGAAGGTGTACACTAATCACCATAAGAAGATACGAAGGATTCCTGATGGAGATGAGTTAAGGATGAGTAGTGAAGAAGGAGTGTCCTAAAGATAGAGCAATAAAAGTTCATTTCTAAGTCCAACTCCATGTGAAAGAATTTAACAAAAAGATTTCTTTGAAAACTCCTTGAAATGTTTTAAATGGGGTTTTCAAAGAATTTATTGGGAATTTGTTGTTTTGAAAAAGATTTCTGGAAATTAATAATTTGAATATTTGTTGAGTCAAGATTTTTCGATTTAAGGGTTTTTAGTAAAAAGGGTTTGTTAACCCGCCTTTTGGCAAGACCGCGGAGAGACGGGTTTAACTTAATCAACTACATGTTCGTCGAGGCTATAGTACGATGGATTCAATCGACTGGATGGATGGATGATGCAATGTGCTTGGGAGATGGAAATATGATTGGATAAAGATGAATCAACTATAATTTGGGTGTAGGAAGCATGGTTCGGCATTAAACATGGTTCGGCATGATGGAGGTTCGGCACATATGGTTCATCTGGCATTCACGTTCGAATAGCATTCAAGAGTAGTCGGCATTCCATGAAGCATTCGGCATCTAGGTGGCATTCGGCGTCAAGATACGCTCGGCATCTCGGAAGCGCTCGGCATCAAGGAACGTTCGGCATCGAGAGACGTTCGGCATCGAGAGACGTTCGGCAGGGTATAACGTTCGGCATGTATGAACGTTCGGCATGGCAGAATTGTTCGTCATAAACTATTGTTCGGCCTAACTATTGTTCGGCCTAAGTATCGTTCGGCCAAGAGATGGTTCGGCCTTGATAGCATTCGGCCAGAGTATCGTCCGACCTAAGTTTTGTTCGGAAATCAATCGTTCAGCACGAATACATTGGATCGGCCTCCGGTATCGTTCGGCGAAAATGTCTCCCACGGCATTTAGGGTGTTCGGCCTCACTTCTGATCGGCATGAGGAGATCGTTCGGCATTCATACCTTGTTCGGCATTCAGCGTTCGGCATCTATGGTTCGGCATATGGAGACCACTCCATTTGGGCTGAGGTATTCAGCTACCAGGCCCACCAGGGAAGTCCAACCCATCTTTGTCTATAAATAGAGAGGCAGGGGCACAGTGAAAAGGGATCTTCTTTCTGCTCTCTTACTTTCTCTTTTCGAAGGCTAAGGCAACTCTGCCATTTTGTAACTGTAATCGATTATTACAGCAATAAAAGGCAAACTTCTAAGTGGACGTAGGCCGGAGTTAGCCGAACCACTATAAAATCTATTGTTCTTTATTGCTTTCATTTCAACCTTTACTGTTCTTCACGTTATTACTCTCTACATACATCCTGTCTGTGAGCTGTGATTGGTATTTGGTGCTTTCATCTGGATTTGGGGGTTAGTGACCAATTTTGGCGCTAACACTTTGGTGCTTTCACTGAGAACGCAAGCACTCGAGAATTTTGGAGTTAGGAACTTGGATTCTAGAAAGCAATGGCTAGACCACCAACAAGGAAGCAAGCAGCGGAAAGAAGCAATCAGGAAGGAAGTCAAGCGGCCTCTTCTGGAGCTGGAGAGGATCATGCATCCATCTACATAACTCGGGACGAGATGCAGGTGATGATGAATTCTATGCAAGAGCAGATGATGAAACGGCAAGAGGAGATGATGCAGGCTCTTCTTAGGCAATTTGGACAACTAGGAACTGCAGGTGCTCAAGTTCTTGGAACTGGCCCAAGGGAACTCAACCAGCGGACAGATGGAGTGATTCAGCAGGGGGCAGTTCCCAATCAACAAACAGCTAACAATCTAGATGGACCTAGACTTGGGGGCACACCACCAGGTGATGCTGGACCAGTTCATGGAGGGATACCGGATAACGCTATGCAGCCTGACGTCGATAGGAATACAGGAGTACGTGATGAAGAATATGTACCAGAATTTCCTCGGGGACTTGGGGGGCAGTCTGGATTGGTTGGAAACACTAGATTGGCTGACATTATCAGGCGGACTATTCGCGGAGGTCTGACAAACAGGGATTCAGAGGGAGTTAACAAAAGTCCGTTTACCCGGAACATCAGGACAGCTAGGAATCTGCCAGATTTCAAACTTCCCACTCTGGAAATATACAACGGGAAGGCGGATCCCACCGACCACTTGATGAGGTACACTAGGCATATGGAAGTGCTGGGGGCAACGGAGGAGGTTATGGCCTGATGTTTCCCCCTGTACTTGACTGATATTGCTGCTATGTGGTTCAGACAGCTGGAGGATGGATCCATTGGAACATGGACAGAACTGGTGGACAAGTTCTTAAGTCAATTTCGAGTTCACATAAAAAGGCCAAAGAACATGATGACGCTAACGTCAGTCAAACAAGGGGCAGATGAATCGCTCAGGACATTCTTAACTCGATTTAATGCAGCAGTTGCTTCGGTGGATCGGCCAGATCCATCAATGGTTCTGATGGTTGCGGTATCAGGAGTCAGAGATAATTCGGATTTCAAAGTATCGTTGGTACGGGACCCACCGTTGGATCTTGGGGAATTCTTTCATGAAGCTGAAAGATTTCTTCGACAAGAGGATGCATGTTTGGACATGAGGTCAAATGAAGTAAACATGACTAAGGATGGAGGACTACCCGGCGAAAGCTCGGGTGGGGGCAAGGATAAAGGGAAAAGGAAGCGCTGGGGAGAACCAAAGTTCTCCACTTACACAGGATTGAACGCAACGTTGGAGCGGATTTTCTTAGATACTCGAGATCGCCTTCCCTATCGAAGGCCATCAAGGAGGGAACCCACAGAACGTGAAAGGGCATCAGAAGGCACTGTCGCTTTCATGACCTGGACGGGCATGATACTAACAGCTGCCGACATCTAAAGGATATAATCGAGGAGCATATAAGGAATGGTCAGTTGCGACAGTATGTCGGAACTCAAAATGCGGCGGTGGCACAGGAGCAGCCACCGCCTACCTTGAACGACGAGGGCACGAGGCCCAGGAATGGTGACCGATTGGTCATCAACTAATCTTGATAGTTTGGAATAAGTAACAAACTCCGGGCAAACGGTTAAATCACTTACTCATGTACGGGGTCGAAGATAACCCTCAGGCATGCTCTGAGATGATGGCTTACCGAGACGCCCTGGTTTGTGAAATCTGTTTCTTCCTTTGACTTGGACATTTGCTTTTTCTGGTTTGGTTTTGGAGTTTGGTTTGAACTCCCTGTTTTGCTCGTTTTCTGGTTTGGATGTTTGTTTTTTTTTGGAATGGATTTTTGATATGGATTTCAGGTTTTCTGTTTGGATTTGGATTTCGAATTGGATTTTGATTGGATTTTCTCTGGATTTTGGCTAAAAGGTCGTCGAGTAAGGACTATGCTCGGCAAGGGTCCGGAGAGACCAGGATTCGGCCTAGGACTTAGGCCATATATTATTGGTTACTATTTTAGGTCGTCGAGTATGGACTATGCTCGGCAAGGGTCCGGAGTGACTAGGATTCGGCTTAGGACTTAAGCCACGGCATTATTCGACGTTCAGGGACACTGAACCATGAACACCATGGAATTACTTAACATAGGTCGTCAAGTGTGGATTGCGCTTGGCAAGAACCCGGTGAGGTTACGGATTTGGATATTGGCTATGAATAGCTAAGAATTCGGACAAGGACCCGGAGCATTCCCAGATTTGGATACCGAACCGGAGAGGTCACGAATATGGTTATAGGTTATTGGATATGGATGGATTGGAACTTGGTAGTCGGGTTCAGATGGATGTGGAATTGGATAAGGACTTGGTTAATGGATAGGAATCAGACATCGACTCGGAACAGTCGCGGAAATGGATCAGGATATGGCCGTGGCACTCGGATAAGATGGCTTGGTAATGGATTGGATTATGAATCAGAAAGTATGGATGTGGATAACATACATACTTAGGATATTGGACTTGAGGCTATTCAAAACACACCTTTCACAGCAAGGCATGTTTTGGGGGGCAAGTGTTAACCCGCCTTTTGGCAAGACCGCAGAGAGACGGGTTTAACTTAATCAACTGCATGTTCGTCGAGGCTATAGTACGATGGATTCAGTCGACTGGATGGATGGATGATGCAATTTTCTTGGGAGATGGAAATATGATTGGATAAAGATGAATCAACTATAATTTGGGTGTAGGAAGCATGGTTCGGCATTAAACATGGTTTGGCATGATGGAGGTTCGGCACATATGGTTCGTCTGGCATTCACGTTCGAATAGCGTTTAAGAGTAGTCAGCATTCCATGAAGCATTCGGCATCCAGGTGGCGTTCGACATCAAGATACGCTCGGCATCTCGGAAGCGCTCGGCATCAAGGAACGTTCGACATCGAGAGACGTTTGGCAGGGTATAACGTTCGGCATGTACGAACGTTCGGCATGGCAGAATTGTTCGTCATAAACTATTGTTCGGCCTAACTATTGTTCGTCCTAAGTATCGTTCGGCCAAGAGATGGTTCGGCCTTGATAGCATTCGGCCAGAGTATCGTCCGGCCTAAGTTTTGTTCGGCAATCAGTCGTTCAGCATGAATACATTGGATCGGCCTCCGGTATCGTTCGGGGAAAATGTCTCCCACGACATTCAGGGTGTTCGGCCTCACTTCTGATCGGCATGAGGAGATCGTTCGGCATTCATACCTTGTTCGGCATTCAGCGTTCGGCATCTATGGTTCGGCATATGGAGACCACTCCATTTGGGCTGAGGTATTCAGCTACCAGGCCCACCAGGGAAGTCCAACCCATCTTTGTCTATAAATAGAGAGGCAGGGGCACAATGAAAAGGGATCTTCTTTCTGCTCTCTTACTTTCTCTTTTCGAAGGCTAAGGAAACTCTGCCATTTTGTAACTGTAATCAATTATTACAGCAATAAAAGGCAAACTTCTAAGTGGACGTAGGCTGGAGTTAGCCGAACCACTATAAAATCTATTGTTCTTTATTGCTTTCATTTCAACCTTTACTGTTCTTCACGTTATTACTCTCTACATACATCCTGTCTGTGAGATGTGATTGGTATTTGGTGCTTTCATCTGGATTTGGGGGTTAGTGACCAATTTTGGCGCTAACAGGTTTTTCATTTTTGAAATACTTAGTTTAAAATTGATTGAGTCAAAAAGTTTGGATTTAAGGATTTTTGATAAAGGGATATTTAATTTTTTAAATAAATGAAAAATAGAGTGTAAGTTAAGGTCGATGATATTTCCTATAGTCTAAATTTGGAAGTTCCATTTTAAAATTCTTTTTAAGGGGTGGATAAATGGAAATGGTACTTGATTCAAATGGGGCATAGAGAATAGAAGGATAAGAACGCCCGATGGATTAGATAGAAATAACCTTAGGAATTTATATATAAAAATAGGATTAGTAATCAAGTTAGAAATAATATAGGAGAAAACAATAGGAATATGATAAGAAGAATGGAAAATTTCCTTAGATATGTAGTAGTTGCACATATATTTTAGATCGATGTTGCAATTACGCATATCTTTTAGAAGTCCCCCTCTTTTGCTATTAAAATCTCCATCAAAGATGGAAGTGGAAATAACATGAGTAGTAAGAAAATAATAAGATGAAAGTTATCATTGTCTACTCCACTTTCCATGGTATAAAGTTATAGAAGATGTATTTTGAAGGGAAAAAATGGTTTGATATGACAATTGGGCTTTCAAACATGATGAATTTTTTGAGTTAAAAATCATACTTTTGAAAGAAGTAAATTACCATTGTAGAAAGTCTTTAAAAGGGGAAAGTTGGTTAGAAAGGGGAAATTTTCAATGGTTCCTTTTGGAATTTTTGATTGAGAAAAAGGTTTCTAAGTTTATGTTTTTAAAGATAAAAGTTTTTGATCAAGTAATTCATGACTAGGAAGTTTTATTTTTAATAAATTTGCAAAAAACCAAACCAATTTTTGATATGGAGTAGATCAGAATGACTGCTAGGTAAGACGGGGTAAATGTTTAGGCTAGGAATAAAATAGCTATGGATGCTCGTAGGGTAGCAACAAGGAACTCCTGTTGAATATAAGGAATATAGGAATGAACTTAGGAATATTTTATTAAAAATCTCTGAAGGTGATAAAGGAATGGTACCAAAGTACAATTTTGAGAATCCATGTGTATACTTGCATGAAAGAGTAAGGATAAAGAGGATAGATACCAAAATTTGAGAATATTATGAAGAAATTTTGATTGAAAGAATATAGAAATATGATTGGAGTAAAGAGTTATAAGATGGCAAACGCACATAAAGGATATAGGTTGACTCAAAGGTTGAAGAAGACAAGATAGGTGGTAGGGAAGTTATTCCACCAAACCAATTTTCTGATGAGTTATTCTAAATGTGCATAGTTTATATGTCTTACCCACTACAGTGTAGGAATGCACCATTTATCCTATAGTCGGGTATAATAATTGAAGTAACGGATGCATCGCATTTATTAGAAGCCAAGAAAGAGATTCAAGGAAGGTAGCTGATAGTGGAATGACATACTAGGAATGTCCATCTTAATTTAGTAAGGAGTGTTAGGGTCACAACATCATTAACACCAGTTGATGATGAATGATAACTTCTAGCAAAATTTTCTTTTACATTTTTTTGGTTGAAATCGCTAGTTGTCCCCTTTGGGTTAATTGAAAAGCATACGATATGGTATGAGATATATTCCTATTTTATCACTAGGTTAATTTTATGGATGGGATTAGACCGCGATATAAATATATATATTAAGAAATAGTGTAAACAAGGAAATCTCATAAGGATACTTGACTAGCGATAAATTATAGATAAGGTTAGAAGTTTATAAAATAAACTAGGAAATTAAATTAACAAATAGAAATTAAAAATGCTTCAATCCCAAAAACTTTAGGATTTTGGGAAAAAATAAATTTTAGCGAGCGGAGGACAGGGAAAGGTTATTGCGAAATCACGGGTCATTATCCCTATGCTTTAAAAGCTAAAATTTATAAATACACTTGTAGGAAGTTTGTTGTTTTAGAATAAATGAAAAGGGTTCCTCAAATCTAAGATTAACTGCACAGTACTAGGGTCAATCATATACATTAGCTTATAGATTGAGTCCCGATTACATTAAGACGTGGCCTGATTTGTTTCAAGGATGAACGACGAATGCTTTGAAAAATTGTGTTCAAATTCTTTTGAAAGTTTTTTAAAATGCTTTTGAGAAGATAGGTTCAAATGTTTTTGGAAAATTTTAGCCAAGTGCTTTTTAAAAAATAATAATAATAAAATGGTGTTTAAATGCTCTTATGAATATTATTTTTCAAACTAATTTGCAAGTTTGATAGGAAAAGGGAAAATATTTTTGACGAAAACTGAAAAAAAATCAATTTTCTAAGGCCACATGCTTAATGTAGGGGGGGGTCGACGTGTAGTGAATATGAATTTTACTGTCTGACAAGGGTGACAGTATAGTAAACATAGATAATAACAAGTGAAAATGCCTTTTTAGCTTTGGAATTTTTATTTCACTATCTCGTTGATATTGAAACAAAATTTGCACTTAGGATAATTACGTTTTAGCACCCGAAAAAAACCACTTATGTGAATTGTACTTGGAAAAGTTGGGAAAGTTTTGGAGGCAAAAGAGAAGGTTCTAAGGTACAACAGAATAGATATCCAATAAAAGGGTGGAATTGTAGAATTTTCCTTATAAATCCTTTGTAGACATAGGAGTATAGATTCAAAAACTAGAGTTTCAAAAAATTTGGATGTTAAAAAATTGTGTGCTAGATTTTGGATGGTAGGGATTGGATGGAAAATTGGTTAAATCACACTTCTAATTGTGGGAGCGTTGAAATTTTTCTGTGAAAAATGATTTCTAATTTTTGAAAACTTGCATGCATATAGAAATGCCAGTATATCTAAGTTGTTTGCATCATATTTTCAAAATGTTTAAAAAAAATAATGCATTCATATAGGAGACACCGATCTAGAATTATTCTACATACATGTCTTATATGCTGTGATACACCGTGCACCTGTATATTTTTGGCCGCAAAATCAGTTGTACACTAATTGGTTGGATAGCTTAGATTGGTTGCGTGCTATGTTACATGATTTAACCCTTAGGGAATTTCGAGGACGAAATTCTTTAACGGAGGGAGAATGTAACACCCCATAAAATTAATGATAATTAATAAATATTTAATAAGGCTTCAAAAATAGAATTTGAGAAAACAACGGAATTTGGCTACGAAACTTGCACCATTGCGTTCATGGCGATTTTCTAAGCAACTTTCATATTTGGAGTTTCATGATCGAAACTCAAACGAAAAAGTTATCAGCGTTTGAAGTGTCCGAAGAGAAATTAATAAAAAAGGAAAAAGAAAATAAATAAATATTAAATATGAGACCCCTCCCTAAGGGCCGGTAAATTGCTAGCATCCGATCGCCTATAGGGAACGGTCGACCGGTCTAGTAGTGATGGCTAAGGTTTGAACCTTGGCCAACGACCTGGATTTAATTATTTTAATCTAATGGTTACAGTTGATTCATGCGCCTATAAATACAAACAGCGAAGCTCTGCCATTTTCTAATCCAAACAAAGAAGCTTTGCCATTTTTTCTTCTTAGTTATTTCTAATAAGTATAAAATATTATACACACACGCACAAATCGAAGAGGGGTGGAAAATAAAAGAGAAGAAGCAAATCAACATTGCGAAAGAAAAAGGTAAGATTTTAGAATTATAAATCTATATTTCCCTTAACCTCAAATCTCTTCTCAGATCTGTAATTCTAATAATATGTGTATACCTTATTAAACATTTTCTTTTGGGTTAGAATAGAAAAGGTGTCAAGCAAAAGAATGGATTCAGATTTGGAAATTTGGAAAACTTAAAAGGTGAGTGGGAAATTATATAATTAATTAATAATATTAAAATTTATAGCATTGAATTTTATCTAATTACTATGCCTAAATAAGATCTGATGAATTGTAGGCTTAAAACAAATATATAGAAATATCCCCTACATAGTCTATAAAATAGGTAATTGGAATAGGAATAGTATGTACAATCCAATCTGGAAGTTTGAATTCAGTCCCAAATATTTATTATTGTAGAATGTTTGTTTATTCCAGATTTATAATTGGGCTATAAATTATGTTGCCCAGCTGACTTGGAATGTAAATTTGTATATTTTAATTATTTAGAGTAGGGTGTAATTTAATAAAATCTATTTCCGTGTAATTTCAATAAATTATCCAATTTCCAAAATATGTATAAAATTATGTCGTTTGAATTAACAAGTAATATACCAAAAAGGAACGAGATGTGTAAAGTATGGATATTCTTCTCCATAGTTTGTGCTATCTATTTCAAAAAAGAAAAGGGATAATTACTTGTAATTTCAATGGAGCAAAATTCCCGTTTTGGATAATTTATGAAAAGTTATAGGGGTAATTCCTTTCTGAAAGGATAACTCCAATAAATTAAAATTTAGAAAGGAATGTTCTAGTTTAGGAATTAAAAATTAGAAAATAAAAATCTATATACGTAAACCGTGCATATCGATTAAAAATAAAAACATATATACAGCGTAATTTACAACAATATTCGTATTAGTTATTATTGCGTATTAAATTATAGGACTAAAAAGGAAGGAATAGGAATTACACGATTTATGGACATTAATTACAAATTTAATGGGCAATAAATTTGTAGTTCATGGAGAGTTAAAGGAATTAAATGTGGACTGATTAGAGAATTTGATAGGTATTTATGGAAAATGAATAGGCATAATAGGTTGATTTTGAAACCAATAAATAAATGTCATTAGAGAAATTAATATGGCATTTATGAGAAAATGAATAGGCATAATAGGTTGATTTTGAAACTAGTAAATAAATGTCATTAGAGAATTTAATATGGCAATTATGGTAAAATGATTAGCCATGATAGGTAGATTTTGAAACGGGTAAAAAAATAACATTAGAGATTGTCCAATTTTGACACTAATGACCATTTGTTACAGACAGTTGACATTTATTAGATATAAGAAGGAAACAAGGAAACAAAACCCAAGCATATAAAATAGGAATAATTACGTAGCGAACAAGTAAATATTAATACTATTAAATATACGTAGAAGGCAATATAATTTCATAGTAAGAAATTATATAACTTCGATTATACGTTTAGAACAAGCGTGAATTAGTTGGATTAGCCCAACACTTAGGCTTTGGGTGATTGGTTTGGTTTAGTGGGTTGGGAGGCAAGGTCAGTAGAGTTTCACAATAGAAGTCTGCCCTTCACCTAGAGGCTACTAGCAGTTGTGTATACTTATTACTGATGTACGACATCTCCAACCATAGGACCCAAGGGGAAGGGATGTGCGTAGGACATAGGACCGGCTTCTGGGTAGGAGGTATTAAGTAGCTATTGTAGGTTCCGCCTCCTTCCTATTTAAGAAGTATTAAATGGTCGGGGTTAGCATTTAGGCACGGTAGTGGGAAATCTCGGGAAGGGTTCGCTTCGGGGTCGAGGTATTAAGTAGTTATTATAAAGTCCGCCTCTCCCCATAAAAAGCTTTAAGTAGCCTGATGAGATTTCGTGCGATGTCAGCTAGGGAGTACCATAGAGGGGTCCGTCTTACTTTATGTATTAAATAACGGTGACCAACTTAGGATATAGGTATTATATGATCAGAGTCTCCCTAATTCCCATTAAAGAGGTATTACTTGACTTGGGTACTTTCTCTTTCATTGTTAAGACATGACTGGTGGTAGTTGCATGGGATTAGGAAGGGTCTTTGACCTACAGTTGAGGGTAAGTTGTAGAGTTGATATGCATCAGTAATATGGCAATTATATTATAAAGTAATATAGGTGTCATCGGTCTCTATATCTAGGACTGATTGACTAACGGTTATGTTACAAAGGGCCCGCTTCGAGCACTTAGGTACTAAATGGCCGTTAGATCTGCCTCATCCCTATTTAAGAGGTATTAAATGGCTGGGGTTTTTGGGTAGTGAAACAGTTAGAAATATATGCGGATAGGCATATACTTATATAGTTATAGGTTGGAGAAGGTTAGGTTAGGCATATCGTACGCGCATATAAGATTTAACGGATTAGCCGTAAATAATAGACATAACACTTAAATGAAAATAAATCAGCATAAATTAATGGTATAGGTAAAGTATATAATTTTCCAATCACCAGAATGTTAGTTTGACCCCCCTCCTCATAACAACTCACATGATAGATTTAGAAGGACTGGATACTGAAGCAAGATGGGTACTGTAGATGGTGAGGTCTTCTTATTCATGCTCGGCATGGGCAAGGCAATTAAATATCCAAGGAATGATATTTTGAGGTAGTAGCCTTAGTCAATATGTATGTTATATATATTTTTAAAATTCCACTGTGAGTTTATGTTGATCGCACTCTAATATACTTGTGTCTATTATGGGTTACCAAAACCAACGATCCATATCCTAATAAACTCAGGTTTTGATTTAGTCAAAATTCGAGCCTATTAAGGTGCGGGTTGTTACAACTTCCCAACCGCTTCAAGTTTTTATATTCGATGACTTTAGCAATGAACAACTAAAGGGTGGCATTCGGTTCTTCTCTTTCCTTAGCCCTCTACTGTTTCAGCTCGCTTAGATCATGCGTAACTGTGGTATAGCCAACTTGAGCCTCCAATCTCTCTATCTTTACAAGGAGCATTTCAGACTCATGTTTCTCATTTTCAACATGGAGCTTTTGGATTTCAGCTGCCTGGTCCTCAATAGTTTTATCCATGGCCATGATAATTTCATCATTTGCAGTGAGGGCCAAGTCCTTGTTAGCGAGTGGTGTCTTGAAAGCCACATTTTCTTCATGAGCAGTCTTTAGCAGATCTTTTATTACGATCTCGGCTTGGTTATGGGCTCTCTTTATCTCCTCCATCGAGAATTTGGCCTTTGCCTCAGATTCCATAGCCGCTTCTCTCTCTTTCCTCATCTTCCCCAAATCCCATATGTACCCTTCTATGAGGTTGTCATAAGTTTACTTTTCAAATTCAAACGGTTGGATGTTCGTTTGGTTGATTCGATTAACATTGGAAAGGGCATAACAAAGCTTCTTCCACTCGTAGCCTTAATCAACGAGCTCCTAGGCCATCCAACCTTGCGGTTAGCTTTCTCTTTAGGAATATCTTTGATGTCACCAAATATGACACCAGTTCAGTAGAGATTAGAGACAATGGCCTACATGCAGTTGGATAGAGCTGGAATGGGAGTTGGAGGAGTGGTGATTCCTTTGAATCGAGGAGGAATGGTAGTAGCAAGTGAAAGTGAAGTCGAATTTTGTTTCTGCAAAGGAAGACGAGGATGAGAACAAGGGGGAGGAATGC